>HG992180.1:5843362-7079195 GCA_905220545.2 Melitaea athalia
TCTATTTTATTATTTCTAGATATAGATTATTTGTTTTTTTATTTATTTATAAAACTAGGTCTTCAAACAAGCGGACGGCTCATCTGATGGTAAGTGGTTGTCGTGTCTATAGACACTTGCGAAACCAGAAGCATCGCAAGCGCGTTGCCGACGTACAACCAATCCCCCCCCCTAGGAGCTATAAATCACAGGAACACAACAGTGCTTGCAAGCCGTACTATATAACTATGATCTTCAGTAAGATCGAGGTATTTCCCCAGTCGGGCTGCTCACAATAATTGACGCCTGGGTGAGATCTTTAAAAAGTTTTATACTGCTTTTAATAAGTTAGCTAAATTTAATCTATTTAATCTAGTAGTAAGTTAACTAAAACTAGGCGTCGTTTGGAGATTCTTTCTTGTGGAAACTGTGATATATATGTGGAAGAAAACTACTTTAATGAAATTCTATTCGAATACAATCGGTTTCAGTAAGATATAATAGTTATGATTGTTGTTGAGTAGTTCAGGAATCGTGTATTATTCGGCGAAAAAAAATAAGCCTTTATCATACAAAATCATATTTAGTAAGAAGTAAGATATATTATTTACATAGTATTTTATTAACTAGCTGCCCAGACAGACTTCGTTCTGTCAATAGTTCGAAATTTTAGTTTTTAATTATTTTTTAGTATTAAAACCTTTCGTGGGCTTTAAAGGAACATACAAAAAAATAAATTATCCGAATTGGTCGAGCAATTCTCGAGCTATACACTTACCAACATTTATTTTTATTTGTATGGATATTGTGTGCATAACTGCATATAATTATGCTTTATACCCGTTCATCGTCGTTGTAATGTAACATAAATATTTCCCATCCACATAAAATAATTTTCTTGGAAATATTTTTACAACACCTACTTCTCTACTAGTCTCTTAGTTTTGGACTTTCATTGGTCATTTACAGCATTTGTTCTTTTCGATATTTTTAGCACCCACTTATCTAATAATAAGTTTACGTATAATTAATTAAATGAATCAATAAGCTCCGATAATCTTGGTAAAATTTTAGATAAAACATAATCCTATCTGTATGGCCTTGACAAATAATTAGTTGGTGTTGTAGACAGACGATATGGTAATTACGTAATTTTTATATAATATACAATACATCCACCAACCCGTAGTGAAGCTGCGTGGTGGATTAAACTCCACTATTGCTGGAGAGAGGCCATGCGCTGTTCCACTGAGGGTTGGCGGATACGTTCCCTACTATGAGTAACGATCGCTATCAGGTATTTATGATAACAACTGGGACAAACATCCAAACCGGAAAGAAATATTTATACAAAAATATTATCCATCCCGCGCGGGAATAGAACCCACGAACCGTTGGTTGCGGTCCACTAAACCAGAGCGGTTGCGGTTGAGTATAGATTACGATTTCAAAATATTTTTAATTGAGCTAATTTAATTTTTGAGGCATTTATGTAAATAACCTTGTACTGTATAAATGGTATAGAGTTATGGGAAAAAGCTTTTACTAGATGAGGCAAATATCTTGCTTAAAATTTGGAGCAGGACGAGTGGGGAGTTACCTTTAATTTACAGAAGATCGTAGTCAAATATACTGCTCACATCTAGTGTTGTGTTCTTGTGGTGAATAAGGTGACCAGAGCTCTATAGAGATGTTCTGTGTTGAGAGCAAAAGTGGGGTCGGCAACGCGCTTATTATGTTTCTAGTGTTGTAAGCGTCCATAGGTTATGGTGGCCACATATCATCAGGCGGACTATACACTTATTTATCACTACACATTATAAAACAAAGTCGCTCCCCGTCTGTCTGTCTGTATGTATGCTTAGATCTTTAAAACTATCTATCTACTATATAATAGTGATTCAAGGGGAAGGTTTATATGTAGAATACATGTATAATATGTTAGAGAAACACTGATAATTTTAGAGATTTGTAACCTATCTTTTGTTGTAGATAGTATTTATTATCAGCATTGCACCCGTGCGAAGCCGGGGCGGGTCACTAGTTTGGTATATACCTAAATGAATTTAAAAATGTTTCAGGTGCTCGTCTGGGTCACATGCAGTCTCTTGCTGGCGTCGCTGCGCTGTTACATAGATTCTCGGTGGAACCTTCAGAGAAGGGTGAAAAAGCTACCTTGAATGGATTTAACATTTTGGAGAATATAAAGCTTAAATTGGTAACGAGAAGAAAATAAATATCCCGTTTTTATTAGAATCATGCTAAAATTGCAACCACTTAGTTTTATAAATAGGCTTAAGTTTTTTTTTGTTTCGTTTGTAGACACTGTTACACCACATACTATATTTGACTTTAGAAACGTCTATATATGTATGTTTTTATAAAAAAGCAACTTTAATTTATACTTAGGTAGACCCTACGCTGATATACTTGAACAGTGAACTGTACTATGTCCGGTAATCTATTGACGCTAAAAACCTTAATACTATGTATTAAATAAACTTGGTTGTTAAAATAATACATTAAACACAAATATTCTTTTATTTACCTATTATTTTTTTACCTTTTTCCTTTTTTTCTCCTTTTTCTTTGAGTACATAAACGTTTCTCTACGGGGCATAGATCTCTCCTACTATGAGAAGTTGGAGGTTGAACTATCGCATTTTGCTACACGTTCACGTTGGATTAATAAATGTAATAAAAACGACGGTATATTTTCTTGGTAATCACAAAAAAAGTTAAAATACTAGCAAATAGATGCACAATAAGATGGTCTTACCTTTTGGTGGCGATCTCTTCCTGACGACTTACAGGATTTGGAAGCTAAGTTAATATACTGTTATTACAGAACAATCGTCGACGGTATGGTATTCTAGTATATACATACTATTATATATCTATATATATAAATGAATGTTTGTCTATATATCCTTTATAGAATCGCAAACTATGCATTTGTCCATGTCATGATCTTCAGCAAAATGTTGCGCATGAGCCCAAAAAGGTTTCTGAGTTGGTACGACCAAAAAAATAAAAAAAGCGTAGGAACGCAGGAAGTGTACAGCCAATTATATATAAAAACTAGCCGACCCGTGCCCACTTCGTTGGGCGTTATAATCCATTTCACATAAGAAGGGTACGGTGAAATTTGATATGTTCCAATACACTCTCACTATTTTCAGCAAAAATTTAATAATTTTAAAATCACCAATTAATTTCTAAGGCAAATAATAATGCTTGATTAGATTGAATTGTTGACACGGCACGTCAGAGGGCGCAGGTTCAAATCCTGCTGATTTAAAATCTTTATATATTTTTATCTTTTTCCTGTTATCTTGTCACTCCTGAATAGTGTAGCTTTCTGTTAGCGAAAGAATTTTCATGATCGGATCAGTATTTGCGAAGATTACCCCGTATATACAAAGTTATAAACTTTACCTCTTTATAATATTAGTATAGATAAGTGAATACATGTTTAGTTAGATTTACTCTTTATCTCTATATATAATCTCTATATAGGTATATAAAAATGAATCGCCGAATGTGTTGCTAAGCGCAAATCTCGAGAGTGGCTGAATCGATTCTCCTAATTCTTTTTTTATAATATTCCTTGAAGTACGAGGATGGTTCTTACGGAGAGAAAAATTTAAAAAAAATGCTTGGCAAAGTCTAAAAACAACACTTTTCTGTATTCCCATGCAAAGGATTGGTAAGAATACTTAAAAGTCAATTTGAACTTTAATACCACACCATTTGGTTTAAGTGTTAGTAGAGGGGTTCCGGGAAGGATAAGTATTAAAAAAAAAATTAAAAATTAAAGAATCGACTGTTAGGCGGTACGAAGTTCGCCGGGTCAGCTAGTAATAATATATAAAAAGTGTTTTATTTATTATTTACAAAATATATTGTTTCTAGTATTTTATTGTTTATTTTGGAACGGTACTTAAACAACAATGGAAAATAACTCGGTAACTTTTGTTTGAAATCAATATTCGGAGAACTTAATGTTCGTTAAATATAATATTGTAAATAATAAATCCAGCACTGTTATTTCAATATTATTTATTTCACACAACGCTTAGAACACGTGCTATTTCCCTGAAGACGGAACTCGGAGTGCCTGACGATATTCTATCTAAGCCTTCCTCACACTCTCCGCACCATTTAGTAAACCGAACCTAAATTGACTAAACGGGTATCAGATCCGTTTAGTCAAATATCTTTTAATTCAGTCTTCACAAAAATAAAACGACTTAATACATATACATTCTAATAAATACAATATAATCTTTTATACATTCAACAATATTAAGAATTTTGATTACATTTATCTTTTTTAATATTAATATAATTTTATACATTAGTGATTAGTACAATATATAATTGTATGTATGATTGTTACGAAAGATACAAACTACCCTTAATTATGCTTACAACTCGGCCATCTGACAATTGGTACGTCCTCGTACCTATGTAAATCGATAAACACTATTTATAATAAAAATAAATAGAGAGAAAAAAAAACCTTAGACTTACATAATCAAGATTCAATACTTAACTTTATATCTTAGAATTCTATTAATATCATAATCTAGAAAGAGATAAGTACAGTTATTTAAATTCAATATAATTATTCTTTATTGAAAGTATATAATTAACAATAGAAAGGATATTACATTATTCACAAATCTCAACTAGAAATCAAAAATACTAGGTCTCTAAAAACAACTCAAAACATTATGTACATTAATTCATTTTAATTCATTTGTCAATGTCTCGATTTGGTTGTCGCAGTCACTGTCATCGTCATTGTCTGTAGAACTGTTAAGGTCAGTATTAAGGTTTAGCCATGGGCGTATTTTGTCTATAGCTACTATGGACTCATAACGTCGTTTAGTTTTTTGTGTTATGGGCGTATCTTCTATCTATGTGTGACAAGCGATAAGGTCTGTACACCACGGGATCAGAGTCTTTCAACCTAATTTCCATTTCTGTCACTGTAGTAAAACCCAGATCTTTAAGGCTAGTAGAGAAACAATATCTGAACTCTTCGATTAAAGACTCTAGCCTTTTCTTTTCTACAGGGGTAATGTCGTCGCCGTATTTAATTATGTGTTCCGATTGGTCAAGAAATGTGGTTATTCTGTTTACATCAACGGTCCTACTAGAGGGGAAAGCGCGAGTTAATAATGAATCTTTAGGTAACTTTAAACGATTGTTTGTTAAATTTTGTACTAATACATTACCAGTTCCATTTAGAAAGGTATATTCACCGGGTAGTAAGTAAAATTGTTTTGTTAAATGCCCTCTAATAGTGCCGTTGATAAATATATTGCCAGTATATCCATCATCCGACTTAACCGGGATCGCCTTAATGCCTAGTGGTTCAACGTGGATTTCGTCTTTAATTATTAAAAACAATTGTTGTTTATCCTTAACGTGTTCAAACAATAACCGAGTTGGGGTTTTTGTAATAAGGATACCGGGTTGCTCAGTAAAAGTGTGTCCAAGCAATATGGGATACTTAAGTATATCATCATTAACTATAAAAAGCTCAATGGATGGAATAGCTATCCCTTGTACTTCTATTTTAGCGTTAGTTTTACCAATAGGCGTAATCGGACTACCTCCTAACCCTTTCATTAAAGGCAAACTACTAAAAGTAATCGGTAATTTTAATAATTTTACATCAGAACGACGTATAATGGAGCATTCGCTACCGAGATCTATATATCAAGTTAACGGATGGTCATTCACTCTAATTGTCATAATGTATTTGTCATTTGGGGAATTGGTTCTATTAATTTCTCTATGGGTGTAATTGTCCTGTTTTAATAGTTCAGACGTAGGGGGGGTTTTGTCATCTTGTATATCCAAGTCAAGTTTAAGTATACTTTTTTCACTATTCTGTACATCCTTACTTGGAGTTTGAACTCTAGTCAACCCTGGACACGTTACAACCTGATGTCCTAATCTATGGCAATTGCTGCATTTTATAATTGGTTTGGGGCATTTGAAACTAACGTGTCCTTCTAAATTGCAATTAAAACATTTAATGGAGGGCTTTTCGGTAGAACTTTGTGCAGTTTTGCTAAAGTTAGTCATCTGTGATCGTCTGTCATTTCTAACCCTACCAGCAGAAATAGTAGTACTTTTTATCTGACCCACCACGACAACTTTCAAATACTTTAATACTTCTTCCGGCGACTTAAATCGAACTGCTTGAGCACCTAATCTTATAGCTCTGTCTTCGATGCCATATAGAATACAGTCTACTGCTTTCTTACCAGTTATTTGACAACGGTTGAGGAGGTTCAACTTAGAGTAGTAGTATCGTTCTAAGGGTTCTCCATATTTAACTTTTAAGGCTAACATTTCTGACAATAACTCGGCATAATTATCACTACACGGGAATGATGCTGTGAGTTTAGTTTTCCATTCAATCCAAGAGAATTTAACGCTAGAAAGACTTTCGTACCACGACTTAGCTAATCCTACTAATTTGGGTAAGGCATAATGTATAATTTCACGTTCGCTCCATTCATAGATTTCCGCGCATTCGTCTACTTTAGCTAACCAGTCAGTTATACTCTGATTTTTATTCATAGGGTCGAATTCTGGGATGACATTATTCACGGAATTCAGTTTATTTCCACCTTTATTAATACATTTTAAAGCCTCTAAAAACTGATTGATCACGTGTGAAGATTTTTGACTGTCATCTACGAACTTATCGCGGTCCGTTTCTTGCCTAGTGACTGAAACCCCTTGTCGGCGACTAGGTGTCGTCATCATAGAGCTGCGGCGGATAACTAATTCGCGGTCAGTCAAGTCATTGTGCCTCGACCTCGATCGATCACGATAATTATTAATCGAACGTCGCTCAAGCTCATCGTTCGAGTCACGATAATCATTAATCGAACGTCGCTCAAGCTCATCGTTCGAGTAGTGATATCTAGAGTGGGTAGGTCTAGAGACTGGCCGTTGCTCAAGCTCGTCGTCCAGTACTCTATCCCTACGTCTAATATTTCTGATTAAATTATCCCTTAGACGTTGCTCATGCTCATCGTCATCAGGGGTCGGGGTCCGCAAAGATCGCTGTGCAGACTCACGATTACAACTGGGCCCAGGCTCTATCATTGATGAGCGCGGACCACGTCGTCCCTGTTGTCTTCCACAAGGCAGCGTAATACTACGGCTCCTTGACCGCTCACGCGACTGCACACTCATCGCCCTTGTCCTCGGTTCTCGTGAACTGCAGCTAGGCTGCGTCTCAAAATGGTCAACGTTGTCCATTTTATAGGCGCTTAAAGATTCTTGCCACTTCTGAAGATATTGTAAATAATAAATCCAGCACTGTTATTTCAATATTATTTATTTCACACAACGCACAGAGGAGTATTTACGCTAAAAACCTGGCCAGAAGTAAAAAATGCAAAGTATTATAAAATTCAGTGCAACCATCTCTTTCTAGTAGCTGGATAATTTGTTTTTGATATCCCGTTACTTTCGCATTTTTTTGTTTACCCCGAACGGCATACAGGAAGTCGGAACTCAGTCGTCGCCGTCGGTCGTCGTCTGTGTTTTATCAAAGCTCGCATTTTGACACAAATTACACGTGGTGTTTTAATATGTTTAATATGCAATTTGGGTAAAAGAAATTTTTTTATGGAAGGTGAAAGTATGTTCTTTTATAATAATGTTACATTTAATCTGTAAACACATTGATCCTTTTTTATTTAATTATTGATAAAAAAATTAAAAAATACTCTACTTTTTTGATAAATTTAAGTAAACAATAGTGTTTTTGTAGGTGTTCCGGGTATTTCCGAGTAGTTAACTGTTACATTAAATAAAGTAGAGACCTTCATAAAGGGATTAACAAAAGAAAATGTTCCGCTTTTTTCCGCCATTTTGTTTACCAGACATTTGAAGGAATTTAGTAATAAATTAAAAGTAAAATAATTTGTGCTCAATTGGGTGAAGATATCTGCTTCAAAATTGAGTTGCAAGATTTCACCCGAACAAACATACATAGATACAATATACATACATACATTGCAAGTTAAGAAGAAAAAAATTGACAACGATGAAGATGATAAAAACGACGATGAATTAGATTTTGATGACTAATTTGTTTCAAAATTAAGCACTTTTTTATAAATTATGATCATGATGATGATTATGACCATTTTAATATTTTAAACGAATAAACATATTAAAAATTACTCTAAGTGTTTATTTATTTTATATTCACGTGATATTTAAAAAATAATAATTTTGGCCAGGTTTTTAGTGTAAATACTCCTCTGTGCAACGCTTAGAACACGTGCTATTTCCCTGAAGACGGAACTCGGAGTGCCTGACGATATTCTATCTAAGCCTTCCTCACACTCTCCGCACCATTTAGTAAACCGAACCTAAATTGACTAAACGGGTATCAGATCCGTTTAGTCAAATATCTTTTAATTCAGTCTTCACAAAAATAAAACGACTTAATACATATACATTCTAATAAATACAATATAATCTTTTATACATTCAACAATATTAAGAATTTTGATTACATTTATCTTTTTTAATATTAATATAATTTTATACATTAGTGATTAGTACAATATATAATTGTATGTATGATTGTTACGAAAGATACAAACTACCCTTAATTATGCTTACAATAAGAACACTAAAAATAAAAACATAAACCTTTGCCCAAGAACCAAAATCAGAGATTTTCGCATTGTAAACAAAATAAGTCACCGTCGTCTAAAATAGACCTGGAATGCCGGATATTGCAGGCGAGCGAGCAATCACAGGTGAACAGTAGGCGCTGTTTCAGAATCAGTACGCGTTGTAGACATCGGCGCGTACGCACGCCTCCTTCATATATATCGCGCATCGATTCCCGAGATAATACGAAAAATAAAAAAAACATATCATCAATGAAATCTTATATAATATCGTTTCAAATGGTATTATAAGGACTGTCTTTGATATGTACTATTAAATTAAAAAAATCCTTGTTGGAGTGACTGAAATTAATAATTTTATTTTGTCTAATAGTGAAGTGGTCAATTAAGAATCGATAGTGTTAATTATTTTAACAATAATGAAGGTTCTGACAGTAGAAGATAAAGTTGCAAGTGTAGGCATCGAAAACGAACCGAGAGTTGATATTGCAGTTACGAAGTTAACAAAGGAGGAATTGAATAGGTTGGTGATAGTGTTTCTAGCATTTGATAAATCAATTTAAGCTTTTGTTAATAGAGTAAATGTTACGAGAATTAAATATGTAGTCAACAGGTGAAGTAAAAAAATATTTCACTACGAGAATCTTTTTTAACGATAGGTTTTATAGAAAATTTGTTAATTTTGAATATTTTATGTTCTTTAGCAAAGAATTTGTGTCATTACTTTCATTTTTATTGCGCCATTCCCTAAAATTTACGTGTTACCAGAGGAACATTTAAATTCCACACATATCGTGGATTAAATTATTTCAGAATGAATAAAGAATGTCAATTAAATTAATATTTAATAAGAGATTCTAGATTTTGACGTGAAACTAGACATTTTGAGCTTAGTTGTATAAAAAAAAATGGGAAGAAAAAGTTTTTCTACCAAATCTGATGTTACGCGTACGCAAGTTCGCGCTAGGTCAGACGCGCTGGCCGTCCGCCAGAATGACAAAACATTGTGGTATGCTGTTTACGTGCAGAATTGTTGACGTTTTTTTTTCAGGATACCTCAAATTGTATTTCGTCTTTTACTTCAGAATCAAAATAGAATCAAAAGAGAGTCAAAATGGATAATATTGTTAACTAATTCTTTTTTTGAAAGTGATAAAACATAAAAGTAATTGTCAACAGCGGCTGCCCCCTTGGAGTATCACGCGTCATCGACTCTGTATATATATGCGGTGCTCACGCTCTACCAGGAGCCGTAAAGGCTTTAAGGCCGGGACTTGTAATAAATGCTGCACCGGAACTGCCACCACCACCAGAAGATTATGTTCCAAGGCACTATGTACCACTACTCGACACACCAAACTCTGACATGTATCCGTTTATGGAACTAGTTGCTGACCTTATACATGAGGTAATACATTTTATTGCACAATTAATAGTTTCATTATAATTTTGTAATAATTAACGAGAAAATGAAAAAGAAAAAACAAAAAATCTACATTTAAGAGTTTACAAAGTTTTATAAAATCTAATAGACAAATTAATTTACATGAAATCATTGATTAATGCAGGTTGTGACAAGAAATGAAGTGGTGTTGGTACACTGTGTTGCGGGTGTTTCACGATCCGTAACTCTCTGTTTAGCTTACCTCGTAAAATGGCAGAAGATGACTCTGTGTGAAGCTTATCATCACATGAAACTAAGGAGGTAAGTTCATGATCACTTCAATTTTTTGGACAATACTTAAAATAATATAATACATACATATTTGGGCTAATATCATAATATGTTTTATTACATATCAAGTAAAACTAGTTTAGAGTAGTCAGTTTAGTTTTAATACTCCGATTATTGATAATGACCCGATATAGCCAATATAGCATGGTAATTGATACCAGGTAGTTAAACGGACGCCAATTGGTATTGAAAATCACCTCAAGCTTGTGGTGAAAGAAGGCACAGTTTGAAAAAAAAATCCTAGTTTCAAGTACTCCTCGAGTTAGTGGAACTTAAAGTGCAGCTGCTTAAAGGGTTGAGAGTCACCACTTTTTCTTTATAGGAGAAGAAGCTGCATATACACACAGTTCAGAAATGGGAAATTCATAGGCCATTACACTCAAATACTGCAATATGTATAAAGTAATCTAATATTGCGTTTATTTTTCAGGCCACAAATCCGACCAAACACAGGTTTCTTCAAGCAACTAATAAAATTCGAGGAAAGACTTTTTGGTGAAGCATCAGTTAAAATGGTTTATTGTGAAGCAATCGATAAAGAGATTCCTGATGTTTATGAAGCAGATTATAGAGGGATGACATGGTTTAGGCAAAGGTATGGGCCTATCGAAAAATAAAACGAGTTGATTATTAATTTTAAAATAGGAAGCAAGACGCCTAATTGCCAAGTGGATAAACTCTTTTAACACCAATTTGAAATTACTTAGCTAACGCAATTTTTATGTTATTACTACTTAAGTCCGTTTTCAATACTCTATCTATCTCTGATTCTGAATTTGCTTACTAGCGATAGAAATTTGACGTAAACTACATACCAAGAACTGGCTGTTACTGCACAATTTGTTGTAAATTTATGTAGCTTTGTAAATTCATCACTCATCCGTTCAATTTTATTTATCAATTTTAGTAATAATATAATTAATATAGCTTAACTTCGTAAGGCATCGTAAGATTGAGCTACTTGTAGTACATACGAGTACATATAAGTTAAAATGTTTAAACACCAAACATAATTGTTAACAATGTAAATGGAAATATTACTTATTAGTTACTCTTACTTCGTTTTTAGTCCTTTCTGGTATAATAGTTAGTGCAACTAAATTTAAATAGCTGATTTGCTAAAATAAAAAAAAAATAGCATTACTACTTTTTATTTATCATAACTATATTTTTTGTAATATCAATGGATATGAAAAATGGTTATGTTATGGTATATTTATTAAGACTGAGGTATGCATGAATTATTTTAGGATGACTGTCAAATTAAATCAGTGATTTAAGCCGATCGCAATACAGAACTGATTTTTTGTGGCATGTAATATAATTGAAACAAAAAATTGTGATTAATTTAACAAAGCGTAATAATTTATTTTTGCTTACAATTTTTGTATGCATGTTATCGTTTATAAAAATTGCGAAAATATTAATATTTCAATTATATTACAAGAATTTAGATTTAAAATACTTAATTACTTACTTTGTGAGGTAAAATTAATGTCTTTTATTGTGATAAATTGTTTAAAATGCTAGTTATAATGTTATTGAATATGGGACCAAAATAAATATATTTAAAATTAACTTGTTATTTTCTTTATTTGTTCATAACCTGTTATGTATGACTTTTGATTACTTAAATGCTACAGTTTTAAGAAGAGATTTATACTACCCTGTGGAACTCCTTTTCAAATATTTGTTTTAAAGTACATACGTTTAATACGCATACAGATAAAGCAAAAGATTAAACAGACCATAGTGCTCATTCCTGACGCACTCCATATGAAACATTTGCCTTGGACTAAAAAAAAAAAATAATGGAGATAACGTACACATCGATTGCGTGTACTCACGTTATAACTATTTTCATTAATGAGAAGATGTTGTTGGCCTCGTGGCATTGAGCGGCTGAACTAAAATACATCTGAAATGTAGTCATATGAGTGATTTGTATAATTAAATAGACAATGCTCGTTCGCTTCCTGATTCCGATGTATCGAGATCGAAAATAGATCTATGTTATGGAACTAATCAAAAATTTTCATGGAATCGATCATTTCAAAGTGAAAACATCCGTTCGGTACAATTTCAATAAACATACTTGTATGCCATTCATGACACTAACTTTTTTGCTTTTTATTTATAATTGTAAACTAAACCGAATTTAAAATTTTTTTAGATAAAATAAAATGGATTATAATTTTAATAATAAAATAGTTATACGAATTTGTGAAACACTTAAATTTGTCTGAAGATACAAACAGGTTGGACATAATATTATATCCTGTTGAACATGTCTGTATACAAATTCGTTGGTATGATCTCCTAATTAGTTCGTTTATTTGACTCCAAACTCCATTCATTATTTCTAAATATATTTATTAGAAAGGCGTACTTTTGAATCATATTAACGCTAAGTTTAGTTCTAGTATGATACTGCAAAGCTGTCAAAATTTCTAATTCAAAAGTGTAAAATACGTTACTGTAACGTAAGTATATATATTTACATATTCAAGAAGAAGAAACATCGATCGATTGAGGTGTGACAAATCCTATACATTCATATTGATTTGAAATTAAAGATGTACAATCAATTGTATATGTACCTATTCTTTGTTAAAGTGACATTAAATGTTTTTGGAACAGTTTTTTAGTCTCTAGCTTCTGCGCGCGATTTCGTCCGCGTGGAATAGGATCAATTCTGTCATAAATGATTTGTGCGAAACTTTAACCGTTTACGCAGCGGAAGCTCTCAAAAGGAAACAAACCCCGATTTTGAAACATTCCTTATTGGTGCTACGCTTCTATTGGTCTTAGCGTGATGATATATAGCCTATAGCCTTTCACGATAAATGGGCTATCTAACACTGAAAGAATTTTTCAAATCCAGTAGGTCCTGAGATTAGCGCGTTCAAACAAACAAACTCTTCAGCTTTATAATATTAGTATACATTGTGTATCTCTAGTTGTAGGAAAGGCATGAGTAAAGGATATTATTACTGGTAATTGTTTTTAATGTTTACGCGAATTTCACTCATTATAATGATAGAAATTTTTCGGATTTTATCGCGGTTTATTGACTTTTTTAAATGCCCGACGTTTCGGATACTTTACAGCAACCATAGTCACGGGATGACTGATAAAATCAGAAAAAATTGTTTCATTATAATTACTGGCGATGTTCAATTATTACTCTGAACTTCAGTTAGTAATTTTCTTTCAGTTTAACACATACAATTAGCCTACAGGTCAGCGACATTATTTTTTTTCATCATACTTATGACAAAAATACTTACACGCTTCAAAATTTGGCTTAAGTTTAACGTCTTTTTGCCAAATACCTAATGACTGCAGGTGGACGATTTGGAAAGAAATCATATTCAAGTTCAATGTTTATGTTAATTACCTTCGCTTCGCTAATATTAGAATTGGCAAGCTCTTTTTATTTGCGTCGAAGTTAGGTATTTAAAAAATAGATATAGAGCATGCGTAATAAAAATAAGTAAAATACCAAACACTTAATATTTATGTGTACTTTATACGAAGAAAAATATTTACTTATGAAATATACCTTTCTGTAGGAGAAACTATTTGATATTCTTACAAACAGGAATTGAGTCTTGGCAATTACAAGAACAACCTTGACGAAGGTACTCAAACGAATTTGGATTATACCCAAGCTTTTGACCTTGTGTTGTACAGATATATATGATTTAATAATAGTATTGTCAAATGTTTATTATGTGTGAATACATAATATACATCGCTATGTCTGCCAAAATTATAAATGACACAAGATAAAATTAACGATTATTTTAACCTTTTAAAATAAAGTGTCTGATGTTCTTGATATGTCTTCCTGGGTTATGTTTTGACATCTTATTCAAAGTCGAAACAGAAAAAATGAAATATTTTTTTTAAAAGTGGAATGTTACTTTTTAAACCGGCGCGACCTTGTATGAATCAACCGTTTTAATAACCCGGTATTTTGGAAATACACGTCGCGTTTGATTTAGACGAGAGTACGAAAACAAAAATTCACGACCTCCATATCGCAAACATTCTTAGCTATTTTCATCCTATTTCACGACGATCTGAAAAATAGTTAATCTAACTAGGGATAGGTTTTATATTTATAAATAAATAAATATAAATTATAATTAAAAAATATAAATAAATAAATATAAATAATAACTCTTTTATTTTCTATATTTATTAACTCCATTTGTAATACTATAACTTCTCTCTACCACCTCTATGCAGACGATCTCCAGATATACTCTCACTCTAATGTAAGTGACTTGCCTCAATGTATATCTCGTATAAATGGTGACCTACTTGCTATTACTACATGGAGTAAAGCTTACGGATTAGTAGTAAACCCAACCAAGACCAAGACTATTATTATAGGAAGTTCTAAATTAATTAGCCGTATAAATCTATCTCAACTACCTCCTGTAATTTTTGATGGCGTTGAAATCCCATATAGTGAAACTGTGAAGAATCTAGGCGTTATTTTTGATCAACACCTATCATGGGGTCCGCAGATTTGTGAGGTCAGTCGTAAGGTTTTTGCTTCGGCTGGATCTCTACGCAGGCTGCGTAATCTACTTCCTATTCCCACCAAAATTGCTCTTGCACATAGCCTTCTATTACCAATTCTGGATTACGCGGATACATGTTATCTTGACATTACTGAGGAGCAGATTAATAAACTTGAGCGAATCCAGAATTTGTGTATACGATTCGTATTTGGACTTCGCAAATACGATCATATCTCTGAATTCCGTAAAAAACTCAAGTGGCTCCCAATTCGTTTTCGCAGGAATACGCATATTCTCAACTTACTTTACTCTATTCTATTTAACCCTGTTGCACCTGCTTATCTAAAGCAAAGATTTCAATTTCTTACTGATTCCCATGAACGCAGTCTTCGTTCTGAGGAGAGCTTACTTCTTGAAATTCCTTCTCACTCCTCTTCCTTTTATACTAAATCTTTCACTGTTCAAGCTTCTCGACTTTGGAATTCTTTACCCTTGAATATTAGACGTGTACAATCGCTTTCTACTTTTAAAAATGCTGTCAGGAAGCATTTTCTTGATACTCAACGTGAATAAATATATATATATGTAAGCTTTGTGTTGACAGCTGACAGTTTGAGTATATAATCTATGGAAAAAGACAATTGACACTTCTAATGATAAAACGTGGCTTTTTCTTTGTTCTTATATCTAAACTATTTAAAAAACTAATTTATTTAAATTTAAAATCTCAAAAAAGACCATTTATTTTATATTCAGTGAAGCATGAACATTTTATTTGTCGATTCTTCTTTTTAGGTAACTTTCTACTTAATTATATTTTCTTATTGATTTTTTTTTTCTTTTTTTTATGTAAAACTTGTGTAACTAATAAATAAATCTTCTTTTTAGATGAATCAAAAATTGTGTTCTGTTTTCACAAGTAAACCCATGTTCTTATAAATCGACAAATCATTTATGTGCATGTGAAATATAAATTGATAATTGTTAACCTATACAATGGAGAAATTAAGATTTGAATTTATTATAAAAGCCAAACCGGATGATAATAAGACAAATATTTATGCCATAACCTCTATTACGGATACACAAAACCAAACTTTTGTTGTGCCTAAAGAGTATCAATCAGTACAATTACACAAAGAAATATTGAAGCATGAAAACTATTGTCATACTGGAATAAATCAAACAGAATCTAAAATTAAACCCTTTTATACTGCACCGAATCTATCAGAAAATATTAAACATATATGCAAAAACTGCGAGGTATGCATAAAAAATAAGACGAGGTTAAATAGAAAATATGGCTTCATGTCGCAATTAGGTCCAGCTAATAAACCCTTTCAAATAATGTCACTGGACACAATAGGAGGATTTGGGGGTCAAAGATCAACAAAAAGATATTTACATCTGCTGGTAGACCACTTTACTAGGTACGCATATATCCTTTGTTCTAAAAATCAACATGCTCGAGACTTCATCAAACTTTTAGAAAAAATTCCAAAAGAAGAAACAATAGACATCTTACTCTCTGACCAATATCCAGCTATTAATTCGATTGAATTCAAAAATTACCTTGAGAGCCGAAATATTCAATTAATACTTACAGCGGTAGACGCACCGTTCTCAAACGGTTTAAACGAAAGGCTAAACCAGACAATTGTGAACAAAATAAGATGCAAAATGAATGAATCAAAAGGAAAAACAAATTGGTCAAAAATAGCGGAAGAATGTAGAAATAGATACAATGAAACAAACCATTCTGTAACAGGATTTTCTCCTAAATATTTACTATCAGGTGAGTCTACAGACTTGTTACCACATGAATTAAAAGAAAAACAGTTATTAACAAAAAATTTAGAAGAAGACAGGAAAATAGCACTCCAAAGGTCAATAAAATCGCATGAATATAATAAAACTTTATTTGCCAAGAATAGATTACAACATGAATTTAAAAAAGGAGATAAGGTATATGTTGATTATGGAAACAAATTAAACAAAAAAAAGATGGATGAAATTAGAATTGGTCCCTTTGAAATTGAAGAAAAAATATCGGATTCAGTTTTTAAAATAAAAACCGGTCGTGGTACAAAATCTATTGGACTATATCATGTCACAAAGCTCGTTCCTTCCTATGCTTGTTAATTTTTAGATTTCACAGCTAAATTTTACTCAACTTAAGTTGGAAAAAAATTTGCATTTCGAAGGGGGGTGATGTAAGCTTTGTGTTGACAGCTGACAGTTTGAGTATATAATCTATGGAAAAAGACAATTGACACTTCTAATGATAAAACGTGGCTTTTTCTTTGTTCTTATATCTAAACTATTTAAAAAACTAATTTATTTAAATTTAAAATCTCAAAAAAGACCATTTATTTTATATTCAGTGAAGCATGAACATTTTATTTGTCGATTCTTCTTTTTAGGTAACTTTCTACTTAATTATATTTTCTTATTGATTTTTTTTTTCTTTTTTTTATGTAAAACTTGTGTAACTAATAAATAAATCTTCTTTTTAGATGAATCAAAAATTGTGTTCTGTTTTCACAAGTAAACCCATGTTCTTATATATATATAGGTATGTATGTATGTATGTATGTATGTATGTATGTATGTATCTGTCTATGTATGTTTATATGTATGTATGTATGTATTTATGTGTATATGTGTTTAAGTAAATATATTTATAAGTTTATGTCACAATTTGTACACCTACACCGACACAATACCATCTCCTCTGCCCCAGGTTGCCTGGAAGAGATCGCTTTTCAGCGATAAGGCCGCCCTTTGTACCTTATGATATTTTGTAAAAAATCTGATATGTATTATTTCTGTTTTGGTGTACAATAAAGTGTATTGTTATGTTATGTTATGTTAAATAAATATCTACACAATACACACACGGTCGTCTGTTCCTAAAGTGCTTGTGTTATAGGTAACAGCCGACTGGTATAGCTACATATATATATATATATATATATATATATATATATATATATATATATATTTCGATAAACATAATTATAAATAATACATATACATATAAATATATAAATAAATATATATATTACACCCAGACTCGGGGTGGGAATCGAACCCACAACCCCCGGAGCAGAAAGCAGGGTCACTACAAACTGCGCCAACGGGCTAGTCAAATATAATGATGTAATGAGTAATGACAATGCGTTTGCGCAGCGGCCATAGCACTTGCTTATGGTTGTTGAGCTGGCGCTAGCGGGTTCGATCCTCACACACGATATTGATATTTGTCGTGCTCTGGGTGTTTGTGCTTGTAAGTTGTGTGTGTTTTGGACCCCCGAAACATCAGAAAATCCTACTGGGGGCCGTTGAGTGTAAAGTGTTTATTTATTACGTACTTTTTTATAATATAAATAACAAAAGAAAAAAAAATTCAAGGTACAAGGGTGGCCTTAAAATTCTAAATGATTTCTACTAGCAATTTTGATTAAGATGGAACAAATAACTTATCTCTGAATATTATTGTTGATTAGTGAAAAGAACAAAAAACAATTACAACCTTCAATAGTTATTTAGATTAACTTTTATTCGTTCGTTATTCATTATAATAATACTCCTTAATAATATATAAGAGAGAATTGAACTAGAATGATTATAATTGAGAAAGACATACAAAGGTAGTCTACGTATTTTTACATTTAAAGTAATCATAAAATACGTTTTCCTTAACAAAAATTAAAGAGTAAATAAAATTTTCATCACACGAGTTTCATCCAAGATCATTTATAATAGAAATTTAACTGTCCACCAAGTGGCCGGCATAACACTCTGGATTCCATTCTATTTATATTAAACTAGCACTTAGGTTGGCTCATTCCGGCTGTCGTAGCGACATTCCCGAATATTTTCATATCAATGCAGTCATTTATATATGACACACTCGTGGTATATTCTATTCTATCTATATATATAAAAATTAATGTTTGTCTGTATGTCTTTAATAGAATCCTAAACGTATACGCATAAGCAAGCATTTGATCAGGTCATGATCTTCAGCAAAGTGTTGTGCATGAGCCCTTAAAGGTTTCTGAAGTGGTAGGACCAAAGAAAGCGTATCAACGCGCGCAGGGTACATGTGGTACAACTAGTATTTACTAAAAATATTAAAATATAGACAATTTGTTCAGTCTTTGTGATAAGTCATTGAATGGCAGAAGTAATTGAAATACTGGAGATTCGGAAATGGAATAATTATAAAAACTTAAGAGGGCGCATAAGGCGAGCAAAAAATCAGATTTCACCCGCGCACCCGATGAAACAAAATATACACAAAGCCTCGTGTCAGAGTGCGATAGACGATATAGTTTTGAGCGCATTACGAATGTAAATAACGACAAATATGTTATTTTGTATATAATTCCGAAACTAAAAGTAATTACATTAAATGCCTAGGCATAGCCTTTACTCATATTTAAATGTAATTAATTATCAAATTTTTGTCTTAATGGTCATAAGTTCATAACCATATCGAGTATAAATAGAAAAAATATAAAAATTAGAGGTTACTTCGTGATTATATTTTATCGAGGAAATTTCCTTATTTTATGTTTTTGATATGGGTTAACCCTTGCAAATATTACGTAGTTTGTCATATATTTTTATTTTAAGATATGGTCTGGAACTTTTCATGTCAAAACAAATAGAAGATTGGTAATTTTGCATTATGTGCGCTCTTAAAAATGTATAATAAAATTTACAAAAGTAGGTATATTTTCGGTTTTATTATCGCATATTAATATCATGAAATTAAAAGAAAAACCTACTATTTCAGAAATAAATATTCATTTGACGATTATGAACTTCTAGATTGTTTATGGTGTCATTACGAGTATCTTTAATTATAAATTATAATGTACATACAACTACTACAAAACAGGGCCGGCCTTTTGGTAGAACGAAGAAATTTCAGTTCAATAAGTTTTTTTTTTAATTCAATTTTTTATTATTCAATTTGTTACTGATTAGTTGTATTGTATACGAGTATCGAAGTATAATAACATAAAAAAATCATATTGAAGTCCTAATCAGCTTTTCATTAAAAATTAAAGTGAAAGGTAACAAGTGCATAGATTTTAAAAACTATTTAGATTTGAATGTTGATCTGATTTTTTAAAATGAAGTAAGAAAAGATCAAAAGTAACTTAACGAAATATTACTCTAGCTTATGTTAGGCCGATAAAACAAATGTGGGTGGAAATTCAATTCACCAATCTTATGTAGCCAAAGAAGGAGTCGATTAAATAAGCACGGGTCAGTAGTACGTACAAGAAGAAGCAAATAGTGTTAGCACAAACGTGTAATAAAAAGTATTTCTGAACTTTAAAAGAAATGTGGGCGTGATTTATAATAATAGAGGACATAGGGGAATAATAATTTACAAAAACAATGTCTTTTATTACTTTACTTATTTTAGTATAAATCATAATATTCTTGATACAGCGCCTGTTTTGCCTGTTTCTGATAAAACTGTCTGACGGATGACGGTATAAAATAGTTTAAGTAAAGTATCATTTTTTCTTGAAAAAAGTTCTGAAAAAAAAAGGCCAGGTCAAGAGTACCTACCCTAAACCGAAGAGCATGTATGAAAGGAATAATGAAAGTGGACGAAGCGAAACAAGTATGTAAGGATCGTAGCAAGTGGAAAGAAGTGGTCTCTACCTACCCCTACGGGAAAGAGGCGTGATTATATGTATGTATGTATCATTTTTTCTTCTTCTTTTTCACCACTAGACTCCATTTTGCCTCAGATATTTCTGTTCGCGACAAATGAATTCAAAATTTGTAGTACATTATTTAATGTGAATAAGGTCCTAAAAGTCTGTTGTACCAAACCTATCAGTTATTTCAGTGCAAGATATCAGCAACAAATGAAAATGAAACAGGCCCAGTAGGCAGGCGTTTATTTGTAAGATCACGACGTAATCAATTTTATATGCTCAGGTGAATGAACCTTGCGTAATCTTTTCATATATTATTATAATGGAACGTGTAGAAAAATTATTTCTGTATTGTTTTTATAACGACCAATTTTATGTGCCCGTTGTCACCTCTGTTTTGCAAATGGTAAGCTTCTGTGATTTAGCACAGTATGTTTGATAAATTTTATTTTATATAATTTTTAAAGCTGTCATAATTTTATTTTTATGAAAAGTATTATAATGGGTTAATTTCCGGATGTCTGTAAAAATTAACTGTTTTATTGTTATCCCGAACTTTCATTTATTTTTTACGTCGATTTTTTTTCCAACCGCAACAGGTCGTTAAGGCTTATAATAAATGTTTAATGAGCAATTGTCAGGTCTTTTATTTAGCTAAGGTTACAGATGAAAGAACGTTAGCTAAACAAAACAATGGTAGCAAATTTATGTACAATTCTCTCAGTTGTAATATTGTGTGGAATGCGTCGGTATTAAGCATTCAAAAATATGAGTAGGTGGACAAACCACTGTAGAATGTTTTGGAACATCGTCACGAGTAAATTAAAATAAACTGGTGTTAGTGGTAATTTTGTTTGTTTTAAAAATTAAAATAAAATATTAATTAAACTTTAACAGGCATAGTTTCGTACATTTAAGACATATATATATATATATATATATATATATATATATATTGTAGCCTAATTTTGTTTTCAGTTTTGTATGTTACGCCACGCAGTAGGTCTTAAAATGAAAAAATTAGTGCGGAATATCTAATAAACTATAACACAACGCAACACCTTGAGAGACTCAGTTATTTCAGAATATAATAATTAAAAAATAAGTTTTACAAATTGTATGTTATTGTTATTATGGTAACCACCTAAGCATAAGCTGGTATGTGCTACATACCACTTTTGCGTCTGTGTATCTAAAAGTTAGCCAAGCATTAGCTAAAATTAACGAAAAAATTAGAACAAAACTTGTGAATACTTGAATTCAGACGTAGGATACTTTTTATGCAGAAATTCATTCCAATCCTCCCTTTAAAAGAGGCGATAAATGCCAAAACGTATTTTGATAGTGTACCTTCTATTAATGTGACAGCGTTGAAACTAAGACATATTTGTATCATATCAGATCTGATACAAGACCCATTTTCCGCGAAAAGAAAACATAAGTGAACTTTAGAGTCATCATCGTTTACAAGGTAGGTACGACTCGATATTTAGTGCTGTATACCAATTATGCGAGGAGATACCTGTTCGAAGACAGATTTACTAGTTTTAGTGGCAGCCCTGAGGAATTGGTATGTTGGCAGACTGCCAATATGACACGAGCCGCAGGAATGCACGAGTTATATTGACATCACAAACTGAAATGTTAATGATAATGTTGAAATGAGAACGTTTTTTGGAGGATGGCTAGTGGAACGTGGAAGATAATGAATTGTGTAGGTATGGTATCCGCTGAGATTGACGCGCTTGTCCTCGGGTGTCTAGACATCGATATTTTTTTATATTTGGTCAATGACCTTATTTTAGTTAATGTTTTCGAATATTGTATAAAGACAAATAGTTGTTGGAATTTCAAATACAGTATTGTATATGTAATATGTTGATTTTTTTTTAAAGATATAACTTGGTCGACAAACAAGCGTACGGCTCACTTGATGGTAAGCGATTACCGTTGCCAATAGACCTCTGCAACACCAGAAGCATAGCAAGCGCGTTGCCGACCCTATCCCAAATTTCCCCCAGGAGCTCTCAACACCTTGCTCTTGCACCGTGTTCTTGAGAACAGGAACACAACACTGCATAAAAGCAGTATTATTTAGCTGTGATCTTCTGCAAGGTTGAGGTACTACCCCAGTCGGGCTACTTCATATTTTGAGCATTAAATTTGCTGCTGAGTCCTGAATTATTTCCTGCTGATCCCTACCTCAGTTAAAAGTGGTATGTAGCACATACCGGCTTAGGCTTAGCTGGTTACAATAACATACAATTTGTAAAACTTATTTTTTAATTATTATATCCAGAAATAAGTCAATCTCTCAAGCTGTTGCATTGTGTTGTAGTTTATTAGATATTCTGCACTAATATTTTTTTCACGTTAAATCGTATTACGTGGCGTAACAGCTGAGTAATAAACGCTAATTGAGGCAAATGAAGAAACGAGCAGTTGTTCGCTTAAATAGTTCGTAGGAAAAATTTCTAATCTTTCATACAGAGCTGGATACAACCGAGAGGCGGTAAATTAAACTACTTACTTGTATGTGCTACATACCACTACCACTTCTAAGCTATACAAAAAGTCAGTCAAATAGTGGCACACTAGGCACAAGATAGGCTTGCCACTAAACGTAAGCTACTTCTTTATTTTAAAGTGAAACTTTTATTACACCGTATCAAACTTTTTCGTGTGTGTTGCATGTCGCGTGACGGTCGGCCGCGCGCTAAGATTGATAAAGCGATTTTTATACCCTTAATGGAATATTATTCCAATTTTTTTAAATTAAATGTCTATAATGTGAAAAAAAGTTTCACTTTTACCGTGCTTTCATAAAACCACACAGGTTTTTTTAAGCGTTTTGATGTATCGAGCATATTAATCAAGCTCAGGATGGCTTCACCAAATTGGCTGTTTTTTTACTACATATTACTTATAGTTGTAATAAAGTTTGTATCAAAGTAGATTATTTTGATGAAAATATGTATTAAAAAAGGAGTTTTTGAAATTTTTATAAAGACTTCAAAATGGATTTTTCGTATCGTTTAAAGTGTATTAAAACCTTTTTTTATTTTTTGTTGTGTGTACGACAATTTGATTAAAAAATATACTTTCTATTATTTTTGTATGACATTTTTTTTTTCATTACTACACAGACTTTGAAGTCTATAAAAATCCCGTGCTAGTTTCAATATTAAATTAATTCGCCGAACCGAAAAAAAACTAACTACATTTATTCGCAATAAATTAAGAGATTTATGACAGAACCTTGGATGTCTAACGTGCGATTTAAATGTAGGTCAGGATGATAAGAAACATGCGTTAAAACGACGCACTCGTATGACCACTGTCGACTAAATGGGTCGTAATTTCCTCTTGTCTAGTATTTTATTTTGTTATGGATGTTTCAGACGTGTTTGAGGGCGATTTTTGAATTTTAATTTTTTTATATAACTAGGTCGGTAAACAAGCTTACGGCTCACCTAATGGTAAGCGATTATCGTAGCTTTTAGACGTCTGCAACGCCGATGCTGCGTTGCCTACCTTATCCCCAGTTACCCCCAGGAGCTCTGGTCACTTTACTCACCAACAGGAACACAACACTGCTTGAAAACAGTATTATTTAGCTGTAATCTTCTGTAAAGTCGAGGTACTATCGGGCTGCTCCATATTTTGCATTTACGTAAGTTGCATAGACTTCATTTCCTTTTCTGTTTTCTGTCTGCTTAAGTTTGCGGCCAATATTTCGGATATCTGCATCCTCATCCAGACTCTGCCACCGATCAAATCCAGTAAAAATAAAAGAGCAAATCCAGTACGCAGGTGGATATTCTACGTGACGTTAATTACTTAGTACCTGGGTGATCGAGCTTAGCTCGGTATTTTTAGCTTTTTTTTTGTTTTTTTTTTCTCGGTATTTTTATAATTTATTTTTATTTAAATAAAAAATCAAGAGTGAAATTAGAAAAAAAGGAAAAAAATAATAGATTGGAGACTGATTTCAACCGTGGTCTTATCGGTTGATCCCGAGCGACCGATTTCCCACCTGAACTATTATAACTATAATGACAATTGCGAAATTTAACTTCGTTTTCCAATGATATTGTAGCAATTTTTTCATTGCCTAAAAACAGGGATAAAAGGACGTTTTCTAAAAATGGATCCTAACTAGATCAATTTATCGCCCCCGAAATCCCCTGCATACTAAATTTCACGAAAATCGTTGGAGCCGTTTCCGAGATTCAGATTATATATATAAATATATATACAAGAATTCCTCGTTTAATAGTATAAGATAATGCTTTACTAATATTTTTGGGTGTAGATAACATAACTCATTTTCAAAAAGCTCGTCAAAAAGATATAAGCCTAATTTACTTGACATGTTGATGGCGAATTTATCACTGTGGTCATTATTTGTTTTTAAATCTATACTAATATAATAAAGCTGAAGAGTTTGTTTGTTTGTTTGTTTGTTTGTTTGTTTGTTTGTTTGTTTGTTTGTTTGTTTGTTTGTTTGTTTGTTTGAACGCGCTAATCTCAGGATCTACTGGTCCGATTTGAAAAATTCTTTCAGTGTTAGATAGCCCATTTATCGAGGAAGGCTATAGGCTATATATCATCACGCTAAGACCAATAGGAGCGGAGTCTACGCCGACGAAGTCGCGCGCAGAAGCTAGTAAGTAATAAATAAACGCCGCGTTTTATAAACGACACGTGTGAACGTGGTCTGCACATATACCATTATAACTATTAAGTTACATTGTTTTGATGTATTTGTAAATTTTACTTTAATCTTCCGACTTTGACTTCAACAATTTTAAAAGTTATTCTTTAATTATTGCCGACAATTATTTGGTCTATAGTATCTAAACATTATTTTTTTAATAAATTCAGTTGTTTTAAATAATAATTATTATTTTCCAGATAAAATTTGATTAAAGATATCAGTGTAATATCCTCCATTATAAACATTAACATAAAAATAATATATATTAAAAGTAAAAAAACTTTTAAAAAAAAACAAGCTTTTATTTGAATGCGCCAGTTGGCCAAGCATTGTCATTCAAATTGCACTTTCCGAGACCCCGGGGCTGAAGGCTCTCGCAGAGGGTTTAGTGCGGTATTGACACCCCCAAGTGCTGAGTCCGACATACGGTCTAGGACTGCCTACCCGGGCGTCCTGAATATCACCCGTAAATGGGTTACGATATCAAAAAAAAAAAAAGGTTAATTATTACAAGCTTTTATTACAAGCTTTTATTTAACTTAAAATGTATTTATGTATGTGTGTATGTATGTATGTATATTTGTTCGGGCGAAATCTTGCAACTCAATTTTGAAGCAGATAATATATAAAGCTGAAGAGTTTGTTTGTTTGGTAGTTTGTTTGTTTGTTTGTTTGTTTGAACGCGGTAATCTCTGTAACTACTGGGCCAATTTGAAAAATTGTTTCAGTGTTAGATAGCCCATTTATCGAGGAAGGCTATAGGCTATGTATCATCACGCTAAGACCAATAGGAGCGGAGTCCACGCCGACGAAGTCGCGCGCAGAAGCTAGTTATGAATAAAAATGTATATTCCTAGCGGTAATCAAACTCATTACTGACGGTGTCAATACGACTTTTGGACCAACAACATCAGTCATAAGCCTCTTAGCGCCGTACAAAATTATCTTACAGTGTTTAGACATAAGTGGGTCACACTTCGTTTAGTACGTGTCAGTGTTTTATTTTGTTTTTATAACGTAACAGAAACGACATCAGATAAAATATCTAGTGCAAGAATTTTTAAAAAAATAACTCATCATGTTTATTTATAATATTCGCTTTCAGAAGTGTAAAGATTGACATAGAATCGATTATTTAGATGCAATGATACGTTGAATTGTTCAGATGTAAATAAATAAATGTATCGGTCGATGGTAGATACCTTTCTCGAAGTTGTTCAGGATTATATTTACCTAGGCCATACCATCCAACTAGGCCGCAAAAACTTCGAGAAGGAGGCCGATAGGAGGATCCGGTTGGGCTGGGCGGCATTTGGCAGGCTTCATCGAGTCTTCACTTCGAAGATTCCGCAATGCTGTAAAACAAAAGTCTTCGAGCAATACGTCCTGCCCACTGGGATGTCTGGCGCGAACTTGGGGAGGCCTATGTCCAGCAGTAGACTGCAATTAAGGATTGCAATACCGGGATACCGGGATCATTTCATTTCATTTCATTTCATTTTTCATTTCATTTCATTTCATACCGGGATCCCGCACTATTTTTGCAGGACCAGTCCCGCACATAAATCGAGCGGGATCCCGCGGGATTAGCGGGACTGCGCAACGGTAAACGCCTTGTGTAGTTCGGCACGCGATAGCGCGCGAACTGATTCGGCTCATGACGAAGATCATGATGATTTACCTCTTGCTACAGTGGCCGCAATGATGCAAGCTGAAACTGTGGAGCCTGGACCGATGTCTCTTCGAGATGAACTTAAACAAACTCTATCGATTCGTATTATTTTTATTTTTGTGTTTCCCATACATGAGGAAATTATAAAATGTTATTTATTTTCATATCAAAATTTCGATCCAGCGGGATTCGAACCCGGTTCCTTCACCACTTCCATCCACGGTTGCTTAAAACCGAATAAAATCATATAAAAAATTTCGATTCGGCTGGACATCGTTCCATAGCTTAATTGGCTAGAGCACCGACATGGTATGTCGGGGCTGCGGGTTCAAATCCCGCTTGATCGAAATTTTGATATGATAATAAATAACATTGTAAACTCTATCGAGTTTTAAAACTGCTTGTCGCACTCATTCCGGAGTTCATTCTCTCGAAGTTTTGATTAAGAAAGAAATGAATTTGTTTGAGTCTAGTGGATTAAGAGGCGAATATATTCAAATCGTCTACAACGCGTTATCAACAGTACCCACAAGCGTTGAAGCAGAACTAGCGTTTTCTGCTGCTGGCTATCTGGCGTATAAAGTTAGGAGTCGATTGGGAGAGAAGACTATTTTAACATGCTTTAAAAGTAATGCTTAAACTACCTATTGTCTCTTGGTAATAATTTTTATTCTTTTATTACATATGTTTATTAATCTCTCAAAACGTAATTTTAAATAATATATTTTTGTTTCCTTTTTTAGTTCTAGATGCATTTATGATACAGGATTTCGCCTTTTTTCTCAATGACTTTCAGAAACATGCGGGATCCCGCAAATACCAGGATCCCGCGGGACTTAGACCTCTCAGTCCCGCAAATACCGGGATTAAAATTTTGTTGCGGGATTGCATTCCCTAACTGCAATAGGCTGAAAAAATGTGTTATAGTATTTGTAATAGAAATCATCAAAGAAAATTGAGATCACGTGACCTGCAGATTCGATGTTGTAATGAAAATTAAACGCAAAATAGAATAGATTGTACAATTCCTTTATGAAAAATAATAAAAGTATTTCATCATTTTTTATAATATAGTTTGGTTCGACATAATCTTTATAAATCACTAGCTTCTGGGCGCGACTTCGTCGGCGTGGACTCCTCTCCTATTGGTCTTAGCGTGATGATACATAGCCTATAGCCTTCCTCGATAAATGGGCTATCTAACAGTGAAATAATTTTTCAAATCGGCCCAGTAGTTCCAGAGATTACCGCGTTCAAACAAACAAACAAACAACCAAACAAACAAACTCTTCAGCTTTATATATTAGTATAGATTAATGAATTGTTGATTAATAAATAAATAATAAATTATACAGATTACGTTAAATAAAACAATTTCGAGAATGAATTTCAAGTGAATCATGTTTTAAGATTCGTAAAAATATTTCTGTTTTACACTAACACAATTTTTCAAATGGAAACTTTTACGGACAGCGTAAGCTTCATTCATTCAAACAATAAAAGCGCCTGAATTATAGAATCATCGCATCTGGTTATATTTTAACTAGCTTCTGCGCGCGACTTCGTCGGCGTGGACTCCGCTCCTATTGGTCTTAGCGTGATGATTTATAGCCTATAGCCTTCCTCAATAAATGGGCTATCTAACACTGAAGAATTTTTCAAATCGGACCAGTAGATCCTGAGATTAGCGCGTTCAAACAAACAAACAAACAAACAAACAATCAAACAAACTCTTCAGCTTTATTATATTAGTATAGATAACTCAACTTATCGCTTAAAATCTTAAGAGTTTCCTCAAAATAAAAGGATAAAAATACACTCTTTTGATAGCAAGTAGGTAAACATGTTTTTACAACATATAATTCTATTTGAAAGAATGTTTATTTTTTCTAAAATTACCCAGACCTAATAAACATAATAGATACGTTTTTTCCGTTTTGCCATATAGGTGGAATTGTCACGAATTCATGAATATTTTACACAGTAAACTTGCAAAATTGGGTAATTTTACTTGTTTTTATGTTTTTAGGCATTTAGGTGGTGAAATTTAACTTCATAATAGATTAATTGTTTTCATTGACAAGTTATAGAAGATGATTAAAGAATAAGCTATGACTGTTTTGTTATGTTGTGCAATGGAACGGACTTTGCTTGGGGTATCTCTCAAAGATACAATTAGAAATGAGACTATTCGCGAGAAAACGACAGTAACCGACACAGCCTACAGAATTAGCAAATTGAAGTGGCAGTGGGCTGGTCATTTGTGTCGCAGGATCGATGGCCATTGGTGCAGACGTGTCCTGGAGTGGAGACCGCGTCTTCGCAAACGCAGTGTGGGACGTCCTCCGGCCCGCTGGACCGACGACCTACGTAAGATTCCCGGCGTAGGCTGGATGAGGATTGCGGAAAACCGGGATGTCTGACGCGAACTTGGGGAGGCCTATGTGTGGACTGCAATAGGCTGAACTGTACTGTTTTTTTTTTATCAAAACAAAGAATAAACTGACTTTAATTTACATCGACATGTAATAAAATGAGGACATCATCAACGTAGGTAGTTGATGACGTGATTGAGTATAACTTAAAAACTACTCGCCAGATCTCGCTCAAATTTAAATGAAATCACATGACAAGCTCCAGCTTTTGGATAAAATAAAGAATCATCGAAATCATTAAACGTACTAAAATGTTATACAGTAACAGAAATAAAAACGAAAACGAGTGTACTTTAGACCAACACGACTGAAGTAAAATTTCTTATATCTCCCTCTCAACTTCCGTACGCTTCGCTCGATCACACTTTTTGTAACGTTCTCGTCACCCATTCATTAGCTTACTCCCCAAGTCAAGCTTGCGTAAAGAATTTTTACTAAGTACAGTCGAACTCTCCCTTTTTGAAGTCGGTTAAAATGCATGAAATCAATTCGAACTAACTTATGTAAATAATCACAAACCTACATTTAACGACTATGTTTTGAAAACAAAAAACACGAACAATTTCACAGCATTCCGATTGAATATAGCGTCGTATGTATCACGAACTATATTCGTTATTTGGCGCCACACCGTGTAAACAAAACGCAGTTATTAATAACGTAGAAAAATTCATAATTATTTTATACTAGCTTCTGCGCGCGACTTCGTCGGCGTTGACTCCGCTCCTATTGGTCTTAGCGTGACGATACATAGCCTATAGCCTTCCTCGATAAATGGGCTATCTAACAGTGAAAGAATTTTTCAAATCGGCCCAGTAGTTCCAGAGATTACCGCGTTCAAACAAACAAACAAACAAACTCTTCAGCTTTATATATTAGTATAGATCAACTTGAATTTCAAAACAAATACGTTTGCATTTTGTAACAGTGGATGAAACTGCTTTTATTTATTGAAGTAAACTTCTTTACGCACGCTTGACTTGGGGAATAGGCTGATGAATGCGTGACTAGAGCGTTACGAAAGGTGCGATTGGGCTAGGCGAACAGAAGTTAAGAGGGAGATATAAGATAGTGAAGATAGAAAGAGAGAAAGAGTTACGTAAGTTTTACTTCAGCCGTGTGGTCTAAAGCACACTCAGTTTTTTTTATTAATTTATTTAAATCAGTATCAAAATAGATGTAGTTTACATCATTACGTTTTGTAAGAAAAGTGTAAACGACATTTATTCAAATTGTCTATTTATAATGTGGATTTCTTAAGAAAATATTCAGAATGAAACAAATCAAATTGGCATTCGGGTCACCTCATATTTGATATGTATATATGTCTCATAAATATTTGTAGTGTCAAAATTTTTGCGTGTATGTACCTATTCAAAAATGAAAAAAATAGTTAAAAAATAAGACAGATATAAAAAGTTATTACTGTAACACTTTGCTGTAGCCAACGCATTACATTATTTGTAAATATAGTGTCAATTCTTATTCTTTATTTTATTCAATAAAAAAAGTGTGTGTGTGTGCTCCAACACACGACTAGAGTTAACTCCTTAAGAACGAAATTTAAAAATTAAAGTTTTCTATTAAATGAAACAAATCAATAATAATTAAAATAAAAAATCAAAACATATTAATATTATAATTGACGCTTGCAAACAGTTAAAATACAATACAAGTTACAGTTAAAACAACAGTTAAAATACAATACAAGGTAGAATATATTTTGAATTATACTAATATTGTACATCAACCTTGTACATCAACAATACTGGTCTAAGATCCGAGAAGGTAAATCTTCCCTCATCTGTTAATTAGATGAAACAATTTTTTATAGGCTTATTTCAATATTGTGAATTTATAAAAACAACCTCTGCCACCATAAGCCTGCTGCAATTTTTTTTTTTTTTATCTTTTCCCTCTCATGTTAATTACATGTAGTAAGCTAAAACCCTTAATATTCTACATTATATACCTGACTGTACTAGGCAGCCATCTCTATGATTGCTATTACCTGCAGCCAGGTCAGTAACCTCAGTCAGAGTAACCTGGCTGCAGGTAAGTATAGCAATCATAGAGATGGCTGCCTACTATAGTCAGGTATATAATGTAACATATTAACGGATTTAGCTTACTACATGTAATTAACATGAGAGGGAAAAGATAAAAAAAAAAAAATTGCAGCAGGCTTATGGTGGCAGAGGTTGTTTTTATAAATTCACAATATTGAAATAAGCCTATAAAAAATTGTTTCATCTAATTAACAGATGAGGGAAGATTTTGTTATATTCCGGATCTTAGACCATACCATGTTCTCGCAAATAAACGATTATTATTATTTAAAAAAAATCTCTGGAAACGTCACTCTCATTGTCACTGTCTTCTGCGTCACTGAGCTTGTGCAGTCAAGGGGCGTGGCTGGGCTAAATGACACCGATAGCTATTTTTTTAACACAAAATTACAGTTGAAAGCTTCTAAAACGTAATAATTATACTGTTAACACGATAACAAAGAAGTAAGTTACAAATTCAATCGCAATATGTCATCGAATGAGGTATTCATACAAAAAAAATAAATAACTAATTATAAATAATTGTGTTTGCTCGCAAACAAAAAAAAACCAACTTCAATGACATCGACAAGTAATACAACGTAATAAGACAAAAAAATAGTTATGTAAATACGCGCTATTAAAGATGACTCAAAAAGTAGTAGTCAGATCTCGATCAAATTTAAACAAGACTACATGACAAGCTCGATTGATGTAAGAATTATTCAAATCCGTACACCCAGTAAAAAGTTATGCGGTATAATAATACAACGTAGATCGACGAAAAAGTAGTCAAGTAAATACGCATTATTAGATGTAACTCTAAAAGTACTTAAAGTACTTAACTTAAAACTTTAATATTAAAGTGCGTGATACTTTTATATATATTCCAAGAACGTGTCGTATGCTTTCTATTTCTATTTTTGTGATTATTTTCGACAATTCTGACACCCATTAACGACGATGTAGCTCGCTCGTTAAATTGAATCAAGAAAAACATGCAATATATTTGTTTACGCGTTCTTTATTCTGTACTATTATTGTGTTTGTTCAAAAACGAAAAAAAAAAACGAATTTAATTTACATCAACAAGTAATATAAAGTAGGTAGACGAATATAAATAATCAATAATATACATACCTACGCGTTATTAGTCGAGTCGCTCTTTCATTAAAAACTAAATACAAGAAAAACGGTACTTAGCGCTAATTCATACTAAAAAACCAATGTATAATAATTTAAATATGTATATTTATTACAAAAATAATTGTGTTTGCTCGCAAACGAAAAAAAACCGACTTCAATTACATCGACAAGTAATGCAATATAATAAATAAGACGAAAAAATAGTCAATTAAATACGCGCTATTAAAGATTACTCAAAAAGTTGTAATCAGATCTCGATCTAATTTGAACAAGACTACATGAAAAGTATTAGCTTTCGATTAAAGTAAGAATTATTAAAATCGGTACACCGAGTAAAAAGTTATGCGACATAATACAACGTAGGTCGACGAAAAAGTAGTCAAGTACATACGCATTATTAGATATAACTCTAATAGTACTTGTTAGATCTCCATTAAATTTAAATGGGACCACATGACACACTACACCTTTCAATTTAAACAAAATTGATCGAAATCGGTCCACCCAGAGAAAAGTTGTGAGCTAACTACAGCTACATTAAAAAAAATACAGTCGAATGAGAACCTCCTCCTTTTTTGGAAGTCGGTCTGACCCCGCAAACGTTGTTTTGCCATTTATGTTATTAACCCCCGCAACCCCGTCTTGTGGGTGGAATTTTGTAAAATCCGTTCTTAGCTGACCTCTACTTGGCGAAAGGAATATTCCTACCAAATTTCAAGTCTCTAGGCCTTATGGTTCCAGAGATATCGTGATGAGTCAATGGGTGGAAATCTCTTTTATATACAATATAGAATACAAGCTTTTATTTAACATGCAATGTATGTATGTATGTATGTTCGGGTGAAATTTTGCAACTGAATTTTGAAGCAGATATAAAGATATCTATCTTCAACCAATTGAGCTGAAATTTTGTATACCTACAAGTTCAATTTGGATGACAATGCATGGTTAACTAGCGCATTCAAATATATGTAGCTTGTTTTTTAAAAAAAAGTTTTTTACTTTAAAATTATTTCATTTAGTTGAATTGCTAAATGACGCACTCAGATATGATTAATTAATTACTAGAAGCTGAAAATGTTTCAATTCTTCGTAAATTCGTAGATAATCTAGACTTTATCATAATAATCGTTTCTATCGAAGCGTGTCGACTTTTATGCCGTGTGAGTATTTACGTGGGCCAAGATAAGTATTAGTAAATTGTTTCATCTTCTCGCAAATGTACTTATTATCTCGATGACAAATGAGGTATGTATTTTATTTATTAGAGGTGAGTGTTCGCAGCGTATTTTTAGTAACTTTATTGTCAGTTATATGACATTTTATTTAAGTCTTGTTGACATTATTTATATAGTTTAAATATACGTTTCATGGTTCTGGAAGATCGAAGTCCGAAATTCTTAGACTGTTTATCACTTTTTAACTTTTATATTTTGTGGTGGTGTTTAGTCTGCTGTGTGGTTACGGCAGTAAAGAATATAGCCTCTCTTCCCGTGGGTGTCGTAAGAGGCGACTAAGGAATAACACAGTTCCACTACCTTGGAACTTAAAAAACCTACCGATGGCGGGATAACCATCCAACTGCTGGCCTTGAAATACACAGGCTGAAGACGGGTAGCAGCATCTTCGGTGCGACAAAGCCAGCACTGCGGTCATCAACCCGCCTGCTCAGGGTGGTGACTATGGGTAACACACATGAGTTCACGCAATTTTTTGGCGCGATGGACTGTGAAAGGCTGAAGTGATGATGATTATGTGATTTTGTGGTTAATCTTATTAAGGTTGTGGCTATTTTTTTTAGATAAGTTTTAATTGTTATAACATATACATGTATTGTATTTTGAATTATTTTTTTTATGCAAGTATATTGTAAACTTCGAGTTGCGGTCGTGTTTCTTCGCGTAAAAATTTGACATTACAATTTTTTTGAAAGAGAAAATAATGGCAAAAGAATTTATGTTCAATAAAATTATTTTAAGAAAAGTACTTAATTTTCCACGGCATTTTATATACCAGCCAAAAACAGACGTACTTTTAAGTTCGAGTAAACTCATAAATAACTCCTTGATCGTGAAAGTAAAAACAAACGAAGAGATATTTTTGCTTCGTCGCAAGCTTTCCGTAATCTGACATTAACATCACATGAATTTTTCAAACAAAATACAATAACATCCACCACGTGTACAAAATTGGCAATCGTTTTTTAAACAAAAATTACAGTAGTCGGCTAAAAATGCTCAGTGGGCTAAATGGCCAATCGGTGACACGATTAGCATAGCTGGTAATTATTATTTCAGTTTTTCCCGCCATTTCGTTTGCGATTACAAATTCCTTCTCTCAAACATGGTGAATTTAAGAATAAACTTTATTAAGGTCCCAATACGGAATCAAATTATGCAAAGTAGTTTTAGTGTGATGCGCGAACAGGTTACAGAAGGACAAAATGATAAAAATATATATAATATAGTAGTATGGGTTGTCTGGAAGTAATGGCTAAATAGCCATAAGTCCGCCCATTGTACTTCACAGTCTGTAAATGTCTATAAATGTGTTTAATGTTTAAAATGTAGTTGTGGCGTACAATAAAGTATAAATAAATAAATAGTTTTGGCTTCCGTATCAAAAATAGAATGGAGGATACCGTTCACGCTCTGTATAAGACCCTAACAATAAGAAAAATGTTACTTCGGAAACCCGGTGACTAGATCTTACACGGGGTTTGTCGATTGGCACAGTTTTACAAGTTGCGTATATTCCAATCCATGCTCCCTAATAAATTAGCGAGTCAGTCCTACAATATAGAAAGGAAGACTTTACAGACTTTTTTAGGAGATACAAAATAAATAAATTTCCACAATAAAAGTAGCCTTACTACATCAGCTATCCGCCAGTGAAAGTCCCGTCCAAATTTGTCCAGCCGTTTCAGAGATTAGCCGGAACAAACAGACAGACAAACAAACAGACAGACACACAGACAAAAATTGTAAAAAATGTTATTTTTGTATGTACCGTGTATACATCCATATGCACTTAGTAAAAGGCGGTTATTTTAATATTACAAACAGACACTCCAAATTTATTTATTTGTATTGAGTATAGGAGAAGGCATTTAAGAAGGTATTTGAAATACACAGGCCAAAGACGGGCAGCAGCGTCTTCGGTGCGACGGCGCCAGCCCTGCGGTCACCAAACCGCCTGCCCAGCGTGGTGACTATGGGCAAAACACATGAGTTCGCGTCATAATGTCGGGCGCGAACTTGTGGAGGCCTATGTCCAACAGTGGACTGTGATAGGCTGTAGTGCATAGGAGAAGGCTGTCACCATTATCTTCTTTAATAACATATAATGTTCTTTGATAATATTCTTCTATTTATTTATTACTAGCTTCTGCGCGCGACTTCGTCGGCGTGGACTCCTCTCCTATTGGTCTTAGCGTGATTATACATAGCCTATAGCCTTCCTCGATAAATGGGCTATCTAACAGTGAAAGAATTTTTCAAATCAGCCCAGTAGTTCCAGAGATTACCGCGTTCAAACAAACAAACAAACAAACAAACTCTTCAGCTTTATATATTAGTATAGATTCACTTATGACAGCTCCGCATACTTTCATTATATAAAATATTTAAATTATACGGAGTTGATGAAGCATCTCCTAATTAAATGATTTTATTGTCATGCACCATTAAAATTATAGCTTAGCATCTTTCGAGTTACTTATTTCAGTGTCGATATAAATAATTACCATGACGGCCCCACATACCGTCAATACATATAAATTATATGTATGCCACAATGTAGACGCACTTCCTAGTATATTTTAATATTGTCTTGTAAAACTGCAACACTATAGTGTCATAACTACACAACTCACAACTCACAAGGCAGAAGACGCCAACGCACCGCATCACAGCGTTCGATATTGATATACCTATCTTTCTACATAACGTTTTTATTTATAAACATTTTTTACACAATATTTTTTATATGATAAGTTTTAGAATATTGTTACAATGCTAAGGTCAGATTTTGAGACAAAGACATCCAAGATTCTAGTAAAGAGAATGATGAGTAAACCTTGGTTATCTTGACAATTAATATTATGGCCTTTTGCTTAAAATTTCATATAAATGTATACAAAGGTCCGTCAGATATATCTTAATAATGTACAGTTCAATTTTACGTAGAACGTAATGTGCCACTTCAAGACCGCATCGCTGCACTGTGACTCACGATGCAGAAATAGTCGCTCTGAAGTTCGTTTATTACGAACGCTTAAAATCACATGGAAATTTATTCCCTTCATAATTATATTGGCTATAAATATTAGATAAATGTTATTGATTATAACTTGCTTTTGACCGAAATTATTAATATCTATATTAATTATAATTAGAGATATTACTAATTAAATTTATATTATGGGTTGTATGTCTGTCATTTTCAACTGAAATGTCAAGTTGGAAGTTTATGTTTCAATAACAGTTTTGAGATAATTATGAAATTAATTCTTGTTTCTATTGACCATAAATACTCATGAAATTCTAATTATTATTGTAATAGATATGTTCTTGGACGACTGTTCTTGTATACTGGTATCGCTGTCGGTTATGGGTTTGATTTCTAGTTGGAGCAGTTATTATTTAATATTTGTAAAAAGATTTGACGCTTGCTTGAAAGTTGTGACAGCGTTTTGTAAAGCTATCAATTTGTGACTTATCGTGATAAAAAACTTGATGATGCATGCATGCGAGTAATTCCGTCATTCCGCAATGGTGTGGTGTGACGGATTAAACTCAAAACCATCTCTAATATAGGAGATGTTTCACTAGCGATATGATATTGATCGGCGCCTTCATTTCAGTTCCAGTTTCTAGATGTTCTTGACTGGATAATTTTATTATTCTTAATATACATATTTAAAGGGGTTTTATAACTAAATTACAATTGGTTTGTTTCACTGTAAGTCACTGTTGGAATATCTCCGAAGCTCGTATTATAAAATCAAGAGAAGTTTTTTTAACCAACATAAAATACCTATAATTATCTGGAAATCTGTTTAAAAAGTGTTACAAATAATTTATGAAACACGCAATGGACGCAAAGCGTTAGACGCCGAACTATCTATTATTGAGTTATAGCATAGCTGGAAATGTTATTCTCAAAATTTGGAACACACATACTGAGGACCTCAATGTTAAGTACCTCAATGTTAAAAAAGATTTTAGTCAGATAATATTAATTATCTTAAGTAGTGTTGTGTTTCCGTGGGAAGTAAGTTAGTCAACATTTCTGAAAATGGGCTGGTGATGACAGCGGAAGTAAGGTTGACAACACGTTTGTTATGCTCCTAAAGATGTAACCGTGTATATACATGTTTACAACTTTAGTAAATAAAAGAACGCATCGAATTGATAACAGTAAAATCGTAGATGACATTTAGTTATAATTGTAATATTTCTTGAATTATGAGCTACGTTTAACGATATTTCGTGTAATAAACAGATGCGGAAATATTAACCATAAAATTTGTGATTGAATTATAGTTATGAAATTAATTTGGAAAATATTGCCTATTAACTTCTCTCGTTTGCTCTTAATAGTGATACGTTCTTGACCGATATAGGTAATTAATACTAGATCTAAGTCTATTACTAGCGACATACTTAGATCACTGGTTTACAATGATTCACTACGCGAGAATAGTACGTTAATATATCAAGAATAGCATACCTACCGTTGCAAAATAATTCATGAAGAAACGATGCGTTGGAGCAGTGGTCAGAGAAAATAAATAGCTAGACATGAGAATTTTTAATTCATTAATTTAATGTATTTGTTTATTGTTCATAAGAATATTTATAATTTATCCCTTACATTAATAAGCTCCAGATTAAAAAGCGAGTCATGGCGAGGTCAACTACTACCTTACACAGATGTTGTCGGGACATGGCTGCTTTCGGGCTTACCTCCATCGCTTCAAACACGATGATTCTCCGGAGTGCCCGTCTTGCCCGGGAGTCACTGAGGATGCAGAGCACGTTTTCTTTGTGTGTCCGAGGTTCAACCCTCAGCGAGATAAGCTTGAGAGCGTCTTCGGCCAGAGAATCCAACCAGAGACTGTAGTGGAGGCAATGTTGTCAACAGAGAATGCTTGGAACGCGATCAGCACGTTTGCTGCAGAAGTCCTCATCGACTTGCGTAGCATAGAAAGAGAGAGAAGGAAAGAGAGATAACATCTTAGGTATCAGAAGGAAGAGCGGCAGCTGGTTCCTCCCCTGCGAAGTAATGCCTAACGGCGGTACCGTGGGGATCAGAGGCTGGAGAGCGAGGGGTTTTTTTTTTAGTGGGTGGAAATCCCACATCACCGACCATCATCTTTCACAGCGGTGTCTTTGAAAGATTTTTTCCTCCACTCGCAAGAGAAAAAAAAAACATACATACATACATACATACATACATACATACATACATACATACATACATACATACATACATACATACATACATACATACATACATACATACATACATACATACATACATACATACGCAGCATAAGACATTCACACGGATAGTATCAGAAACTTATTGGTTTCACAATATCACAACAGATTAATTTTGTCAAAATGTTGTTAGGATATTTACCTACATTGTGTGCCTATTTGTGTCACGTTAACAATATTACCTTTGCAGGAGTTCCGTGTAAATCGCTGTCAGTGATAAGACTCTTATTGTTTTCTCTGTCTCATATTTGTTCAGTTTGAATATTGTATCAAATAAACAAAAAAATAAAATAAAATAAAATAAAATGCAAAAAAAAAAACTAATTGAAAAAAAAAGCCAACGTCATGCGGTCACCTATCCAAGTACTGAACGTCATGACGCTGCCGCGTTACCGGTCGCTCAAATTTAACCCTTCATGCGACTAAAGGAGTTTCACTTCAAAAATTCTTCACGATACGACGATCACGATACAGCCTGTAATATCCCACTGTTGGGCATAGGCCTCTTCTCCATGTAGAAGAAGGATCGGAGCTTAATCCACCACGCTGCTCCAATGCGGGCTGGCGGATATATTTCCTACTATGAGTAACGATCGCTATCAGGTGTACATGATAACAACCGGGACCGACGGCTTAACGTGCTCTCCGAGGCACGGTGGGGTAACCCACAAGGACTGCACAAACACCCAAACCACGGCAAACATCTGTATGGCCAATACAAATGTTGTCGTGTGCGGGAATCGAACCCGCAGCCGCCCACGCAACAGCCAATCGCAATCCAGTGCTGTAACCGCTGCGCCAGCGGCGTCGCGGTAGTAAAAATTCTTACTTTGTCCTGAATTTTTTTTTTTTTTTTTTATGTAACTAGGTCGGCAAACAAGCGTACGGCTCACCCGATGGCAAGACCGCAGCCTATAGACGCCTGCAACACCAGAAGCATCGCAAGCGCGTTGCCGACCCTATCCCCAATCCCCCCCCAGGAGCTCTGGTCACCTTACTCACCAACAGGAACACAATACTGCTTGAAAACAGTATTATTTAGCTGTGGTCTTCTGTAAGGTCGAGGTACTACCCCAGTCGGGCTGCTCCATATTTTGAGCAGGAAATTTCCTGCTGTGCCCTACCTCAGTTAATGCTTGTTCATAATACCAAACAGTTTAAAACCCTTTTTATCCAAAGTTTGTAAACGTATAAGAACATTGCAAGTTGCAACATCACTTAGGAATTATAAATATCGCATGTAAATCTCAAACGAGCTCGGTTTTAAGATGATCTTATATCGTTATCTTTTCAGTGGCTCAATAAAAAAATAATTTATTAAATTGATCAAATATAAAAATAGAAAATGAAATTCTTAAATGTTACTTTTGCTTTAAATAATAATAATGCAGTCGAGTTAAATCAAAAGTTAAAGTGACTGCAGGTTTTCTCTCTATATCCTCCACTGTGTTAATTCCCTGTGTCCTCCTCTAAACTCATATTAAAAATAGCTAACAGGGTAGTGTTATTTACCGTAAAATATTAAATTCCATTAAAAGTAATGTTGCGCTAGATTATCTATTCATTAAGTAATGTTATATGCTATACTGTCAAATTCTTATGAGCAATTGAATCCATCTGATGAATGTGCGGTACCTGATATTTGATAACTGTTAGGTATTATTGTAGATCAATATCGGTGTATAGAATAATGAAACACTTTCTCAGAAGCTGGAAATTACTCGATGCATAGATGGGATAGTATAAAAAATCACTTTACTTCACTACGTACATCATACACAAGAATTTCAAGAAGATCAAAAGCATCTTAAATAAGCGTGAAGGCGGAAGATTGCTAGAAATTTTACCATCAAAGAACTGAAGTCGGTCAACTGCATAGCACTGCACCGATACTGCAACCGTTAATTATCCTAACTGGCGAGATTCATCTGTCATTGTCTACGTTATACGCTTTCATAATTTTAATAAATGGGCCCTAAATCTTAGAGCACCTAGAGCATCTTTAAATCTTCAGACTATTCAAAGATAGTTTTACTGCTTTATTTGATAAGTTTACGGATATATTATACAAAACATATTTTATTTTGAGCTTTATGTTAAAAACAACCAAATTATGAGAAGTATCCATTAAATTACATTTGGTTTATGGGTTTCAATAGTTCACAAATAACTAGATGATTTCAAATGTCACGTAAGATGGGAGTATACACGAAGGACATGAATAGAACGAAATTCTTAAACTTGAAAGATAAAAAGTATTTAATTCATTTCCAATAATAACACAAACATTGAAATTTGAAATATAATAAGTACAACTATGTATTACTAAGATATATCTATGTAAATTTTGTTACTTCAGTATATTTATAAAATTTAAGAATATCAATTTAATAAAGGACTACACAAACAGGACTAACAAGCATCAAATAACATTAAGTATTTACAGGGCCGGATTCGCGAAGAAGGATATTGTATAAACGCTCTAGAATTTTCTGAATATGTTGTTTGTGTGTCTTTAATTATCTGATTGTGTGACCAGTTGTTGTCAGTTGATAGTCATTCTTTTCTCATTATGTCACTACATAAAATCTATAAAATGAATGTTGCTAAGCATAACTGGAGAATGGTTCGACCAATTCGGCTAATTTTTTTTTGTATGTTCCTTAAATCCCGCGGAAGGTTTTTATACTAAAAAAGTAGAAGAAGAAGTACTAAGAAGTCTGTCCGGGCAGCTAGTAAATAAAAATTAAAATTACTATATAGTTGCATTGATTATGTTAGATTTTTTTTTAAAATAATTATTTTAAGAGCTTGTCCGCGATTACGTTAGATTTCAATTTATTATTTTATTTATAAGCTGGTATGTTAAAAATAAAGTATAAACAGTGTTTTAATTTAGTACTAATACTGAGAATATACCGCATGTTTAACATTTAAATTCTGTTTCGAATTATTTCGGGTCTATTTTCGAAATGTTGACTGCCTATTCTCACTCGTGACTCATTACCAACTAGATATAGTACAGGTAATGTACCGTTTAGTACCAAAAGTTTACTTTATAAATACTTCAAATAGATAAATGTGTAAATAAACTGTTATAGCGGAATATCACTTCGATTTATTTTGAACAATTAAATTGCAGCGAACATTAACGCCGTTTTAAATTTATTTGTTTTGAGTACCATCGGTCGAATCAAGGGTGTTTGGAATATAAAGACTTCGAGAATAGTATAAAACGTATTATTTTGCGTCTATTAAACGTGTTTACGTGGTACTAAAGACTTAAAAAAACGGTATATATATTGAATCACAGGCTTAACATTATGTATGACATTCTTTAAATTTTTCTTATCTTTTTTGGCTAAGATTGCTGTTTACTTTAGTCCAGATTGCAATCTGACCTTCCCTTAATTACAAGCATGTGAAATTTTGATGCGACATAACTTTAGTACCCAGTACTTACTAAAATTAGCACTCTCAACAGATTATGTGTTTTTTGACACAAATATATATACTATATACTATTTGTTTTAATCCATATTTGAGTATAAGAATATCTACTAGCTGACCCGGCAAACGTTGTTTTGCCATACATGTAATTAACCCCCTTAACTCCCCCCTTATAGCTTAGGGGTATGAAAAATACGAGTAGATGTTGGACGATTCTCAGACATGTTATATTTACATTTATTAATATTTAAAATATCTTAATTACGACAATGAAACCATAGTTCAGTTTTTTATCTGACATTTATTTTTCTTTTTTCTACATTCGTCACTAAGCAAATCTAATGAAAATAGTTTAAATATTAATTATACAACATCTTCCCTTTTTACTCCTGACCATACCTGACCGGAGGTCTAACTACCCGACCATATGATGTTGTATAGTATGATGTTGATGGTGATGATGGTTGTTGTTGTGATGGTTGAATTGCGTCACTTTCTTGATTATCGACATCGGGAATGTAAAAAGGAACCATATTTAGAGGCTTAATGTGAAACCTATTTCTAATAAATATCCTCCCATTTTCATTTTCTATCTTGTACGTCCTATCATTTGTCTTTCCTTTAATAATTCCTTTCTTCCAAAATCTTCCTATCCTAAATAACACGCCTTCCCCTGTTTCTATTGGTCTTAGATCTTTTTTATTCCTATTATAAAAATATTTGTCTTTATTTTGCTTTTCTATTAATTTCTCTCTTAAATTTTGGTTGACTTTTGGGTAAAAAGATTTCTGATTAATGGGAACAATACCCCTTATTTTCCTATTAAATAAGTTTTCTGCAGGAGATGCAATTGTATTAGAAATTGGTGTATTACGGAATTCTAATAATACTAGATATGGGTCTTTTTTCTCATGTATAGCCTTTTTAAACAAATTTTTAATGGTCTGTATTTCTCTTTCCACCATGCCATTTGATTGTGGATATTCTGGACTAGACATAATATGCTCAAAGTTGTACTGATTAGCAAACGCTTTAAAACTCATGCTGGAAAACTGTGGCCCCCCGTCACTAAATATTTTTCGCGGAATGCCGTGTCTACTAAATATTTGTTTTAACTTATCAATGATATCTTCACTTTTTATCTCTTTTAACGCAGTAATCTCTGGATATTTGGAATAATAATCTATAACAATTAAATAATCACTACCATATAAATGAAATAAATCTATACCCACTTTTTCCCACGGTAACTCTGGTACCGCATGTGGAATTAAAGTCTCTTTTTTATTATTGTTACTAAAAATCTTACACGTTTCACACCGCAATACTAAATCTGTGATTTCGTGTACCATTCTGGGCCAATACATAGCCTCATTTGCTCGCAACAATGTTTTTGTTATGCCTAAATGTGGAAAATGCGCCCGATGTAACATCTCCTTTCTTAATTCAGGCGGCACTACCAAAGAATTGCCTTTGAATATCAAGTTTGATTTATATGTCAAGCTGTCTCTTACATGCCAGTACGATCTTATTTTCTCCGGTACAGAGATTTTATGGCTTGGCCAACCTTTAAGGATAAATTCCTTTAACAACTTCATTTCTTCATTATTTCTCGTAAAGTTTTGAACATTATCTAATTGCTTTTCACTTATGTTTAATGTTTCTATCACTAGATTAATATTAGCCTCAATATTACTCTCGTCTAGATCAATTTGCATACTGTCATCCGTATTGAATGATCTAGATAAAGCATCTGCTATATACAATTCCTTGCCACGCTTATAGACTAAATTAAATTCATATTTTTGCAACTTGATTAACATACGTTGTATACGTGGCGAAGTGGAATTCAGTGGTTTTTTCATTATACCTATTAATGGATTGTGATCGGTTTCAATAGTTATATGTCTACCAAATATGAACTGATTAAATCTTTCACAGCCAAACAAAATTGCCAACAATTCTTTTTCAATCTGCGCGTAGCGCTGCTGACATTCGCTTAAAGCTTTTGATGCATAAGCCACTGGTAATCCATTTTGTAATAATACAGCGCCTAATCCATCTTTAGAACTATCAACGGAAAGAACTATCGGTAACTTTTCATCAAAAAATTGTAATACTGGTTTCTCTGTTAGTATCTTTTTTAACTCATTAAATACTCTTTCATGTTGCTCTAACCAGACAAAATTTACATCTTTTTTTAACAAACTTCTCAATGGTGAAAACAAATTTTGAAAATTTGGAATAAACTTAGAAACATAATTAATTACTCCAAGAAATCTTTCTAGTTCCTTTCTGTTCTTTGGACTTTTCATAGATACGATTGCTTTTATCCTACTATCATCAAGTGTAATACCATCCTTGCTTATAATATGTCCTAAATATTTTAATTGCTGTACGTCAATCTTACATTTATCCTTATTTAGTTTTACATTCTCCTGTCTCAATCTATCGAATACATTTTTAAGACGTTTATCATGTTCTTGTTTCGTTTTACCCCAAATCAAAATATCGTCAATATATACATCAACCCCATCTAAATCATCTAGCATTTGACGCATACGGTGTTGATAAACTTCAGACGCACTACAAATTCCAAAAGGCATTCTTAGAAATTTGTATCTACCAAACGGAGTATTAAAAGAACATAAATCAGAGCTTGCTGCAGATAACTTTATATTCCAAAATCCATTTTTTACATCTAGAGTGCTAAAATATTTAGCACCTGAAAGTTTACTAGTGATCTCCTCAAGAGTAGGTAGTTCCAAGTGTTGCCTTTTGATAACCTCATTTAAGTCCTTAGGGTCTAAGCACAACCTCAAATCTCCGTTAGGCTTGTGAACAATAACTAAAGAATTGACCCACTCTGTAGGATGTGATACTTTAGATATCACTCCTATTTTCTCCAGTTCATCAAGTTTTCTCTTTAAAATTGGTTGAATCGCTATAGGAACTCGTCTACTCGCATGAACAACTGGAGTGGCATTTTGTTTTAATTTTATATCATATTCCTCTTTCATACATCCTAAGCCTTCAAATAAATCCCTATACTCAGATAATGTATTAATTTCATTGATTTCTAAATTTTGATTTTTTAAAGGATTAACTAAATTCATTTTAATCGCTGAATGTAGTCCTAATATGTTGCATGCTTTATCTGAGTTTACTACATAGAAATCTAATACATAGTTTTTGCCATCATACTTAATAGGCAAAGAACACTTTCCAAGACAGTTAATTACTTGACCTGTATATGTTGTCAGCCTGGCCTTACACTCTAAGAGATTATTTTTGTCTAATCCTAAACTTGACAAGTTTCTTCCAGATAATAAATTCGCCTGAGCCCCAGTATCGACTTTTAAATCAAGAGGCACATTATTAGATCCAACGACAATTATCCAATCCTTCGTGTCTTCCTTTAGAACATTTATGAAGACTGATCCAAAAAATATAGTCTTAATATTCTCCTCCGTATGTTCACATCTTCTCTCATCATTATTATTTTCCACATTATGAACAAAACGATTTTTGCATTTATTTGCAAAATGATTGTAGCCATTGCAACGAACACAACGCTTGCCAAAGGCTAAACATCTCTTCACTGGATGAATATAGCCACATCTTTGACACTCACGTGTATAATTTGTATATCTGTCTTCCTTCGTATTCTTTCCGGCATTATCTGCTGTTTTTGGTTTTTTTATTAATTTTATGTATGTTATAGTCTACATCGTTTAAATTATCTGTATTGTTTGAAGTACTATTCGAAGAACAAATTTTCTCAAGTTGCGTTTGTGTTTCTTGCGAAGTACGACATATATCAATAGCTTTAGCTAAGGTCAAATCTTTTGTGCGTAATAATCTATCCTTTACTGTTTTGTCAGAAATTCCACAAACTATAGTTGTCACAAAATAAGAGGCCCGTTTGGACGTTTAACAAATACCCTAGAACGTAACTTAGTACGAAACTGTAAGAAACAATAAAGGAATTATTAATAACATAAAGTGTTTTTAAAACATAAGTACGTAAATTTTTTGGCGCGTTAAATAATAATTAATATGATAGATTATATTGGAAGTGTTCTTTTCGCGCTTACTTTATAGTAGCATGCAATTTCTAATTATTACGAAACGTCTCAAAAACAGTTACGTTCTAAGTCTTTTTGTTTTTAAATACTAGTGTTGTAACTAGTTGATTACTGAATTTCACCAGCATCATTCGATTTTAATAGTAAATCGATATTGTGTAGTGATCTCTACTGAAAATAATTTTATTGTATTTGCTTGCAAACGTAAAAAAACGACTTCAATTACATCGACAAGTAACACAACGTAGATAGACGAAAAAATAATAAACTAAATACGCGTTATCAAAGATTAAAGTTTTACAGGTACCAATATGGTCACGGGAGAACAATGTCCTTGTGTAGAGAACCTAATAAAACGCGATAAAACCTGAAAAATTTGTTTCATTATAATGAGAGAAATTGGCGTAAACATTAGAAAACAACAAAAAAATAGATTAAAGACAAAATGATCTTTTGTACCATTGTATTATTTCAATTCACCTACAATATTAAAGTTTAAGTTAAATTTTCTAATCAGAAATTTAATTCAATATACTTTACACTAGATAATTAAATCGATCAAATACTCATACAAACTTGAGTCGATTTATCGTGAGTATCGAATACCGAGTCGTATGGTTACTTCCTTATTTACGTCTCAATGACATATGTCCAAACGGGCCTATTATTTTGCGATGACTATAGTCTATCTCTTATCAAGCTATCTGTTAAAAAATCAAAGTTACATGTACCCGAAAGATCTCTCAGAGCCACTGAATAGTCCTCATAAGATTCTCCTTCATTTTGATTCCTTGTAAAGAATTTATATCTTTCGTAAATCTCATTCTTTTCAGGATTAAAATGTTCTTCGAATTTTTCAATTACTTTTTCAAACTCGAATCGATGTTCCGGTTTCTCAAAATTAAATCCATTATATAATTTTATTGCCCTGTCTCCTATGGCGTTTAATAACAAAGCTGTTTTTGTTCTTCCGTCCTTTGCTTCATTTCCAGATGCAATAATAAATATTTCATACCTTTGTTTGAAAAATTTCCAGTTTTCGGACATTGACCCCTGCCAACTAATTTCTGTTGGCAGATTTATCGATCCATTTGCCGTGATTACTTTTTTCTCCATTTTATAATATTTATGTAATTTTCTATTAAATAGTAATATTATTCACAATTAAATACGCTTTTCCGACTGCGCCATGTTATATTTACATTTATTAATATTTAAAATATCTTAATTACGACAATGAAACCATAGTTCAGTTTTTTATCTGACATTTATTTTTCTTTTTTCTACATTCGTCACTAAGCAAATCTAATGCAAATAGTTTAAATATTAATTATACAACACTACCCAATAATCACACAAAATTTCATAAAAATCGGTCCAGCCGTTTCGGAGGAGTATTGTTACTTACATTGTGACACGAGAATTTTATATATAAGATGTCTTTCAGGATACCATATTTTAACAAAATTAAAATAATTTCAACAGTTTTGACGTACCTACCTACCTATAAGAATAAAAAAAATTGCGTGCGTACAAAATACACGTGTCAGAAGTGAATCTTCTTTGGCAAACTAAAAAAACGAACTAAAAATAGAAATAAAAAATCACGATCACGTTTCAGCCTGTAATATCCCACTGTTGGGTATAGGCCTCTTCACCATGTAGGAGAAGGATCGGAGCTTAATCCACCACGCTACTCCAATGCGGGTTGGCTGATATATTCCCTACTATGAGTAACGATCGCTACGGCACGGTGGGGAGACCCACAAGGACTGCACAAACACCCAGACCACGGCAAACATCTGTATGGTCAATACAAATGTTGTCGTGTGCGGGGATCGAACCCGCAACCGCCCGCGCAACAGCCAATCGCAATCCAGTGCTGTGACCGCTGCGCCAATGCGGCGTCTAAAATAAAAAATAATTGAAAAAAAGCCAACGTCTTGCAGTGTTCCCAGGCGGTCACCCATCCAAGTACTGACCGTCCCTGACGCTGCCGCGTTACCGATCACTCAAATTTTACCCCTCATGCGCCTTAAGAAGTTTCACTTCAATAAAATATTTTATTTTTGTTTTTTTATTTTCTTGTCCTATATTATAATTATATGAAACAACAAAAAAAATTATAATTGACAAACGTAGTATCTAGACACTTAATTAGCCAAGGGACTTGTAGGAATTTCTATAAATCTAAATTTAATTTGTTTTACAGTGATCGTTTAGACAGCTAAGGTGTAAGGAATTTGGCATGGACACAAGGACGTACAAATTGAACATAGTTGACAATTTGTGTTGGTAATTGAATATGTTCCGCTCCAGATGAATGATGTAATCTTGTTTGATTATTTTAATGACTTACTATTTCCGTTATTATATTTTCACAGTACATTAATATTTTTTTAAAAGCAATATACCATACGTTTTTGTTTTTATATACTCGTAGGTACTATGATAATGTGCGCGTTATTTAGGTTTTTTTACAAAAAAAAAATTGATAATAATAAAGGAAAAAATAGTAGCATTTATACTAAAACAAAAATGACTGTTACTGTACACGTGATTATAAAAATTCAAACCCTGTTGTAATATTAATTACAAAATATGTAATAATAGTGTTTGAGTTTGTAGATACATAATTATATGAGAATAAATACGAGTTTAAAATTTCTAAACGTAATTATAAATTAAAAAAAATCGGCCAAGTACGAGTCGGACTCGCGCACGAAGGGTTCCGTACCATTGACTAAACTAAATATAAGTAAATTTTCTGTAAAATATTTATTCTGTAAAATATTTATTTAATTATGACGCCATGATGCTATTAGAAAACTATCTATATCTATATGAAGAAGTTTTCCTAATTTCTGATAGATGGCGTTTTAGACTAATAAAACATTATCGCCCCCCTTAAATGTTTATTTTATTTTGTTTTTAGTATTTGTTGTTATAGCGGCAACAGAAATACATAATTTGTGAAAATTTCAACTGTCTAGCTATCGCCATTCTTGAGATACAGCCTGGTGACGGACGGACGGACGAACGGGCGGACGGACGGACGGACGGACAGCGAAGTCTTAGTAATAGGGTCCCGTTTTTACCTTTCGGGTGCGGAACCCTAAAAAAAGAACTGCTACAAACATTAATATCAACATTTTTCACAAATTATACGTTAAGCAAAGTTTTTTCTTCTTATTATCTGCATATAAAAAAATAAATTGATTGAAATACGTCTTTATGTCTTTTCATTTATTGAAAGAATTGGGAGGTGAATATGATTAAGCACAAATTAATTCACGTAGGCGAAGTCATGAGCACAGTTATAGTACGGGAGGTAGCGTAGCAATTTTTTTAGGAATTTTATACCGAATAAATTGTATTTTAAACAGTTGTTTAATGGTCAATTGAAAAAGAATCGAATAACTTTGAATACTTTTTTTGTCAAATTTTCAATGAGGTTCATGCACGTGACTGACATATAAGCCACCATCATCAATACAGCTGACGACCATTTTTTTAAAGTATGTGATTGAAACAATAATATAACACATTTTCGCTCGGTATAAAATTCATTGGAGAAGATTTTTTTCCCATTACTTTCTCATGCTGTCTCCTTTAGCTCCACCGCTATCGGAGCAGCTGACGTTCGGAGCTGTTATGTGTTAGAGGAAATCTATTATTGTTATGATTTTCAGCCGATATAAAATGACTTGTTCAACTATTATAGCGCTGTCTCCCGAGCTATTAGTCTATAAAACATTATTACTATACGTGTTTTACGTATTTTAAACAAGATTATAACTAAGAAATTTCATCATTAATTTGTATCCGTGTAACGTATACGTCATATTCGTAAACTCCGATTTAGAACGCTCACGACTCTTCGTCACATGATCGTAGGAAATTTGTAAAGCTCTCTGCACACTGGTGTACGCTTTGTGGAAAAACATTATTAAACAGAATTGAAGTAATTTGGAGAATCTATACTAATATATAAAGCTGAAGAGTTTGTTTGTTTGGTTGTTTGTTTGTTTGGTTGTTTGTTTGTTTGTTTGTTTGTTTGAACGCGGTAATCTCTGGAACTACTGGGCCGATTTGAAAAATTCTTTCACTGTTAGATAGCCCATTTATGGAGGAAGGCTATAGGCTATGTGTCATCACGCTAAGACCAATAGGAGCGGAGTCCACGCCGACGAAGTCGCGCGCAGAAGCTAGTCTTAAATATATCTTCAATATTACCAAATACTGTACTTAACAACATTAATTAATTAATTTATTTATACTTTTGTTAGGTCCCTATATGGGTTTAATAAAATACGAATGGACTGTAACTATAATTTGTATATTACGAATACACAAAGTATAAATTAACGGCGCCCGATCAATCGTTAATACAATAATAAAACAACTTTTTTGCACCAATATATAATTATAGGATTACATTTATAGGTAATATCCATAATCCCTATTCCACTGTTACCTTGTTAACGGTAGGCTTTTGTACAGCGGTGGAAGTTCCGTTGATATACATATATGTCGGAGACAGTTATTAATTCAGACCGAAAAAAAGGAAGGAAGATTATGGCATTGACGATCTAGTTTCTTTGCTTGATTATCACAATATGTCCAACGATAGTTACAATAAGGCTGTTCTCGACATGTGTATATTAATAAGTACTTGTCTTTTCACGATTTATTCGAATTTTGAATTTATTCTAAACCAATTTAGTTTGTAAAAACAATTAAGCTCAACGCTAAGAATACTCATTCATTTTTCATTCACAAATAGTAACTCCCACGTAGTGTAGTGTGTAGTCTCACTAACGTGACGCGAGTGGGGCTCGCCTACGAAGAACAAAAAAAAGTTTAAAAACATCGCGTCCGATATTAAAATAGCCGGTAGCTGTGAAAACAGGTTTTTGCGCACTGGTCATATGGATGGGTGTGTCTCCATTGTTTTTTAGTTATATATTACTCACTCTAACTTTGTAAAATGATATTTTTATATAATTTTAATCTATGACATTCGTTGATAATAAGCTTCTTTTATGATACAATTACATTGATTGATTCACCCTCTAATGTCCCACTGATGTAGAAAGGTCTCTTTGAGTAGAGTTTGATTCACCACGCTTCTCTACTATGGGTTCATAACAACAATCGGAATAATAACAATCGGGAGCGAAAGCTTTGCATACTCTCGTGCTTAGGTACGGTGGAGATATCCACATGGTGGGGACATTCACCCAGACCAGAAACAATTTATTATTTGTACAAACACCTGCCCTGAGCAGAAACCAAAACCGCGATAGAAGGCGTTTTAGGCGACCAAATGTACCACTATACCAGTTACAAAACAATGAAATTAAAAAAAAAATGTTTAGTCAAAATTTTTAATTTAGATTGATGTAGTGATACAGTATGATTTAATGGTATTGTACCAGTGTCATCTGTATTGATACATTTTCCCTGTTCCATCGCTTGCTGATAAAGTTTAGTCAGTCAGTTAGTTCAGCTTATTAAAGTCCACTGCTGGATATAGACCTAAATTTTTTAGTAACCAGTGAAAAAGGTTTCACTTTTCTGTCAATACAATTATACAACAATGGAAACATAAATGTACTACGCATTCCATTCAATAATGTCTGACGCTAAACATTACAGCTAACGCGAAAACACATCGTTTTAGCGCCATTAAACCGTTTTAAATGAATGGAATTTACATCACAAGTGACTAATATTATGCTCTCTTTCTCTACTCCTGATATACATTATGATTGACGGGTAACAAGCAAATATTGTTTATGACAGGAATAATCACATTGAATTGTTGCGTTTGAATGAAAATAATGAGTACTTTAATATTTCTTTGTTATATTACACAAAACTTTTTTTTAAAGTATTTTTAACGGTTCTCAGAAATTTGGACATAAGGTGGCAATCAAACCACCAATTGTGTTGTGTTTTTTTTTTAAATTTTAAATCATCCGTTTGCTGTATTCTAAATTGCGGATATGTATTTTTTTTTAATATGACACTTGAAACATTTATAACTGTTAAATAAATATTTTTAATGGGACATTTTTATACAATCCAATTATTTTTACTACTTTTATATTTTTTATAAAGCGACTAATAGGCATAAGACAGTTCCACTACCACCTTGGAACTTAAAAAGCCGACCGATGGCGGGATAACCATCCAACTGCTGGCTTTGAAATACACAGGCCCAAGGACGAACAGCAGCGTTTTCGGTGCGACAAAGCCAGCCCTGCGGTCACCAACCCGCCTGCCCAGCGTGGTGACTATGGGCAAAACACATGAGCTCGTGCCATTTTTGTCGCGAACTTGTGGAGGCCTATGTCCAGCAGTGGACTGCCATAGGCTGAAGTGAGTGACTAACTGACTGTTTTTTTATTATTGAAACATAAAAGTGATTATTGTTTCGCCTTCCGTTTCGAGAACACTTTCGCAAAGACAGAGTTGACAATAAATTTGGAGGTCTGAAGGAGATCGTAAACGGGCGTGATGGCTGCAAATATCGTGTCATAAAATTAAACATAGAAGTTTAATTCTGCACAAGAGTATCATTGATATGTGTCACCTTGAGTCAGTTCTTTTAAATACATTTTAACAACCGCGTGACATTACTTTGTTGCTATCTATAGAAGACTGAAATCGCATGAGTTTTATAAGAACTTTTGTTACAAGATGATAAGAATGCTACAGGAGCAATTAAAATAAATTACTGCGATTTATTGTAATGGGACAGAGTTTGTTGTTTTATAATTAAGAGTCCTAATCCTATTTTGTCTTTGTCACCATTGAAATTATCAGTTCTTTCAGATGGATTATCTTAGTACCGTGATATCTTGCCTAGCTAGATTATGTGATATAAAAATATGAATGAAATACACGAATCTATAATAATATTATAAAACTTCAGAGTTTGTTTGTTTGAACGCGCTGATCTCAGAAACTACGGGTTCGAATTGATTTTTTTTTGTGTTAGATAATCCATTTACCGAGGAAGGCTATCTGATATTTGGCACATTTCTTCCTCAAACTAACGCAGATGGAAGCGCGGGATACAGTTAGTGAACTATATGACACTTCTGGGCAAACGTTTCTATATACGAGTAGCAGTGCTGGAGCCCAGTTCACTACGCTGCTCTACAACGTGCTAGCTGATCGTTTCCCTACCACTAGTAACGATCGCTATCATTTATTTATTACAACAACCAACATCAAGATAAGGTGCTCACCATGAGCTTCAGATAGATTAAAAAACGTATACTCAGACTAAAATGAAATAAGTACATATGTTTAAAAAAATTAACATCTTCTTGAGCAGAAATCGAAGGGAATACAGCTTGAATTGAGTTATAATTATCGATAGAGTCAACAATTATCGATAGAGGTAGAACATGGGCAGAAGACTTTATTTTTGTTTTGTTTATGTTGACTTTTATTTTTACTTATTAAGAAGCTGTTTTTTTGTAATTTTGCTATATGCGGAGGTCCCTCCAAAGCATTTAGCTACGTCGTCTACATATCAAGCATATATGTATGTACCCAGGTACTCACAATTTATTACACAAACATGTATGTTAGCACCAAATCTTTTTCGAGCCAGGAGATGAATAATGTCTTCTTAAACATCAATAATCGCTTTGAAGCAATAGACTCTTTCCGTGATACTGCTTACTACAGATGAATTGGTCTTAATTTTGATCCTGTAGGTACACGTACTGTGGGTATTTTCGAAGAAGCACTTTAACATTTAAATGTACCAAGTCTATGTGACATGTTATAGCCTTAACAGAAATTACTATATATACCACCTAATTTTGATGAACTTTCGATGATAAAATTTCGTTTAAAAAATTGTGTAATTGTCTAATTACAACGGGAAACTTGTAGAGAAGTTGTTTCCTAAGCCTCAACTCTTAGTCAAAGGAAAGGCATTTAATTAGTAACACCATTTGATGTCAGAAAAGTTATTCACCTGCGCTACTTTTTATCCAACTTTTAGAATCTGTACTTTTTCCAATTAGCAAGATATGTTCAATATTAATAGAAGCTATATGAATCATTGATTGTGTTTCTATTTTATTCTTAGTTTAATTTTTAAACTAGCTTCTGCGCGCGACTTCGTCCCCGTGGAATAAGACTAATTCTGTCATACATGATTTGTGCGAAACTTTAACCGTTTACGCAGCGGAAGCTCTCAAAAGAAAAAAATACCCCGATTTTGAAACATTCCTCATTGGTGCTACGCTCCTATTGGTCTTAGCGTGATGATATATAGCCTATAGCCTTCCTCGATAAATGGGATATCTAACACTGGAAGAATTTTTCAAATCGGACCAGTAGATCTAGAGATTAGCGCGTTCAAACAAACAAACAAACTCTTCAGCTTTATTATGTTAGTATAGATATGCAGTTTTATGTATGTTAGTAAAATTGAACAAATATTCTCTGTAACTGTCAATGACTCTCATATTGACTAGCCCGTTGACGCAGTTTGTACTGACCCTGCTTTCCGCAGCGGTGGTTGTGGGTTCGATTCCCACCCCGAATCTGGCTGTAATATATATGTATACATGTACTATTTGCATGTATATCGAAAAACAAGTACCTATCAGTCGTCTGTTAATTAGGATTAATTATAGTATTTTAAAGATATTTATTTATAGTATGCGTCCATTATACTATAATTATGTAGTTCATCTTGCACGTGATTTACTGATAGGATTTATCAACAGGAAGTGATTGATCCTGAGGGCCTGTTCCACCTCAAGTGATAAGCGAAAAGCTTTGGATTTACAAGTTCTGAATTGAAATAGCTACTCGTAACAGATAAAGTGGCGTTTATTAGAATGAAATTTTTTTTTATAATACACCAGTATTAATATACCCGACAGCTGTATCAGGAACTAGTAAAACATGCTCTCAATATTGCACGAGTGAAGCCATCTGACGGATACAGAGAACTTTATTTAACCCTACAACTAAACCCTAGTAAGTCTGAAACAAAATGCTTTCATGATAACATAATGTCAAACGTTGTCACTAGATGGCGTGATTAGTAAAATATTGAAAACACTATGTAGGTAGATATCTAGTGAATAATTTCACAATCTGACCGATAAATATTAATAGGTAAGCTATTCTATAAAATACCTATTACTTCTACGATCTTCAATAAAATTCTAGAGCGCACTGATTAATCTTCTCGAGTCATCTCCATTCAACGTTACCATTGGCGACATCATTTGTGCTATTTTGGCATTGTTCGAATCCACGAATGAAATGTAAACTAATATTTTATGAAGATTAAATTAAAAAAAAAATAGAGTCGATGAATAAGTTTTTTGTTTTTAGAATGGTTCTTTTTTAATTTAGGGATTAAATTTGTCTCCAGAATAAAAATTATCAGGAAAAATCTTTACAAATATCGTTAACATTTTTTCCTGCTTTATTGATTACGGAAATTTACGAAGATTATTTAGATGTCACAATTAAGGTGCGATTTTAATGGAAAATTTACATCACTACAAAGCGGAAATTCATTAGGTCGTCTGCGTACATAAATATTCAGGTGCCCCTAACCACCTAACAATGGACAATTTATTATTCAGATTTTTTGCGTTTGCTGGCTCAATTTTTTATGCAAAACGATTTGGTTCCTTTTTTGACGTTTAATATGCTTAGACGTTGTTATTTTTAATCTGTGGTATAATATTGATATTAATTTTTAATCTGTGTATTTTTTTGTTAAATTCATGTAACAAGATAGTATTATGTATATGTACCTTCGCCAATCTTTGAGAGATTTTAAGAATTATTTCGTTATGAACAGGGTATAATTAGTTTTAATAAATCTACATTTTATGAAATAAATTCCTCATTAGAAAAGAATTTCTATAACTGACGAGTTTAAAGAGATAAATTAGGATTTTTTTTATCATCGATCTAAACATAGCAACAGACGCTTGTATGCAGATTTTAAACATTGTTTATTCTATTTATTTCTCATGATTTATTTTTTATTTATTTATTAATATTTATGTCTTGTTAGCAATTTCAAGATATTTATTGTCTAATATTGTTTATAAATGAAAATATAACCGTATATCATGATTATATTTCTACGTCTAGAAGATCAGATGAGTGCGGGTCTTCTGTCTGAAGATACAATAAGTCAATAAACAGGTCGCGATTATAAAGGCTCTAATTTGACAGTAGCAACTATTTGTTTTCATTATGAGAAAGCCTCATTTGCTTTGCAAAACAAACGCGAAGCTCATTTACATTCGTTTAGTATAAGACCAATTCTTCGTTAATTTTAAAAGAAAATCAAGGTTTTAGATTTTCATTTTTGTTTCTGTTGATATCGTAAAAATATTATAATTTTTAATGATATGAGATTATGAGTCATATTGATGAGTAATACATTTGTATTGGCCCTACAAATGTTTGCCATAGTCTGGGCGTTTGTGTTTGTGTAGTGTGTGTGTTTTCGGACCCCTGATAAAGGAGTGAATCTTAGTGGGAGCCGTTGAGTATGAGGCGATTATTTATTAATTGATTAAATATGTTTTAAAAAAATATAAGTAAACATTATGCATTCTGTATACGCAGTAAACTTTTTTTAAATACTAGTTGCCCGGACAGACTTCGTTCTGTCTGTTATGTTTTTTTTAATATATAAACCTTCCGTGGGATTCAAGGAACATACAAAAAAAAATTAGCCGAATTGGTCGAGCCATTCTCCAGTTATGTGCTTAGCAACATTCTTTTATTATATAGATTATTTTCATTTTATTTATATGAGTGACATTTTTGATCGATTAAATTGAAAAAAATTATACGTAGTTTATGATATTGTAAACGGAGTTAGCCTACTATTAAAATAGCATTAGCTTCACATTAAGATCAGAAAATAATTACAAAAAATTTCTATATACCTGTCGTAAAAATATACAAGACGTAGAGAGATGTATACAATTTCAGACACAAACACCTGTATGTCGGTCCCCAGTTACTCGTTAAATTGACGGTCTAACTCAAAATAAACACTGAACGCTTAAACGGTGTTTAGACAGGACAAAGCTTGACGGAGAATCTAGTAGTTTTAGGTGAAAGCCGAAGGCGTAGTTAGCAATTTTTTTTTCTTTCATAGACACAAAAGAGGTATGACGAAGATCATAGTCTGTTCATGCTTTTAGTATTATGAACTTTAAACCGTGCGAATTTTTTTTATAAAATTACTGGAAATTGAACACTTACTGCAATTATTAACCTTAAAAAAAAGGAGGAGGTTCTCAATTCGACTGTATTTTTTATGTGTATTTTTTATTTGTAGGTGCTTCATAAATTTTTACTGGGTAATAAAATTTTGTATATTCGAAAGGTGGTGCTGGTCATTAGGTTCTATTTGTTAGAATAATATTTGACGAGTAGTTTTTGAGTCATCACTTACTTATCATTATTACATCGTATAAAACAAATTCGCTTCCCGCTGTCTGTGTGCTTAGATCTTTAAAACTACGCCATGGATTTTGATGCGGTTTTCTTTAGTAAATAGAGTGATTACAGAGGAAGGTTCAATTATGTATAATATATGCATATAATAGTAGAGGAACACTGATAGTTTTTGCAACCGTGCGAAGCCGGGGTGGGTCGCTAGTCTCTAATAATGTGTATTTAATTGTATATTCAATTGACTTCGACTACGTCGATGATGTTCTCATTATATTACTGTTGTATATTATACTGTTTAATGTAAATTGGAGACGGCGTGTTTTTATTTTTTGTTTCAGAACAAACCAAAATTATTTTTTCTCTATATCGTTTGCACGTATTTTTAATTTGAATATTGTACAAGGTCTGGCGTGATATAAAATAGCTGTTACTGATCATTTCTTTTCTAATTTTTTTTTCACGGCGTAGGTACTATAAGAAAATGAGATGTTAGTAATTGTTTTTTTTTTTTTTTTTTGCGAGAGAAGACTGGAAGTTGATGTCTTCTTTTTGCACTATCCTTACCCTGATCTTAATAACCTTTGCAGTAGAACTGAAATATTCGCTAAATGACCCATAGCTGGGCTATTTCCTCAATTGGGAATAAATAATCCATATTTTAGCCAGTAAAGCAGTTTTGACTCTTCTAGATCTATAGAACGTTTGACCATAACTGATGGCATTATCATTCGGTCAATTACTCGCTCGAGTTTTGACTGTTTCTATGAAAAGAATATCTCTTTTGAAAAATAATATTCATTTATTATGTAGTTTGAAATTGACAATCTAGAGAGTTCTGAAAATTTATTTGTCTAAAGCTGGATGTGGATGTTCCATTATATTATATGGAATTCCTTTATATGATATGATATCCCATTTCCAGAATAGCCATGCTCAGTATTGTACATAATTATTTTATAGTCACATGGCTTGTCTGCTATGTTTTGTATCTGTGGTATATTTTCTCACAGTGGGACGCTATTTGTCTCTGCAAAGATTAGCGTAAGTGTTTTCTGTGCGTCTCGCACCTGCGTCCACAACCCGTACTCGTACACCCGTCACTTACACTACAAGGGTTTGACGTGGAAACGTTTTTTTTTTCTGAAGCTAACAATTTATTTATAGTTCGTACGTTACGTTAGTAATATATAATCTGTATGTTTTCGTATATTAGTTTTATATCTGTGTGTATAAGTTTATATTAAGCCCGGATGACACGTAACGATAAATTGTAACATTCTGCAGATTGTTCCAATTTATCGTTGCGTGTGGACGGAAGATTGTAACGATTTATTGGGATTGGAGTTGGAGTGACTCTTTCTATTTTGTTGGAGCGATAAATCGTTCAATAAATTGTTACAATTTATCGTTGCGTGTCACCCGGGCTTTAAACGTATTTATATTAATAATTATTGTATTTTTTAAATATTTTAAGTATTATAAAAATAATTAAAATGAGTGAAAATGTGTGTGTAAAAATGTAGAGTATGCAGCCTGAAATAAAAAATAAATGAAATTCAAGTTTCAATTACCAACACATAATTTAAAGGACCAAGATTCCAATTAAAAATTTTGCAAAATTTTTTAATAATGGGAAAGAGTTTGGAATCCGTTCAGCGACTTTATTACAGAGTACTAGAGAATGTTAAAAAGTTTATGGTGTTTTCAATAGAAGTCAACCCTATTATTTTAAACGTAGATTGTATATTTATTTACATTTCGTAGTTTTATACTTTTAGTAACGTAAAAGTATTTCATTGCGACGTCTTTTATTTTGGTAAGTTTATGTTTTGGTACCAAAGTGTGTAGTTCGTGTATAAAACTAAATTGGTTAAAATAGTACTTACAGAAGAAGTACTTATCTAATTTAGCATTCGGAACGAAAAAAAATTTGCCTACTGACCTTTTGTAATAAGGGATGTGTTAACCGATATTAGTAAAAGATGATTGTTTCTGTCTTTAAAAAAAATCATACCATAATCAAAATTATAGAATTTATTTTACCACCTCCAAAACCTTTATGATTTTACTTTTTGTATTGGAATAATAAAGTTATAAATATAAATATAAAATATAATGATACATAATAAATTCAAGAGATATTTATTTTATTTCTCGAATTTATTATCCTTATTCCGTGAATAAAACAAAATAAAATTGGTAATTTTTTTAAAAGTATTTTATGTTGAAAACTGTTACTCTTATTGGCGCACATTTTACTGCTTTTTGAGTAATCTTTGATAGCGCGTTATATTCTTGACTGACTGTTTCGTCTAATTACTTTGTATTACTTGTCGATGTAATTGAAGTCGGTTTTTTTCAAACACAATTATTCTACAGTACCTTTATAACGGGCTACAACGTTTGTCCTACAAGACCATCAAGGGTCACCGTTTATGTGATGTTAATTACAAGATCAACATTCCAAGCTTCAAAGACATAGCATCCCATCCCTTTGTACCGCTGAAAAGTCAAAATTTGCACTTTGTCTTGCTATAATTATTAAATTACACGACCCTAATGCTGCGGTATTTAGTCCAGTTCAAATTGTAAACCTATGAAATATAATATATTACTCGTATTTATAAAACTGAATAAATTAACGCGTCATACTCAATGGCCCCGGTGAGATATGAATACTATGTTGGGTCCGGCAATAAAGACAGCGTACAAGCGCAATAAGAAAAAAACCAAAAACCATAGGAACAGAAGACCGTGTGTTTATGTTGTAATATATGTATTTATTTATTTATTTAATATTTGCGATTAGAATGTACTTTATGAATAGTTTAAGGAAGAAATCCTTAGTAAATATCTCGCTAACAATAACAGTGATGAAGAAATGACATTAACTTAGGTAGGTCTGTGGTATAACTGTCTGAGAGTTGGAGAACAATTTCTGTCAAGTTCTAATTCAAGTTTGGATTAGACATCGATGTTAAAATGTCTGAAACACCTTCAAGTTTAAAATCTATTGCTACTTGTTTAGATTACTTTATCTTTTAAAATTATAATTTTTTTTTGTTGTATACCTAACTCAGTCGGCAAACAAGCGTACTGCTCACCCGATGGTAAGTGATTACCGTAGCTTATTGACGTCAATTTAATAGATTTACTTGACGTTATTCAAAGTCATATAACTAATACTAGCTGCTGCCCGCGACGTCGTCTGCGTGCGTTCACTGCTCGTTCCCCGTAGGTGATAGCGTGATAATATGTAGCCTATGTTCTGACCCGACTTCTTAATAATATTTGTGCCAAATTTGAAGTAAATCCATACAGTACTTTTAGAGTTTATCCCGGACATACATTTGAAGAAATAAAGGTTCACTGCTCTTTCCCCGTAGGTGATAGCGTGATAATATATAGCCTATGTTCTGACCCGACTTCTTAACAATATTCGTACCAAATTTGAAGTAAATCCATGCAGTACTTTTTGAGTTTATCCCGGACATACATACAGACAAACAGACAAACAGACAAAAATTCTAAAAACTATATTTTTGGCTTCGGTATCGATTGTAGATCACACCCTAAGTATTCTTTTAAAAAAATATTCAATGTACAGTTTTGACTTTTCTACCATTTTATTATATGTATAGATATTGTAGGTAGTCACGTTTATGAACATACAAAATACTTAGGCAATCGATTGTTTCGTATATATATTGTTTGTAAAGTATAAATTATATTTAAACAATTTTCACACACGGTCGCCTGTTCCTACGGTATTTTTGTGTTATAGGTTATAGATGACTAATATTGGTTAATATTTTTTGACAAATATACATAGAAATATTACATATACAAATAAATATAAATATTACACCCAGACTCAGGTGGGGAGTGAACCCACAACCCGCGGAGAGCAGACAGAAGGGCCACAACAAACTTGGCCAACGAGTCAGTCGAAAATTCTATTTATTATTCTCACTTTAATATAAAACGGAGTTGTAATTTCTGGTTGCATTTGTTCTAGAGAAGTCTGCATGTCTTCTAGATAAAGCTATGGATTAAATAGCTTTATTGCAGATACAAGCGTTCTGTTCCACGGTACCATACTCGTACCTGCGAGCGACACTTACCCCATAAATCGGAAACACTCGCAACTGTCGCCGAAGCTGCAATATATGAGAGTTATAGGCCAGGAAATTAATTCTGTTGACGCAAGTAGGGTTAGACGGGAAACTAGTAGGGTGACTATACCGTTGTAAATGTAACTTTACATTTTCTTTTTGAGAAAAATAACGAAATGATTTTCACGTTTAAGAAATAAAAAGAACGGAAATTTATGATTTTACAAGAGAATTTATTGAATAAAGAAATGGATTCAATAAACTGTATTGTGTAGACTGTAGAGTAATAAAAATACTGTATTAGCTTTCTGTTTTTGGTATAAAGTTATTGTAGGTCAGTGCAGTTTATTCTTTATAATTTTAGTACCAAGATGACCGAGCTCAGCTCGGTATTTTTTTTCCGGTAAATCTTGTGTTTTGGAAATTATGTTTAAATACGAATTACATACTGATGAAATATGAATAATATTTTTCAATCTTACCGACGTTATAATAAACAAATATAAACATAAAAAAGAAAATATAGTTAGATACGAAATAGATGCGTTTATAAAGGGCTCCCAATAATAGTTTTTCTTACAAAAGAAGGAACTTGAAAAAAAAGAAAAAAAAATATAATCGGTCTGAAGACATCTGTATTCGAACCGGGGACCTGGACCGCATGATTTCCCACGTGAGCTATTGTACAATTCGCCTTCTTATTTTAATGATATTGTAGCAGTTTTTCATTACCTAAAAACACGGATAAAACGACATTTTCTAAAAATGAATCCTAGCTAGATCGATTTATCGCCCCTGAGACCCCCGTCATATTAAATTTCATGAAAATCATTGGAGCCGTTTCTGAGATTCAGATTATATATATACAAGAGTTTCACGTTTAAAGGTATTATATTATTATTTTCTTAATATCCAAACTTTTTAGTTAAAATACATACCTTTAAAAACAGGAAGTTAACCGTTAGTATATTAGTTGTCGAGAACTTTTTATATGCTTTCGTTTGATACAAATAGCTATTTCTAGCATAAAAAATGTGAAAAAAAAAACACGTTTTTTTTCTATTTTTCATTTTTGACATATGTGACAAACTGTAGGTATTTACATGTATATGTAGGTACATCAAGTTAGATAAAAATGAATAATGTTACTTGACGTGATATGCCATGTTGTGATAACCTGTAATTAAAAGAACTTTGACATCCTATTGTAAGCTCATGTGTAGGAAACTATTACTAATGGATATCTTGTTAGTTATTCTTAAATTAATAAATGATTAAGCCACCAGTACAATGCGTCGTCTACGCAATTTCAGTACAGAATAAAGCAGTTTGTTTACTAAAGGACAAAAAATACCATGGTATCCCGACTCGTAACGTTAATAAATATGACAGTACCAAATCGATTTTTCTCATAAGCTGCTTAGATAGCGGCCGTCCGGATATAGTAACTAATCCTATAGCTATACCACATGAAAAGGGAAAAATAGAAAACGGGCCATGTCGATGCTCAATTCCCATAGTTCTCTACTTAGGTTTTCTTACTAATAATGACAGAAAATAAAATGGTTTTAAGTAAAATTCTTCGGGCCTGTTTTATTTTATTAGCGGATGGCATTTATCTTGTAGATAAGTTACTGATGGCTACTATTAAAGAGCACTGTTCAGAGGTGAGCCGGACAGTTCCCATGGGGGAGAAGTCTGGCCTTTTCGCCGAGGCCAGCCTGTCGCTGGAGGGATCCTGTTACCTGCAGATCCGGGACCCTCCAATTAAAGCGGCTAAAGGCTCCCGCAGGGGTTTTAGTGTGGAAGTGGCACCCCCAAGTGCTGAGTCCGACATACGGTCTAGGACTGCCTACCCAGGCGTCCTGGATATCACCCATAAATGGGTTACCCAGCGATATAAAAAAGAGCAAGCGTTAAAACCGCATTAGGAAGTTTTTCACTATAGCAAATAAACTCTTCTTTGGCACTTCAGGCTATCGCAGCGCACTGCTGGACAAAGGCTTCCCCAAGATCGCGCCAAACATCCCAGTTTTCCGCAATCCTCATCCAGCTACCACCGGTAATCTTACGTTTATCGTTGGTCCAGCGGGCCGGAGGACGCCCCACACTGCGTTTGCCAACACGTGGTCTCCACTCCAAGATACGTCTGCTCCAGCAGCCGTCGGTCCTGCGATACAAGTGACCAGCCCACTGTCACTTCAACTTGCTAATTCTTTGAACTATGTCGGTTACTTTCGTTCTCTCGCGGCTAGTCTCATTTCTAATCCAATCTTTGAGAGAAACCCCAAGCATAGACCGTTCCGGACCGCTCGTTGTGGACTAGTCCCCTCCTCAGTGTCCACGTCTCGGCACCGTAAGTTAAAATAGGCAGGATGCATTGCTTGAAGTCTTTTATCTTTTGATGATTATCTCTAGATATATAAAAATGAATCGCTAAATGTGTTGCTAAGCGCAAATCTCGAGAGCGGCTGAACCGATTTCGCTAATTCTTTTTTTATAATATTCCTTCAAGTACGAGGATGGTTATTACGGAGAGAAAAATTTAAAAAGTTCCCTGAAAAAGTCTAAAACAAACACTTATATATTCCCATACAAAAGTTAAGACAGGACAACGTCTGTCGGGTCAGCTAGTTCACAATAAAGTTTTACATAAAAAATACAGACTTACAGTACAAATATTATTAATTATGACATCAACACCGTCAATTTCAGACGGCAAAACAGATCCCTAAAAATATGAGAGTACTTAGATAGTCAACAAACTAATTTTACTACGTTAGTTACAAAGCCATTTATTTATGCCCGTGTATTTAGCGATATCGAGGACTTAACAGTTTAGGCCTTAGGTATTGCGTTAATAATGATGGTTACTATAGTTTTAAAACTATTTTATCATCATTTTTATACTGAGTCTTAACTTCTTCTTAGCTGAGAACATTATAAAGTTTTTGATTTTTTTCTCAATTCTCTCAGTTTGTATATTAAATAGTTTTTTTTTGCCTCACTCTGCAATCACTAGGATCTAAAAGCTTTGTCGGGTCTTCGGAAAGACACAAAATACACAAGCACAAATGCCCAGATCACGACAAACAACTGTATGGCCTGTATAATAATTTGTAATGTGTGAAAATAGAATTCACAACTACTGTGCAAACACACCGTGATAAGAACGTAAAATTAACTAATATCTTTTTTATGTTTACTATAATTTAAAAGGAAACATCCGTTTTATATTGTGTACTTCAATAAGTATTTTAAACACAACTTTCTTAATATACGCTTCAAGTTTATGAAAAGTACACACTTTAGGGAAGTGCAACTTCCGTACTACAGTTTCTTAGCCTCTCATAATAGCTTGTAGTCAACACTAGAAGACGTTTTATAAGTTGGAAGCCGTAGACTAAGTCTTTAGTTCTAGTAGTTTCTGTGACGTCTCAAATACGCTGTGTCGTCAACGTAAGCGTATGTAAGGATGCGGGGACAGGATTGAAGTGGCTGTCTACACGGTCATTAGGAATGTGTCACAACTCACGAAGTTGGGTACAGCCGTACAGGTAATGGTGCATTTCTGAGGTGACTTTTAGTGGGAGAATTTTAAAGGGCTTTTAACCAAAATAAAGGCAAATAATGATTGGCGTTTTTGTTGGTACTACTAAGATTGCAATATTGCAATAAAGATTAAATTGAAAATTTTGTTGAATCATTAGTACCTTATAACATTTCTAGACTCCAAATTTTTTGTCTTTTTTATCACAATTTGGCCGTTCATATATTTATAGTATTATTACTATGTAAATGAATATTTGAATAAAATAACAAAAAAAAAAAAAAAAGAAATTAAAATATCACGGAATAATTAATAGTTAAGAAAAAGCACGCTACAATAGATAAACCGTGCTGTCATTTTTAAAATGTAATTTATGATTTGAATAACCTAACTAATAACCTATGATTGAAGACCTAATTTTAACAAAATATCATTCATCCAATTTTAATGTGCAGTTTACCATAACGATTAACAGAAAAGTTTACGATTTCGATACCACCATGGCGCACACATTGGTGAAAGTATGTTTTACAGTTTTAATTTGACTTGTAATCTTGTATTCAAATGACGAATGTAAAACGTGATCACGTATAAATTGAATAGTTTTGCCATTACCTGTTACATGGATCGGGCGTGAGCGTCGAACCACTAGCTCAGGATATATCGACGGCATAAATCATGTTCCACTCTCATTGTATTCAATTCTAACCTGCCTTTGACATGCATTCAATTGATTCAGATACATTTAATTACGCAACTCCCCTACAATTTAGATTGTATGGTTAAGATACGCGTTAGAAATTGATTGATTCTGTTGAATTAAGTTCCAATTGATGTTTGAGTTCGTGTCGATCACAATCACGATTCAGCCTGTAACATCCCACTGTTGGGCATAGGCCTCTTTCCCCATGTAGGAGAAGGATCGGAGCTTAATCCACCACGCTGCTCCAATGCGGGTTGGCGGATATATTCCCTACTATGAGTAACGATCGCTATCAGGTGTACATGATAACAACCGGGACCGACGGCTTAACGTCGTTGAGTTCGTGTATTGTCTAATTAATGTGTGTTGTATGGATATTTCAATGTCATTCTTTATGTTAGAGGGACAATCAGATTAATGACCGATATTAATACTGCTCGATTAGTTTATTTTAGTAAATGTTATCTTGTAACAAAACATTGAATGTACTCGTATGTAGGTACATACTTATCTTAATTGTTGGTATTGTTTATTCTACTACATTTATTTCGTGAAAGAGAGTCAAAATTAGACGATATAAAAGTTACAGAGCTTTAGAAATACTTTGAATAGTGAAAAATATACTTGACTAGTGCATTATATCGACTGAAAAGTTTAATAGAAAGATTCGGGGACAAATTTTTTTTGTATCAAGGATTGTTCTAACGCGTCATTATTTTTTTGGTTTTTTTTTTCGGTATTTTTATATTTTATTTTTATTTAAATAAAAAATTAAGAGTGAAATTAGAAAAAAAAAAGAAAAAAATAATAAGGTTGGAGACGGATTCGAACCGTGGTCTCATCGATTGATCCAGCGACCGATGTTCCACCGAGCTATTATAACTTAATTAAGAATCGCGAAATATACCTTCCTAATCTAATGATATTTTAGCCATTTTTTCATTCTATAAAAACAGGGATAAAACGACACTTTTTTTAAATGAATCCTAGCTAGATCAATTTTTCGGCCCCGAAATTCCCTGCATACTAAATTTCACGAAAATCGTTGGAGCCGATTCCGAGATTCAGATTCTATCTATACTAATAATATAAAGAGGTAAAGTTTCTAACTTTGTTTGTTTGTAGGGGGTAATCTTCGCCAATACTGATCCGATCATGAAAATTCTTTCACTAACAGAAAGCTATACTATTCAGGAGTGACATAGGCTATATTTTATTGTTATTGAACAAAAAAATTCATTGAAAAATAATAGTAGGTATAAGTAAATCAAGTCGGAGAAATGCGAGTGAGATGAAAACTTTACTAAGTATTTGCATTACCAAAATAATCACGCCCAACGTAGTGGGCACGGGTCGGCTAGTATATAAATATATACAAGAATTGCTTGTTTAATAGTATAAGATAAGATTATCATGTTCTTATTAATACCAAAGTTGTATCGTAATCTGTAATAAGTAATAACCCCTTTTTTCATTAGGAATCAAAGAAATCTCTTTGTTTCCGACGTGGTGCCTTGGAGAGCAGGTAAAACTGTCGGTCTCGGTTGTTGTCATAAAACTCTGATAGTATTTACTATTATTCGTAAATAAATTATCTCTGGTATAATCCGACTCCTGTCCGTCTCTCCCATAGACTTTTGTTACATATTATGTTTATACAAATAAGTATCGACGCCGCGTTGGCGCAGCGGTCACAGCACTAGATTGCGATTGGCTGTTGCGCGAGTGGTTGCGGGTTGAACCCCGCACACGACAGCATTTGTAATGGCCATACAGATATTTGCCGTGGTCTGGGTGTTTGTTCAGTCCTTGTGGGTCTGCCCACCGTGCCTCGGAGAGCACGTTAAGCCGTCGGTCCCGGTTGTTATCATGTACACCTGATAGCGATCGTTACTCATAGTAGGGAATATGTCCGCCAACCCGCATTGGAGCAGCGTGGTGGATTAAGCTCCGATCCTTCTCCTACATGGGGAAGAGGCCTATGCCCAACAGTGGGATATTACAGGCTGAATCGTAAATCGTGAAATAAGTATCGCTTTGCTAGAAATGGGAATGCGAAAAAAGAAGAAATCCAATTGGACACATTGATTCATTTAAGTTAAAACATCATCTTAGTACAAGGTTTTTACGATTTACAAAATCGAATTACAATAAAAAACTCCCTTATAATATAATATAACTTAGTTTTGTAAGCACTATTTTAACACATCTTACATTATTGAATCGTTCTTTATAAAAAATAAAAAAATAATAAAGTATGTAAAGAATTTGTAAGTTATTACTAAGAAAATTTTCGTACACCTAAAGTTCATTTAAAAGAAAATAAATTTATGTTATAATAAATTAATAATAATGCCATTTCGTAAACAGGAAAATGGGGCTGACGGATAGAGGAAATATCAATGGCTTCAAATTTCAACTCCCTGAAGGGAACCTTGAATGCCAAACTCACTACTGGCCTAATGATGCATTACTCTCATTCATGCTTCCCTATAGATAATCCTCTGCGGGTGTATTTCTCTCTAAAACCTTTATTAACTAAATTAGGACTCTATGAAAATAATTGTAAAGTTTAAGTTCATTCGCCGATATATTGGGACTTGTGGTGGTATGGTTTTGCGCAATTGTCACAGACAGGTGGACGTCGAAAGGCAACTATTCATTCTTATCATAATGTCAAATTCAATCGTCAAGTGACATCTTGTTACAGACGTTGTGCAGATAACATATTAAGCATTAAATTATCTATATAGGCCAGTCAATAAAGCATTTAACCTCGCACTAAATTTCCGATCCAATTTTAGTTTTTTATTAGGTTAAGGGTCACTTACTGACCATAAAAACATAAAATGCTGACAGATCCAGGTGGAGCTTCGATCGCAATCTTAAAGAAAAGTTTTTGGCCGATATCTCGAAAACTATCAACTTGAGGGCAAAAGTTATTTAGACCTTTTTTGTAGACAATAAAATTTCGCATCTTTTATTTCCTGTAAACTTTTTTGTAAAACTTACCGTTTAAGATTTATGGCCCATTTAATGAACCCGTTTTTCATTTTTGGCCACCAACTCTTCAAATATTGGATTAATCAATAAAATGCATAAACCCTTTTTTTAAGATAACTTTATTCTCTACAACTTTTGTTCAAAACTTTTTTTTCTAATGTCCATACTTTTCGAGTAATAAAACGTTTAATGTTTGACTACCGGGCGTAAAGTCAAAAATTTCAAGGTACGCATAGCATATTATAATGGCACAAATTCAACAAACTAATTAAAAAAAATATCCCGATTATATATGTACTTAAAAATTGATAGTTCATTTCCTTACCTGCAATAGTAATTAACTTTTTATTTTTTATTTTGTTATATTTCTTACAACTAAACTTCTTCGTTACACTCTTCGGAGGAATACAAGGAAGACTGTAAAGCTTCAATGATCTCTTTATCTTCATGATTAAACACATCAATGTCAACCGACTCTTCGTTGGAGGCGAGGTTTACTGTCGGTTGATTTGTACATGATTCTGCCGTGCAATTCTCGCAAATCACAGTGCACTCTAAACCTGCTTTCCTGCACCCACATGCTCAAATACCACAGCCAGTTCGGCATTTGCAAGAAATTAACTCGAGTAGACTGGGAGGTGCCGCAGGAGATGTTGAAGCAATCGGTAGAAGGCCCTGAGAGGTTCGTGTCCACCCCCATTCCATTAGAGTGCACTGTGATTTGCGAGAATTGCACGGCAGAATCATGTACAAATCAACCGACAGTGAACCTCGCCTCCAAAGAAGAGTCGGTTGACATTGATGTGTTTGATCATGAAGATAAAGAGATCATTGAAGCTTTACAGTCTTCCTTGTATTCCTCCGAAGAGTGTAACGAAGAAGTTTAGTTGTAAGAAATATCTATCTATATTTATTATAAAAATAAGTCCCCCGGCCGCGTCTTTCTGTCCTCCTGTCTGTCTGTCCTCCTGTCTGTCTGAACGCGATAAACTCGAAAACTACTGAACGGATTTTTACACAGTTTTCAACAATAGAAAGAGTGATTCTTGAGAAAGGTTTAGGTATATAATTTATTATGCTTTTATGTAAATTAGCAGAAATACGGTGATAAATGTTGAAGAGGTCGCAAAAAATCTCGCCAACGGGGACCTTTCCTCGCGAACGCCGCGTAAACCAGCAAAGATATAGTTAAGTTATGTACTAGCGAATTCAAAATCTATAAAAATGCTACAAAAAAGTTCGCGACAGCATATCTCTATCTCTTACGGTTGACTTACAATAACCACTTTTATGTTCAAATTTGTAATTAAAAACATTACGTTATTTTCAAAGCTATTTTCTTTAGTTCAGTATTAATCCTTATCCAAATAAATATCTTAGTTAGCTTAAGAATTTAATGCATATTAAAATTGCTCTTCACACTATATCAATCAGATGAATAGTTTTTGATATATCGTCGTTAGAAGTAATTATTAAAAATAAATAATGCGCAACGAAGTGGGCACGGGTCGGCTAGTAATAAAATAAAATATAAAAAGTTAATTACTATTGCAGGTAAGGAAATGAACTATCAATTTTTAAGTACATAAATAATCGGGATATTTTTTTTTAATTAGTTTGTTGAATTTGTGCCACTATATTCTATGCGTACCTTGAAATTTTTGACTTTACGCCCGGTAGTCAAACATTAAACGTTTTATAACTCGAAAAGTATGGACATTAGAAAAAAAAGTTTTAAACGAAAGTTGTAGAGAATAAAGTCATCTTAAAAAAGGGTATATGCATTTTATTGATTAATCCAATATTTGAAGAGTTAGTAGCCAAAAATGAAAAACGTGTTCATTAAATGGGCCATAAATCTTAAACGGTAAGTTTTACAAAAAAGTTTACAAGAATTAAAAGATGCGAAATTTTATTGTATACAAAAAAAGTGTGAATAATTTTTGCCCTAAAGTTGATAGTTTTCGAGATATCGGCCAAAAACTTTTCTTTAAGATTGTGATCGAAGCTCCACCTGGATCTGTCAGCATTTTATGTTTTTATGGTCAGTAAGTGACCCTTAACCTAATAAAAAACTAAAATTAGATCGGAAATTTAGTGCGAGGTTGACCAAAAAAAACGTCTATTTTTACTAGCCTAATACTAATATATAAAGCTGAAGAGTTTGTTTGTTTGAACGCGGTAAACTCTGGAACTACTGGGCCGATTTGAAAAATTCTTTCAGTGTTAGATAGCCCATTTATCGAGGAAGGCTATAGGCTATGTGTTATCACGCTAAGACCAATAGGAGCGGAGTCCACGCCGACGAAGTCGCGCGCAGAAGCTAGTGAAATTATACAATTTATTATCATAACCATTTTTGGAGTTTACTCCTTATACAACGCTGAGAGTGACGCTTTACAAGGTTTTAAGCCGTAGCAAGATAAAGGTATAATAGCGATACTCAATTTACGTTTTGATTTTAGAGTTTTATTGTTTAACTTAATTATAATTTGACTCATTTAACAGAATATTATAATTTTTAAAATATCACGGTAAACGTTACTAAGTAAACAAGTAGTAAACTCTAGTTGCGTGTCGGACCTGAAACACAGTTTTGTTTATATATAATATATTAGAATTTTTTAGCAGCCCGACTGGGGTAGTACCTCGACCTTACAGAAGACCACAGCTAAATAATACTGTTTTCAATCAGTATTGTGTTCCTGTTGGTGAGTAAGGTGACCAGAGCTCCTGGGGGGGATTGGGGATAGGGTCGGCAACGCGCTTGCGATGATTCTGGTGTTGCAGGCGTCTATAGGCTACGGTTTTACCATCAGGTGAGCCGTACGCTTGTTTGCCGACCTAGTTACATTAAAAAAAAAAAAATTAAATAAACTCTTCATACTCAATGACCTCAGTAGGGTGTGAATTTTATGTCGGATTCCGAAAACAGATATGTCACAATCACGAGCGCCCAGACCAAGACTATCACCCATACGGCTTAATTTTATACGGCTTATAATTTTCATGTGCGGAGATTGATACAGCAGCTAATACTTCAGCCAGTGCTTGTAACCACTGCGCTAACGTGTCTCCAAAGCCAAGGCTATAAAGTAAGGTGGAAGGTAGAAGTATCTTGTAATAGCTTGGTACACATATTTCAGATTACGATTTGAATTAATATTGTTTAGTTGCAAAGAAAGTTTTGCAGATTTATACATATAACTAAAATCTCCACACAAAGGCGCATCTTTGTTCCTCTCGGCTATTAGGCTTTAAGTGCACAACGGTATCCATGAATCACACGTGTAGTGTTAGCCTAACATGCATTCTAATCTTTACATTCACAGTATACGAGCACGCGAATGTACACCTAATTACTGTTAAGATAGGGTGTATTATTTCTTGAGCTCATAATAATTTTAGTTGCAGTTTCTTCACAGCTTGCTGCCTTAGTTTGTAATGTTAGACGCCGTAAACTTTAGTTCTTTACTACACAGGTTTAGTATCCAAGAGTCTGTAAGTTATTGTACTTCTGAGAAAGGTGCGGAAAAATATCTGAAGAAATTTATTTTCCTATCCTTTTCGAAATCGAGCCATGTTTTAGCGATCTGAATTAAATTTTGAAGCAATTAGAATTTGTAGTTAAAAATATATTATTTTTTTGTAGCAATATTATGTCATCATAAACATCTAGGTTTTCATACCTATTAGATCAGGTGTCTCTAACTTTATTTAAAAATTGATTTGCAAAAAAAAAGACAACTTCAATTTACATCAAAAAGTAAATTAAACCGAAAAGGGAAAAAAAACGGAAGTACTACAATACATATTATTAATGAACTCAAAATATTCTCGTCAAATCTGGCTATAAATGGGACCACACGACAAGTTTTTCTATATAAAAAGAATCATCGAAATCGACACACCCAGTAAAAACCTAACCTACCTTAAGTACTTGATTATTTTGAATTATTCCTTATATTTATAATCGTTTTCAATGTAAGAATATTTTACTTGTATATAATTAAAAATAACTACATGTACTCGTAGATTTGCATAAAGGAATGACTTAAGCTTGTAGCTGCTTTTCAGTTCATAGATCAATATTAATATAGCCTACTCAAATAAAATTATTTATCTACGGAACTTTTAGAATGAAATCAACTAATAAGTGCACAATGAGAGAGTGAGTGCGAGTGAGTAATGAGTTTATTTAAAGCTTCATTTCAAGTTCAGATTAAATTCAAGATAAACTTTTTCAATACTTCAAATATTCACTACATATATTGTAAGAACGTTTCTACAAAATAAAAACGATGACTTTACTCGTATAAATTGGGACTATCGTTTAAAGTATTCCATTTAAAATTTAAGAAAATGTTTTACCTTACGTCATAACGAGCAGAAATTTCTAAAAAATCTCATACTTAAACATAATTTACAAGCAAATTATTTTTATAGGCATTAAGGCTACAAATAAGTATGTGGCAAGCTTGTTGGTAAGCGGTTACTTGTGGATATTTTGGTTACTGTGGCTGTGTGTACGCTTGCAAACCAGGAGCATCAATGTGATGTCAACCATACCCCCACTGGAAAAACAGAGCATCTTCAAGATTTCTAGCTACCTTGCTCACCACAGGAACACGCCACTACTTGGCAGCAGTATTATTAAAAGTTAAACAATATTCTTTGGTTACGCTACACGTTATATTATACACATATATTAGCCAGTTGAAGAATATAAAATGTGCAAATACAATTCCTTTGCTGATTGCAAAAATATTTCAATAGGGGCTGATGGTAAACAACGACGTCAAAGGGCTGTCTTACAATTTGTCCCTTGATTGGGTATCGCGCACCTGTCACCCGCGACTAAGTGCAAGGCCCGATAAAAGGGCCTTCTGTGGTGCAAGGGATGAGAACAAAAGATTTAATATTTCGTATGTACAGACAAAATATTTAACGTGTATTTAAAAATAGTCATTTGTTTATTATCATATACTCATATTTTGTTTCAAACTAGTATTACTTATTAATATAATTAATTCTAAAACAAGAATAATTGCTTGCAATTATAATCTTTACTTTATGTGAATGCTCAAGGAGACGATTGCTTTATTTTCTTGAGTCATCTGATTTTTAGAAATATTGTAAGGTAATAATATTATCTTTAAGAAATAAGTTATATCAATATGTTTATACTACTCGTAAACTTGTTTGTAACTCTAACGTCGGTTGTTTTATAAAGATTTGATTAAAATAGATAAAACAATCAATTATATTTTATCCTGAAATTATATATGTTTTCTGAAGTATGCTGTAACATTGTTTGAGCATAATTTTAGATAACTATAGCTAACATAATTACCGATATAATATATCATATATCATATAATTTTTGAAGAGAATTCAATAAGAACATAAACTTTGCACCACCGGCAAAGTCGACAGGTGTATAGGATTGTCGATGGCGTCACTTGAATTCTTGATGTCAGAGATTGAGTTTTGAGCTTTTAGCGCTCAAAATCTAGGAAACTAATCGAGTGCTCAGTTGAGCGTTGTTTGAGTTCGATGTTTAGTGAGCGCTACTTATCATGTAGGGGCTTTGTGAGCGTTCCAATACCATTTCAAAAATTAATAGGTGTGAGTAGTGTTTAAAAGGTTTAGTACCTGCAATAGTGATGGGATTTTTCTAAAAAGTTTCGACAGCGTTAACGCTATTTGTTTTTATTTTATAGAGAAAAGACAAATTGAATCATTTATTTTATTTTAATAAATAAAAAGAAAATAATTTATAACAAGTGTACATTGCTATTAGATCAAATGATAATGTTTTTAAAAAATATATTTTTATTGTTACGTATGTTAAAGGGTAAATTACAAAGACTTCGATGCGAACTGGAATAATACGTAAATAGTCAAATATACACCATTATATCTATACTAATAATATTATAAAGCTGAAGAGTTTGTTTGGTTGTTTGTTTGTTTGTTTGAAAGCGGTAATCTCTGGAACTACTCGTCCGATTTGAAAAATTCTTTCAGTGTTAGATAGCCTATTTATCGAGAAAGGCTATAGGCTATATATCATTACGCTAAGACTAATAGGAGCGGAGTTCACGCCGACGAAGTCGCGCGCAGAAGCTAGTAGGTCGTAAGTAATTGTAACTCATTCTTCCGTAATGCAATCACTACGTTACATAAAAACGCAATTTTATATAGAGTAAGCTGCTTTAAGTTTATAATTTTTAAAGTGATAAAAGAATAATTAAAGTAGATACGGTAACTGAATTTACAGGCAAATAAATCTGCAAGTAGTTTCTCTATGTTGGCATCATATCCACTAATATATTGTCCTAAACAAAGTGACAAGTAGCAACATTCTGCTATATTATTTACTTCAATTTGTTATGCAGGTAATTCGCAGCAGGGTTTCCGCTGAGATTGTGTTTATATATCACATATATTTGACGATACCGCGAACGTTATTCTGCAGGCCTCTTAGACCAGCCATAGATTATTTAACGAAACTTTTATAAATCTATACTAATATATAAAGCTGAAGAGTTTGTTTGTTTGGTTGGTTGTTTGTTTGTTTGTTTGTTTGTTTGTTTGAACGCGGTAATCTCTGGAACTACTGGGCCGATTTGAAAAATTCTTTCAGTGTTAGATAGCCCATTTATCGAGGAAGGCTATAGGCTATGTGTCATCACGCTAAGACCAATAGGAGCGGAGTCCACGCCGACGAAGTCGCGCGCAGAAGCTAGTAAAATATATTTTTATATACTTCCCTAATCGTATTGATAAAGGCAGTTTCAAAAAATTATTCTAAAGTGTTAACAGTGGACGAAAGACGTATCGATTTCTGTAAGGATACTTTTAGAGTTCCTTCCTATATGTCGTTTTTTTTCGTTACATAAATTGAGATTTTGTACACCGGCACAATGACGACATTTACTTCACTAACGAGTATGATTTTTAATTACTTTCATTATATTTTTCATTATACCCACATTGTACTAGATCATAAATAATTATTATAGTTTTATGTTGTGATGTTGAGTGATTCATTCTTGACGAGTTTAAAGAAACAAAAAATGTGTATTTCATATAGAATATTTATTTCGCGTCACGTCTACATAATTTAATAAATAATCTTTGATTAAAACATGCTCTGTATTGAAGTACATGCGATGTTCCGCGCTTTTATGGTAATTGTTTGGAACGGAGTCGTGTTGGGCGCAGATGTTGCCATCTTTGTTACAACTTAACCCCTTACCTTATAGAACTGTGTTGTTCAGTTTTTCTCTAGTGCTTTTCAAGATTTATGGCGAACTCTTGTTTCGGGATTTTGTTTCGAAGTTGTTATTTATACTTCTAACGTCACTTATTTTATAAATTGGTAGATACAATATAAAATATCACAATCTCTAAATGTGTGTAAATAATCAAAACTGAGTCTAGTTTAGCAACGATATTGAAATTTCGTGTTAGCCTAGCATGTGATCATACTATATCGAAATTGTAAGTGTGTTACGGAATATGTTAGAGTGTAAACTTGGTAAAATTACGTGCATGTCTACTTTTTATCCCACGTAGAAGCATGAGATCCAGGCTTCTAATTAGTAGGGGAGACGTAGAACATTGACCTTCACCGATCTGATAACTCGATGAGACATATTTTTTTATCAAATCTATCTATACTAATATATAAAGCTGAAGAGTTTGTCTGTTTGGTTGTTTGTTTGGTTGTTTGTTTGTTTGTTTGTTTGTTTGTTTGTTTGAACGCGGTAATCTCTGAAACTACTGGGCCGATTTGAAAACATCTTTCAGTGTTAGATAGCCCATTTATCGAGGAAGGCTATAGGCTATGTGTCATCACGCTAAGACCAATAGGAGTGGAGCCTACGGCGACGAAGTCGCACGCAGAAGCTAGTATAATTTATAAACAAATATGCCTATGATAACTTGCCTATCGAAAAGTGGTCAAGGCTATTTTTAATTTAATTAATTTTAATTAATTTTTTTTCATCACCTTCACTTACCTATAATTATTATGATAACCGAATGAGTTTTATATCAATTGATAGATAGTTTTTAACACACAGAATATGCCTAGGTAGGCTTGCCTACTTATTTTTGGTCATGGCTACCTGGCAAGTAGATGTGAACAGGTAGGTCAATATATACCTATATTCGATACGACATCGATCTGTTCGAATCGAAATTGATATCATAGGTAAGATATTGTAATTACAAAACCAATCATATAGGCTTGCCTGCAAAAACTAAAAAAATATTGCCTTGACCACTTTTCGATAGGCAAGTTATCCTAGGCATATTTGTTTATAAATTATATTTGATGAAAAATATGTCTCATCGAGTTATCAGATCGGTGAAGGTCGCTCTTCCGCGTCTCTTAGACCATAAATACGTCATCTTTGTCTAATAATATATTTATATTATTTTAGACTATGAATAAATAAAATCGAATAGAACTTACTACTTTGTGTAATTTTATAGTACAATATATTAATATCATATACAGGGTGGGGATTATAATACAACGATAACTTGGACAGCGTATATGTAATGACATTCCAAGCCCACATACAAAAAATCAATAAAATACATCCAGTAGTTTAGTCACAAATTATAATTTTTCATTTTTTAAAATTACTACGTATGTATTTTACTAAAGACCTGACCTACCCGAAAACCGGCGGTTAACGACTCAAGGACAGCTATTATTATTTTTAAAATCATAGATTAAGAAATGGATATGGCATCGACTGCCACAAAAAGGCACAATTTTTAATCATTGCCATTTAGTGACAGTTCGCAGACCAAATAATATTATAATAACTAATGTTTAAAAAAAAAAAAAAAACTTATTCAGTATCGGCTACTGATCAGTTCTGCATATTTAAAAAAAAAATTGATGGTTTGAGAAAATTTAAATCAAATAGTTTTTTATTCAATTTAATTTTAAATGCGTAACAATTTATTTTAATTTACTTTTCTAACTTACTATTTTTTATTCAATCAAAATAATGAAGTTTTGTAGGTACAAGCGCAAACCACTTCCACGCGATTATGCCGCGTAGAAAGAAGGTCACGCGCGAAGGCGGCGCGATGACGCGTGTAACAGGTCAGTGATCCTGTAGTTACAAAAATGATGTTATAAAATTTTATTAAATTAAATTGAATTAGTTTGTATGAAAAAATCTTTTTTATTTTATTTTGATGTTAGGACTTATCTGATGGTTTTGAAATACTTCTTTATACTAGTACTAACGGTGTTTTCAATTATCGTTCTATTGTCATCCCCACTCTGTATAGTTGTATTATTGTGGTATATATTTTCTTTGCTACATGGGGAAAGAGGCCTATGCCCAGCAGTGGGATATTACAGGCTGAAGCAAGCGAGATTTTCTTTTAAGTACATTGCATTCACTACTGTCGTCATTTTTATCACATTTATAATAAGAAAAAAATACCATTAAACAAACTTTATTGAAAGGTACAAAAAAGTGATATCGATATATTTATTTTGGCATTCATATCTTTGACTAAGTTAATCTGCTTTTTTAAAAACAAAAATAAATTATGAAATCCAAATAGGGTTTTGAAGATTGCGTGTAAAATATTATATGTACAGATATATTGCCGTGTTATTACAATTTTACATACGAACGTGGAACATCAAACCATCTTCAAAAGCTTGTCTTTGCTATCCGAGGGGAAAATTAAGTAATCGGATAACAGCTCTCAACTTTAATAGAGTTAGGGGATATAATTTTAAGCTCAAGTATGTAAAGAAAATTAAATATATATTTGTATTTATGTGACAAATGTTACATCTCAAATTATTTAAAGGAATGTTGTATGTATTATGTTTTTTGATTTTGTATTCTCTTCATTTAATAAATTTTACTCGTAAATGAAATAAATGTAATGTACTGGCTTAAATTTATAGATCTTTTGTTTATAATAATAAATAAATATTATAGTAGTACAGTGTTTGAGAACATAACGCATTGGAGCAGCGTGGTGGATTAAGCTCCGATCCTTCTCCTACATGGGGAAGAGGCCTATGCCCAACAGTGGGATATTACAGGCTGAATCGTGATCGTGATCGTAGAGGATATTTTGAAATAACCTGTTACCATTTTAAATATACTCGTAGCTCTTCGACTAACTTGTAATGGATTTTCAGTAGTAGAACTTAGTTGACAAGATTTAGAATGGAATTTTTAAAAGGTATACTGGTAAAGTACTATATTTTAACGTGTACACATCTTTTTGTGTGGCTGTTTTATAAAAACAAACAAACATATCTATTTGCTGACATATTAAAGCTCGGTCGTAAGATTATTTAGCATTACTTTATTATATAGAGTAGGGGTGTTTTGGGAAGAGGAAAAATACATTTTTTGCCAGAGAATTTGTAAACCACTATATAATATCTTCGAGGTTCCAACGCTCATACAATAAAATAACTTAAGATAAACGTCCAAATAGAGTAGACGCAATATCATAAATATTAAATCATGTTTTTGTCTTTCTGAACTTATTTCGTGACGGTAATAAATTGCATGCAGACGATGTTGTGGCCAGCAAGCTATGAACAATACAATCAAGTTGTGACTTATTTGGTTTCTCTTCCGTCTTTACGGTAACTTATTAGATTTTCAATTTATACACAATTTTCTTCAGATGTTTTTGTCTGAAAAGTGGTCAGCTTCAGTTTGTTAGATGGTAAATGTCATTTTAGATTTCATACTGCTACTTGTTGTTATGGAATATCAAATTGAGAAGAAGCTATGGAGGATTTTTCGAAAAGAATAATTACAAGGAAGTAATAGGAAGGTATTATTAGATATGATTATTACTTTTTCATGAATATAAATGCTAATTAAGTCCCAAAACTACGTAAAGGCGTAATATGTAAAAGTCAAATAAGAAAAAAAATAATTATACCTACTTAATTGAAGTAGGTACAGTCTATACAAGTAACAAACAATATGAATGACTGGTACTTTTCATATGGGTCTAGTAAATAGGACTTAGGTATAAAACTCAGCATCGATGTCTGTCCCCTAACAAAGACTTTTGTTGAATGATGTTCTTTTAACTGTAAGAGTTCGTTTCCATTGCCATTATGGCTAGCTACATTTTTTTTGGTATAAAAGTAACAATTTTAGAAGTACACATTGCATGCATGTAAATAACACGTCTTAAATGTAATTTTCCTCTACAGGATTGATTGAAAGTTCTTTAGTGTATTAATTGTGTTATATTAAAAATATTTTTTAATTGTAATTTGTTCGATTTGCTTTCATTGTAAAACATTTGATGTTTTGGATTTGTATAAGATAAATAAGATAAATATACTTTATTGTGCATACAAGTTTACATACAGGTATACAAAAAATAAAACATACAAAATAATATGCACAAAGGCGGTCTTATCGCTAGGTAAGCGATTTCTACCAGACAACCTTGTATCTATACATATACATAAATAAAATTGAAGTGTCTGTCTGTGATTTCAAAGGCCCTGTGTTTTATCAAGTGCAATTTTGTATTGGTGTGCGGAAGTGTGATGAGTGAAAATAAATAAGATTTTACATAATTGTCTTGGTTTGATGTTAATTGATAGTATAAAACTTAGATATACAATAAAATATAATATTCTTTCGTTATCTAAACACGAATAATTTTAAAACTAATTTATTTTTAGCTTTAACAAGATAGTAAAAGTATAGTCTTTAATATAATACATATTGTGATATTGTTAGCATAAATGGTTAAGAAAAGAAAAATAAAATATAACATGTACATTGTACGCATGTAACGAAACGACAATGGAGACGGCTCGATTGCTACTAATACTTACCGCAAATATTTCGACGTCCATGAGACAAACCTCATACAACCTCGAGGGTGGATCAAGCGGGGTGACTTAAGGCTGTTCTCCCTTTAAGAAAAAAACAAATCTATTAGATCCTTGTAAATTAATGAAACGCCTTTATTCCAAGGACGTAAGATTGAAATTAGGAGTATAAAGAGTCAAGTAATTTGGTTGTACACTTGAAATATGATAATCGCCTCGTCTGATGATGGTATTCATAGTTGGCGATGAAACGCGGAAGCCCTAGATGTTTAGGGGAAAATTACTGCGCTTTTCGCTTCAGAGCGCAGCGTATATGTTAAAGAATTGAAACGAAAAAGTATAGTAACCTGAAAACAATATGCGAATTCATTTTTGTGAAATTTAAAAGTACAGAGGTAAGTTCGTTTGTATTCTTTAAATATAGTTTAATATTAAAAATATATTATACTAGCTTCTGCGCGCGACTTCGTCGGCGTGGACTCCGCTCTTATTGGTCTTAGCGTGATGATATATAGCCTATAGCCTTCCTCGATAAACGGGCTATCTAACACTGAAAGAATTTTTCAAATCGGACCAGTAGATCCTGAGATTAGCGCGTTCAAACAAACAAACAAACAAAAAAACAAACAAACAAACAAACAAACAAACAAACAATCAAACAAACAAACTCTTCAGCTTTATTATATTATAATTAGTATAGATATGTTCATTTTTGTTATTGAAATATACGCTTTGAAGTTTGTCTTTTTAAAGATGTACCGATTTGCATTAAAGCCGGATTAATAAACCATGACCATAAATATAATATGTTTTCGTGCAAACAATAAAGACTTCAATTTTATATTTTATAGTAACATTTATTTTATTGTACTATTTTAATTTATCGTAATAAACAGTATTAATACGAATAATAAGAATATTTTTATTACAGCACTTGACACATGAAAAGAAAATGCTTTCGTTCAGCGACTGGACTGTAATATTTTTGATAAGCTCACTTCTCACTTTCTTTATTGGTACTTCAATGCACCCTTGTGAAGTCAGGCGGGTCACTGGCTCATAATAGAATTCTTCTTTATGCGCTACAACTTCAATAATTTGTATTGTAATAACGTTTTTTACAAATAAGGAATTATTAACAAAATAATATATAACAGTAAAATTCTTATAAATTTAGAAATACACCTAAAAATTGATTCACAATCGAAAAACAAAGACATGACTTAACTCATTTGATTAAAAAAATGACTGTATTTTTTATTTATTTATTTATAGATCACCAACAAAGTATACACCATATTTCAAGTACATACACATTCAATACCAATAAAGTCTAAGTGTAACTTTAATTATAGGTGGTAACTACATTTAACTTAAGTAACATATAGGTACTAATGTCTAATAACATACATAAATAACTTAAGGACTTAAGATAGTGTTTTACAATTTCAATTACAGGTAGGTACAGTATTTATAATATATAATGTTTTTCATTGTAAATACGGCTATAATTTACGCGCTCACGAAAGGTATCATGCGGAACGAGTATATAAAAGTAGCTCGTTTATTTAAACAAAGTAAAATTAAAAAATGAGCTAGGAATTGTTATTTTAAGTGAAACGTGATCTATTACACCTACGGAACCCAAATTTGAAGCAGCTGCTTTACCCTGGGTCACACTTTGGGGTCAAACGTATGTGCATAATATAGGTAAATGTCAATATGTTATTCTATTTATCTACTAAGTTACAAACGTAACATAAATTTTTTTGTTGCTTTTTTTAGGGTTCCGTACCTCAAAAGAAAAAAAACGGTACCCTTATAAGATCACTTTGTTGTCCATCTGTCTGTCAAGACGTAAGGGAATCAAAACCTACAGACTTAGAATCTTGAAATTTAGTAAGAAGCAACGTCTTATAGCACAGATAAAGGAAAATTTGAGAAAAGCACAAATTTTTAATCACATCATATAATAAAAATATTTGTAATAATTTTTGTACGGAACTCTTGGTGCGCGAGTCCGACTCGCACTTTGGCGGTTTTTTATTATTGTTATTGTTTTACTTTATTTTATATACATATCTATTCAACAATGTTTCTTGGACGTCCTAAAGTCCTTTGTTAAAAAATAAGGCTGCATATATTTCAGTCCACCTCCAAATTTAAAACTTAAATAAATAAATATTAAAAAATACATTTACAAACATATTTTCTTGCATTTCACAAGGCGTTTAGATTATAAGCGGTGGTATTACCACGTATTTATGGGCTTGTTGGTAGTAATCCGTCACGAGTAATCCGATTAAACGTATAATTTATTACATAATATGCGTTGGTATTATTTAATTATTAATATAGAAATATAAAGTGGATAAATAAAACTCTTTACATAATTATAGCTTAAATACTCGATTATGTATTTTTTGAAGGCTTTAATCTCATGAGTTTCCTGTTCATCTGAAAATGTCTATTGATACAGGGTCACAATACGCTATGAGTTGTAGAAGCGGAAAGGTACACATAAATGACAAACAAACTGTCAAGTACAGAAACTAAGCGCTGCAAAAGAGACGTGTAGTAAAAAATACATATTGTTATTTAATAAATACTTATATCCATTACATTTATAAAATTAAGTAACAACAGTTTAACTTTTGTTACTTAACTTTGATATTTGAATTAACAAATATTTTATTTCTGGTTGGATGTCTGTCCTTGTGGGTCTCCCCACCGTCCTTAGAAGAATATGTTAAGCTGTCGGTCCCGGTTGATATCATAACCTGATAGCGATTGTTATTATAGTAGGGAAATATATCCACCAACCCGTACCCGTCGATTAAGCTCTGATCCTTTTGCTACATGGGGAAAGAGGCCTTTGCCCAGCAGTGGGATATTACAGACTGAAGCATAGATGAATATTTCTTGACTTCTATATAATCTTTACCGTTCACTTTTATATTTTTATAAGTATCTAAGTGGACATCAACTTCACATGAAGAAAATCACCAATGATAACTATCTAAGTGGACATCAGCTTTACATGAAGAAAATGAAAATTTCGTGTTACCTTCATCAGTTATAATTCACAACTTATTAGCAGACACGTTATGATTTAATTGTTAAAAAATTAAAGTTTTCATTATTTATACTCGTAATATTTCATTAACAGGCTTTAAGAAAAAGAACCTTCATTCGTAGGATAGTAGAACGTAAGTTAAGTCTTCATATTATGTGCATTTCTGCAATTCAGCAGAAGTAATATAGGTCGGTCTTTCAACAATAGAATAATTTTTACATTTATATTCCCTCATATATCTTCGCTGTCTATTCGTCCTGAAGTTTATTGAATTTGAAAATACTGTTTGTGGGCGAACCTTTGTTAACTAATGCGATATTATTTACATATATTTGATCATAAAAATGAGGAACATAATATAGAGAGGTATAGGAGACTTTTATAAAAAATAATCTTATTACTAGTCTATATATATAAAAGAGATTTCCACCCATTGACTCATCACGATATCTCTGGAACCATAAGGCCTAGAGACTTGAAATATGGTAGGAATATTCCTTTCACCGAGTAAAGGTCAGCTAAGTACGGATTTTACAAAATTCCACCCACAAGAGGGGGTTGCGGGGGTTAATAAAATAAATGGCAAAACAACGGGTCAGCTAGTAATCTATAAACTAGAAACCTGTTTAAGCCTAGTTACATCTACTTAAGCGTGTTGTCTTTGGTGTTACCTACAGTAAATGCTTGCTACAGCAATCTAATTATTACCAAATGCCTCAAATATGGCCTACAGTATGATTTGAATCCAGTGTCAGGGATTTGGAAACACACACAGTATAATAACAAATTTTCAGACCGCAACTACGGCCTTCACAAATATTTGTCATGGAATCAGCCACTTGCCAACCCACTTTCGTATTTTAGTACCAATAATACAATTGTGTACATTAAAACAACTATATTAGCACTAGATAAGAAGGGATTGAAACGATCTGCCTACTGTATTACAACGTGGTATTTATATACCAAGGCTTTAGTTTATAAATGTGATCTTACTTTTCATATACATAAGTAACGTATTCGTATGTAATGTAAATAAAATGGCAACTTAAAATAACGTCAGTAAATTTATTATGTACGAGTGTCTTGTATATATTTCATTACACTTCAAAGTACTTGTAGACCGAATAAAATTTTATAATTATTTATATAAAACATATTTAACGAACAAAATAAACAATTAAAATGAATGCTTTTTTGAGATAAACTTCTTGTCTTTTCATAAGGCTCAAACTATTTTTCCCGATATCGTTAGTATTGATAAACAAACTTGTAGTTTATTGAACCAGTTAAAAGATTTCTCTTTTAAAATAAAAATACTTTAACAAAGTCTTCCACTATGAACTTTAGTAGAATTTTACAAACAAATCCATTTTGCGGCGTGTTTGATTTCTATAATCGGAAACGTGAGCCCTAATTGCCAGAGTAAAGTTGCTCGGGGAATCCTTACGAATATTCTGCGATACTGGCGTCGTCTTGTAACCTACGACTAACAGCAAATCTATGGAGACGTCTAGGTGTAGAAACGTTAAATTTATTGCACATACTATAATGTTTTTTAACTTAATTTCCTGATCAAATATGGAGCAGCCCGACTGGGGTAGTAACCTCGACCTTACAGAAGGCCACAGCTAAATAATACTGTTTTCAAGCAGTGTTGTGTTCCTGTTCGTGAGTAAGGTGACCAGAGCTCCTGGGGCGGATTGGAGATAGGGTCGGCAACGCGCTTGCGATGCTTCTGGTGTTGCAGGCGTCTTACATTAAAAAAAATATCGAGGTAAAATCTTAGTACAATATTAAAATAAAATAAATGTATTTTTATATTCACGCCTTTCCATACTAGGGAAAAGAGCTGAGAGCTGCTCTCGTTACTGTTACCCTACTTTGCTGTCGCTACTCGACGTCCCACTGCTGGACAAAAGCAGGACATCTTATATATAAAGAAGTGTTTGAGCTCGATCCACCAGGTTTCACTTCACTACTAGTTGGCGAATAGTTTTTCTACCATTAGCAACGATTGAGATCAAGTATAATAACAACCAGGACCGACGGCTTTGAGTGATCCTTGAAGCTTGGATGTAGAATATAATTCAAAATATATAAATAGAAAGAATAGTATTTTTCTCTATTTTGTAAAAGAACTATTTATTAAGTGTTGATTTATTTGCTATGGCAAACATGAACAATAAAAGAAAACACTAAGTTCGAAGCTCTTGCTTAACTTTAAAACAAATGATTACATTTTGTAACGTTTCGTAAAGACGAATGAAATTAAGAATTATTAAAGAAATAATAATTTATTAAAGTAACAGAAGTTACGTAAAACTCGCATTTCAACACATTTCTATATTCGGAAGTCGAGTAAGCTAGGTAATTGAATTACAACTCCTTCGCGCACTCGACGGGCGAGCGAGGGGAAATAATACAAAAACTGTACTAAAAGGCTTCATAACTTACCGATATAGTCCTGCATTACCTACGTAAAGAGACCTATGCTTTACGTATATAATCTATGTAATTTTGTAGCAGCCATCGTCTAAATTGTATGTCATTTGCTTCATGTGAGTCTCCGTTCTTGCCTTTTTAAAGGATATTGACGTACCTAAGGTCTAAATTTATTGATTTTGTACATTCTACTTATTTTTTGTCTTTTAAAGTGGTCAACAAGCATTTAGTTCGCCTGTTGGTAAGCGATTATCTGAGGTAGGGCACAGCAGGAAATGTCCTGCTCAAAATATGGAGCAGCCCGTCTGGGGTAGTACCTCGACCTTACAGAAGATCACAGGTAAATAATACTGCTTTCAAGCAGTGTTATGTTCCTGTGGTGAGTAAGGTAACCAGAGCTCCTGGGGGGAATTGGGGATAGGGTTGGTAACGCATTTGCGATGCTTCTGGTGTTGCAGGCGTCTATAAGCTACGGTAATCGCTTACCATCAGGTGAGCCGTATACTTGTTTATCGACCTAATTACATAAAAAAGCCTAAGATTGCCAGCAACACAAGAGCATTGCAAGCATGATGCCGACGCTACTTTAGCTATCAACCCAGCGTATTCTCAGGACCTTTGGGTACTGTACTCTGAGTACAATTTTATTCCACAAAATCGTCAATCATCATACAGGAAACCGTTTCGCATTATCATACAAACATAGTGTTAATACATTATCTATTTACATATGTACGTTATTTGTGGTCGGCGTGTAAACGTCACCGTCTTGATATATCGCGTGTTCCTGAAGGGCACAATAGCCCCATTGTCACGCTACAATCCCTCATTCAGATTTACGAGTTCATACCTTTATTGGGTTATTCGGCCTCTAAGATTTATAACTGGGAATTTTTTGAAATTAGAATTCAAGTTTGATTCAGTTGTTTTCATATTTTGGTGGTTTTAAAAAGGTCGGCTTTTCGCCGCGTTGGCGCAGCGGTCACAGCACTGGATTGCGATTGGCTGTTGCGCGGGCGGTTGCGGGTTCGATCCCCGCGTACGACAGCATTTGTATTGGCCATACAGATGTTTGCCGTGGTCTGGATGTTTGTGCAGTCCTTGTGGGTCTCCCCACCGTGCCTCGGAGAGCACGTTAAGCCGTCGATCCCGGTTGTTATCATGTACACCTGATAGCGATCGTTACTCATAGTAGGGAATATAACCGCCAACCCGCATTGGAGCAGCGTGGTGGATTAAGCTCCGATCCTTCTCCTACATGGGGAAGAGGCCTATGCCCAACAGTGGGATATTACAGGCTGAATCGTGATCGGCTTTCAAAAATCAATAAAAATACTCAGTAGAAATACGTCTGTACTTATATTTGTGATTATATTTAAAGCAGTATATTTTAAGAAATTCTATAACTAATTCATTTATGATTATTTCAAAATCGCGGCAAGGAGATAGATAAGAACGTACACCGAGATTACAAATAAGTATTTTTACAAATACATGTCTGTCCCGAGTGGGAATCGAACCCGAGACCGTTGGGTTAAGGCGATAAACACCAGTGAGTGCTGTGTGGTTACGGCACTAAAGAATGTAGCCACCCCTTCTCTTCCCGTGGGTGTCGTAAGAGGCGACTAAGGGATAACACAGTTCTACTACCACCTTAGAACTTAAAAAGCCGACGGATGGCGGGATAACCATCCATGCCGGTTTTGAAATACACAGGCCAAAGACGGGCAGCAGCTTTTTCGGTGCGACAAAGCCAGCCCTACGATCACCAACCCGCCTGCCCAGCGTGGTGACTATGGGCAAAACACATGAGTTCGCGTCATAATGTCGGGCGCGAACTTGTGGAGGCCTATGTCCAACAGTGCACTGTGATAAGTGTGATAGGCTGAAGTGGTGGTGGAGTGGTGGATAAACACCAGAACGGCTATGTACCAAGTTAATGTTAGCTAGTTTAACTATATTGAAAGATCGCTTCAGACATATGGAATACAAAGTTTACTAAATCTTGGCATATACAAGTGTAACATTTTTATACATGTTGGATTTTATAGTGCTGTTCTTTTCTAACTTTTAATAATCTATACATATAATAAAATGATAGGAAAGTCAATGTATGTCCGGGATAAACTCAAAGAGTACTGCGTGGATTTACTTCAAATTTGGCACGAATATTATTAAGAAGTCGGGTCAGAACATAGGCTACATATTATCACGCTATCACCTACGGGGAACCAGCAGTGAACGCACGCAGACGACGTCGCGGGCAGCAGCTAGTTTGCAATACAAACATTTAATTTACATTTTCAATTACATGAATTGAGACTAATCTTGAAGTTTTTTTTTGTATCGATTAATTATAATCACAAATTGCAGTCGAGGCCTGAGGTAGCAGATGGTGAAGAATGTTTCGAATGATTTCTTTCTTTTCATTCGATTCTAATATTTAAATTTTCAACGTGAAGAGGGGCACTCTTCAAAGGATATAATTACGCAAGGTGCTAGGGCGTTCGACGGGAGTTGTGTCGTCATATTTTTTAGAAATACCATGACATCAAAGAAACGAGAAAAATAAATAACCTTTTAAATTATTTACATTAATGTTGATTTATGATTTAATACGAGTATTATATTACTAAATAGTACATTGTGTATAGTTTAAGTACAGTATGTTCGGCTGGACCTTTGGCATAATTGGCATTGACTCTGCTCTGTGGACTGTTGTGTGGAATGCTCTGTGTTCGATTTCTACCTTGAGTTTGTGTGTAATATGTATTTAGGAAAAAAAAAATTATCCCAGTCTGCTGTTACTTAAAACATAAACCATCACACATATTTTATATGTTTAACATACAAACACGAACAACTATGTCTAAGGTACAATACGATTCAGCCTGTATCATCCCACTGTTGGGCAGATGCCTCTTCCTCCGTGTAGAAGAGAGTCGAAGCTAAATCCACCACCACTGCAGGTTAGCGGATATATTTCCTACTGTGAGTAACGACCGCTATCTACGAGACCCACAAGGACAGATAGCCAGATCGGAAAGAAATATTTGTACAAATACAAATATCCATATCGAGCTTGAATCAAACTCACAATCACCGCTGTGCACACGGTGCACGCACCACTACACCAAAGCGATGTCTAAGGTACGCAACTTAATTGAAAATAATTGAAAGTTAAGCCCAGACTTAAAAAGAGATTTGTCAAAAATAAAATAGGTACATAGGTATTTCTCTATATCTATAAAAATGAATCGCTGAATGTGTTGCTAAGCGTAAATCTCGAGAGCGGCTGAACCGATTTTACTAATTCTTTTTACCCGACTGCCAAGGAAGGGTTATGTTTTTCGCGCGTATCTTGTATGTATGTATGTATGTATGTATGTAATATTCTTAATTACCTGATTTCTCTAGAACCGCTGAACGGATTTGCATAATTGAGATATCGTTAGATTCGTCTTAGCAGCCCAAGTGTTCTTAGATAGGTGACATTAATAAAAAACAAACATGGCGGCTGTGCGAAGCCATTGTAGTTAATGGAGAAATAATTTTTTTTTAGAATATTATAATATGGGTATCAAATTAAAGGGCTTAATACAAGGATTTCAAAAATGTATATTATGATTATTATTACTGTAATAATAATAAAGAAATACAATAAGAAAGTTTAAAAAATGTTGACTTTGCTCTTTCCCATGCCTAAGGCAAGCAAGATGCGAGCCGAGCTTTTTCCTCGCCTCCTAGGCAACGTCCGACGGTCAGTGTAAAAAGTTATGCTCGGTCAAAGATAAAAATGATATATACGTGGCAACTTTAGAACGGCGTCATTTTTTTAGTCGTTAATAAATTACTTAATCAACCACATCATGTAAACTATTTTAATGAATTGAACCGATTACGTAATTTGTCTAACTAAAAAGACATAAATAAAATAATAATTAAAAGAAAACAAAAAACCCGCCTGCATAAAAAACAAGTAATAGAAAATGAACTGAAAATACTGAAACAAGATAAAAATTCAAAATTACACAACGCTAGCGAAACAAATCGAAACAATATCAAACATTATGTACTATACACTTAAAAATATCAATACGGTAGTCCTTTAAAATTTTATGCAACATCGTACATAATATGCAGTCGGAGACATGCACAAAGAGAGAATGATTTGACTTATCCTTCAATTTCATGTCTCCGACTGCATATTATGTACGATGTTGCATAAAATTTTAAAGGACTACCGTATTGATAATTTTAAGTGTATAGTACATAATGTTTGATATTGTTTCGATTTGTTTCGCTAGCGTTGTGTAATTTTGAATTTTTATCTTGTTTCAGTATTTTCAGTTCATTTTCTATTAGTTGTTTTTTATGCAGGCGGGTTTTTTGTTTTCTTTTAATTATTATTTTATTTTATAATATTCCTTGAAGTACGATGATGGTTGTTACGGAGAGAAAAATTTAAAAAATCCCTGAAAAGTCTAAAAACAACACTTTTCTATATTCCCATACAAAAAATTTGGGAAAATAATTAAAAGTCAATTTGAACTTTAATACCATAACATAAGGTTTTAGTGTTAGTGGAGGGGTTCCGAGAAGGATAAGTATTAAAATAAGTAAAAAATTAAAGAATCGACTGGTAGGCGGTACGAAGTTCGCCGGGTTATAATAAAAATTAGGTGTTTTCAAAAAAAGTGAAAAAAAAAATGTTATATAGAAAATTAACAAAGCATCACAAATGTTACTAAAATATTTGCTTAACTTTGTAAATTGAGTTTCGAGCGATAATACCTCGTAATTGTTTTCAACTGAAGGCCGATATTTGCATAATTTCTTGTCGGCTTTCTCTCCAGGGAACGCTTTATATCGTCTGCATATATAAATATAAATGCGATGGGACGCTGATACAATATCAGGTTATGAAAGAGATTTCTTCACAAATTGTATGGAAAATTCGTAGAACGACATAAAAAGGTAAAAAATTCTTAGGTATCAACATAATATATTATTTTCTTAAAATATTAAAAAAAACTTTAGGAATATTACTTTTTGGGTTTATTGTTTTATGTAATTTAAATTAAGTATCTGACATGCAAATTATTTTATGCCACATATATAACAGACGCGTTGGCGCAACGGTCACAGCACTGAATTGTGGCTGTTGCGCTGGCGGTTGCGGATTCGATCCCCGCACATGACATACATTTGTATTGGCCATACAGATGTTTGCCGTTGGTCTGGGTGTTTGTGCAGTCCTTGTGGGTCTCTCCAGCGTGCCTCGGAGAGCACGTTTAGCCTCGGTCCCGTTTGTTATCATGTAAATATTCTGATAGCTATCGTTACTCATAGTAGGGAATATATCCGCCAACCCGCATTGGAGCAGCGTGTTGGATTAAGCTCTGATCCCTCTCCTACATATGGAAAGAGGCCTATGCCCAGCAGTGGGATATTACAGGCTGAAGCTATATAACAGACTAACAATTGCCCGCGACTTTGCTCGCGTAGAAATTGATGATATTTACTTAGAGGAGCTAAAGCAGTGTATAATCATTACATTACAATAATTCATGACTCTTTACACCACATTTATGGCTCACCTTTCGTATGTTAGAACTAGTAGACTGCTCTCAAAGCACGCTCTCACGCTTCATGGAATAGTCGTGCGAGACAGTCTTCCCTTAGTTTTGCTTAAGTCATTTTTAGGTAATTCCAGTAATACGAACTATTGTCCTATTTTACAATACAGTATTTCCATAAAAGCTAGAATACTGATTTGTGTTATGTGCACTCACAGGCGTTTATATGCATGCACTAAAAATAAAATGTTATGCTTTTAAAGTTTCTACTTTCGATATGACAGGAAAACGTTTAACATAATATATTGAGGCGTAAAAATTACATCAAAACTAAAAAATACACTTTATTATTTATTTTAACCAATACCTAACCAGGTATAAAAGTAAAGGACAAAATAGTATTTATGCATAGCTCCAGAAAGAACGGATTTTAATACAAATTTCACTCATTTAAGATTAAAATTTTCACAAAAACTGAAACACGTGTTCTCTAATTTTTAATTAGTAGTCCAGTCCAAAAGTGCAAAAATTAAGTTTGCTTCTAATTTAAAAAAATACGTACGGTGTATGACAAATACAAACTTTTAACCCCTATTTGACGCAAATATAGGTGTAATATTTCAAAATATCTTGTTATTGAATGTCAATTACAATAAATTAGTATTATTTATACGTTATAAGGTTGTAAGATAACTTTAACGTTATAAAATAGAAGGCCTTTATAAAATAACAACTATACAGACACAAATAAAAACTAATTAAAAATTAATTTAAATTAATGTCTTTGGTAAATACTCATAAACAATTGAACAATGAAATAAATTTATTTATCTGACAAAATGTTAAGTCGTAAATTTGTTAACATTCAAGAAATGTCAAAAGCCTCAAGGCGAAGTGTAAACATCTATTGTCGAAAGTATTAAGGCGTATATACAATAAGTGTAAAGGAAGGTTGCATAGCAAATTGCGGGGTCGGAGCCCTCTTATTTGTGGCGTACCTAGCGCCGCGTAGACTAAGAAATTCGCATTAATGTATCTTGTTTAGATACGTTATATTTATTTCTACTAGGTAATTCAATACACACCGTGACAAACACCGTGCGTGTATCCGAACGCGACGACGCATTAAACATGACTTGTAAAATCCATTGAAGTAATATGTACTAATTAGTAATAATAGCTCAATGGTAAAATCCCCGTTTGTCACTTGCTCTCTTGCGGTATCCGAACATGCAATCGCTAGATATCAGCGGAACTATTTTTCTATGGTTAATAAGTAACCAAACTCGTAACTAGCAATAACAAATACAGAATTTTTAACCATAAAAAGGCTTAAAATACAAAAATATATATTATCTCGGCGATACTTAAGAATTAAGATCGTCTCGAAGTTATTTGCTGAAGCTACCCGTACATAAGTCCAAGCATTTTGGTCAGTCTTTTACTGTTCAGGCTGTTAAATTATGGAATAGTCTGCCCTTACCTATACGGGATGCTAAATTACTATTGACTTTTAAAAACTAGATAAAGATCACCATCTAAAGATGGAGACGATTTAAATAGTGTTTGTTATACGGTGCAATTTTTTTGTTTTTTTATTTTTTATTTATATGTATGTATAATCGTCTATTTATTATTTGTATTTTTTATAAGTTTTAAAATGTAGACATTTGTATATAAGCTTATTGTATAACAACACCACCTACCCAATTTGATAATAAGTTTTTATGTCTGGGTTTTTGAAACGAACCTTTAAATACGAGAAATAGACATACAATATCCGTGTTTGCTCTTTCTCAAACTTGATATATCAAATAGACAGCGTATACGCTATCAATACACGGAGTGCTGCTCTAATCGCCGATTGTTTGAAGTCGGCATTAAAACAGCGAATCGTCAATATTTGCCGAACGAAGGGCCGAGGGCTTTAATCCGGCCTTCGCAAATACTAAGTATTCTCCTAACTGCTGCCCTAAATCTTCTTGAAATGTCGTTAGTTTTGAGAAGTTTATTCTTGTTTTAGAAGAACGGTATTTTGATGTGCTTTTGTAATTTAATTATTGCTATGAATACAATAAACACATTTTTGTATCGTAAATATGCCAAAGAATAAATTAGAAGTGGATAATTCGAGTTATATCTACAATTATTTTTTACTCAGAAAACTTAATACAAATATTTATCTACATAGATACATATATACATATATATACGAAAAAATGAAGTAGCAATAGTAGGAGTAAATGTTGCTATTAAAATAAATCAAGAAGTAAACAAAAAAGAAAAAGAACTCTCAAAAATAACGCATTTGAAACACTGTTTTTCATAGTTTCCACTCCATCCTCAATCAGGGAATGGATATTAGTATCCCTAAACATTATCCTCGGCTCTTTATCCTTTTTATCAGTGATCTCGTTCACACCTTTTGACGCAGGTAATATATCATTACAGTAAACAGCTCGCAAAGACCCTGGCGACGAAGTGTGAGTAATAGGTCACATTGTCGAATATATTATACGCGACGTGGAAATTTTGCGGTGAAATTGATAGTCGGGCTTTGTGTTACTAGAGAACAGTTCTTTGATAGAGACTTGAAAGTTTTAGTGATATTCATTAAGGTATAATATTGTCAAACTAAGTTTTCAAGCATTAATTTGTTAATAAGTAATATTTAATGTCAAAATAGAACAGTGAATATGAATTTGTCAAACTAAGTTTTAAAGCATTAATTTGTTAATAAATAATATTTAATGTCAAAATAGATCAGTGAATATGAATTTGTCAAACTAAGTTTTCAAGCATTAATTTGTTAATAAATATAATATTTAATGTCAAAATAGATCAGTGAATATGAATTTGTCAAACTAAGTTTTCAAGCATTAATTTGTTAATAAATAATATTTAATGTCAAAATAGATCAGTGAATATGAATTTGTCAAACTAAGTTTTCAAGCATTAATTTGTTAATAAATATAATATTTAATGTCAAAATAGATCAGTGAATATGAATTTGTCAAACTAAGTTTTCAAGCATTAATTTGTTAATAAATAATATTTGATGTCAAAAGAGATCAGTGAATATGAATAATCTGTAACAAAGTAATCTTTCGAATAAGTTCTAATTCTCCTTAACAAAACAGGATATAGTTCAGCTGTGGTACGCACGAAGAACAGATTAAAAACGATCACTTTATTACAGGTGCAGTCAGTGCAACCAACGAAGCAGTTGTTTTGATTGAAAGTAGAACAACCCAGAAGATGAAACAGATTAAGATCTGTTTCATGTTTTTATTTTTCAACAATGTCCTGTGGTCAGTTCTATTGTCACACATAAACTGGTACATATAACTGATAACATATAATAGCGGAGACAAAGTATTAAAAATATATATTAAATTTGTATTATCTATAATCTATACTAATATAATAAAGCTGAAGAGTTTGTTTGATTGTTTGTTTGTTTGTTTGTTTGTTTGTTTGAACGCGCTAATCTCAGGATCTACTGGTCCGATTTGAAAAATTCTTTCAGTGTTATATAGCTCATTTATCGAGGAAGGCTATAGGCTATTTATCATCACGCTAAGACCAACAGGAGCGGAGTCCACGCCGACGAAGTCGCGCGCAGAAGCTAGTTCATAATAAAATTAAAAGATACGATCAGTTTAGTTCCGAAGAATAAAAAAAAAACAAGAATTAATTTAATTTTCAACATTCTATGTTTTATTCGAATCACGTTCGTTTTCAATTTGTTCAATTTTTCCGACTTGAGAAGTAAAATAAAAGTAACTCTTACTTTAAAATATGGTTTTCGTTGACTTCCTCTATGTGTTTGAGATATTTAACGATTTGATTCTAAAATTTTTACAAGAAAGGATAAAGAAAACTTTCTTTCTTCTAAGTTTACTTTCTTTTAAGTTTACTGTTTAAACTGTAAAACAAAGACAACCTCTCATATAGGCTACTAGCTGACCCCGCAAACGTTGTTTTGCCATTTATGTTATTAACCCCCGCAACCCCATCTTGTGGGTGGAATTTTGTAAAATCCGTTCTTAGCTGACCTCTACTCGGGAAAAGGAATATTCCTACCAAATTTCAAGTCTCTAGGCCTTGTGGTTCCAGAGATATCGTGATGAGTCAATGGGTGGAAATCTCTTTTATATATATACGAGTAGATGGAGAAACTTTCAGCTTCCTTACTCTATTCACATCAGTTAAGTTCACGTGATATGTATGTCAACTCTAAAACCCCGTTACACCGATTTTTTTTAAATTGTTGGATATCGCTTGTAGATGTCTACATACGTAAGGTGTGCTGTAACTAATATGCAAGTTTTCTGATTCTATCTGTCTTAGCCAAGCACGGATTAATTTTGAAGCCCAGTAAAGTACAAGAAAAAAACTCTTCCGTGCTAGCACGAATGTCTCGTCGGTGTTGATTTTTATAATTATAATCAAGTGCGTTTTTTTTAAATATGGATAATATACAACCTTTTTTATTTTTATGGTGTACTAAATATCTGCATCATACCAAACAAATTTTCAAATTTGAATAAACGCAAGACGCAGATGGACGTAAATATAAAATAAAACTAACGCAACTCCATTAATTTTGTTTGTCTTTGTTCTGTAGACGGATACATTTTTAAAGATATCAATAGCACGTTTTCATTTAATTGTCTACACGATTGATTTTTATACCAACATGAGAAATGTGGCACACGTTGGTATCTAATGATAGAATGAAATATTGATCAATATGACCTTCAATTCTATTTGAACTATATAAAAATAGAGCTATATTAATTTTTTTATTAGAAACTAGCTGAGCCCCGCGGTTTCACCCGCTTAAATTTGAGAAAAAATCGCACTAAAATATTATATAGTCTATAGACTTTTTCAACACAAAAAGAATTTTTCAATTGGTTAATTTTTTTTAAATTTTTTGTTAAGTTTGTTGTAACAGATAAAACGCTTAGCAACATTCATTTTTATTTATATAGATTTATAATATTTTAATGCATGATGGTATGTGGATACCGCAGCTTATAGACGCCAGCGTACCGTAATGTACCACCCGTAAATTGGTTACCCTGCAATATCAAAAAAAAAAAAAAATTATTATTATTATAATAAAAAGACGCCAGCGACATCAGGAACATTGAAAGAAAGTTATCAACCCTACCCCCGACCCTTCCCAGGAGCTCTGGCTACTTCACTCACCACAGATACAAAAGACTCCTCGAGAGTACCTAGTGTTATTTAGGTGTGATATTCTGTGTAAGATCGAGAAACATTACAGTAAAATTTTTAACATATTGTTTTCTAATGTTTACGCCAATTTCGCTCATTACAATGAAACAACCTTTTCCACACGGGAGGACAATCCTGCCGTGACCATGGTTGCTGTAAAGTATCCGAAGCGAATAATTAATAAACTGAGATAAAACCGATTTCAATGTAATTTTTAACATATTTCTAAAAATGTTCAGTTCCGAACTTGCCGAGTCTATGCTTCAGCACTGTTATAGTTGGTGAGAAAGCAAGTAAGGGTAGGCAAGTAAATTTTAATTTTTATATGAGTGAAACTAACGTAGTTGTGAGTTTCTAATGTGACTAACTTGTGGACTGTAAGTGTCTTACAGAAACAAATAATCATTACATAGTATAAAACAAAGTCGCTTCCCGCTGTCTGTACGCTTAGATCTTTAAAACTACGAAACGGATTTTGATGTGGTTTACAGTGATCCCAGAGGAAGGTTTATATGTATAATACATGCATAATATAGTAGAGGAATACTGATAGTTTTTGCAACCGTGCGAAGCCGGGGCGGGTCGCTAGTATTATTATAATTAATAGCTTTTTTTTTCAAAATATACTGTGCTAAAGAATGAATACACCTCATGACTTCAGTGTTCATAAATATCTATAACTATCTTAAATCTAAACACGACTATTGTCATAAATTATCAATAGTCTTGACAGGCGGAATCGGTGTGCAGCCGAGTGAACGTAAATGAAATATAGCATTAACGTACATTTAACACGACGCGATCTACGATTATATTGTTATGAGACAGTTTGCCAAGTCGCTGGCGGTCGTTAGTAACGAGAATTTTAGCTATTATTTGATTTACGCTAAATTAATTTGATTTTTAAATATAGGAAATACATTTCAATAAAATTTTATGTAATAATATGAATAATATGAAAATAAATTTGAAGAAGCTATTTTTACAGAGAAATTCAATTAAATAATTGTAAAAAAGTTAATTGTTAAATAGCTACTGATGAATAACTTGTTACGATTTACACGAGACCAACTATGAGCGTATTTAAATGTTTAATTTTTATAATTAGCTTTTAAAGTTTGTGAAGAATTTATTTAACACACTCAAAAATACGATTAAAAATACAGAAGAGAATGGACTTCACTTATTATTTGAAATGAAAAATTCCATAATTTATTGGAGAATAAAACGTATAGTTTTTCATTCGCTCGACATTTCTCAGTTTCTTAGTCTACGCTAACATGTGCGACACTTGCTACGAAAGGTCTACAGTTGCTACGAACTACGAACCTAGTATAAGTTGCTGATTGAATTACTTGTTATTTACGTTTTTTAAAACTGAATATGTAAAATGAGATATTTTCTTTATAGTATATTTATTTGTTCATAAAATATTAATAATATTAATACTACTGAACACATATTAAATCAAGAAATAAGAAAAAAAGTCTCATAATTGTAATATAAAAACTACAATTAAATAATTTTACGTTCCTTGATGGTTTAATTAGATCATAATAAAATAATGAAGAAGACAATACGTTGTTTAAGAGATTCTTTGAAAGTTAAACAATTGTTATTGTGAGTAAAATTAATAATTATACGTGTAAAAATTGCAAAACATTATAAAAATAATTTTCGCTGATTTTTGTCTCACTCAGATTGATACCTGGGGGAATCATTTGTCATAAAAATATGTGTCAAAGTCCTTTTATAAGTACATTCATTAATTATGTATATTTTATCCGCCACTTCAATAAAAGCAGTAATACAAAGGTAATTAAAAATAAATATTAACCCCGTCTTTCGCTACTATTCATTTTATCTTTTTAAAATTCCACAAAGGGTTTTTGCATTTGATATTCCACAAAAACGTTTTATGACATAACAACCTAAGTCGTTCAGCCGTTAGTTTTAAACGCAACTTTATTTACTAAGAAATAAAATTGTATATACTTTGTAATATAATATACAATGATACGGATGATACATAGTAATTGACGCAAAAGTCGTCTATAATAATTTCTCAAACAACTGACATGAAAAAGGCCGGACAGGCAAACGGTATACTTACGTGTCAAATCCTTCATGTATCAATATATCAATTAAGCCTTTCCTTATTACATGGTATTAACATTAGTTATATACTTATCGTATTTCGCTGTTACTGGAAATAATACTTTTGATATTTGTTATTGTATTCGCAAGTTATATACAAATTGTATTGTAATGAAAATAAAGAACCTTTTTTTAAATTTTTTAATTTGACTACAGACTTTGACAATCAACAAAAGAGTATAATATGCTTGTGTGTGTCAAATACATGGTAGTGTGTGTAATGCTTTTTTATTGATTTAATATATTTTTATGCACAATTAAAAAAATATTAGCATTCTGCACTCCTTCTCTATATAAACTATAATTGTACGTAATTTCATACTCCTGTGTCCGCACAATTTTCGTAAAAGGAGGTAGGTACAAAGTTTTTGCTTCACGTATTAATGTATAGATATATATAATATATAGATAGACCTATATGTAGCCTACTTGGTTCCAAAATCACTTTGGAATCATCACTTTAAAAAGTTTTCGTGAAATTACTACCGATTCAGGGTATAGATTCTGTTTGGGAAACCGGGCAGGAAATTTAACAGTTACCCTTTTAAAAGTCTTCAATTTATTTTTGAACATTACAAATTTAATCACCACACACTGGCGGATCCAGGGGGGATTAATTATTATTATTATTATTAAACTCATACGTCTTTGACATTGTATGTAATCTCGTTGTCAAAAATATGCTTTGGCTATCAAATACTTTTTTAAAATATTGTAAATTGAGAAGAAATTCTCAAGATTATCAATATTAATTACTACACTTTGTCCTTTTAAATACAAATGTTACTGAACTTTAATAAAATATACAGAGTTCACTATGTCACTATAATTTTTGTCGGAAGGAATATAGGAAATAAGTAACTGGTAACTTCATTCTAAATTTAGTCACGATCAATAAGTAAAATTAAAGAAAAGTATCTATTTGTTTGACAAAAATAATTGGACGTTTTGAGTTTATTTGAAGTACTAATTAATTCGTTGTAAATGTTTTTTTAATCTTTGTTTCTTTTCGTCTTTAATTGTATTTGGTAGTCATAAAATTGAATTTGATATAAACATTCAATATAATATTACAATCGATCTAACGTACATTTGACAAAAATAAATGTTACTATATATATTTTTTTAAATATTGTAATAAAACCTTCCACCGCAAATACAGATACAAAAATATTAGACAAACGTTAAATAAACGGTAGGTTGTAATAAATAAAATAGTGTTATTAAAAAGCGACAAAGCGGCCGCTCTGCACCGGATGTTAGTTCCCTGATTATTTATTTAAAACCCCATCCGATTGTCGTGTGTTGGTCTACGCCTTAAGTCACAAGATACTTGTATTTCCGTACTATCCTATAAATATGTTATTGATAAAGACACTATTGCAATACTTTACTAAAAGTTAGTTAATCCTCACGTGGCTCTTTTATAGGTTCTACAATTTTTTTATGAAACAATTTTAAGTTTCTCTATGATAATATTACAGAAGATTATATCACATAATGTGGTTTACTTTCGAAGTAAGAGAATATGATAGTGATTATTAAAATAATATAGAAAGCGTTTAACAATAAAAGAAACGTTGAATAACAAACAAAAATAAATAAATATCCATTTCTTTTTGGTAACGTATTAAAAACCTTTACCTTTTACATTTTTTCACAAGGTAGGTGGAAACAAATACGTACTATTGTGTCGCCGACCATCGTTATATCATTTCAAAAAATATTTATTATATAGGACACTTGAGTCTTCGACTTAACTAATTTCTATAAAAAAATATTTCTATAAAAAAGCGTTTATTAATATGACACCAATTACGATTTATCTTTCCGTTACTGTATAATTCGTGTCAAAATTAAAGTACTTAGCAATTAAAACATAAAAAAATATGAAACATATTAGAACACTGGCTTCTGCGCTCGACTTCGTCGGCGTGGAATAGGACCAATTCTGTCGTACATGATTTGAGCGCAACTTTAACCGTTTACGCAGCGGAAGCTCTCAAAAGGCGATTTTGAAACATTCTTCATTGGTGCATCTATTGGTCTCAGCGTGATAATATAATTATAGCTTTATAGCCTTCCTCGATAAATGGGCTATCTAACACTAAAATAATTTTTCAAATCGGACCAGTAGATCCTGAGATTAGCGCGTTCAAACAAACAAACAAACAAACAATCAAACAAACAAACAAACTCTTCAGCTTTATTATATTAGTATAGACTTTAGACCGTGTACACGCCTGTCCGCTGCTAAACCTAAACTTGTTCTGCACACAACCTACGAAATGCTTTTAAAACTTAACCCTTATTTCCTCACTCAGAATTTTAAAGGATTACACGAGTTTCGTCCTTCAGTTCCTTTAAGATTTCTTCTTTTTCTTCAACACAATTTTGAAGAATATTTTTTGTGTTAAGTATTGATTGTATTTTGTTTAAAACTTGTATGATACTTTAAAAGTTTTTGTGATAAAATAACGAGTAATTACACATGTTATTTAATCACTTTTAAATGGTTTACAGAATAAGTTTATGTGTTATTTCACATAAGCGCTGGCTGCATGACTTCTAGTTAATACATACATTTTTTTTTAATTTTTTTACACAACTAGGTCGCCAAACAAGCGATGATGGTAAGCAATTGCCGTAGCCTATAGATCGCAATTGCGTTGCCGACCCTACTCCCAATCCCCCAATCCCAAAAGGATATGTGGGGTAAAATTTAATTGTGACAAAAACGGAATTGGATTAAAAATATTCTAAGCTATCATACCCATAGGCGAACATAATACATACATTATATGAAGCGAACCACAAAGAGAGAGTTGGCCATTGTTTACCTGAACACGGAATGCTGTGTGGACTTAGTTAATCATCTACTGGATGAGATGTAAAAAATAATAAATATTTAAATATTAAAATTAGTTATTATATGAACAAAAAATATTGTATATTGTGTTTCTAAACTGTATAAATGTAAAATATTTATTTACAAACGTTTAAATTTTTTTTTAAATAATAATTTAAAAAGTCCCTATTTGTAAGAAAATGTATTTAAATTATTATTTTCATGCTACAAAAGTGGAAAACAAGCATACGATCCTCCTGATGGTAAGCGATTGATGGTTGCCGACCCTAACCCCAACCCCCCTAGAAGCTCTGACTACCTTACTCACTCCAGGAAAGCAACATTACTAAAAATTAGTATTATTTGGCTTTATTTATCTGTAATGTCCGAAGACGAGGATGAGGTGGGACAAAGCCAGCCCTGCTGTCACCAACCCGCCTGCCCAGCGTGGTGACTATGGGCAAAACTCATGAGTGGATGGAGTGGATAATGGCTAAGTGTAATTGGCTGAAGTGATCTGTGAAGTTATGAAAGGTTGCAATACTTCCCCAATCGGGATGCTCCAAGTTATGAGCAAGTTATATCCTGCTTTAAATTTTAACATTTATCGACGCAAATAATCAGATTTCGCATAAATAACTAATTTGTAAAAAATGCGTGGTCTGTTCAGTTTTTAGAAATGTTTAACAGAAGAAAGATAAAAGACACATCTAGAAGTATTTTCTAGATCGATGTAAGCATGTTTTGGGCACAAGAGGTGGGCGATAAATCCAGTGCATTGTGTTCTTATGGACTAGCGTTTTTTAACAGCGCTTCCATGAATACCATCCAGGATATTAATTTAACTTTGAATTCTTTGTGGTAGCGTTTATCATATTGTATAATTTTGACGTCCTATAAATTATCTGATGTACCTTTTGTTTTACAGTGGGCCATCTATTTGAAGATATTGTCAGTGAGAGTATTCTACATTTGAAATGTGAATTTGTTATGCATAAGAGGGCTGGTGCATTTTTTGCCCAGAGAATCGGCATAGCGATTCAACGGGGAAATGCTGCCAGCATTCTTGGTACAATTCCACGCAGACATGATTTGTATCAAAACTATCTGTAAATATTTAGTTCTTAAGTTATGACTTGTAAATATGTATAATGTTTAATGAGTTAAATAAATTTGTTATTTGTTATAGGTTTTTGATTTTAAATATTTTATGTATAACGAGTATTACAATTATTGTTTCTAAAATTGTTTAACAAATTCATAATTTAAAATACTCAATCGCTTAACTGTTAGAAGACATTCTTTTAATAAACGTGTTTGTATTATATTTAAGTATTTTGTGAGAATAAATAATAAAAATAAAGCTAGATTATTGAAACTAAGATATTTATTAGATATTAACTTAAATGTCTTTGGAGATATTTTAGGTTTTATAAATAAGAGATCTGCCGCCTAGTGGAGCGTATTTTTCGCTCTTCTGTAAAGACTCAAGTGGAAGATGGGCATCAATCTTTTACATCACAAAGAGCCTTTTCGCTGTGAAGCTCACAATAAAACGGTATAGAGCTATCAAACCATGGATTATACAGCGCTGTATTAAGATTATTGTGTACATTTTCCTTAATTAAGGCAATGACTAGAGCAGGTAAATGTGCTGGTCGATCTTCGCTGGTGTTTTGTTTGTAAGAAAAAAAAAAACAAAATAAGAATTTATTTTTACGAAATGATTGATGTTTTAGTCGATTGTTAAAAGTATAAATGTTTTATAATAATACCAATGAATAACTATTATAAATAATTGTAATGCAATCACAGCAGTAGATCTGTACCATGACATAATTTTTTCTCTTTTTTTGAGATTTATTTTTAAATAGCACATATTGTTTTGTGGAACACCATCTTTGTACAGCATAAGATTGCATTCTGTAGTACAGACATTCGCTGCTTCTTTATGGGCAAAATTTTAAATTCATATCAAGGTACCCTGTACGAGATCATAGTCGTAAAATTGGCGTCTTGTTATATATAAATAAATAAATACAGATTTCGCGTCTTTTTAATAAAATATAATTACAAGTATATAACTTACTTTTTAACAGGTATCAATCTGTACCTTACTAGGAGGTAAACTAACTCTATTAAATAGTTTAAAATAGATATTAAAAGCATCTTACATCGTTATTCTATTTTTACAATAATGAGGATTGGTATTATTTTAATATTGTTAATTATTATGCTGTTAAAATAAAGAAATAAAAAACAAATATGTATTCTATATTATTATTAATTTTTATTTTCAAGCCATTGTAGTTGTTTATTTATTTTTATCAGAATTATTATACAATAACACAACAAACAAACATGTACAATCATTTATGCATTAATATTACAACAATACATTAACACTTATACAAATTATTAGGATTAATTGACGAAATACTATCGAAATTACACTTATGCACTTAATCCGGTCATAAAGCACGTCGGCTCACGGCTCACAATAAAAGCTTTAATGAAAACAAATTGAACGAAGCCTAAAAACAAACGTCAAGAACGGCTAAGGCTCTGTGTACATTTGTAGATTTAATTATTAAAATTAACAAAGATACAAAATTAAAATTTCAATATTAATTTGGTAAATATTGGTAGGTAAAATTTACTTTACCAATAATGTAATAATCTAACCAGATTATATATATTTTTGTATTAATGTTCGCCGTAAAATAACTTTTCAGCAGTCAATTTTAAGCTTATTAAAATCCGAATTATACGGATATGGTTCGAAAATATTCTCATATATAATTTATATATTAATATTTACATACGAAAATCATTTCCATTGTGTCACAGTTTTATCGCTTCCCACGGACGACACCTCCGACGCCACGGAATTTTGACTCTCGACAAATTAAATCAATTAAGGGCTAGCCTTCACAGTTTTTTTTTTTTTGTCAAAATGTACCCCATTTGTCCGTGTTAAGCTGACTTTTTTATTTGCACAGTTTCAGCCTTTGTGACGTGATTCAACGCGCTTGGCTCGGCTTATTGCGTTGATTTAATTTTCTCAACGCTAATAGTTACATGGGAATGTTTTTAAAGTATTTTGTGTTATAAACTGAACTTTAAAAAAATTCAGATAGGTATAATTATGATTATTACGAGGACTTTTAAGTAAAGTGCTTTAACTCATTTGTTGAGAAAGGCAAAATTTAATGAAAAGATTTGTTTTTCTTTGAAGAAATATTATGACGTAGATATACTTTTACTTCTAAACATATATGTAGACATGTTTTATGTACACACAAATAACTAGGCGAAATAAACTTTAATCATGTAAATTTGATCCTCATAAGTTGATGACTTTTTGGAATTTAAGTCAGTTCACCCAACAATGATTCTTCATTTTTATTTCATAACTGTGCTTAAACAACTTTAAATTAGCAATAATAGAATTCAATTAAATTCATATATTTTGTTGAAAAGGAAAGAGGGTCAAATTTGCAATAACATATGTGACCTGATAAGTTAAATGAAAAAAGTAAAAATATTACAAAATAAAAAAACAGTCTCTTTGTTTTATCAACAGTTTCAGTAACATTGTACACAGAAAACAATTATTTTAAATCGCAATTTCAACTGGAACACATTCTGGCCGCACAAAAAGCTCGAAACGAAACCAGCAAAAAGTTTTCTCACAAAGGCATAGATTGTAGGTACGGACAAAGTTAACCGCGAGCTCTAAGCCTAGTTCCAGCTTTTTGTGGCACATTATTTTCCAGATTCTGTACTGTTTTTCTAGTGGTCACCTGTGCTACTAAATAGGAAGTAAATAAATTCTATATTTTTGAATTTATAACTTCAAAATGCTATTTATTTATTTATTTATTTATTTACAGACATACCAACAGCATTACAAACATTACATTATAATAAATTATTTTATAAAATATTGAGATAGTATGCATGCCAATTACAGGTATGTACATCACTCATAGTTAGTTAATGTTGATTATACAATCAAAAAGAAAAAAAAGGACAAAGAAAAAATTCACGTCACATACCTATTATCGCAAAGTATATAATATAAATTTAAAATGCTATTATATATATATATATTATAAATTATTATAAATGCTATGATTTATAATTACATTACTTCGTTGAAAAATATTTTACAGGGCACATACATTATTAGTGAAATTACATGCATTTTATTATTTTTATTTGCTGTAAGGTTTATTGACCTCTTTTATTTGTTAGGGATATTATAATAGCCTGCGTTCGGGATAATTAGACCCGTATGATGTAAAATAGATTTTATAACTACATATTTTTATATTTCTCTTTAAATAAATAAAAAGTAAATGAGCTACGATTAGTTCTAAAACAATCACTGTAAAATGTTATGTAATTAATAGATTGTTTGCTATGTTAGCAGTATTTATGTAAATAAGTAAATTAATTAATTAACCGGATATGTGCATGTTAAAGTAGGCCATAACACTAAACACTATGTTAAAATTTTAATTCTAATTTTAAATATAGTGCTGTTGCGAGATATAAATAAACAAACACGATAGAGAGATTTTATTCCAAATGCAAAGTTAGTCTTTTTACGTTAAACCCACAGTTCGCTAAACTTAAATACTCCGCATTAAGTAAGATAAATGGATCGGTTTCTCATTAGACTATTCCGTTAAATGGTTTAGTAAACACATCATTTATAACTATTATCTCATACATTTTAATGCGTTTAAATTAAAACGATGTTTTAGTAATTTTCATTTTACTTAAAATGTAACTTTCAGTAAAATATTTAAAACAAATTTATATGTATCATATCTAATAAACCTTTCATTTAAAAGTGTTTAACAATATTTAGTATAATAATAAATCGCAGTGAAAAATTTCTTTGTTCAAATGACCATCAAATGAATTTGTTGTTTATTCCGAAATGACTAAGATTTTTTTTTAATTACTATATGGATATAAGAAAAGGGTACGCTACGCTATTACTGTCAAAATCCGCCTGCAACAGAGGAACGTGGTGAAATAAGTTTCGATTCACATGCACACTCGCACACGCACGCACACACACGGACTCACACAGACACACACAGGCACACACAGACACACATAGGCACACACAGACACACGCACAGAAACAGACACACACACACACACACACATACACACACACGCACGCAAGCACGCACGCACGCATACACACACACACACACACAATTTTCAATAATTTTAGTGACAATATATGGTAAGTAACACTATAAAATAAAAAATAAAATATATATTTCTACTATATTCCTCAGCGTTCATACCTCATTTAAGGAATGGTCTCTCGTTCATACGTTTTCCCGTTTTTGCCTCGAAACGACTATTACTTGCACGTAGCATCATTCCATAACCGTCTCTCGGCAGAGTGGCGCCGACAAGCTCTCTTCGGAGATTTATATCCTCTACGATCTTATCGACACCAATAGAGGCATTGATTATATAAGATTAATGGTATCATCGTGTGTCAACTTCTTTTGTTGATCTGCTTTTTGTGGGTACGGTTCTATCGAGTTGATTGTCTAGCATTCGACGTGTGCACTCAGTGATTTATTTCTTCATTATAAAATTCAGAGGTGATTAAAACGGCTTTTTAAGTTTCGAAATCTAAAAGAATTTAAAACTTCTACTGACACTACCTTTTTAGTCTAGCACTCATGGAATCTGCAATGTCGTCAAAATATCGGAAGTTTCAAAATGACAATCGTGACAAAAGTCGCGTAAAAGTAAAAGTTTTCTTATAACACATTGTTTATATAATCTATACTATTTATGTCTTTATAAATAAATATTATTAAGATAAAAGTTTTTTTTTTTGATAAACTCAAAAATTAATAGACCTATTTTAAAAATTCTTTTACCAGAAAGTTGCTGCATAAGTCGAAATCATTTATAGTCCACGCTGGCAAAGCCACGGTGAAAAACATGAGTGAAATAAATTTATATTTCCACAAAAGTAACAAAAAGTCATGATATCAAAATCAGTATGTTATAAAAATTGCTACATTTTAATATTACGTACATTACAAGCTTTTGTAACGTACCCAGTGTTATCCAGCAATCTTAACTACCTTAACCTTTGAAGTGAAATTTTCTTATTTTATTTGTGTGCGTGTGATATTTGACAGATTTTAAGTCTATAACTTCAAAATAGTATATAGTAAGTGTGGTTCAATTTTAATAAAAGTTTTTAAATTTAATATTTTGGTTTAATAAAATCCTATACCCTGCCATATATAAACCTTTTTGTGTAATATTCATTTTATTCTCGCACAATTTGTTCCACGTTATAATAAGCGGAAACTGATAACAAAGAGTTGCTTATAAAGGAGGAAAATAAATATGTATTCCGGTATTCCTTCTAGGTCATACGTTCCTTTTGTTTGTGATTGCTTTGTGAAAGTGCACTTTGCTACATTTATTATGAATATTTTTATTTTACCATATACATATTACTTACTCGATATTACGCGTGCACTCTTAAAAAGAATATTACGGAGAAATGAAACTGTGAATTAAATATTTTTCCATTCGTTACGTAATTTAAAATATTGGAATTTATGTTACACTGCAGACAAATGAGGGCACAGGATGCTTAAAGAATTGTTTATTTGGATGGAGTATATAGAAAGGGTGCTAAACATTAGTGTGTTCGAACCTAGGCAAGCAACGAGACGTCCTAATTTCGAGTTTTTGAAGTAAAACTTCTTTAAGCACGCTTGATTTGGGGAGTAAGCTGGTGAATGCGTGACGAGAGCGTTACGAAAAGTGTGATCGGACGAGGCGAACAGAAGTTGAGAGGAATATATGTATAAATTAGATGGAGATAAAGAAGTTTAAAGAAGTTGTGTGTGCTAAAGCACACTCGATTTTGGAGTTTACTCCTTAAGAATCAATTTTCATATAAAGCCCCCGGTATGAAAAAATATGAGGAGTAAAATCTACTGAACGAATGACCTCGATACGTTATTGTGCGCCATCTATCTGCTACGACGTTTACGACGGTACCGGCAACGACGGTTACGACGGTATCGGTTACGAAGTTTTCTAATAATGCCATCGATAGATGGCGTTATTTGATTCATTTATTTACCATTTGATATGGTATTAATCTTTTTCTTAAACTATAAAGACTTTTTTGTGCATATTTAGACAGTCGATCTGATGAAGTAAACTCCAGTCGTGCGTCGGAGCTGACACACCACTTTTTTTTTGTGTAATATAAGCTAACTACAAGGCTCGATAGCAATCTATACTAATATTATAAAGCTAAATAGTTTGTTTCTTTGTTTGAACTCGCTAATCTCAGCAACTGTTTTGAATTGCAAAACTATTTTTGTGTTGGAACCATTTATCAAGAAAGGCTTAGGGCATGACTAAATTTATAATGATTGACAGTTTTGTTTAAAAGAGCATCAGCGGAGTTTCTCACCGATAATCCTCTTTAGAATCTACATTTCGAAACTGATGTTAACAAGTATATATAAATTAATAACATATAAGTACGTCTTTCCCTCAAACGCGGGGCACAGCTAGTTTTAAAATAAGTACATACATATATCAAGCTAAAGCTCTATTCACAATGATACATTAAGCCTTTGTATCTTATACATAATTGTACCTACATGTATTTATTATCTACATTGTATCGGAGGTCAAGAATTAAACAATACCAAAAGAAACACACATACTACGTCGATATGGCACATACAAACATTTTAGAATTTCCTCATGTGTATGAAACACAAACAAAAAAAAAAACGAATCATTTATAACGATTGTTAATGGACACCGCGATCACAAGCAGGACATTACTGCGAGAAAGGACGAAAGAAAGGAATTGAAAAAGTTTTAAGCATTTTGCACTTAATACCTTTGACTGAAATTACCACAAGAGGTTCAAAGGGAGTTTTAGTTTTGTATCGATTCCGTTTCCTTTACGGGTATTAGAGTGGTTCACAGATTGAGTATCAAACTATAGAGAAAACGATGGTATTATTATTGCGGTTGACAAAGCCTTTGGAGAACTTTATAGATGGTATAATTTTAATGTCTTCTGTTTTACGGTTACATCTGATACGAACTTGTTTGAAAAAGAAAATCTAGAAAAAACTCTATAGACCGGGAGATAGTGGCACAAAATATCAGGTCATTTGTACCAGTATGGCGGTTCGTCAGGGGTCTAATTATGTAAAGGCAAAAAGGAAAATGATGGTCATAGCGCTCGCACCGGCGGCCCAATCGCGTGGGCGTTTATCGAACGCGTCGGATAAATAACTAGTGTCGAACGATTTGTTCCACAAAAATGCTTGTATTTTCAGATAGTCGAAAAAAAAGAAGTAGGCGGTAGCGGAATGCCATACTTCTCGGATGTGACTTACAGCCCGCCATACCGACGCGAATACATTAATTTAAATAAAACAATTCAACCATTCGTACCAGGCTAATTTTTGCAAAGCTAATCATCGTCGAGTAGCCCATTCACGGAAATCACCTTGCCATACTTTTCCGACAGTTCCCAATGGCCGCCATACCACTGCAAAGGAGTAATTATAGTTAGAATAAAATTAAAAGATTTAAAAGTGTTTAAAGGTGTTTAAAAGTGTCATATTCAACGTTAGTAACTAGAATGTCTTGAATGTTTTTTTGCGATGACTGCAATTTAAAAAAAAAGTATAATATGGTAATAATAATGTTTAAGAAAGGAATTTATAGAAATATATGTATATGTTTAAGATTAAGGGTTTTAATACCTTACATCACTCTAAAATAAGGTAAAAATGTACGTTTTTTCCTTAAAAGATGTATAATTATAAAAGAATTCAAAAACTTTTTATAGACAAGCGTGTTTTATCAAAGTATCATAGGGGAGTATACGTTTTATAGGAGAACGTCTTTTAAGATTGAAAAGGTCGTATTTTCTTGATTAGGAGGGGGCAGAGATGCACCTTATTGAATTAGCTCGTTTGATGTCCGTTAGCGAGGCAATGCTGGCGGGCAATAAAAGACTCCGTTTAAAATGCCTTCGCAGGGTTCCCCTGAACGTTAAATTTATATAAAATTAAATGAGATGTTTTCCTTTTTAATTATCTTCTTGTTTCGAAGTCTCGCCAAATAGTCTACATAATTTAAAAACAATGCAAAACAATTTTAAAAGTTTTTTAATTTTATTTTGTTGTATCTAGAGATTACGATATGAAAACTGCTTCAGCTGGTGAGTGAAGACTGAAGCCCAAAAGAAATATTATGCTATTATATATTTGAGATAAATGTATTTATAGTGTTTTGTAGTATTTTGACTCGAATATAGCTTCAATATGAAAATGAACAGTTGAATAATATTGTCAAAAAAACGAAATTAATTTATGTTCCTATTAAAAAAAGTGTTGAAAAAATATTAAATATTTATATGCATAAAGATGTTTGTTTACTACTACAAAAATGCGAAAAATTTATGTGACTTTAATTTTCAACACAGGTATATTGCTTTGGTTTTACTTTCAAACTGAAATTCCATAAAACAAAATTTTGATCTATCCACCTATTTATCACTTTCACGCGAACATACCAATATTGTAGGTCTATGCGATATTGCACATCATTTTTTCATAGAAATTTAAGCGACGTCTAATGACGTTGTACAAATAGCTGATGACATTAGTATTTAAATATATTGCTCTGACGTACTAAGACGTCGACGTTAAGATACGCTATGCTACAATGGTCACTTTTTTGGTCCAATTTACATATCTAAAACAAACAAAAAATACAAAATATGTATTTTGAACACATTCAGACTTATTTCAATAAAGTAAAATAAATTGATATAACATATAATTATAAGGTCAATATTCCACGTGAAGTCGTGAACACAGAATCGGCGCACGCACACCCCCGCGACGCGGCACAAGTCGATTAATGTAATAAAACTTCTTAGGCGAAACGACGTATAGTGACGTTGTGCGCTACTAGTGGGTACTTAGTATCAGTACGGAATCCCATCAAAGAAGGCAAAATAAAATCGGTGTGGTGTAGCACTACAATTTTTAGAATTCGATATGTTGTGGCACAGCAACCGAACTTTTAAACATTAGTATGGCCAGACACCGTACCATTACGTTGTGCTCAATAAATCGAGTTTTTGTTGAACGTAATAGTACGTTGTGCCATATCATATCTACCAATATATGACGTACATATACGTTGTTCGCATGAAAGTGTTATAATTCTATACTAATAAATCGAGAGCCGGTTTTTTCGTTCGGTTATACTTCGAAAACTACTGAACCGATCGGATAATACTTATACCATATACGCATTATAAGAATAGTTTCGGAAAAGGTTTTAGTATACAATATGTTGGTGATTACTTATTGTGTAAAAAAATATGGACGGTCAGAGGTCACTATACATCATATAAATAAAACCACATCACGGAACCCTGAAACCTATTATTTTTTAAAGCCGACGAGTTAAGACGGAGGAAATTTGGAAAGTTAAGTAAGTGGAGTGAAACGACCAATAATGTCTGTAGGTAGCGCCTGTAATTTTCCAATATTCACCTTCAAGAAGCTCCCGACTAGTGTTGTTGATTAGAATTGATTACTTTTTGACGATACCTTTAGTCCTTTATAATTATAGCCTTTAATAGTCTTTAAGATATTACTGTTTTGTTACATCCTAAACCCTTTTAAATAACTTTTAAGATACCTAGCGCGTTAATTTATATTTTCAAAATGACTTCTCGTTTACTGCTGAGCCTTTACTATTTATTTATTTATTTATACTTTATTGCACAATACATTACAGAATTGTACAAAAGGCGGGCTTAATGTTAAAAGCATTCTCTACCAGCCAACCTCAGGTTCACTATTTGTACATAATATGTTATGAAAAAGTAAGTGCGGAGTTCCTTGCTGATATTTCTCAGTAGAATCCACATTCAATATTTGTATTTTGCTTCACTTAAATTATAATTAATTAACAAAAACAAATACAATTTAAAATTGCAAATCGACGGTTCAAAAGTGCTTTTGAAAACTACTTGAACAAATTTTTTTGATTTGATTTGTATTTTTCGTACATTAAAATGTACTTGGACGTTAATTTTATTTTATCGTTTTCTAATTTTTAACAACCCGATACCTCTATACCAAAATGTTATATTTTTTTTTTTAAATAAATTGTACATATTTGTATAGTAAGAAAAACTTGATGGTTGGATGACACTAATGTGACAGTTTAGTGGCACTGCACTGCACGTGTGCGTGTACTTGTAAATATGGAGCATATTTACAAGTACACGCACACGCGCATACATGTACTACGCAGTACGCACCAATGTATCTTTTATATGGCCATCTCATATTCTTCATTGTTTCGGTTATCTCCATACAATATTTCATGTTATTTGATAAGATTTGGTATTTATATTATGTATGTGGTATTTTTGTTGCCCCTTGTTGTTCGACCGCATTTACATTTATGGGTACCTAATGGAACTATGAGTCATAGGGTAAAGTTTGATAATCAAATTTGCAGCTCAATAATATAGTTACTAATTACGGAAATATAAGGAAAATAGTTGGTGTTGTTGCTTTCAAAGTTTATCGATTACGACGGAGACCATTTTTCATTTTTATAATATTGACAAGTTGTATCCAGAAATTGGCTCGTGATTAACCCCTTTTGATTTTCATCCCCTATGCAGAGAAACAGATAGAGAAAAATTAAAAAAAATACAAAGGTCTGTCTTTAGTACCAATTGTAGAAGGGTGTCTAAGTATATGTTTTCTTTTATATTTAAATTTTTTGAAACATAATTGTTAAAATAAGTTTTAACATAACTTTAGATAATGTACATAAGTGTACTTGTTATTGTAAATATATAAATAGATTTTGCTGTCGATACTCTTATCTATAATGTAATAAATAAGGTTAATCCAATATACTTTCTCCAATTCTATGTATTACACGAAGTAACGAGAAAATACCAACTTATCCCAAGTCAATAGAACCGAACAAAACAATAGTGTCATTATCAAATTACCGTCAGAATCATTTCGTTCTGTCCACCCGTACCATATCCATTAGGAAATTAATCAACAAAACAATGTACGTTAACGCATCTGCCAACTAATCAGAAACACAAATCTAGAGGCACAGCACTCAAACAACACCGATGTGGGACAAACATACAAACAATGAAACGCCGCAATGCAGGCTAGTGTTCAGCAATTAGTAATCCCCTGTACATAATTTGTTTTAGATACCACGTGATTTTTAGATGTCGCACGTGATCGGGCATTTTGCTTTGTTATGTTGTCACTCTGTTGCTACGCGTGCAGAAATATTAACATTAATTAGAGACGTAATGTCCCTCTACATCATCTCTTGTTAAATATTATGACAGAAACATAAGTAAAATTGAAATGTTTCTTAAAAGATTTTGTCAATATCTAGAATACCCGTGCTCGATCAGTTGCTTTTTGAACGTTATTTAAATAAAATTTCAATGGAATAGGCCTACTGGGAAACCTCGTTAAAAAAACGCGCTAAGTATATTATACTCTACCTCATAGGTGGCGTGGAAACGTGTGCATATTATGCCGATTACAACTTTTTACAATTTTTTGAATTGTTGTATCTCAGAAACGGTGGCTCGAAGGAAAAAAAGTATTTATTCATTTTTTATAGATAATTTTATAATACTAATATACAATATTTGTTTGAATTATTTTTATGATAAAACTTACCGTTTTGCTGAAAATCGCGAAAAACTCATTTTTTGACCTTTGACCTTGAATAAATCTTGAATAAATTTCAATACAGGGAAAAGATGGAGAACTTTCAAATTTTATTTATAATTATATTTTGAACGATTTCACCAATTTTCAGCTTGTTGTAAATTTATGTAGCTTCGAATGTCTAAATTGACCGGACTAAGCTGTTTATTCGCATTATAGTAAAAACTAATATAAGTGTTAACATCACTTAACTATGAAATAAATATTTAAATTGGCGTAAAAATTGTAGTAATTAAAGTACCTAAGTATAGCTACGTGGATGAATCTTCGACAAATGTATAATACAATGTACAAAAATATTTGTAACACAAAGCGATATTCACAGTAACTATGTTATTTCAACACAGTTCGCGTTGTTTTTTGCTAATCAGAAATCTAACAGTAGCTAGCAGCGGTCTGAATTATTGCAAGTGCATGCAAATAGCGCCGCTATCTAGATCCAGATCGACATTAAAGCATTAATTACCACCAAGATCCACCCCCAGCGAAGTTATGAAGCGGTTCGTTGAATAAAACGAATAAAAGTATTTTCGAGTAGCAATCGAACGATTGTGAAATATAATATATTTTTATTGTTGAAGTAAAACTTCTTTACGCATGCTTGACTTGGGGAGTCAGCTGATGAATTTGTGACGAGAGCGTTACGAAAAGTGTGATCGGGCGAAAATCTTCAACAATACTTGTAAAGATGTTTATTGTTACAGCAACTAACTTGTTCACTTCGTAATTCCTTCCGTTAAACCATTGATAAAATCCAAACAAGGAATGAATTCCCTCTGTCACATGCGGGTACTTATATAAGATTAGTCAAATCAGAAACATATTTTAAAGATTACTTTTTACAAAAGCAAAATGCTAACATAATAGATATACTAAATATTTGTACATATGTGTATCAGATAATAGTAAATATGAGTATGAAACATTACACAGAGTATCAAAATAGACACGTAAATATTCCTTAACAAGAGTTAATATTCACATTAGGCAATGACATGTACTCTACTCTACATCCCGTCGACTCCACGTGCGTCCCGGGAGTAATATTGCAGTAATTTTCTCGATCATTGACGAGGAAAATATGAATACTGGCAATAGTTCAAAGAGTTAGAATTAACTGGATCACTAAAATATGTAGATTACACTTTAATTGTGATTAGATCGTTTTATTAAAGTGTTATCACTGAACTGTGCTAGTTATTAATTACACTCGATTCCTCTCTGCTCTGTTCTCTATTTTATCAGTATTTACTATATAGATACATGCTTATGAACTCTTATTGCTTGTAGATTAATTAGGAAAGCTTAGAGAGCGTGTGATAATAGTTCTGGTGCAATGACAAACTCGTAGTTTTTAGTCAACAAACAAGTGTACAGCTCACATGATGGTAAGTGATAGCTTATAGAGGCTTGCAACACCAGAAACATTGTAAGCGCGTAGCCGTTCCCCAATCCCCTCAGAAGCTCTGGTCACCTTACTTACAACAAGAACACAACACTGCTTGAAAGCACTATTATTTAGCTGTGATCTCACTAAGAGACACTATAATTACAACGATGGTGGGTTTGATTTCCATTCGAGATGTAGAAATGAATATACCTATGTGTTTACAAATATTCATTCCTTGTCTGAGTGTATGCCCTTATATGCCAATCTCGGTTGTTATTATAAACAACTGATAGCGATCGTTACTCATGTCTAAACTGCCCAACAGAACACAGCAGTGCAGCGTGGTAGCTAAGTTCCGATAATCTTCTTTCTGTATAGTCTAGGCCTGTTGACAGTAGTAGAATGTTATAGGATGATTTCATTTAGTTCAGTTCAAAGAGGGTGTAAAATACATATTTTATACTGTAAAATATATCACGATTCACGATTCAGCCAGTAATATCCCACTGTTGGGCACAGGCCTCTTCCCCGTGTAGGAGAAGGATAAAATATATACCTGTTATGGATTTTCTTCCAAGTACCTATTTATGCTGTCTATCCAGAAGACGTGTATGCTACGTAAATTTTTATCTCGATACGTAAAAAGTATTTCAAAGTTTGATTTTTTATTTAGAAAAGTAATAAAAATTAAAAGTTAATTTAACATTAAATGTGTTAATTTTATTTACTTTGATTTCCAAACTCGAACTCAAGTTGTTTTTCTACTCGAAACAAATAGTCAAAAATTCGAAATATTTATACTGAAAAGTAAAGCTAGTGTTACACGGCACGTTTACGTAGACGTTAGTCTCGTTTGTCTCAAACTTCTGTTCTTTCTATAGCATTATATATATTTGGAATTCAGCCAAAAGTTCAGGCGACATATATTATTTGTTTTCCAATTGTTAATGTACATAAATGGTACATACAAAGTCAATACCAGCAACTGTAAGTGGAAAATTTTGACTTGTTTTTGTTCGAAAAGTATTCGACTTAATACTTAAAATATAAAAACCATTACTCACGGAAGTGAAACTAAGAAAAGAGCTTTGCCCACCAGTGAAATACTTATGATAAAAATACATTACAGAAAATAATAGATAGAGAAAAAGTAAGGTAGAGCACAAATCAAGTATATTTACAGAATTAATAGTTTCATAAAATACTCGTGGAATAGGTACTTCAAAGGTATGTTGATCAGCTTGTTGACGCGTCAATTGTCAGCGTTCACGAATTCTTCGGCCCACTTGTCAAACGGTTAAGATAGTTTGTAGTTATTACCATAACTAACTCAAGGTTTGTAACAGAGTATTAGGTACACGGAGAACTAAAATTGTGTATTATTATACTTTTCTTATTTTTTAAATGTCTTATAATTAAAAAAAACAAAAAAAAAAAAAAAACATGGAAATTTTTAAATAATTCATGAATTTTTTTTATTGTGTTTATTGACAAAATTTATATCTTAATGAATACCATTTCTATATAATAGAAAAGCTTACAGAGTGTGTGATATTCGTTATGGTGTAATGGCGCAAGTAGTTTTTATTTTATTTCTATACAACTAGGTCGAAAACAAGCGTATCCCTCACCTGATGGTAAGCGATTACCGTAGCCTATAGACGCTGTAACACCAGAGGCATCGCAAGAGCGTTGCCGATACCGCCGACCCTCCCCAGGTGCTCCAGTCACCTTTCTTTCTATTTTATAAACTCTACAAGCCAGTATCTTCGGAACTTTGCCTAAAGGGACTTCTTTTAACAACATATTTTAGTTATTATATTATACATTTTTTTTAGGGTTTTTAGTTTTAGTTTCTTATTACCGTGGGAGGTAAGGGGCCATCCATAAATTACGTCACACGAATTTCTCGATTTTTCGACCCCTCCCCCGTCCTTGTCACAGATGGTCACATTTATGAGACCCCCTCCCTACCTAGTGTGACGTCACATATTTTGCAATTTTGTATGAGCAAACTGATGACTGTTTCGACATTATTTTTATTTTCATTTTAAAGCAAGTCAATTCGCCTAAAAAACAAATAAAACTTTAATTTTTGAAGTTAGTTATTGATAGGTAGTTGAAATATCATGTTTTTTTACTTACGCTTTGATATTATTATATTTGGAAATGTGACGTCACAAAATTTTGACTCCTCCCTCCCCCTTGTCACACATTGTCACGCTTCGTCGACCCCCTACCCCCCTCTTAACGTGTGACGTAATTTATGGTTGGCCCCTAATAAGATTGAAGGTGTCAACGCTTTCCGATATTTAGGGTCGAACTTAAACTCCCTGAATGTGATGGAGGAAGAGATCAAAGCGCGACTGACCTCTGGAAACAGATGTTTCTACGCGTGCAAACGTTTGCTGGCCAGCAAACTACTAACCCTTAAATCGAAACTCACCATCTACAAGACGCTAATCCGGCCTGTTGTGACTTATGCATGTGCGACCTGGACACTGACCCAAAAAGACGAACTTAAACTGGAACTGTTCGAGCGGAAAGTCCTGAGACAAATTTTCGGGCCAGTACCTACGAGAAGACGATGGTACGTATCGTGTAAGGATGAATCACGAACTGGACGCACTGATTCATAAAGAAACGATCGTCCGACACTGTAAGTCACAGAGGCTCAGATGGGCAGGCCACTTGGAACGAATGGAGGACACCAGAGCGGTGAAAACCATTTCCAGGTGGATTCCGCAACAAAAAAGACCCCGAGGAAGACCCAGGAAGAGGGGAATGGACTGTGTGGAGGAAGATCTTAGGAGAATGGGCAAGAAAACAACTTGGAGAAAGGAGGCCAGAGACAGAGCGAAGTGGAGAAATATCGTTGAGGAGGCCAAGACCCACAAAGGGTTGTAGCGCCGCTGGAAGTAAGTAAGTAAGTAAGTTTTAGTTTCATTTTTGTAGTATTTTTTTATATAATTGTAATTGTTACAACTCTGCAAATTATTACATTCTAAATAAATATAGCGATTTTATGTTATTATAAATTAAAAATTTACTCATTAAATTTATGGAATTAATAGCATAAATAAAAATAATTCTCATGAATTATGAAAACCTTTAAATTTCATATCGTTTCAAATAAAACCCCTACTCTCAATATAACGACAGACTGTTTTGCATCAAGCTGTAGATATATGTATGTCTTCTATACTTGCAATAAAAGCCCCAATAGGGAAGCCACAAAAGGGTTTTGTAATTAACAAATAAGAAGAAACGTAACATATTGTATCCCTTGTCAAACATACCCACACTTTTAATTACGTTTTTCATGATTACTGCGTATTAGTTCGAACTCCTTTTAAAGTTAGGAATCCTTTACGAAATAAAGATAAGCTTTATTAACTTAAGTAGTAATTTAATGCCATATTGACATTTACTATTGTATTACAATAATATATATATTTTTTTTATTATCATATCAAAATTTTCGACCCAGCGGGATTTGAACCCGCACCTTCCGACAATCCGTGTCCGGTGCTCTTAGCCGTTAAGCTATGGGCCCATACCCCGAGGAATCGAAATTCTTGATATGATTTTATTCGGTTTAAGCAACCGTATGATGATGATGATGATGATGATGATGATGTGTGGGTAAACACAAAAATAAAAATAATAGGAATATATATATTATATACTTTTTTTTTCATGTTAATAAAAAATTGTAAATTCAATAAGAGGAGTGATTCTTTACGATATTTTAGTATAATTTTATCAGTAGTTTTAGAAATTTTGTAACTATGTCACATTATATGACAAATATATGAGTAAAATTGTATTTGTTATTTGTAATTTTTGTTTCTCAAAGTTGCCATTTGTCTAACGTAAGTGTTACATATCATAATAAATATACTTTGATGGGGCAAGTAAAAAACATTTTCAAGGGTATAGCTGTAAGATTGTACAATAAATAATTGTGTTTTATTAGCATCGGCTGAGCTTAGTTTCTTACAATTATAATATAAAATTAGGTGTTATGAATTATAACATACAAATTACCTTATTAACTTTACACACTAAATAAAACGCAACAACAATAAAACTAAGCAACCAAGCACGCTCTACCAAGAAGAAGTAGGTTAATGAGCATATTTTACAAAATCATTAACTGTACAAGGGATATTATATGTAAATAGAACAGAACACAATGCACGAAAAATATATTCAACTATAGTTAATTAAAGTCTTAAAAGAAAGTTCAACAAAATTGACCCGATTTTCAAATAAATTTTAGTTTTCCTTTATGCAATTTGCGGAGTCTTTACACGAAAAACGAAATGATATCAGTATTCTCATAGAATATTCCTGTTTCAATGAAGATTTTCAAACGTTACACAGGCCGTTGCACTGTTTTTAAATACTTGTCTTGATCACGTTTATCTTGTCAGCAAATAAATGCTTACTCAAAAATTAATTTTGTCTAAAAATTCGTAAAGTGAAATAAATAATATAATTTAAGAATCATGAATAGGATTTCATAAAAATTAAGGTATTTTTATTGAATTAAAATTAGTACTTTAAATTGTACTCGATTTTTAAAATCAAACAATCAACATCTACTACTGAGAGCGCAAACCAATTAACAACTAATAATTCTTTACGAACGGCAGATGCATTTAAAAGCATTTTTTACAACACAAAGCATTTTATTTTGAATGCGTTGAAAACAATAGTCCACAGCTATTAGTACGTAATGTCACCCTTATAAAACTATGGTCGGGTGAGGTCAGGCGTTATTATAATCAATTAAGGCCACTCCACACGTCCGTCGACACGCGCCTTCTAATGAGGGCCTGTGATGTGAGCCAGTGGCGTGTGAATATGTCAAAAAGAACAAATTACATTCTTTTCACAGATCATTAATTATATACTGAAATTTTTAATGCGTATAGATTATATAGAATTAAGGATTACTTTTTTGTTATTATTGAAACATATAGTATGCTTCGTAATATGTCTTCTTATTTCAATATCTAATAAAGTAAATGGTTATAATGATTTATATGTAGGAAATGTTTTATTTTATTTTTGGCTGTCAGTCAATAAATCAAACTTTTACTATTATTGAAGTGATTCTAAGGGTGGATTTAGACCAAACGAACAAAGAGCTAGAGCTAGAACAAGACCATGCTTTCTTGATGTTTATGTGTAAACGAACACTCGTATTCATATATATAACAACGAAAGAATGCTCTATGCCTGTTTACACTAAAAGAATTTGATAAGAATTTGATATAGTGGGGATAGAATGAGCATTCGCTCGTCTGATGTAAATCGACCATAATAAATCCTTTGCAGTTACAAATTTACAATCAATCGTGTTGCAATTCATCGTGACACAGAAGTAGCTAAATACATCGACATATTGAAATCTTAAAGGAAATCTAGTATTAATATGAAGTTTTAAATCGACTGTTACCTTTAACACAATCATTAAGTCGCTTACCTTATGAACAGATTACCTTATAATGAGATATGTGTATTTGTGATAGATATTAAAAAAATTTTGAAAATAAAAAGCCTCTTTACATATTTGCTAACAAAAATATTATATTGATGCCTAATAAACATTTCACAATATTCATAAATAAATAATCCTGTTTCAGTGATTATTTTTAAGTGGCATTCTTAAATAAACTTATTGAAAGTTTCAACCCATCTCCTTTACCATGTTATCCATGTCCTTTAAACCGAATAAGCCGGATTATAATAGCCTTAGGATGCAAATCGTATGGCGAAATAAATAATTTATAGCAACAGTAAGGTCGTTTTCGCATTCCGTGGTCCGTAGCGATCCTACCGTGGAAAATAGGATTTTCATCATACTCGAATCTGGCTAGCCATCTGTGCCCAAATCTTATTTGCGACACACTGCTGTATAAAATTGTAACTGTCAAGTCCAGAACCGAATAAAATTGTTTTATATCAAACTAATAGCTTCTGCGCGCGACTTCGTCGGCGTGGACTCCGCTCCTATTGGTCTTAGCGTGATGATACAAAGCCTATAGCCTTCCTCGATAAATGGGCTATCTAACACTGAAAGAATTTTTCAAATCGGCCCAGTAGTTCCAGAGATTACCGAGTTCAAACAAACAAACAAACAAACAAACAACCAAACTAACAAACTCTTCAGCTTTATATATTAAGTATAGATTTATTAATACTCGTATAACGAAATTATATTATGCTTTAACAGTTTTTGAAGTAAAACTTCTTTACGCAAGCTTGACTTGGGGAGTAAGCTGGGGAACGCATGACGAGAGCGTTATGAAAAGTGTGATCGGGTGAGGCGATAGGAAGTTGAGAGAGATATATAAGTTAGTGAGGATAAAATGATAGAGAGAGATTTACGTTTCGTATATTACTGTAGGGGCAACTAAAGAAGTTTTACTTCAGTCGTGTGGTCTAAGGCACACTCGTTTTATTTGATAGATATACTTATTAAATGGATACGTAACTATGCGTATCAAAATCTTAAAACAATATAATTATTTATTTATTCTCATCAAAAATTTTAATGAATTTTGTGTTAATCTTAATTTTTATATTCTTGTATATTGGTTTTTAATTACTATCTCTAATTATTCTTTAAAATAAATTCTGCTTTTATATTTTTCCTAAGTAATATAGTTATGTAACAGATAAATTATTTGTTGACATCTTAATTACAAAAAAAAAAACTTTTGTATGTAGAAGTATAATATTCCACGTGATAAATTGTTATTATTAAAAAAGGACAAATGATATCGTTGGAGAAACAACATTCTTATTATACCTTAGTTATTTCATACATTGTAATATTTTACATATTAATTCATATTCAAATAATATTTTAGTAGATAATTAAAAAGTAGTTAAAACTATCAAATTCGAAGGGTGAGTCGGTCGGTGTGTACGAGGTATTATAGATGTCGTTAAAATTCAATTGTTAGTGGCTGCCCTGCCGGGTCCATCGGCCCCCCGTAGATGTAATAACTCTATTGAGACTGCATAATTGCAAATCATTTGCGGGTTTTTTGTCCTTAAGGGGCAGGGCGTAGCGTGAAATTATGATATGGAGACCTCGAGAGGAATTAAATTGTTCAGGAATTGGGGCTGATAGCTTTGATAATAGATCTTGGATAAGGTTGTAATGTAGGTATAGCATGTTATAGATGTCATATTTTAATTATCTTTCTTATAAATAAAGTAAATTGTTAAATAAAATACTATTACTTCTGAATAAGGTCTATAAATCAGACATATTTTTAATAGTCACTATATAAATAATGGAATATTAAATAAAACTGGCTGATGGCATTAAGAAGTGCCTTTTTCTTAAATTAAATAAAAGTTTTTTTCCAAAAATTAATAAAATAGTGATGACACTTTTTTAGTATGATACTGCGGAATAATTCTGTTCTTTACAAAGGATACTTGTCCGTGTGTTTTCATAAATATCTGATGACAAATAAACGTCTAAATTCTAACAATCCAACGATCCCTTTTAGTAAAATCCGTGTCGAGCGACCGAAAACCCAAAACACAAACAATACCCGTATGTATACACGTGGTTCAATAAGTCCCGAGACTAAGTACTAAAAAAAGGTCTTTTTTATAAAATTAATTTTTATTCATCAACATAGTCTCCTCCAAGAGCGATACAGTCCCTCCAACGCTTTTCTAACTTTTCTATTCCATGTGTGTAGAACGATTTGTCTTTGGCTTCAAAATAAGCCTCCGTTGCTGCGATAACTTCACTATTTGAGTCAAATTTCTTACCCTGAAGCATTTTTTTGAGGTCTGCAAACAGCCAGTAATCGCTGGGGGCCAAGTCTGGCGAATAAGGGGGATGAGGAAGCAATTCGAAGCCCAATTCGTTAATTTTGGCCATCGTTCTAACGGACTTGTGACAAGGCGCGTTGTCCTGGTGAAACACCACTTTCTTTTTGTTCATGTGAGGCCGTTTATCCGCAATTTCGTACTTCAATTGCTCCAATAAGCACATGTAATAGTTACTATTTATATTTTGCCCCTTTTCAAGGTAGTCGATGAAAAGTATTCCATGCGCATCCCAAAATATAGACGCCATAACCTTACCGGCCGATTTCTGTGTCTTTGGACGCATCGGGCGGCTTTCACCAGCCGCTCTCCACTCCGCTGCCTGCCGATTGGATTCCGGAGTGAAATGGTATATCCAGGTTTCATCCATTGTTACATACCGACGTAAAAAATCCTTTTTATTATGATTCATCAGCGCCAAACATCGCTCTGAATCATTGATACGTTGTTCCTTTTGATCAGTTGTAAGCAAACGCGGCACCCACTTAGAAAAAAGCTTTTTCATGGCCAAATTTTTATGTAAAATAGTGAAAACACTACCAGCTGAAATCTTCACTATCTCGGCTATCTCTCGCACTTTTACCTTCCGATCTTCCAATACGATTTTGAGGACTTGGTTAATATATTGTTGAGTCACTGCTTCATTTGGACGACCTGAGCGTTCCCCATCATTGGTGTCCATGCGACCGCGTTTGAAGTCGGCATACCACCGACAAATGGTTGCTTTAGAGGGAGCTGATCCTGCATAACATTTTATAAGCCATTGCTGTGCTTCAACGGTATTTTTTCCCGTTAAAAAACAATGTTTTATCAACACGCGAAACTCGTTTTTTCCATTGTATCGAAATTACAACCGTAGCGTCACTTAAATGTTTCAAAATCAATAATTTTATTGTTCCATTTTTAAAAATTTGACACACATTCTTGTATTGATAGCCAGTACTTTTTAAAAATCAAAAGAGTTTTTAATATATGCGCCATTTCCAGGTTAGTCTCGGGACTTATTGAACGATCTAGTATTATGCAAATATTTGTCGTATTGAACGCACAAATGAAACGTACATTATAATTGTAGCGACCAATCGTCACAAACATAGAGCAGAAACAAATTTTGCTCTATGGTCACAACTGCCTATATTTAGTAATATAGGCAGTTGTGATCAATTAGTATTGATAATAATTGTTAGAAAAATATACATATATTTCATTTATCTACACTAAAATTATAAAGCTGAACAATTTGTATAGTTTTTTTTTAATCAAGGAAGGCTTAAGGCTTTATTTATAACATCTCGCTACAACCAATACAATACACGAATAAAAAGTTTTTGAAAAAAGTCAAAGTCAAAACTAAACACTAATATTAATTTGTAACAAATCTTTCGTAAGATTTTGTAAACCGTTTTACTATTCATTTTATTTTCATCTACATTTATTAAAATAATACATTTAAAAAAAATCTATAAAGGATAAAAATTAATTTGAATTATTCCAAAAGTTTTATTAATATATATTTTTAAATGTTCCTCTCTAATAAATTTATTAAGATTACAATAAATTACTGAATAATGTATTATGTATTTCTGCAATAGTTAATTCGAATAAATCCGTACAAATGTAGAGGGTAATAAAATAATTTTCTCAATTGTAGCGCACCCCTTGCGTGTCTAATAAAACCGACTATATTTCGCTTAACTGCCAACATTCTATCCTAATCATCAAATCGTTTTTATAGGTATACGTATATTATAATTACTTTCTTTCTTTTACGACGATGTTACAAGTAAATTATAATAAATGGAATTTTTTAAAGAAATATTATTATTACTATAATAATTTCCACTTCTTTTGGTGTAATGTCTATCAAATAATAATGCTGAAAAGATGATGTTTTTGTAATGAACTCTGTATGTACCAGTGTACCTACCAATACATAATTATGAATAATTCGTCAATAAATCAAGAAAAATTAAAAGCGAGCTTCTATAGTAATGAAAAAGCTATTTTCTTCCATTATCTTCAAGATTCGTTTTCTTAGTAGGTACTACATTACTAACGATGAGTCATCTTATTTCTAAGCAATGGTCTCCCAATAATGTTGTCACTAAGATGTGTAATATAAAAGAGTGCATACAAAACTAAGCTTTAGGCATTTGTATTAGAGTGCAAAATATTGTGAAAGCTTGTAACCCCTAAAATAACTTTACATATATAAAATTTTATTGAGTAGGTATGTATTGAAATTCAGTTAAGGTTACTTATAAAAAATCTTTTTCTTCTTAAGTTTTGTGCATGTTAGTGCCCAATTCATATTTTTTAATCCATGCATAAAATGTTTCACTAAGATATAATAATAAAATCAAAAATAAAATAAGATATATAACCAAGATATAATAGTATAAAAACACAATTGTAATAATGTCTCAAATTTATTTGTGTTTTCAAGACCTTTCAAAAAGTTGTAGAATTTGGTATTTTTACCTTTACGAAGAAATATCTCTCTACTTTTTCTTCTCTTTTTAAAACGTTCCAAGAAGTCACGAATTGTAATAAAAATGTATAATAAAGCAAATTAATTTGCTTATAATATACTTGTTAAATACGAGTATGTGTCCAGTTGGTTTCAATGCTGGACGTTTTACTAATCCTATCCATTCGCACCCTTGCAACGATTTTGAGGGTGCATTATTATCGAGGGATTTGCTAATTCCTCTGCTTATCATCCTCATTCTGGATTAGAATAATTAGTACCAATACTATATATATTTTTTTGTATATTTGTAGTAGGTAAATACATTTAATAACTACTTGCATCCATAATATCATTATTAATAATAATTATATTATTCCTCTTAGGGATAAGTTAAGATCAGATTTTTTTTTCATCAATAGAATGTTACGTTATCCTCGATTGTCACAGGCTATATCTTACCTGCAGCCAGATCAGTAACCTCAGTCAGCAGTAACCTGGCTGGAGGTAAGTATAGCAATCATAGAGATGGGTGCCTACTACAGTCAGGTATATAATGTAAAATATTGACGGTTTAGCTTATTACATGTAATTAACATGAGAGGGAAAAGATTTAAAAAAAATTGTATCAGGCTTATGGTGGCAGAGATTGTTTTTATAAATTCACAATATTGAAATCAGCCTATAAAAATTTGTTTCATCTAATTAACAGATGAGAGAATATTTTGTCTAATAGGGATGACCTACGACTGTATCACAAATAATTAAATATTTCATCATTCATCATCATAATCATTTCAGCCTATCGCAGTCCACTGCTGGATCTCGCGCCAATAATGGCGTGAACTTATGTGTTTTGCCCATAGTCACCACGCTGGGCAGGCGGGTTGGTGACCGCAGGGCTGGCTTTGTCGCACCAAAGACGCTGCTGCCCGTCTTCGGCCGTTTCGGCGTTAAATATTTAATAAATAATAAATTTTAATTATTTTTTAGTAATCAATACACAGCTAACGGCAGGCCTAGGTCTAGTTAATCTTGCTTGCGCGGATCTGAAAACTCCTTAACATGTTTTAATAAACGTGACAATTATTTGTGAAAAACATATAATCTCTATAGACAAACATAAAATTCTTCATAAAAATAGTCCAGATTTCTTTTATATTGTAGTTGTAACCATCTGAACCGTAATAAGACAAAAATTAACTTGTAAAAAAGTAAACTAAGTACATTTCCCGCAACCAATACAGCTATTCGGAACTTCCCTACATGTAGTGCGTACTAAGATTGTATCTGCGTCCGTCGGGGAGCGTAATTGGTAGCGATGCCAGTGAGATAACACGGTCTGGTCTCGCAACTGATTAAATGTACATGCATATTGGTCTTTCAATTTCATTCCATTTGCGTGTTCAATCAAGTCTGAATTTTTGCTACCAATCTTTATTTAATACGTTACGCTGTGAAGTATGAGTAATATCTGCTTAAGGTGTGTTTTGTGTCTCTTCATTTGTTTGCACGTTGAACACACTTTTAAAAGTAACATTATAATACCTATTATTATAGACATTCAACATTTAAGAAAAATTAACGTTCCTGCTATCAATAGTATGAAAAATAGTGTTTAATAATTTTCAAAAATATATGTATTATCCACACAAAACAGCTCTAACAGAACTACTGTTAAGTATCCTTTGTAAAAGATTATCTTATTAAACAATTTAAAAAAAAATTAGAATCTACTTAACTTTAATAAAAACAATAAAAGTAGTGGAAACTGATGTTGATTTAAATATAAAGAGTGATGACGATGGTGAGAGTTTTGAAATCTAAACAATAGAGATAAGCTTATTCAAATATGAAGAAGAAAATATATTTGAAAACATATTACACCTAGGTTTATCTACATAGACATTCTAAAATCACTCAAAATCTGCGAATATTATGTCATGAAACCATCATAGAACGTCCTACTGAAGAACTCATAAAGGAAGTAGGACATGAGCAGGAGCTTAAAAATCATATAAGGAAGTGGAACGCAATAATGCTATAATTAGTGTTTTTCGTTCAGCATTAAAACAGCGCTTTATGGCACAAACAATTTTGCTTACCGCTAATGGCGTCACGATGACATAGTGTTCGGATAGGTTGCTGTAATTATGGGAATCAGGGTAATTCGCCGCTTAGTACGGAAGGTTTTTGCTCGTTAGGAATCATGTGGGGCATCAGTGTAGGCGTTTTTCAAAAATGTGTTTACCGGTGAATGTACAGTACATTGTAACAACCTACATATAAATAAGCCACTGCTAGGCACATGCTTTATTTTCTGTTAATTAAAATAAGTATAGTACAAGCAAATACTATAGTTCACAGAAGCGCTTGTAAGAACATTTTCTTATATGATTTTTATTGGTACCTATATATTATTTAATTTGTAAATATTTTATAATTGGTAGAGATTTCATTAGATTTCTTACTTACAATTAAACTAATTGAAATTGTATGTTCCTTTTGATTTTTTTGATTTCTTTTTATGTTATGTATTTTTCTTATTATCCGCATATATAAAATTGTATATCCGTAATGATATCAACCACATAAAAGTTGATCAGAAAAGTTCCTGATAATACCGCCGTCTTATTTGCCTTATTTATATATTTATCGAAGACAGCGTTATTCTAACGATCAACAGACATCATTTGGGTGAATAATCGAGCAAAAAAGTACGTCGTAAATTCCATTATCTGCGTTTTAATTATTATAACACTCTTAACGTTTCTTCTCAATCGTGAAATATGTCGGTTAATGGCTTTTTCTAACATAAATATTAAGTAAAAGTTTTAATATGAGAAAGTATTTCGTGTTTCAATCTCCGCTGTTACTGGAACCGCACCAACATGCTCCATTGAGCCGAGAAACGCCATGTCATCGCGGCTGAGTTTGCCGGTGAGCTCGCATGAAAGGGTTTATGGCACTGGTACTAAAGTCATGAAACTGCACAATGGACACTTTTCCTAACACCGACTATTGCCACCGAACAATTCTATTTGCATTTCATGACTTGTCGAATGTCAAAACTATGATTGACATTTGGATTTACGGATACTGGAATCGTTATCCTGATTCGAACTCTTGACGTTTTAGTGAGAGATGAATCAGCTACCATACAACAATTGCATGTCAGTGTGGTTTACAATCTAATTGTATGTTAATCTCTTCATTTAAAGATTTTTAATCTCTCTCTCTCTTTCTCCTTAGGAGAGCAGCTTTTAATAGCTCATTAAATTAACTTAATTGTATTAAATTTGAATATTACAAGAAAGTAAATTTACTTCATAATTATTTGATTTGATAGGCAATGAAAACTTGATATTATGTCTTTACAGACTACCTATTTAATAGGCAGTCCGTAAAGACATAATATGGTAGTAGAATAGGTCCTATTAATATATAATTACAGTATATTTTTATACAGTATTTAGATGAACTACATTCACTTATATTTTGAAATTAAGAAGTTTGTTATTAATATTTACTTGACCAATTGGAACTATTGTAATAAATAAAAAAATTAAAAAAATCTATAACCATGTAATCTATACAAATTTATTTTAAGTAGTACCATTACTATAATAAGAATGAGTATTCTAGTGTTTTGTTTACAGAACCAGAAATTTTCCAATATACTAAAACAATAATAAATTGTGTAAACGTCTTATGAATATTTCGTAAATCATTATCGTTATAAACATTGCGATGTTATTATACTTAATTATGTACTTTACGTATACACTAGGACTAGATAAAAATTAAATCAGCTGAGAGGCTTGTTTTAGTATAGTAGGTACGTATTTTTTATGTTTTATGTAGTCAATTCGCCTATGGATAGAATAATATTTTTGTCAAGGAGGAACAACAGGTTCCGTGTTTTTTTTAAAAAAAAAACCTGACGCCAGCATAGCTGATATCTCTTAGCATTTCTTGGTTGACGATCATCATAGAAATTAAACTCAAAAATAGTTTCCAAAGCTTCGTTTATTAAACTCGCAGCTCACCGATGTCTCAGTTAGGTCCGCACTATTCAGTGGCTAAAGCCCGAATAATTACAGCATGATATTTTTCTTTTCGGAGTGTATAGTACTGTTGGCTCTAGGGGCCTTGACAGCGTCACCCGGTGGGGTGGCCGAGTACTGAGACCCAACCGTGAAAAAAAAGAGGAGCCCTTTAGGAGGGCTCAGGATGTCCGTTCGAGCTAGCTTCTAGCAAGATCGCACCTCGGCACAGCAAACTGAGTGTGGCCATATTTATAAACTTCATTGCACATACATTGCACGTTACGTATACGTATTTCAATAAATCAAACATGAATTATAATTTCATGTTTTAAATAAAAGTAATAACTTCTACATTATAATGATCAATCAACAGCTTATGAATGAGTTAAATTGAAGAACTATTGTAATTACGCCGACATATTATATAATGACTGAAATATTATTTAATCAAAACAATAATAATATCAATAGTTACTCATATTTAGTGTAGTACGATTCAGCCTGTAATATCCCACTGTTGGGCATAGGCCTCTTCCTCATTTAGGTGAAGGATCGGAGCTTAATCCACCACGCTGCTCCAATGCGGGTTGGCGGATATATTCCCTACTATGAGTAACGATCGCTATCAGGTGTACATGATAACAACCGGGACCGACGGCTTAACGTGCTCTCCGAGGCACGGTGGGAAGACCCACAAGGACTGCACAAACACCCAGACCACGGCAAACATCTGTATGGCCAATACAAATCTTGTCGTGTGCGGGAATCGAACCCGCAACCGCCCGCACAACAGCCAGCCGCACAACAGCCAGCTGTGACCGCTGCGCCAACGCGGTCACAGCACATTTAGTGTAGTAAAGCGCAAAGATTTGTTTGTCAGTTACTCTAACAACTAAATTCATAGGCTATATAATACAATAGATGTAAAAATACAATACAAAACACTACTATAGAACACAAGAAAAACTAAAGATGTCTAAGTACATCAAAAGAAGCTTTTAATATTTTTAAGTTATTAAATCTATACATATTTCATTGTATGAAGACTTAATGAATGTATTAACTTATTAAGTCTCAAACAACGCTTTCAAAACAATCCTCATGGTATAATATAATTACGGTAACCGCTAGCTGAGCATCAGATCATCCGATGAGCAAACAAAAGGACAATTAGACGAGGATCCAAGACGTGAATAGCTTAATGTAGACGAAAATGCTGTTTACATTTCTCGCTATGTTAAGGGTGAAACAGACGGGCAGATGAGTTGAGCAGAGATTAATTTTAATTCATATGCTAATATGCATATTAATTTTATGTATGATGACTGGTATTTTTACTTAAACGCAATACTTAACTTAATACAATAAAGTGTGAATATATTTATTTACACTTTATTGTACAACACAACTATGTATGAATTACACGTTAGGCATAGTCTTAATATAGTTACAGATTCCTATTATTTTTATTTTTGTGTTACCCACACATAAGGGAATTCGAAAATGTTTTTTTATTATCATATCAAAATTTTCGACCCAGCGGGATTCGAACCCGCACCTTCCCGACAATCCGTGTCCGGTGCTCTAGCCGTTAAGCTATGGGCCTATACTCCGCGGAATCGAAAATCTTGATATGATTTTTATTCGGTTTTAAGCAACCGTGGTGCCATCTATAGCGAGACCTTTAAAGTACTTCACTATTCAAAGTTTCATATTACAATGAAAATCTTGTGTGCGGGTTCGAATCCCGCTGGGTCGAAAATTTTGATATGATAATAAAAAACATTTTAGTTACAGATTCTGTAGTACAATGTCATTTAGTGTGTGTTAGTCATTTCTTACGGACGGAAAGTACATGGTACTTTTGTTACAATAAATAATAAATAATGTTTAGAGTGGCTTACATAATTATAGTTGTTTATAGGTAAATGGAAGGCCTATGAGTACAGAAAAATACTTTTTATTACATAGAGATTTTATATAAATGCTGTAACAGAGCAGACAAAAGCAACTTACGGCCAGTTTCAATTGTCTATCTATCTCTGAGTTTGTTTACTAGAGATAGAATTGTTGTAGAATATAGATAGAATTGAACGTAAGCTCCATAAGTCCATAGAAATAGTGTCAAAAATTATTAAATAAGGCTGTTACTCTCTACTTCTATACAGTAAACCTACATATATATATTATTTAGAAGAATATCCTATGATTGATACCGAAGTCAAAATGGTATATTATTTTTTATTTGTATTTTTCTACCTCGGCCATGCAACATAAACTTGCCGCCTGTTTGAATGGCTTACTTCAGTTGGTCAATTTGAACGTCATGTTTCAATTTAAAACGATTTAATTGGTCAAGACGTGTGGCTACGCTCTGGCCGCGATGACTCGCAATTTTTTGAACGTATATAGAATATTTATAGTATACAAAGTAACAAATTCGATATATAGTTAGAACCGGTCTTAAGTGGAGCACCTTTCACCTCGCTACAAAAATACGCTTTAAAAAAACGCTATTTGTTATGTACCTTCGATAGCTCAGTTGGTAGAGCGGTGGACTGTAGCTGGTGTGATTGTGATCCATAGGTCGCTGGTTCAAATCCGGCTCGAAGGATTCTTTTTTTTTTAAATCGTATACCAAAAATTATAGCGTATTTTTATTGTTTATTACGAGTTTTGTTTGTTTTATCGTTTTTAATTATTTGCGTTTTTAAAATATATTGATCTTGTTTTATTCCACTTTGTCTTAAATAGGGTTATGTTCTTTTATATTAAATAAATACGTAAATTTTTTATCTAAACATCGCAATTGATTTAGATATACGTCATATTAGAAGGGTATTTGGAGTGGAGGAAGCGGGGAGTAGCATTTTTCTATATGTATTACATATAATTTTGCATAAAAACTTCTAGAGATCCTTTATAAGTCGTGTCCATATGTTACATCTGTTATTATTATAATTTTACTAGCTGACCCTGCAAACGTTGTTTTTCCATATAATTATGTTATTAGCCCCCTTAATCCCTAACCCTTATAACTTAGGGGTATGAAAAATAGATGATGGCCGAATCTCAGACCTACCCGATATGCACAGAAAATTTCATAAAAATCGGTCCAGCCGTTTTTGAGGAGTATTGTAACTAACATTGTGACACGAAAATTTTGTATATAAGATTTACCCCAAACCTTATATTAAAAAAAACGCTCGTTTACCGCATCCTCCATAACTGTCGCTGAGACCTTTCATTCTCGAATCTCTTCAACCGTCATTCGCACTTTCTCCGGAAAAACATGGCGAATGAAAAATGAAATGTTCACCGCCAGACCCGGCCACAATGCTCATTGTAAGTTTAACCTCATTCAAGATACGCTGTAATGATTTTAATTCTATATCTTGAGCCACTGCTCGCTTGGGTGAGCTTTTTATTTATCTTTTTATTTATACTTGTTTTTTTTAGAAGGACGCTTATAAAGCAATAGAGAAGTTTTCGGTTGTTTATGATTGGCGTTTTTTTTTATAGTGAAACCCCATTTTAATGTTATGTTTATGATTTTTTGGTATGTAAACGTAAATTATTTTTATAAGATAATAATTTTATCATTCTAAATTCATTTTTATAATAAAAGTATCGTTTTAGGGTTCCCTACCCAAAGGGTGAAAACGGAACCCTATACTAAGACTTCGCTGTCCGTCCGTCCGTCCGTCCGTCTGTCACCAGGCTGTATCTCAAGAACGGCGATAGCTAGACAGTTGAAATTTTCACAAATTATGTATTGCCGCTATAACAACAAATACTAAAAACAAAATAAAATAAATATTTAAGGGGGGCTCCCATACAACAAACGCGATTTATTGCCTATTTTTGCTCGATATCAATAAATGGTGAGAGGTAGGCACTTCAAATATTCACAAAATACTTAATTGTATATTTAATTTAATAATAAATAATAAAATTGAAATAAAAAAAATATTTAGGGGGCTCATACAACAAAGTGACTTTTTTGCCGCTTTTTGCCCGATATTAAAATCAATGTACCTACTGTTGTTTACCTAGCCAATGGTACGGAACCCTTCGTGCGCGAGTCCGACTCGCACTTGGCCGATTTATATTATTTCATTATTGAAATGAAATACTCTCAAGTAAACTGTATTCAATCACTCAATTTATTAGTACCCTGGTGTTAATTATTGAAAATATATTAGTGTCTACCTTGTTGGTGGATTATCTATATACATAATACATATCTATACATATAATAATGTATAATAAAATAATAGGAAAGTCAATGTATGTTCGGGATAAACTCAAAAAGTACTGCATGGATTTACTTCAAATTTGGCACGAATATTATTAAGAACTCGGGTCAGAATATAGGCTACACATTATCACGCTATCACCTACGGGGAACGAGCAGTGAACGCACGCAGACTACGGCGCGGGCAGCAACTAGTTATAAATAAATAAATAAACATACATAATAATAGTGTTTGCTTGCAAACGAAAAAAATTCCGACTTCAATATTACATCGATAAGTTATACAACGTAAGCAGGTACACGAAAAAATTGGCAAGTAAATACGCGTTATCAAAGTTTATTCAAAAAGTAGTCATCAGATCTCGATCAAATTTGAATGGAAACACATGACAAGTAGCAGCTTTTGACTAAACCAAGAATCATAAAAATCAGCGCACCTAGTGAAAAGTTATAGGGTACACTACAACGTAGGTCAAAGAAAAAAAAATCTAATTGAGAACCTCCTCCTTATTTGGAAGTCATTTAAAAAGTACAGTCAAATTGAGAACCTCCTCCTTTATTTTAACTTGGTAAAGTCAAACGAGAAAGATGTAAACGTATTGAGAGATAAAGGAATCGTAGTAATAGTATGCCATTTGCTTTCTATAAATGAAAACCCCAAAAAAAAAACCGTGAAATCGATATTAACAGTCTGTCAATACGTAGTACATCATTAGCTATACAAAATGGATTTGTGTAAAAGCGAAATCATGTCCGGCATCTTAAGGGGAGCGGCCGTCTCTCTGACATCAGGAAACGTTCGAAAGTAAAGATATTATTCCTTGAATGTTAACGATACTCGTATTGTTGTCGTTTTTAAATCAACATTTCGGAATTATTTAGTCTTTTTTGTTGAAAAAACTAATAATAAATTTCATAATCCTTTGCCGATGTATAAAAGAGACGTCTTAATCAATAAATAATATACCTAATTAATATTTTAACCACTTCTCTTTGATTACGACTCTTAAATACGCTCTCTAAGATGGTTTTGGGGTGTTAGAAGGGAGAAGAATGGTAATGCTCCCATCATTTCCTACTTCGGAAAGTTAAATTTTTTGATATTTTATTACTTTTTAGGGTTCTGTACCCAAAGGGTAAAAACGGGACCCTATTACTAAGACTTCACTGTCCGTCCGTCCGTCTGTCACCAGGCTGTATCTCAAGAACGGCGATAGCTAGATAGTTGAAATTTTCACAAAGTATGTATTTCTGTTGCCGCTATAACAACAAATACTAAAAACAAAGTAAAATAAATATTTAACGCAAAGCGATTTAATTACAACGCCCTCTATCCAGAAACCAAGAAAACGTCGTCGATAGACTGATATAATAGCTTTCCAATAGCGGCATGGATCGATAGATAGATGGCGTTTTGACTAGTTTATTTTCCATTTTTAAATGGTATAATCTTTTTCTTATTTACTAAGTATTTTGTTTAATAACAATAAAATATAGCCTTTAGTTTAGTCAACTGTACGGAACCCTTAGTGCGCGAGTCTGACTCGCACTTGGCCGATTTTTAAACAACCGCTCTGGTGTAGTGGTGCGTGTGCCGAGTGGGCGCCTACACATTGGCAGTTTATGGGTTCGATTTCCGCTCGGGAAGGATATTTGTACTTATTTATGATGGGTGACCATCTTTATAATAGAATTAACGCTTTGCTAGACATATACCAGCTTACAAATCATGGGTGTAAATTGAAGGTTACAGGATTGTTGTTGGATCTTAATTATGATAAAACTGAAGAATTAATTCAATGATAAATTAAACAATCCACAATTATAATGTTCAGTTGCGCTGGTGGTTGACATGGGATGCTCACACATGCATAAGCGATCAGTACGTATCATTCGTTCATACAAACAAATACTCACCCTCATACACACACACGCATGCACGCACACTCACACACACACACACACACACACACACACACACACACACACACACACACGCACACACACGAACTCACACAGAGAGAGATACTCACATAAACACGTAGATACACCCACGCACACATGCACAATGCAATCAAATGGGTTATAACTAGTGATGCAACGGAAGTGTCTTAACGGAACCAGAAACGGAAACAGATGTCAAAAGTAAATTTTAGCAGAAACGGAAACGGAAACGGATGCAGAAACGAAAGTGTAAATAATATGAAAAAAATTAATGAATTTACAAATATAGATATTTCTTTATTAAGTATTAAATACACACCAAGCCTAGATAAGAAATAGATATATTAGAAATCTACAATAGAAAACAATATTGCAACTTAAAATTATTTTAATATTCAAAATTTAGTAGTGGTAAGTATAACTTTCAACTCTCAACCGTCGTAAACTTCCGTTTACATCTCCGTTATAAAAGTTGCGGAAACAGAAGCAGAAACGGATGTTGAAAAGAGCGCGGAACTTCCGCACTTGCGGAAACAGAAACAGAGATCTGTTGCATCACTAGTTATAACATTAGAAGTAGTAAGCCTTGCATAGATATTAACTTTTTGTCAAAGTGCGATCAGTATGCCCAGTGGTCCGGGGTGGTGCGAGACTGATGACCTGTAATACAGGTATTATGATACCTAGCATAGTCATCATACTCACATCAACATTGGCGTACGTTTTGAGTGTCTAATTTACTTTAATTGTGTAAATGAATAAAGAACCTGTTCGATGAAATTGTAAACCTTTAACCTGTGATTTGATATAAAACTGTAATACTGTTGATTTCTGTGTAATGCTTTGTAAACTGTGTTTATATAAAGAAATAAATAAATCTTACATCTTAAATTTATACAAAAAAATTGTCTCAAGTCATTGAGTAATAAAAAAAATTGTATAAAAATATTGTGGTTGCAATTATGTCAAGTATGGCCCTCAAGTCAAGCCATAAATGTGTGTATTTGTACTTTTTTGTATTAACCTCACATTTTTCGTCATTACATTTATTATTTTGATAGGAATATAATTATATCTATAGCAATATTAAATCATAATTTATTTATAGTTTGTTTTTTATAGATTATACAATAATATAATGGAATTAACTAACTATTGTTTTCTAATGTTTACGCGAATTTTACTCATTGAAATGCAATTTTATTTTATATTATTTTCGCAATTAATATTATTATCGCCACCCGCGATAAAATCCAAAAAAAGTTGTTTTATCTCAATGAACGAACTAGTGAAACAGTGGCTCATTTAAAGTTTTTAATTATTTTACCGCTATAGACAGCGAAAAGAATTTCTTATTCAATCATTTAAAAAAACTCCATTAATTTAAAAGTCACGCCACCAATATATGAAGAAAATATTCCACGAAAAAACATTGTGTGATCGAGGGAAAGAAATTCCTCGAAAGAGAAAATGAAATATTTTCGGAAAAAACCTGTGTCACATTTTCAACAAAAAGTTTCCTGATGTCCATTGAAATTCTTATCACTATTGACATGGTGGCGACGAACATTTGGTGATTGATATTAATGGAGGTCGTGTGTGAGCTGCCTTATCTCTTTGTGTCTAGGAGCATAAATCCGAAAGCAGACATCCTTTGAAAAACTGGCGCCGTGGAAACTATCATGGTCGGGAAAGGTCGGGTTAGTGAATTACATTTAATATCTAATCTTTTTCGTCATACTACATATTGCAAATATTTACGTTTTATTTTGGTTTCTGCTGTATGCTGTTAAAATATTATTAATTTATTTTATGTATTTTGATTTATATATGTTACTGTAAAAGCTCGAACTACGGTAAATGCTAAGATTTAAGAGCAAGTCTTAGGATTTACTGACATGAGTTGGTAAATTGACGATTTATGAAAATGGGACATTTTTTTCGGGCTTTTACTATTAGAATTTAGTACATGCTAGGTTTTACCACTGACAGCTAGTAAAAGTTGGTTTTGGAATAAAACAAAGATTAATTCTTATTTATTTCAGACAAAAACTTAAATGTCTAAAAACAAAGATTAATTCTTATTTATTTCAGACAAAAACTTAAATGTCTTAAATTGGTAAGTCTTTAGATTAAGACCCGTAGACCGTTTATCGGCATAATTTTGTTACAAAAAAAAAAAATAAAAATAAAAAATAACCCTAACCTATATAACTTCAAAATTAGACCGTTTATCGTCATAATTTCGTTTAAAAAAAATTAATAACCCTAACCTATCTAACTTTAAAATTAGACCAACGCGGGTCTTAATCTAGATTAGCTACGTTATAAATAGTCTTTTTCAACATTTACCGTGCCTTTAATAATATATATCCTAAGACTTACCAAGTGAATGGTGGTAAAAGTGCAAATTGCAAAATCGTTTGGGCTTTTACTATTAAGAGTTGGTAAATCTTAGGTTTTACTTTTAAATCCTGGGATTTACTATAATTCGTGCATTTACAGTCACATATATATTATAAACGTTATTTTAATGTAATAATAAGGAAATGTATTTTAAAATTAAATATTACATTTAATCAATTTTATTTACCAGGTTTTGCAATAAAAAAGAATACAACCCAGCAAGGGTTATTTAATTTATCTTGTATATAAAAAAAATGAACCGCTGAAATGTTCGCGATAACTTTGTAATAATTTTTTTGTGTTCGTTATTATTGGGACAAATTTTGTGTAAAAGAAAATTGATATATTCGAAAAAAAAGGCGGCACGGTATTCGGTGGGTCAGTTACTTTTTTTTATAAAAAAATAAGTCTCTTTGTGAATAAAATTTACAAGGCAATGCGCCTCGCTATGGTTTATAATAAATAAATAAAATACAAGACAAAATATTATTTCTAGTAAAGTAAAACTATAACATTTTCTCAGTATTCTTCGCAAGGACGTCGCCGCAATATGTTAGAGACGAAATGCGAAGGCGTTTCCGATACATAACAATAAATTCCTGCGTACAGTTCTGCAGAAACATTAATATGATACAAATATCTGGATGTGTCATGATAGTAAATGTTAAGATAATTTTTATTTTTGTTTTCAATAATAAAATGCACGTCATACTGCGGTTATGAAGGTTTTGATCATAATTTTTTGTCGCAAACTTGTATGTTTTAAAAATGATAATGTAGTTTTGATTACTACATACTTAAATATGCTGGTATGAAGCCAAATTTGCCGATAAATATAAATATATTTGAGAGATCAAGACTGATAACTAATTGATAAGGAGATTTTAATACTCAACAATAGCAGTAAACATCTTTGAATTTAAGTCAGACTTATGTCTTTAAATGATTATTTATTTATTTGTAGGTATTAAGTTTAAAAAATGAATATGTATATTAGATTACAATGAAAGTTAAAATGAAATGTAGTACCCCAAACGAATTAATGAATGCCAATGTAAACTAGATATTCTTTTGATGTAATATTTTCTTATAATAAAGTTATTATATGAATTTATGACATTATCACATCCGCCATTTCCATTTGTTCTATGCCTACGCGATCATTAATTGCAGAACATGGTCGGTCGACGGTCATTTCTTCGCTGTCCTTACACAAGGTCTTGGTAGCCACACTTATCGTGCCATAATGTGTGTTCCACAAATCCTTTGGAAACGAATGAATGTAATGAATGAGAGTGAAACAAGTCATGAGGTCGTTTCCGTATCCGAACAATAACGTGTTTGAAAGCATGTTGTTTACTAGTTTCCTTTAGAATTTAATGAATATAAAATCCAGAGGTTATTCTAGGAAATACAGAAACACACTACTGAATTTTAATTAGGATGAATATATTTATACTGAAATTAATTTTGATTGGCTTTTTGCGTAGCTAGGCGGTTATCGTGCTTTCCACCTCAAGTGTAATATTTAAATTGTATTTGTCGATAAAAAAAAATCGTATTTTTGTATATCAGTCGGTTGTTGTTTAAAACCGCCGTCGCCTACTTGGGTTATAATTTCGAGTAACTTCATGGAAAAAACTGTAAGAAAATCTGCACGTTGTTAGACAATTTTACAGCATATACCAAAACGCAACGGTGTCAGGTGAAACGTTATAATTATCAGTTATCATAGGACTAACATAATATTACTACGCTAATACAATATATTTTAGACTCTAAATATGAACAGTTATATTTATAGTTAGTTACCTCCATTGCCAGTTGCACAGGCTGTTATAGACATTCATCTACTGGAGACTCAAAGCATAAAAGGGTTAGACAGTCTTCTGTTACGGCGTATATAATTTTTTTTTCCAAATTAGTCTTGCCGTTTGCAGTCGAAAAACTTGTATCTTGGAGTAGCAGCGCAAAAAATTTTTTTTAAAGAGATATCTCCTCGCCTTATTGCTTTCACTGCTTACAAGAGGGCGGGTGCGAGAGGTGTGGTGGATTTTGTGCCCAGAGAATCGGCATAGCGATTCAAATATATATATATATATATAATAATTTCTACATCTCTATTCTTGTCGTTATACATTCAAATGTCGGTATGCAAGGCTCTTACTGGATATGTCGAGTAAAATTATAACTGTTTACTTCATGTTATTCACTTGGATAATGGGTTATTGTTGTACCACATCATTCTCTCATTAGCTATTTAGTAAGTTATTTTCGTATTTTACTCCAGTGAAATTATGTTTAATATTGATTTCACTTTTCAGTGGAAAATGATTATAGTGTAATTAGTTAACGCTAATTCCACCCGTTCAGGTCAAATTCGAAGTTTAGCCAAGCCATTAGGTGGCACGCGTCGTTAAACTACTAATTGCGGTTCACGCTTGGCCCTCTCGCTTTGTACCCAATTAGTTTTAGTTTATTTGTGCGGTTCGTTGTTTACCGCGATTCGGTCTGTTTAATAATATTATGATGTCGTTGGAGTTTACGACAGAATTATCTAATTCGACTCAATTTTAAATTGTGATTTAATCGTTTCGTTGTGGTGTAGTTTTATTATTTTGTTATATTTTTATATAATGTTTGAATTGATTTTATTAATTCTGTTATTAATTATTAATTTAATTAATTCTTGATAAATATTTTTTATGTGTATAACTAATTATTTATTTATTAATTTTTATATTACTTCCCATATTTTAGTTTCCGTTTGAATTTTTTCGATGAAACTTTATAAATGTGTGCTTTTTATTCTTTTATGAATTGTTTGGCTCATGCATTTTTTGTATAACTTTAAATTTATCGTATACTAAGCTTCCTAAATAAAAAAATAGAAAAAGTTTGTATTGGTAAAAAACTCAACAGTTTCTAAGATAGCGGAATTTACCTGATATTGTGTAACCTAAATAAGAAATAAGGATAAAAAAAGAAAGTTATAATGTTATCTATTACCATAATTTGACATTGCATAAATATCAAATGCAGCTATCCGCTTTAGGTCTACATACTTTCTAATATATAATATAATACATACTTCTAAATGCAAAAATACGCGGACTACCTCAGTCGGGCCAACATTTTTTTATTTATTTATTTATTTATACTTTATTGTACACCAGAAAAATATTAAAAAACAAATAATAAGGATAATTACAGACAGTGAAGTACAATGGGCGGACTTATGGCTATTTAGCCATTTCTTCCAGACAACACAACATTATACAAGCTGTATGGGTACAGCTAAATTTTTCATCAATTCTTCCTATTTATTGTATTCACTTAGCAAGTAGTAGCCAAATGCTAAATATTAGAATATTTAGTAATACACATTTGTTTGATTTTGGTATTAATATTATATCTATCTATAATTCCATAATTCTTTTTACAGGAGAAATGGTTCAAGGGAGCATGGATGAAGAAATCTGTGTTTTGGGTTTCTATTTGAAATGTACTCCATTGATAAATAAAAAACGTACCTGTCCATACATAAAAGTCTTAAGAAAAGAAAATATTTGTAAATCTTTCTTTTTATCCATACTGCAATTTATAACTATTCTTTCTGTTATGTTGATTAAATGACAAAACTTATAATACCAGGTAACTTAATTAAAGAAAATCAGAAGTAATATTGGTATTTACCACAAACTATTTTCTTTACAAGTAGCAACAACAACAAAATAACAAATAGAACTACTCTAAACAAGTAAAGAGAAACTAACAAGTCATTTCATAACACCCCAAGATTTACGTAAGCATTTTCTTATAACCCTCAACTATCCGCCGGTCCCTCGGACCCTGTTTCAATTAGATATTTGTTATCTTGTATCTGTGTTGGTCACGCGCAGATCTCTAAACAAGATTATTTGGAACGTGTAAATATATTGTTTAGTTTTGGGGTAAGGGTTAGGTTTCTAATTGTTATATAATGTATGTAGATATATTAAAGGTTTATGTTCCATTTTGAGTAACAAGATTAAGCAGTACAGCTTTATAAGAATGATTTACTTGAAATGATAATATTATTATGTACATTTTTGCCACGCATTCGCATAAGTTTGGCATAAGAGTATGTGATTACAAAATATAGCTGAAGCGAAATATATTTGTACCACCCATACAAATTTAAGTCATGAGTCGAGGCTTTAGTATATAGTTATTGTATGTATTTTTAGACCACCAATTACATTGGTGAGTGTAAGTAGTGTTTTAAAAGTAGTACCTATATAATATATAAGAGTTTATTCACAATTTTTGTAAAAACGTGTATCCGTTTCACGTCACCTGCCGTTCATAAAGCAGAAGAGTTTAATGAAATATTTTTCATTATAGCATTTTTTATGAGAAGCGTAAAATGACAACGAATGTCGGCAGGTTAAATTTTTGCTTTGGGCCGTAAAACTTTTCCATCCAAACCTCAGCTATGCTGCTTATATAAAGCAGGTATTATAACGATGTAAGGGATGTTGTAATTAATCTTATTATGAAATGATATTCATGCATTTATAATAAATTAATTTATAATAAAATATAAAATATGTCTCTAAAATTTACTATTGAAAAAATATTTTTGTAGAATAAAAGCCACAACTTCATCCAAGCCACGATTATACAATTATTATTATTGTATTTGCTTACGTTAAATACATAATGATAATATTATCATTCAGACGCTGTGTTGGCGCAGAGACGCCGCGTTGGCGCAGCGGTTACAGCACTGGATTGCGATTGGCTGTTGCGCGGGCGGTTGCGGGTTCGATTCCCGCACACGACAACATTTGTATTGGCCATACAGATGTTTGCCGTGGTCTGGGTGTTTGTGCAGTCCTTGTGGGTTTCCCCACCGTGCCTCGGAGAGCACGTTAAGCCGTCGGTCCCGGTTGTTATCATGTACACCTGATAGCGATCGTTACTCCTAATAGGGAATATATCCGCCAACCCGCATTGGAGCAGCGTAGTGGATTAAGCTCCGATCCTTCTCCTACATGGAGAAGAGGCCTATGCCCAACAGTGGGATATTACAGGCTGTATCGTGATCGTATCGTGAATATTATCATTATGAACGCATTTTTAAATCGGTGTAGTAGTTTTTGAATTGATCCAATACACACAAAAAAAAAACAATGAAATCTATTCAATCTGAACTATCTAGATAGAATATTTTTTTTTAAATATTAGTAAAATATACTCAATGCTTTAAAATAATCAAAATACAAGATCAATAAATTTTCTATGTAATAAATACAAATACACACACGGCTGTAATTTAAATTATTCGACTTTTTTCTTTTAGAAGAAATAGTTTTGTTAATAAATCGTCGTAATAAGTATAGGGTTATTTGTCGGAAATGTTGCAACTCGTTTACTCAGCACCTTACTCTTGCAAGTTCCAAGTCTCTAATTACTCCACCAAATATTTACTTTACAGAGATTCTCTGCGCCGTATAAGATGCTGAGCATGTAACTGTAAATCTAGCGTTTAAGCAACCGCTTTACTTATCAAAATTGTACTATGTACGTTGGAAACCGCTCTGGTGTAATGGTGCCCGTAGTTGGCTAAAAAACGACGGTTTGCAGGTTCGATTCCTCTGCTCGGGATGGATATTTGTATTTGTACAAATATTTCTTACCGGTTTGGATGTATGCCCTTTTTATCAGCGTGCTTCGGAGCGCACGTTGAGCCATCGGTCCCGGTTGTCATCATATTTATGATGACAACTAGATATACCTACTGAGGAGTAAAAATTACATAAACACTGGACTAATGATTTATTTTATTTATTTTAATCAATACCTAACCGGGTCTAAGAATAAAGGTTAAAATAATATTTAAAATTTCAAAATCAACCCAGATATAAAGGTTCATGTAAAAATAGGACGCATTCCGTACAAAATTATTTTGATGTAAGTGTTTTTCCCTTAATTTAAAAAATGCTAAAATACATTTTTAAATATTTGTGATCGAAAACTTGAGATCGAGGTTTTTGAGATTTCGTTATGAGTCAATGATTCAACGATTTCATATAAATAGATAACTAGAGTACCTACTTGACTTTTCCATTTTTATAGCTGCTACCTTTTAAGAATCAGATTAAAATAAATTTGTTTATTAAAGCTTCGTTCTGTGAGTAAAAAATTAAATTCTGGAGCGTTTTTACTACATATTACTTGACATTTCGACTTTTAATTATTTTTTTATCAGTAGTTAATAATAAATTGTTTAATAATCTTTAAGTTATTTTAATTTAACATTAGTTGTTTCTCATATATTGTTTCTGTAGGTTTTAATTATTTAAAAGTCGTTACGTCCGCGTTGGCGCAGCGGTCACAGCACTGGATTGCGATTGGCTGTTGCGCGGGCGGTTGCGGGTTCGATCCCCGCACTCGAGAGCATTTGTATTGGCCATACAGATGTTTGCCGTGGTCTGGGTGTTTGTGCAGTCCTTTTGGGTCTCCCCACAGTGCCTCGGAGAGCACGTTAAGAGCGTGCATAAGGCGAGCAAAAAATCAGATTTCACCCGCGCGCCCAATGAAACAAAATATACACAAAGCCTCGTGTCAGAGTGCGATAGACGATATAGTTTTGAGCGCATTACGAATGTAAAAAACGACAAATATGTTATTTTGTATATAATTCCGAAACTAAAAGTAATTACATTAAATGCCTAAGCATAGCCTTTACTCATATTTAAATGTAATTAATTATCAAATTTTTGTCTTAATGGTCATAACCATATCGAGTATAAATAGAAAAAATATAAAAATTAGAGGTTACTTCGTGATTATATTTTATCGAGGAAATTTCCTTATTTTATGTTTTTGATAAAGGTCAACCCTTGCAAATATCACGTAGTTTGTCATATATTTTTATTTTAAGATTTGGTCTGGAACTTTTCATGTCAAAACAAATAGAAGATGGTAATTTTGCATTATGCGCACTCTTAAGCCGTCGGTCCCGGTTGTTATCATGTACACCCGATAACGATCGTTACTCATAGTAGGGAATATATCCGCCAACCCGCATTGGAGCAGCGTGGTGGATTAAGCTCCGATACTTCTCCTGCATGGGGAAGAGGCCTATGCCCAACAGTGGGATATTACAGGCTGAATCGTGATCGTGATCGTTACGTCTCTATTAATGCATTAATTAGAGAAGTAGTCAGGAAACAATTGTATTACTGGACAATTGTTTTTATTGTACGCTCTGTTAGCAACCAATTATTTTTTTGAGAAGAAAGTGAAAATCGCTTACTCCTTTGCACTGTGTCTTCAATCTGAGTATTAAAGCATCTTAGCTCTTCGGGGCCAAGAGTTGAAACTTGTCAGAGACTCGACAGATTAAAACCGAATTTTGATATTATATCAAGAAGTTTTAATAACGTATATTTACACCAAATTTTTGATATACGTGTAAGTAAATATATTTACACGCTTATGTCACAATTTGTACAACTACACCAACACAATACCATCTCCTCTGCCTCTAGGTTGCCTGGAAGAGATCGCTTTTTAGCGATAATACCGCCCTTTGTACCTTGTGATACTTTGTTAAAATCAATCTGATATGTATTATTTCTGTTTTGGTGTACAATAAAATGTATTGTTATGTTATGTTATGTCTCTTAGAAGAGTCAGAAATAGTGCATAATTAAAATGAATTTAAAATACACATTATCTTTTTTTTAATCTCTTATTTATTTTACCTGTCTATATATTTTTTTTTTGTAATGATAAAGGACGAAACTTAATCCATGGCTAAGACGGTACAAAGCTATTGACTATTCATTACTATTTTGCGTTCACATTTTAAAAACAGATTATGTCATCCACTAAATGACAATGTAAAATCTACTTTAATTCTCAAAAATAACGTTGAATTTCGCATAACTATTAGTAAATACTCAAAGATGATGTTTCGCTGTTAGCCAGTAGAGATTTATAATGTCCCCTCAGTCGCATCAATCACGTGATCTTAATTGAGTAATGGCCAATATGACGTCTGCCTCTGATTGATCATCGCACTGCTAAATATGATGTATCGACTTGCGTATGATCATGAACTTTGACTGAATGTGTGTAGCCAATTATCTTTTTAAATATACAAATCTATGTGGCCCAAATTTTAAAAAAATTCTCATACATTCCCTATTGATTAGAGTTTCTAGATATACGATCACGATCACGATTCAGCCTGTAATATCCCACTGTTGGGCATAATCCTCTTCCCCATGTAGGTGAAGGATCGGAGCTTAATCCACCACGCTGCTCCAATGCGGGTTGGCGGACGCCGCGTTGGCGCAGCGGTCACAGCACTGGATTGCGATTGGCTGTTGCGCGGGCGGTTGCGGGTTTGATCCCCGCACAGGACAACATTTGTATTGGCCATACAGATGTTTGCCGTGGTTTGGGTGTTTGTGCAGTCCTTGTGGGTCTCCCCACCGTGCTTCGGAGAGCACGTTAAGCCGTCGTCGGTCCCGGTTGTTATCATGTACACCTCATAGCGATCATTACTCATAGTAGGGATATATACTCATTAGCTATTTATGCTGTGTGGTTACGGCATTAAAGAATGTAGCCACCCCCTCTCTTCCCGTGGGTGTCGTAAGAGGCGACTAAGGGATAACACAGTTCTACTACCACCTTGGAACTTAAAAAGCCGACGAATACACAGGCCAAAGACGGGCAGCAGCGTCTTCGGTGCGACAAAGCCAGTCCTGCGGTCACCAACCCGCCTGCCCAGCGTGGTGACTATGGGCAAAAAACATGAGTTCGCGTCATAATGTCGGGCGCGAACTTGTGGAGGCCTATGCCCAACAGTGGACTGTGATAGGCTGAAGTAGGTAAGTGGGAGCTATTTATGACTTTGTAATCTTTTAAACAGTCACTACAGCTATGATTTACGAAACACGGAATTTTAACCATCTAAAATGTTTGTCGTGTGTGTTGCGAGTTTTTTGTTGTTTGTTCTTAGTATAATCTGCATATTAGATTGGTGTTAGCTTCATATGAACCAATTTTTTTATCCTCGAATATAACTATAATTTGTTAAAGGCATAAAGAAGTTGTCTTGGAACCTAGTTGAATTTGTCAAGAAGTTTTATTTGGTTTGGTCATTTAAATGATAGTTTTTCGTTTTTCTGAATTATCGGAAAAATAAAATAATAAACAACAAACATATATGATATATATGTATACAGTACATAGTATTATTACTTTATGTTATTGTACTTGTTGTATATTAAAAATATAAAAGTTGCGCATAACTGTACACCATAGTCAGCGTAGACATAAAAAGAAAGAAAAAAGAAGGAAAGAATAAAAGACATACCTACTTCCTCTATAACATGATACCGTCGCTAAAAATGCAGTCAAATGTCTAAATTATAGGGGGGACATGCGTCATTACTGAGGTCGACATCTAATTGTTTCCTTGGGCTTAGAGACGTATCAATTTACAAGCAATTTCAGACGTCGGTCGTCTAAAATAAACCTGTTTTCTGTTTTGTGTACCAAAGATAATAACTACATCTCTTTTGTAAGCTGTACCGTTTCTTTGAAATTGTATTCTTTTATCCTACTTTGTAGTGCTAAGTACATAAGTTATTGTTATCTTTAAGTTTTCTGACTTACTCTGAAATTATTGACAATATTTAATTAATAAAATTATGCTGGTATTACACATGAGTTCACGCCATTATTGGCGCGAACTTGTGGAGGCCTATGTCCAGCAGTGGACTGCGATAGACTGAAATGATGATGATGATGATGCTGGTATTTATTTAGACATTAATATGCCTATCATGAAATAAATTACCGTCTCTTCAATTAACAGAAAACTCACTCGTATATTATACTATATTAATATGATCCGATACGATTCAGCCTAGACATTCCACTGCTGGGCACAGGCATCTTTCACCATGTAGGAGAAGGTTCGGAGCTTAATCGACCACTCTACTTCGCTGAGAGTTGGCGGATATATTTGTTGGCGGATTGTTTTATACTTGGGAACGCTAGAAACTATAAACTAACTAGCTTCTGCGCGCGACTTCGTCGGCGTGGACTCTGCTCCTATTGGTCTTAGCGTGATGACACATAGCCTATAGCCTTCCTCGATAAATGGGCTATCTAACACTGAAAGAATTTTTTCAAATCGGCCCAGTAGTTCCAGAGATTACCGTGTTCAAACAAACAAACAAACAAACAACTAAACAAACAAACTCTTCAGCTTTATATATTAGTACCTATAGATAATATGTGATTATAAAAACAAAATTTTATAAACTGAAACTAAATTTCACTCTTTTATTGCAATTTCAGCTATGAATGACACTACAGTCGTTTTTATAATTCGCTTTTAAAATAATTAAATTTTCAAGACGACTTGTACCTGTTAAATTCGTCCTCGAGAGATGATTAGCCGGCTGCCTTAGATCAAAGCGTTTTCTAAATCTCGTAAACGAATTGTTGAGACGAATAAACTGATATTAACTTCGGAACGCGTTGCTTTAAAGTGGATGGTAATTTCACGAAAGGTCCTGAAAGGAATCCGAATTAAAAACGTTTAAAATTTGTACCGTTTTTACTATTTATTATGGTAATCGTGATTACGATATTGAACTTATATTACGAGTATCTAGCAATAATGCATTAATTATTCAACAGTGATAGATTGTTACAATGCAGAACAATTACTAAGAAAAAACTGTAAGTTTGCATTTTTTATCTAGTTTTGTACGAAATAAGATAGATAATGAAATTTTTAAAGCAAGTCAAAAATTCGGGTTCGAGTTAAACTGACGTTGAACCGAAATCCACAATTAAATCACGTAATACCGCCGTGAGCTCAAACCGAGCGCGAACTCCGTTTCTTAACGATTTAACGTTTTACTGTCGAGACGTAACAGCGTGTAATTATATTATAAGGTCGACGGTTTCGTTGGAGTTAGACGAATTGTAACGTAGTATGATTTATATCTATATTAGTAGTTCTAGGTTATATTTAAACTCTCAATATTTACATTATTTACAAATGTGCATTACTAAGGACAACTCAAGTACTCGTTAAATCTCGATCAAATTTAAATGGGACACAACATTCGTTAAGCGTGTGCGTCTCTCTTTCATTTGACTTGACATCAACGCAGCATAACCACGGCGTTTGTAATATACATCCCAGCGCAGCGCTCCTCTTGAGGCAAAAATAGGTGCTACGTTATGACAGCTGCTACGCAGTTACACTTGCTACGCAAACTCTCTGTACACGTTGAGTTGACGTTGCGCGTTGGTCAAACTTTGCAGCTGTGTTACGTATTTCAAACATTTGTATTATATACCTAGTGGTCGAAAATATTAATTCGCTTGCATCCCTTACCTGTTACCTGTGATTTTACCTGTTCGTCCAAGAAGAAGAACAATCATTTTAAAGTGTATTTAAATAGTTCGAGATATTTTAAGCCTATTTAGGCTTAAAATATTTCGATTTTTTTGTTATTTAACAACAACAAACTGTAAAGATAACAATCAGTTCAAAGAAAATTTACTGCTTACACTAAGTAAGTATAGCTTATACGGTTTGATAGATTGCAACTTAAATTGAATAGTAATAAAAGTAAGTTGAAACACAAAAACATTTCTACTAAGCAGGTCTTATATCATTATTTATATTTCACTCTTATATTATCTTATAAAGTATGGCGTAAGAATAACATAGCTATCAAAAAACAGTAAAATCGATAATAAACCATTGAAAATCTTTATTTCAATTTAAGTGACAATAAAAGTCGTTTCGAAAAGAACGACAATAACTTTATACGAGAAACCGCAGACGATAGTCTTTGAATATCTTTTTAAAATAAGCGGTAACATGCTTCCGGCGACTGTTTTATTGTTGGAAATACGAGTAAATGTTGTTCTTTTCAAATAAACGCCACTATATTTTTATATACGTTTTATATACCGATTCTGATACGAATATGATGAATATCTTATATAAAAATATAAAAAAATGTAAAAAATAATATTAAAAGTTAAACTGTAAAATATAAAATTTATTCGACTCGACTAATTCGAACTCGACTAGCCCGTTGGCCCAGTTTGTAGTGACCCTGATTTCTGTAACGGGGGTTGTGGGTTCGATTGCCACCTCGAGTCTGGGTGTAATATATATATTTATTTATATATTTATATATGTAGGTATTATTAATAAGTATGTTTATCGAAAAAAAAACATATGTCACTATACCAGTCGGCTGTTACCTATAACACAAGCATTAAGTTGCTTACTTTAGGAACAGACGACCGTGTGTGTATTGTGTAAATATTTATTTATTTATAAAATAATAGGTAAGAAATAGGTCTTATGGTTACTTTACAAACGGTTCAACAAGAGTAAATAGTCTTATTGTTAGTTCCATAGTATGGAATAAAAAATAAAAATAAAAAAACCATTAAATCAATTTGATGACAAAGTTATGAAAGTCGTAGTATCTTATTAAATAATGAAACAAGTATAATCATTTTAACTTTTCTGAAATTACAATAATAAAAAAGGCAAAAACTACTATCGATTCAGAAATATTATTTTGTTTATATTAAAGCATATTAGGTATGCCTGTATACATATGTCAACGGAATTTTAATATCGAAAATATTCAACATAATTCTAAGCGTAATAAAAACATATATTTAAATTAAATTAATTACACAATGATAATAAAACTACATAGTATTTTTCCGCAATTATATAATAAACAACTATTCATCTGCGCGCATCGGACGTGCCAGTAACAAATTGAGCCAATCTACTCACACCTTTGTACGACGTACCAATACCTGCCAGCTGTTCAGACGCGTTACAACATAATGATTTAACTTTGATACTTATCTCTGTAAAATTTCACTCAAGTTACAATATTCACACACGATAACTTGTTTCATACTTAGAAACATTACGCAACGTTATTGAAATTAAGTTAATAAATGTCTCAATAGGAATAAATTTATCTTTTCATTTCGTTGGCTTAATATAAATGGCACGAATATATTATTGAAAGTCTTTAGCAAAACGACTTGAATAAAGCAAATTTTAAACTTGGAATTCAGGTGTTTTTTCCGAGTATAGGAGTAATAGTTAGGGATCCCTAGTACATTTTTTTAACCTGATCAGTATCAAGCTAATTTTTTGGGAGTGGCTACATTTTGATGAGGCGAACAAAAAGTTCCTCTTCGAAAACTCTCGATTGTGGTAGATAATAGAGTTAGCAGGAGGTAGAGCAACAGTGAGCGTAGGACCGGGATAACGTGCCACGCAATTTGTAGGACATTATTACTATTAAATTATATAGATATTAAGTAACTAAAAGCAAAAAGAAAATCAGAAAAAAAAAATAATTTGTGATGACCTTACGAGGTCATCAAGTTGATGACCTCGTAAGGTCATCAAAAATTATTACTAACCAGCTGATTTTTTTTTCTTTTAGTTACTTAATATTTATATAATTTGATGGTAATATTGTCCTCCAAATTGCGTGGTACGTTATCCCGGTCCTACGCTCACTGCTGCTCTACCTCCTGCTAACTCTATTATCTACCACAATCGAGAGTTTTCGAAGAGGAACTTTTTGTTCGTCTCATCAAAATGAAGCTACTCACGGAAAATTAGCTTGATACTGATCAGGTTAAAAAAATGTACTAGGGATCCCTACCTATAATACCTATATTATATTAATAATAAGTACCTGGGTGACCGAGCCAAGCTCGGTATTTTTATTTTATTTTTTGTTTTTTTTTTTTTTTTCGGTATTTTTATATTTTAATTTTATTTAAATAATAAATCACGAGTGAAATTAAAAAAAAAAAAGAAAAAAAATAATCTGGAGACTGAGATTCGAACCCGGGTCAAAACGATTTGAAATCCGTCGCTTTCCTAATTACGCCATTACAGCTGTAATAATTATTTTGAACTTAAGCTTCGTATTCTAATGATATTTTTTCATTGCCTAAAAACAGGGATAAAACGACATTTTTTTTTAATGAATCCTAGCTAGATCAATTTTTTACCCCCGAAATCCCCTGCATACTAAATTTCACGAAAATCGTTGGAGCCGATTCCGAGATTCAGAAAATATATATATATATATATATATATATATATACAAGAATTGCTCGTTTAATAGTATAAGAGTACCTGGGTGACCGAGCCAAGCTCGGTATTTTCATTATTTTTTTTTGTTTTTTTTTTTTCGGTTTTTTTTTTTTTTTATTTTTTTTTAATAATAAATCACGAGTGAAATTAAAAAAAAAAAAGAAAAAAAATAATCTGGAGACTGAGATTCGAACCCGGGTCAAAACGATTTGAAATCCGTCGCTTTCCTAATTACGCCATTACAGCTGTAATAATTATTTTGAAATTAAGCTTCGTATTCTAATGATATTTTTTCATTGCCTAAAAACAGGGATAAAACGACATTTTTTTTGTAATGAATCCTAGCTAGATCAATTTTTTACCCCCGAAATCCCCTGCATACTAAATTTCACGAAAATCGTTGGAGCCGATTCCGAGATTCAGAAAATATATATATATATATATATATACAAGAATTGCTCGTTTAATAGTATAAGATAAAATCTACCATCCAAAATTCCTATGTACTTTACTTTAGAAGTGGGCTTTAACAATTGAGTCATTTTAATCTATGATTTAATATTCGCTTCAATCTGGCGTGAAATTTATCAAAGGCAAAAACGAAATCCATTGAAAAATGTGAAACACCAATCAAGCAAGCGACATTTCGGGCATCAAAATGTTCCTTTTCACATGTTTTGTATAAAAATGTGGCAAGTGAGTGAAAAATGAAAACATCACAAACACGATACACCTCCCCCCTCCCCTCTTTACTCGCGCCCCGCGACGCATTTTCACGCTACCCACCCGCAGAGCAGAGAAATGACAATCGCCAAAGACTACGACACAGATCTGACAAAACTTCACTTGAAATGAAACATGAATGGTACAATGCGTCTCCTGTTCGCGAGTGGAGTGAATTTTATATGACAAAGTTTATGATGTTCGTTTAAGTGCTTTGAATTTTACTTTGACGGTAAGGGCGGTGAAAATTTTATTCTTCATTCGAATAAAACCTATATGTATAAAATATTGTTTGTCAGTAAACGCGTCGTTGTGAATTTATGACCTGATATCAATTAATTTTTTTGTGCTAAGATTACACCGAAATTCGGATTTTACAATAATGTTATTTTTGTTTCTCTTTCTTTGATAAAATAAAAAAGGATTTGCTTTCTCTATTAAGTTTTGACATAATAAAATCAAGTTATCTAATCAATAATATAAAAGCCATAGATTAGTCTTTGATTAGGAGTACTCATAAAATGCGATTTTTAAATTTATGTATTTTTAATAGTAAAGTAAAATTCATACAGATTACATTTCATGTTGTTATTACATATATTTAACAAATTCCAATTATACAAAAAAAAATTATTTATTGATTTGAGGTTTGTTCATAAAATGTACTCAATTTAAAATCAAACTATTTTGTCATAAATTGAAACACAAAATAATTACAATTACGAAACAATATAATATTAATAAAAATACATCGAAATCAGATTTAAAAATGAAAATAAAAAAAAATATTTAATCAAAATTAAGCCAAACAAAATCAGATTAATTCATTAATCGAATTAAATCAAACTGTCATAAATTAAAACAAAGCATAGGTACTAAGCAAAATAATTAGAATTAAAATATAAATAGTCGAATTTGATAAGAAGGTAGGTACGTAATATAAAGTTACCATATTAAATACTAGCTGTACCCGCGACTTCGTTCGCGTAGCTGGTTCTATCTGGGTACACATTATTTTTTAACGACATTATCCTGATGCAATGGAATTACGTGCAATGGAACGGGCTATGTTTGGGGTTTCTCTCAAAGATAGAATTAGAAATGAGGCTATCCGTGCGAGAACGAAAGTAACTGAATTTTGAGAATCAGCAAGTTGAAGTGGCAGTGGGCTGGTCACTTGTGTCGCAGAACCGATGGCCGCTGGAGCAGACGTGTCCTGGGGTGGAGACGTCGTCTTGGCAAACGCAGTGTGGGACGTCCTCCGGCCCGTTAGACCGACGATCTACGTAAGATTGCCGGTGTAGGCTGGATGAGGATTGCGAAAAACCGGGATGTCTGGCGCGAACTTGGGGAGGCCTATGTCCAGCAGTGGACTACGATAGGCTGATATGGATGTGTGTGTGTGTGTGGGTGTGTGTGTGTGTGTGTACGTATGTGTGTGAGTGTTAACCTGATGCCGTGGGAATTAGGAGATAAATTCTGACCTCCTTTATTTTATTTTAGCTGTCTAGAGACAGCTATCCAGACAGATAGACTTAAATTTCAAAACGTTTTTAATTTATCATGTAAATAAAAAAAAAATAACTAAAGAATTTTTTGATATTCAGAATGTAAAATACTACATTCTGAATATCAAAAAATTCTTTATAGTTATTGTTTCGTTAATTCTATTTGTTATTTTATTATTTATAGCTGTTTCCCGCAACTTCGTCTGTGTCAATTTCTGTTATTATGATCGCGATTAAGAAGTTTTTAAAAGAATATATTTTAAAGTATTTCTGCGTAAATGATATTTTTAGTTTTATTTTTTTGAGGCAGAAGAACATAATTATTGATTTTCTCTGCAACCCGATCTTGACAACGCGACATATAGTTGGCCGTGTGAAAAGCAGTCTTGACGTAAATCGATTCCTACGTGTTTAAATGTTTGCCCCTGTGATTTATTAATTGTTACGGCAAAAGATAACTTAACGGGAAATTGAATTCTTTTAAAATTAAAAGGTAAATCATTTGGAATCATTGGGATGCGAGGTATAAGAATTGTTTGACCAACTGCTGGACCAGTCAAAACTATTGCAACGATCACGTTATTGCGAAGAAATTTGACTTGAAGTCGGGTCCCGTTACATAAATTTGGTGGTTTAAGATTTCTAAGTAAAATTATTGGGGCACCTATTTTTAACTTGAGGGAATGTGGAGGAAGGCCACTCGGGTTTAAAGAATTAAGAAACTCCTGTGGGTAATGGACCGCATCTTCTTGATCCATTACATTATCAATAGATGTGTAGGTAACTATATCTCCTGGAAGTTTAGTTAAAATTAGGTTGTTAATTTCGTCAACGCTACTGTTTCTCGCCGCCAATATTGCCCTTTGACACATCCATTGATAATCTTTATTTTCTATTTCGACGATATCAGGGTAAACTTTCGATATTAAATCCTCAATGCTAGTCACTCTTTCTCCTAAATCGCGATCAATTTCAATTTTATTTTCAAAATGAGGTACTTTCCCGTCTCCTATTAAAAGTAACTTTGAAGGAAAATTTGTACTACACACCCCCAAATGTGCTCTCATATTCGTAGATAGTTTTAAGGTATGAACAAACTTCCATAATGGGGAACTTTTAAGGCAAGACTTTACAATGTCTGCTCTAGTTCCCCTTACTATTACCGGTAAAGTTTGTCGAAAATCCCCAGCAAACATAACAGTAATCCCACCCATGATTTTATCACAGCTTCTAATATCTCTAAGAGTCCTATCTAGAGCCTCTACATGAGCTCTATGGATCATGGTACATTCGTCCCAGATTATTAAAGTGATGTCTTGCAAAAATTTTCCCAAGGGGCCATTTTTACGAATAGAGCACACGCTATCTTTCTGTAAAGAAACAGTTAGAGGCAGTTTAAAAATGGAATGAGCTGTGCGTCCACCTGCTAATAAAGTTGCAGCTATTCCTGACGACGCTACTGCCAAAGCTAGTTTTCCCTGAGACCTTACTTTTGCTAATATCAGATTAGTAATGAAAGTCTTGCCGGCTCCACCTGGAGCATCCAAAAAATATATTTTTCCTTCATTAAAACGAACACTGTGCATAATACGATTGTACGCCGTTACCTGGTCATTAACTAATTTTGGTTCATTTTCAGTAATATACTCATTTAATTCATTTACATCATACGGCTTTCGCAAAGCTACATCTAACGGATCCAAACTATTATGTGAATTATTCCTTTTTGATGCAGGAAGCCCAAAATCAGTTAATGATTTATCGCAAATCTCATGAATCTTATCTTCAATTATGATAAGTCCATCATTGTATATATCATCACCATATGCTAATGTCATATCCTGATTCTCATTACGCATTCTGTTTAATATATCTTCACATAAATCATTACGAAATTTATTCCATAACTCTAACGGGTTAGATGGCTGGCAAAATATGAGGATGATGGTAAATAATTCTCTTAATTTTGGGGCTGGCTCGGACATGACAGCATCTGACATGGTATTTTGCCAATGTTCATCTCCCTCCAGTAAACATAATTCCTTGCATTCGCCTTGATAAGTTTGGAAAATAACACCATTAACGGTCCTTAGATGTTCAAACGACATTGGACCGCGAACATGTTGCAGCAACATTCTTAAATAATAACATTCAGTTTGTGTTGGATGAATGTTGTAGACACGGCCTAAAGTTGTGTCTTTTTTTACACCGGGATATCCTTCAACATCTTGCCCACGTCTTCTTCTAGAAAATGAATTTCTTTCCCATACGTAATACTGGGGTACTTCGTGATATAAAAGCGTTTTTGCGAAATCGTCTGTTTTACAAAGATCAAAGAACGCTGTAAGTGTCGTTGGTGAAGGATTGTTGACGCGATCTTGAAGATTTTCATTATTATGAAAATAAACTCTTTGTCCATTTTCCAAATGAACTGCTAAATGGACTACTGCCGGAAAACGTTCATGAATAGGAAATTGGAAAATTCTCCAGAGCGCTTCCGAGGAACTTATATAGCGACCATTTACATATTTTTCTACTTCATCGTTATTATTTTGCAACGAAAATGTGGCTTGATCAGAACCTTTATGAATATACTTACAAATGTACTTAATAGCTTTGACCGATTGACAAAACTCTACGTTTATGTGTGCATTGAAATTTCGTGATAGCACTGGATTATAGGGAACAATCCACCTATTATCCACGCTCATTTCTGTACCTTTCACACGAATTATTACTGTGTTTCCCCCATTTTCTGGCGACCTGCGCCTGTAGGTTGGGTAACCGTCATCCCCGGTTTGTGTTTCAGAAATAAAATGCCTAGGGTACTTTTTAGAACAAATGTTTTCTTTCATACATGGTGATGCAGGATTGTAAAATCCGCAAGGACCATGTATCATATTTTTTATGACAATATTATGAAGAATTGGATCTTGTTGTTTGTCAGGTATTTCAGCCGATATTATTGCATCTATAGAATCTGGTTGTACTTTGTTAGCCAGCCACAATAAAATGTGGGCGTGAGGTAAACCTCTTTTTTGCCATTCTACACTGTAAACGAAGGCTTTCGATGGTCCAAATATATTTTTTTCGTTAATAGGTCTATCATTTTTTTGAGTTTTAAATGAAATACTCTAGAAACCAAATCATGTCTGTCGTAAGAGTTTTGTTCGGGTGATAACTCAATTTTTATTTCTGGCCATTCGGAATTACATGTGAATGTAATAAAGAGATCTGGTCTTGCGAACTTCCTGACGTATGTCATGGCATCTTGACTTTTTTCATTCATGTATCTGGGGGATCCTGTAAATGACGACGGCAATATAACGTGCTGGCCAATATTAGAAGCATCTATATTGCCATCATTAACCACGGCATCTCGTAAATGAATCTACTCTTCTGCTCTAAGTTTTTTTTGATTTCTCCTGATGAAGTCAAGCCTCTCAGAAATCATTTTTGCCGCCATATCAACACAATATTGGTTAAATAATCCTTTGAAATAATGTATGCTGTTAAAGTCATTTATTCTCACCATAAGTCTAAATGCATAAAACTGCATACATGATACGGTTTTAGATCTTGCAGCAGTATTCTGCTGTGGAATATTTAAACAGTATCCGTCATTTCCAGAGGGAAACAGTAAAGGATATTGAAGTGGGTCATAAGATCTATGAATTTCGGAAACTCGTTGAAGTCGACCATCTCTCAAATTCAACACAATATCTCGGGGACCTTTGTCTTCGTCTATCAAAAGAACACTACAAAACAGACACAGAACAGCTACTTTATCTACTATTGGCGCATTATACCGACCTCGGTGCTCGTTAGGAGGTTTCACATCAGCATGAATAATAAGTCTAAAATCATTAGTTGGTCTATTTTCGAGATTGTATTTAAAACTTTGAATATATATATTATGATCGTGAAGATATGTTTGAAGAGCGTCGATAAGATCGATTTGCAAGGTTGGGTTTAAATTTGAGCGCAAGGATACCTGATCTGCATGAGAAACAAAATATATTTGCAAAAATTCGGGTTGTGCACCTTCAGCTGGAAGTAAATTACCGATCAAATGATAAACTTGCCCCTGGACTTTAAAAGTCGGCATAAAGTTTCCCTCACGAATTTCTTTAGCACCAAATGAAGTCATCTGAAAAAGTGTATTATATTGTCTTGAGTGATTTAAGAAATGCTTTGAGGATGGATGTGAGCCTGATATCAGTTCCTTAAAAATTGATGTTGGTTCCGGAATTTTCGGTATATTTACTTTTCCACCACTACAACACAGTCCAGGAGCTTCAGCCGTCCATTTTTTTGCTTGGCATAAGTTGCATATTTTATCCATTCTGCCAACATCAATACCATTTAGCTCAGTATAGTCAAGGGTACAGTCATAAGCAAACGCAGAATTCAATAAATTATGTTGTCTGCGAGTTCTATTCCTTGCTGATCGTGCATTTTGCTGTGCTAATCGATGGAAACGCTCACCGCTAGATTCCCGTTCACGGTTTGCCAAAGTTCGGGAATTCTGTGAGGCCAAACGTTGAGAACGTTCAGAACTTGATTCCCGTTGTCGGTTTGCCAAATTTCGGGAATTCTGTGAGGCCAAACGTTGAAAACGTTCAGCATTTGATTCCCGTTGTCGGTTCGCCAAAGTTCGGGAATTCTGAGAGGCCAAACGTTGAGAACGTTCAGCACTTGATTCCCGTTGTCGGTTCGCCAAAGTTCGGGAATTCTGAGAGGCCAAACGTTGAGAACGTTCAGCACTTGATTCCCGTTGTCGGTTCGCCAAAGTTCGGGAATTCTGAGAGGCCAAACCGCCAGCAAGCACCGCCTCCCCCTCACCCGCCGGCCAGCGCAACGTGTTGTGTGGGGTTATTTTAAAATTATATTATTAACTTGTAAGATGTTAATTGAAATTAAGTGATGTCAAGGACAATTTTGTTCACAATTAAATACTCTTAATTAAAAACAATTTTTTTGGTGGATGATAAAATTCATTGGCAAATAATTGTCAATAATGCATTAATTTCGACCAAATTTGATTACCATAAAAGGTTATAGTGAGTCAATCTTTAAAGATAGACATATACCGTTGCGAACATTTTTTAGATCATTTAAAGGGGAATAATTCTTTCATACATACTTTTTGGTTAACTTGAACCGTTTACGCAGCGCACGCAACGGAAGCCTTCAAATATGAATAATTTTCCCCGTTTTTGCAACATTTTTCACTGATGCTTCGCTCCTATTGGTCACAGCGTGATGTTATATAGCCTAAAGCCTTCCTCGATAAATGGGCTATCTAACACTGAAAGAATTTTTCAAATCGGACCAGTAGATTCTGAGATTAGCGCGTTCAAACAAACAAACAAACAAACAAACAAACAAACTCTTCAGCTTTATTATATTAGTATAGATTCAGAATAAAAATGTATAAAACATGATAAATATGTATAAAGGCGGAGGAATTGTATTATTATAGAATGTCAACATTACTGACATTTGCGTGGCTCGTCTTTGACGTATCACAAAGGCCGGATATGGCGGAAATTTTTCAAAAGTTTCTGCTTGTTGATTGTATGCATCCGAGTGAAAGAGCGATTTTTTGTGTCCTCGGCTCAAAAGAATCAGTCCTAGGAAGCGAAAACTTCCAAATACACTTATTTTTGGTACACAATATGCCTTAGAGTTATTATATTTTTCCGGTTAAAATAATATTACCTATTTTAGTAGAATATAGATTAGAACAGGGATGAATTGATATTCGGGCCAAAAGCACAGAATGATAGGAACTCTTATTATAATAAAATTGACAGTTTTGAAAATTTGAAAACCTCTGGCGGGCCGTACTATGTATTAGGGCCGCATGCGGCCTGCGGGCCGCGTTTTGCTCACCCCTGAATTAGAAGAATGTAATTGATTGTATATACATACACTAAATTTATATACTTTTATCAATAAATAATTTAAACGTACAAATTAACATACAAAGGCGGTTTTGTCGCTAATTGTCAGTAGTGATCTCTTCCAAACAATCATTAAACAAATAAGAATACTATGTAAAAAAAAAATATAGAAATATACTATGATTTTCTCGCTTGAATGGTAAACTTGTGCTTACAACAATGTAAATAAAGGCTGTCTCTGTTTTTCTAATTAATTGTGTAGTTTTTGCTGTTTGTGTACAAATGTAAGTAATGGATATTTATTTGTCTCATAGTCCAATAGGTTTATCTCCTGTTTTGGACAAAATGATTTTATGGAGCTTTGAAATATTTATTTAAAACGATTAAAAACAACACCGCAATTAGTAGAAAACAATAGCTATATAGAGAACAGAGTTAATGTACACGTTGATATATACAGATCTCATTAACTATTAATTTCCATATAGTTCATAAATTATTTCATCGACACTCTATTGAACTTCGACAAGCAACTACATCTTCCCCCTAAGCGTACTTTTTCAAACTTTTCCGATAATATCATGCTTATGAAGCGATTTTGTTATAATATTATAGATGTAACAGCACTTGTTCAGAACTGGGGAGTTGTAGAAAAATAATATGAGAAGAAAACCAATTTATTAAGTAATACAAAACTAGACCATTAATTCGGTTTTACTTATGTTAAGTTCATAGTTTAACCGCTCGTATAAGTAAGTCATAGCATGTTAAACTGAATGAACTGAATCAGCCTGTAGAGTACCCACAACTGGGCAAAAGTCCCCTCTCCATATAGTTTGGAGTACTGCGAGTTGGCGAAATATCTTTCTACTACCTATTAGTACCGACCGCTATCAGGTGTAGTATATCATATGAACCGGGATCAACAGGTTAATACGTACTTCGAGTGTTGGGAAGATCCATAAGGAACATACTCTAGGAATATAAATGAATACCTAGAAGGAAAAATTTGTACAAATACCAATATCTACTTTGAGTGGGAGTTATATCCACAACCACTGGCTTTGAGGCGGCTAGGCTCCTCAAATCACTACAACAAAACGTCTCTTACTTTAGAATGTTTGTTAACACCAGAAAGGCACATTTCAGCGTATAAAATATAAATTGAAAAATATATTATATACGTTAGATATCTTACAGCTTAACATGTCACATGTATACTTTTATAATGTACTAATAATTAGGTACTAATTATTAGTTTCGTAATAATTAGAAATTACATGCTACTATAAAGTAAGTGAAAAAAAACGCGAAAAAAACACTTCCAATATATTCTATCATATTATTTAACGAGCCAAAAAATTTACGTATGTTTTAAAAACAGTTTATGTTATTAATAATTCCTTTATTGTTTCTTACAGTTTCGTACCAAGTTACGTTCTAGGGTATTTGTTAAACGTCCAAACGGGCCTATTATTTTGCGATGACTATAGTGGAACTGGCAGACGCGGACGTTGTCCTGTCCATAAAACACCTACCAAATTTGATTGCTTACATACAGATAGCAGTGCCAGCTACCGGGTCCAATTGAATTAAAAACTACCCAATCTCCCAAGTTGGACCAAGTATAGATGCTTACAAAATTTGATAAAAATTGGTTCAGTAGTTTCGGAGTTTATATATAATTATATAGATTTGTTTTTCATACCGTACAAAAGATAGATTAAGTATCGATAACAAAAGACGCTCACTATTTTCCAGCTCATACTATCATTCCACAATAAAATCCTTCAACGACAGAGCATCTTCACGGGTGTTTCACAAACAAGTGTACCCGACGTCGAGGGTGGCTTCCCACTATTAACAGCGGTTCCACGCACTTACTGGTTCACAAGCCGTGCAAGATTTATATGTTTTCTGATTGCGGGTCCGTTTGTTAGACAAGTTTACGTTGCTTTTGATGTACGACTATCTTGATAAGTTGAAGCAAATGGACTTTAAAACGGTCATACATTAAACTCTGTGTCTGTGATTGTGTGTGTAATTTCTGTGTTATTGTCAATGTTAGATAGAGATGCCAGTCTCTCACGCAAAATTTTCATTATCTATGCCTAGATTTAACAATCGTTTAAAAATGTTCTGTTTGAAAAAAAAAAACAAAATAATTATATTATTGAAGAATTGATATTAAATTATAAGTGTTTCAGATATTTTATTATTTTTGCAATATCCTAAAGAAAATTAATTATAATTTAAGGAAAAGATGGATAACAAGATGGAGATCTTCGAAAAAGATATTTTGGTAAAGAATATTTATTGTTTTTTTACAGAATTTAGTTGTCAAATTATTAGTATCTAGTTTTTAACTACAGTATTCATAATAACGCCAAATCTTAAAACATTTTTACGACTAATCAAGAAATCAGTAGTAAGAAAAAAGTTTTAAAATCCAACTAAAATGACGCTACTTTATTGTTGACTAAAACTGTACATCGATATTCATATAGGTAAATACACATAAAAACTAAAAGCGTACACATAAATGCTACCCAAACTCCAATCCAATAAAAACGAGCTTCACAAACGAGCCCAAAAAAATCTACATTATCTATAAAATATAACGATGCAAATCAAAAGACAGATAAAAAATATCTTACAAATTGACGATTTTCCGAATAAGATTTCTCTTTTTTTTTTACTTATTCAAAGGCGTTGTTAGTGATGCACCCACGTAACGGGACACTGACTTCGTTATCAATCTCGACTGACAACTTAATGGATTATAGTCTTAGGGGACAAGACGATGTTAAGAAAAACATGATGTAATATATGGACTCATTGAAGAAAACTGTTAGTTACACTTTGTACTTTTTATCAGCTATGAAAAAATTTATGGTTGTACTCGCGTTGTCGTTTATGATTCTTCTACGAATCATGTATCCCAAACAAAAAAGGTTTTAGGGCCCAAACGATACATATATTATAAATACCTGCCCGACTGCAACACAGGTCCAATCAATTGTTACTGGACAAATTGGCCATTTAAATATTAGGACAAAGATATAACGACCGAACCTTATTTGTATAGTAACAATTTGTTTGGTCTGAAGTCGGATTTGGTCAATAACGGATACTATAGGCAAATTATTTTTTACTCTAATTTTCTGTTTGGTATGTTCTTTTAGTATTTAATAAAGGTTCGCTGTATTGATCACTATTTTAATAATAAAAAGAAAACAAACGACATCAAGTAATCGAATCGCACGAGAAGTTTATTACGTACAAGCTTTTGCGCGCGACTTCGTCGGCGTGGACTCCGTTCCTGTTGGTCTTAGCGTGATGATACATAGCCTATAGCCTTCCTCGATAAATGGGCTATCTAACACTGAAAGAATTTTTCAAATCGGCCCAGTAGTTCCAGAGATTACCGCGTTCAAGCAAACAAACAAACAAATAAACAAACAAACAAACAAACAACCAAACAAACAAACTCTTCAGCTTTATATATTAGTAAAGATAAATATTATAGCGTCATAGCCTTCATTGAAATTGAACTTTACGAGCAGCTCATAATGTAGAGAAAGTTTTGTATATGAAAAAAAAAATGTTTCAGAGGAAAAAATTATAATTACATTGATTATGTTACTGCATAAAACATATGCATATGATATTCGTTTTAAAATGAATTGATTAATTTATTGATTGATTAAGCTTGTAATATCCCACTGCTCGGCATAGGCCTCTTTCTCCAAGTAGGGCTCAATCCGTCAACACCTTTGCAGGTTGGAAAAATGAATAAAATAACAAAAAAAAAAAAATTCAAAATAGATAGTAATTCATGAAACAAAGCAAACATTTTCCGTGAAAGTTCACAGCTACGGGAATGCATTACATCGTAAAATTCTTATCAAATAGAAACGCATATTAATCTCCGCAGGACGGTGCCGCCCACGCTTTTAGAGCGGCTTACATTGTAATAAATCCCGGGAGCATCCCGGGATCCCGGAACACGAGCGTTGCGGCGACGACGAAGCGGCGCCGTCGCGATTTATGTGGGAATCCCGGAATCGGATCAGAATTTTGAGTTAAAATATTTAAAAAAGTACTGTTTCATTTAAAAAATAAATTAAGAAGATTTTCTTAATTACTTAATTATTACAGCAAAAGACAGTAAAGAGACCTTTGCGCTCGTTTTTGAAGTAGTTTGTCAACACTTTGTAAAACATTTAACATTTTAGTTTCAACTTTTTAATTATTGGTAATTTTCAACTAAAGCATATGAATATTCATAAAATTTTGATTATATAAAACAATTAAAAAGAACCGGAATAGTTCTAATTACGATAATAATCTAAAATTAACCTTAAATATCAAACATGTAGGAGCAGTTGACACAATATGAAAAACTTTCTTATTGAGTTGTATTATAATTTCCACCCAGAATAAAAGACATGTGTTTGGTTCTGTGTGCTTAACACAATTATTAAAAGAAACAAATTATTATTTGCGTAACACTTTTATACTTCATAATTAAATGAATGAAAAAAACAACTCAACGTCCTCCTTCGCAAAAGCATTGTTCCTAATTTAACAAAGAAATAATTTGAAAAATGAAAAGAACCTACTCATAATGAGTCTGTTTAATTTTCGCTCAGAATCAGGTCGACAGTCACAATGAGATGACTCGTCTTTTAGTTTTCTTTCAAATGGTCAAACTTCTTACACTTCGTAAGGATGATACCACTGTTTCTATCCAAATTGTTTTATTCTGAGTATTTAAAATATTCGCTGTAGGAAATTCGTATTTATGTCCAATACGAATTGATGGAAGTACCGCTATTTCATACTTCGTTTACCAGTTACCAGTATACAATAGAAATTTCTATATTTACAATAATTTATCACTGTTGAAATTGGTTTGAATATTATTTTTCGTAAACCAAATTATTAGTTTTTTTTTTTGTTTCAAGGTATTTAATATTATCACGTTGTATATCATAACATTTATTTTAAAGTTTCAAAAAAATCAGTTTCTAGCACAATTAAAAAAGCGAAATGAATTATTTTGTGTTTAGTACTGCTGTAATCGTGCAAAGAGATTTATATTGATTGACCAATAATAAAACGAAGAAACGACAAGGTTCAAGGGACCAATCCTAACGAGTGAATCACTACATTAACAGGACTTTCAATGTTACATTATGTTTATATTATTTGGAAATATAACTTTAGATATGTTAAATTCGAGTTCAGATGATTATATATTTACTATTTACTACATAAATATGTCACCGTTCATCGAAGTATAAAAATATCGAAGGGTACAGACAGAAACCGTTTATTATTTATGAACCCGTTGGCTAGATGAAATTCTGACGGGCTCAAATAAATTTTTATGCTTTTGACGTCATCCCTCTGAAAACCCGGAATATATTAAGTGTGACATAAAACTTTGCCGTAAAACATATGGTATAAAAGTTTTCACGACCATACAGTAATCGCTTTTGAATTGACTTAAAATAAGATTAGACTATCAATATATATTTTTGATAGTACTAAGAATTAAAAAAATATGTCTGGTTATTGCAATTGCCCTCTTATTTAATAGTTCTTATTTCCAGATTCGAAAGAAGAACCAACTTTGTTTATTAAGTTTTTGAAATGCCCGACGTTTTGGATACTTTACAGCAACAATGGTCACGAGATGTGCATTATAATGAGTGAAATTCGCGTAATCATTTAACAATAAGTCACACCGTAAAGCGTACGAATAATCTATATATATAAAAGCGAAAGGTCACTGACTCATCACGAAATCTCAAAAACTATAACACCTACAAACTTGAAATTTGGCAAGTAGGTTCCTTATAGGGAGTAGACATCCGCTAAGAACGGGTTTTACGAAATTCCACCCCTAAGAGGGTAAAACGGGGACTGGAAGTTTGTATGAAAGTCCTATGTTTTTGAAGTAAGAGACTTGAAATTCAAAATGTATGCTCTATAGATGGTGTGGAGGTGTACTAATAATGTATTTTTAGAAATCAACCCCTTTTGGGGTGGAAACAGGGAGTGGTAGTTATATGTGAGCGAGATGAAAACTTAAGTATAAGTACCTGTATTATTTGCATCGCAAAAATAATTAACGCTCAACGAAGTGGGCACGGGTCGGCTAGTACCTAAGCTAGAAAAAGCAATATTTACTGCGCTTGTTTCACGTAAAAATTAGCTTAATACATAAAAGAATTATTTACACTACTTTCTCAAAGTAATTGAGGTCAGGTGGTATCTTTCTTAAAACCTGAAGTAGCGATCGTAAATCGAAAAGTACCTTATTCTTATAGAAGATCACAGCCTTACAGAAATTCCTGTATTGTGTAATTTCCAGTACGGTAGCCAAACCTCTTAGTACTGTGTTTACAACAGGGTTTTGGTCAGTAACGTGGTTCGGAATAATGCTGGTGTCACAGGCATCCATAGAGCAAGTATAGGCATATAGTAACCGCTTACCTAAACCACTTTCTGAAACTTCTGAATTGTATGAAGCATGACACGATTTGAGTACATAGTACGAGCTAAGGCACTGGATACTTATTGTCGTGAAATTCATTACAGTTACCTTGAAAGAGAATATCGACCGTAAGCTGCCAATACCTTCTAACTAACATTTTAATGAAATTGTTTTTTTTTTGCGCCATCTGTTAGCTTTATATCGTAATGATAGAAGTGGCTATTTATTTTAACTGACAAAATGCACTAAACATCCAAAAAGTCGTTACACAAATACCTACTATCTACAGCGAAATAGTGTTTGGGCGGCAATACCTCCTATCTATTATATATAATACCTTCTAACTTACTTACAGCCCTAAAGGACTACTAAATAAAACTACTGTAAAAATAATAAACTTGGATCTTGGGTTCATAAATACCATCTGTAATTTTGTTAATATTTAGTTTTTATAGTCTCCTGTAAAGTTGACCTCAAAGCATTTAGGAGGTATTGGCAGCTTACGGTCGATATGTGATTCGGAATAATAATAATAAATATGAGTATGTTTATGATACTATAACTTAGCAGATATTACAAATTACAAAACAATCTAACCGTCTATTTTATCAGTTGTACATTGATACAGTGCTCGAAACGTTATGCTGCTATTGACATGCGTCAAAATACCACGGAATTAATTAAGTGTCAAAACAAACAACATGCGTAATTATCTTAAATGTATAATACTAGACATTAATCGTTGTTTCAAAACTTACATGGTTATACGATGATATATTATAATTTTAAAAACCGCATAAATGTTAGGTACTACTTAACCATTATATTATATAACTAGATGGCCCGGTGAACTTCGTACCACCTACGTAAAATTGTGAAAGAAAACACTTTCTGAACGCACCTATACCTTAATATTTGACAACCAATTGACAACGTTTTTGACAAAAGACATTAAATTTCCCCGCTAGGAACATTTTGTATTGGAAAATTAAATGGTCGTTTTTAGTATTTTCCGTTACATATTATTTATGTTTGTCTTCGACAAACATTTCAAGATGAAAATTAGCCAAATTGTTTTTTATATCTTACGTAGACTCTATGTACAAAAATGATGATTTCTTCCAATGTAGTAGGTCGATTACTCTAAAATAAAATAAAATATTACGCCACGTACTTGGCGGTAAGGATAAAATAAAAATTAGCTCACAAAAAAGTGGCATTATTATGTCTTTAACTATGCTTCTTGTGAAAAAAAAATCCATTTTTATGACTTTTTTTTTCAATGATCTCTAATTTTCTCAGAATTATGCCCCCAATACCAGGAAATTTTATGATTTATTATTATTTCTTACCATATTGCCATTCAAATAAAAAAAATTTACGCCTGTATCCCAAAAAACACGTACAAAAATCATTATTTTTTGTACAAAGAGGCTACGTAAGCTATATAAAAATCCTAATTCGTCATTAAAAAAATAATTTTTTTTAATTGTTTTCTGTTTTTTGTCGATAATTTATGGTCTAGTTTCACCCTCTTTCGGGGTTGCACTTTATCGCGGGACACCCTGTATAGATTATTTTGTATGGATATTCCAACGACTTATTCACTAATAACAATATAGAATACCGATACAGAGTACATAATATGTGGTGAATTTGTCATTTAAAGAAGCACACAGTACTTACATAAAAGAACTTTGTGTTACGTTCATTATAATCTCAGTGTGAAATAAATGAATGTAATAAGACATGTGGAATTTCAGACCATTATTATTTTATAAATAAAAGCTTTATAGTTTTGTGTTCCGACGTAAAACTAATCAATGATGTGAAATAGTTACAGATCTATGTGACAAAATATTTGCGTTTGCCTATGTGGTCTGTTTTATATAATTTCGTCACATACAACTGTAATTAGATTTCGGTTCCATTGTCGGTAGCCATTTGTTTACAGATCACTTGACAGTTAAATTTCAACAAATTACATAATAAATAAATAATAATGACCCTTCCAAACAAGTCAAATAGAATTGAACGAATGATTCGGCTCGCCGCGGTTATTATCTAAATTATTTATTCATTGAACGAGAATCGACTAAATTTATCGAAAACGGGGATTGTAACAGGGAACTTTACCAGCGTCGGATTACCTAACGACCGCCGATTCAGTGACTATTCGACGAACTTGCCTCGATATTAGCATAAAACATCAAAACTCGCATTAAAGTGTCCAAATTCGCCGGAGCTCCCCTTAAAATATTCCCCCTTACCCCTGTCTACTCCGTGCTCATCGGAGCGCGGGGACAGTAGGCGAGCGTGTGGTGCAAGTTATTCAAAGCCGACGGATGAATTCTAAAACTTTACCGGGATTAGTTGGGCACGCTCTAAGACTTATCTCAAAGTGTAATGTGCAATTGGAAACGTATATAATATGTAGATATTTATATTTATGACGATTAATAGACAAGTTTAGTATAATATTTTGAGATAGAAAAATTTCTTAATAGTAAAATGAATGTGTCTAATTTCTCTACTCCGCTTACCTTAAATTAAAAAAGTGTCAGAACTATTTTCATTTTCATATCTTTATTAGAGAAATAATGATAGATAACTAGTTTAAAGTTGTTTTGAGACACAAATATATTTAGTATATAATATTATTATTTTAGTTGAATCCAACAGATATAGGTACCTACTTTATGAAATAATTTTTACAGACTTACTCAAAGACCCTGGCAATCTATATACTAATATATAAAGCTGAAGAGTTTGTGTTTGTTTGATTGTTTGTTTGTTTGTTTGTTTGTTTGAACGCGGTAATCTCTGGAACTACTTAGCCGATTTAAAAAATTCTTTCAGTGTTGGATAGCCCATTTATCGAGGAAGGCTATAGGCTATGTATCATCACGCTAAGACCAATAGCAGCGGAGTCCACGCCGACGAAGTCGCGCGCAGAAGGTAGTTAAAAGATAAATCAACAAATTTACGAGTATACGTACAACAAAAGCAATGAAACACGGCTATAGTCATTTATTTTGTGTAAATTCAGATAAAATAGTTAACAATTAATTGATTTTCCCGATCGAGTCACGACCGCTTCTAGCTTGAACCAGAAAATAATAAAGTCTATATTTTATTCAGCTACATTAGAATACTTGAACAATAAAATAATTATCATTTATCGCTATGGGTTTTATGTTATGGAAGGAATCGGGAGGAAAAAACACGACTGCAGAGTTTTCTACTTATTTGTATCGAGATGTAAAATTTTACGACAAAAGTTGCATTTTTGAAACAAAAGTGGCTGTGTTTGGAAAGATATTAGTCGACAGTTAGGGGAGAGAACGATATAATGCGGTACTTATTTGAAATATCACAACAAAAATCTTTTTGTTTTGTTCATGTTAACAAGTATTTTGCAAATAAAATTGAAGTGATTAAATTCTTGTTAATTCTTGTCTTAAGTGAAAATTATTTCTTAGTAATATTGTTATTTTTCCAGATATTTCAGCGACATGATACGTAACATATCTTGATGTGAAAAATGTATAGAACGAGCTAAATCGTCTATCAAAAATACAACATACAATACCTACATATGTTTTTGACATCATACCACGCATAACTGTTCATTTTAACGTACACGCCTTTCAAAAATAAAAACGCACAGATATTTCCAGGAAGCACATGTCAAGCGGGGAAGCCTTTCCGTCACACGTCATTCGTTCCTTTCTTCATTTTCTTTATACTTTTGTCTTGTCTAGGGACGGACGCAGTAAGACGTGAAGTTAGCGTATTCGTCTCCCTTTAACGCGAATACTGCATGGGATAAATCCTTGAATTTGGAGGGTGGAAATATCGCCGATTTTATATATACTTACGGTTTAAAAAAAATCTTTATTTCTCACTAAGATAAGCATTCAGTTACACGAGAAAACACGTCAAATATTAACATTAGATTTTATATTTACAAACACAAAACGTCAGTAATCATAGAAAAAAAAATCTCAATAACAAATCAAACTAAGCAAAGTACTAAGATAAAAGTTGAACGACTGGAATGATAATATGACCATGTAATTTTACGTATGTTTATACGGAATGTGTAAAGCTAAGACTTTTTTTGTAAGGAGGCTAAAGAATCAGTTCAAGAACAGTAGGAGATCCGAATTAGAGACAAACTTCAGTAACTTCACCCGTCTGCTTAATTGATCAAATTGTTTTATATTTATTTTAGTATACTTTCGAAAGGGTTGGCCAGGCTATATTTAATGCCTACCGACAGTATGAAGTCTATGAAAATGCGAATTTTGGGTTGTCTATTATTTTCCTGGTATTACTACTAGGTTGGCAGGTATAAGCAGGTATGGGGTGCAAGTCGGTCACCTCCTCGTGGTGCACCCTGGGCAACGGGACGGGCAGCAGTTGTAGCGGTACTGCTGCCTGTCGCGGCTAACGACCGACGGGGAGGGCGCGTAAGCGCATTGGGGTGCCGGGGCCTTTGGGTCGCGCCCCAGGGAGGCGCGAAAGCGCATAGGAGTGTCGAGGCCGTTGGGCACGCTCCTAAGGAAGGGAAGGGCCTCTGGGTCGGTCCCGGATCACCGGGGGGCGGGTCTCGCGGACTTATGGTTCGCGGACTTGTCTTCCGCTCCGGGGGTGGGTCTCGGACCCGAATCACTCCGGGTTCCGGGGATGGGTCTCGGCCCCGGATCACCAGGGCGGGTTTGCGGACTTATGGGGGTCTCGCGGACTCGTCTCTCGGCCCGGGGCGGGGCGGGTCTCGATCTCGGATCACCGGGAGCGGGTCTTGCGGACTTATGGTCTTGCCGACTCGCCTCCCGCTCCGGGAGCGGGGTCTGTTAAGCTTGTCTTTTGGCTCGGAGGTCGTGCGCTTTGCGGGGTGGCACGTAGGCTGCCGACGGTGAGGGTTTGGCGCTGCGACGCGGCGCGGGGAGAGGACGGGGTGGGTGGCTTCGTTCGCCCGCCCCGTGGCGCGGAAGCGCGGGGGTAGGTGCGCTCCGGGTACTTCTCTGCTTTTCGGAGTGGACCCGTGAGCGCAGGCGCTGTGACGGCGCGAAGACGTGGGGGTCGGTTTTTCCTTCCCCCACGCTGGGGACGGGGTGCCCCGGTGCCCCGGGGGCGCGAAGGCGCTTTCCCTAGTGCCGAGGCCTCTGTCCGCGGGAGTACAGGGCCGTCGCCACCCCGGTCTTTGCTGACTTACGTTGGCACTGCCCGGGCGGTACGGGGCAGCCTAAGCGCCAGGCAGAGGACGGTCGACTAGGGAGGGGGTTGTCCGACCATCAAATCTGCCCGGGTTGGTACGCGCGGTGCCTCCGCGTGCCACCTATAAGGAAAGGGCCCGTAAGGGCAACGCCGCCGGGGTTTGCAGAGGAATTTGGACTCCTGCGACTCCGGCACGGGCGACGGAGGTGGGCACCGCTGGTTTTTAGTGGGTAGTCCGGCATTGCACCACCGCCGGGAGCCCCACACTCCTGCTGCCCAGCGCGGCGGCGGGGTCAGTGCGTAAATGCATTTTACCAGCGTTAAAAAAAAAAAAAAAAAAAGGTATAAGCAGGTATAATAATATACTACCTAGTTACTTTCACTAACATGTTTAAGTTGTAGGTAGCCTGGCCAGGAATTTTCCACCCAACCCTTTTGCGATTTATCTTAAGCATACTTAAGTAGATATACATATGTATATATAATAATTAATAATTAATATATTAATACTAGCTTCTGCGCGCGACTTCGTCGGCGTAGACTCAGCTCCTGTTGATCTTAGCGTGATGATATATAGCCTATAGCCTTCCTCGATAAGTGGGCTATCTAACACTGAAAGAATTTTTCAAATCGGACCAGTAGATCCTGAGATTAGCGCGTTCAAACAAACAAACAAATAAACAAACAAACAAACAAACAATCAAACAAACTCTTCAGCTTTATTATATATGTAGGTATGTATAATAATTTTTATCCATTAAGCAAACGGGTAAGATCGTGTCTAGTTCAAAATCCTAACAAAAAAAATAAAAAATAAAAGTAAAATATACAAAATTATTTGGAATTGAGTGTATGAATGTAACATATGTTATTTACCTAACAAAATTGTTTAGTACTACTTCTATTATATTTAAAAAAGAATATATTTCACGGTAAGGTTCTTTTGAGGAATAAAGTTTTATTTCCGTATTTTACAACTTTGTGTATTTTTTACAATAAATATCTTCAGGACTACACTACAAATAAGTTATTGAAAATAGTTTTAAAATAATTACATAATGTGTAGTACAATAAGCGGAAATAAAGCTATTTATGTATTTCTCCCAGACAATACAAAATTAGCAAGACGCCGCGATGGCGCAGCGGTCAAAGCCACAAACCAGGCTGTTACGCTGGCGGTTGCAGGTTCGACCCCCGCACACGACAGCATTTATATTGGCCATACAGATGTTTGCCATGGTCTGGGTGTTTGTGCAGTCCTTGTGGGTCTCCGCACCGTGCCTCGGAGAGCACGTTAAGCCTTCGTGTCGGTCCCGGTTGTTATCATATACACCTGATAGCGATCGTTATTCATAGTAGTAGGGAATATATCCGCCAACCCGCATTGGAACAGCGTGGTGGATTAAGTTTTGATCCTTCTCCTACATGGGGAAAGAGGCCTATACCCAACAGTGGAATATTACAGGCCGATGCGTAAAAAAATGCGTAAATACAAAATTAGCTCCTATTCTATTATTTTCAGTAAGTTATATTATTGTTTCAAATAAAAGATAAAAGCAGGCGTCAATAACAATTGCATCTGGGACGTATCATTGATATAACTGCGCGTCAATCAGTGTTTACTTACTGGGGGGTGTTTAAAGTGCCAAATCGTGTTGGGCCAGTCAGCCACGAAATGATATAAAGAGCACATCTGCCAAATGTGACTCCGGCAGACTGTTTTTTCATTTAAGAATATTCCAACTTATTTATATAAACTTACAATTTAAATCTTCTTCGTAGGTGTATAATTTCAAGACGACATTTTTCTGTTAAATTTGTATTTGAAGTAAATATTAATTTAATAAGAAATAAGCATAAACTCATACACCATTACAAGGTTCTACTAATGTTGTTTTGATCCTTGTTAGACTAATTGAAACTTTTATTTTATAGACATAGGTATGTCGTATGTATAACATGCGTACACGGTTGACTGTTACTAGGGTAGGTAACTTAATGCTTATGCTTTATGTAACAGCCGACTGGTATGTATACTTTTGATTAATTATGTGTAATATCTATATAAATAAAAAAGAATCGCTGAATGTGTTGCTAAGCGCAAATCTCGAGAACAGCTGAACCGATTTCGCTAATTCTTTTTTTATAATATTCCTTGAAGTACGAGGATGGTTCTTGCGGAGAGAAAGGAGATTGCTAGATTACTTCGTTTGAGTTATTCATTAAAAACAGATTATATTCTGAATCCAATGACCCGCAGTGATGTTGACCTTTTACTTTTTGACAATTAAAGAACTAACTGAGCTGACTGAATCGCCAAAATGTATGTATGTACCTATATACATACCTGCGGTTATGACCGCAGGTATATATGTTACTGTAAAGGCTCGAACTACGGTTAATCCTAAGATTTAAGGGTACGTCTTAGGATTTACCGACATGAGTTAGTAAATGTAAGGATTTATGAAAATGAGAAAAAAAAATTCGGGCTTTTACTATTAGAATTTAGTACATGCTAGGTTTTACCACTGATAGCTAGTAAAAGTTGCTAACAGAAAGTGTAAAGTTAACGAAAAAGCAAGTTCTCAATATTTTTATTACGTAATGGATTTTTTATTTCAAAACAAGCACAGTTGAAGCAAGTGAGTTAAAGCTTTTATTAAAGATCATTAATGAATGAAGGATTTACCCTAGTGATCTTAAGTTATTAGAAACAATGCAGCGAAGCGCAAACGTCACTGACTAGAGTGGGGTTCTTTACATTATTCTTTGTTTTTGAGAGTTCAATATTTATAATGAAAGAGGGACATGCGTTGTTCATATTAAAAAATATTTTAAGACTTCCCAACCCTCTTAATATAACGTGCGATTTTTGACATTTTAAAAATTTCTCTGGAGATTTAAATTAAAGTGCCAAGAAATACTCTGTTATACCTACGTGTTTTCACAAAACTGTTAGAATAAAAATTTTCTCAACATAAATATTTAATTGCATGCTTTATAACAAATATATTTTGTTACCATCATGTTACATTACATTATGTTGTATTTACATAGGTAACAGGCACAGGTAGCAGGACTTTAAGTGGGTAAGAATCTTTACCCAGATCTACTTTAAGAGCCAGCCTTTTTTTGAAGATTTCCCCTGTTTTAAAAAATGTATAATATATATATTCTGTTGTATTAGAAGAACAGGGCGTGTAGGTATTAGTTTCAGTAATAAAAGAAACAATTTTTTTTAATTTGACTGTTGAGTTATTAAAACGAAGGAGCTAAATATCACAAATTACCTTACACTCTTCAGAAGAAATTATCAGATAATATTTACATACCCTAACCTACTATGCAACAGCTGATTAAGCCCTAATCTATTCTTTCATACTAGAGTTGCTACAAGCTGATAATACTTACAAGATAGGGTAGACCGAGGCGAAACGGATCATAATAAGAAATCCGTTAATATTTTGAATAACGCGTTGTCAAGGAACATAAGCGACTAAAGTCTTATGAACCTACCCTCACACCTCACCTCCTACCATCGGTAGTGTTTTGATTCGACAAGTACATTAGTGTCAACGCTGCTCACCAGCTAATCGGATTTTTGTGTGCATTACAATTTTGACGCACATCTAAGGTACGTAATTACGATTTTTCTTGTCATTTCAAAGATTTGCGTTAAAAGTTTGAATTATATGTTTTACTAGCTTCTGCGCGCGACTTCGTCGGCGTGGACTCCGCTCCTATTGGTCTTAGCGTGATAATACATAGCCTAGAGCCTTCCTCGATATATGAGCTATCTAACAGTGAAAGAATTTTTGAAATCGGCCCAGTAGTTCCAGAGATTACCGCGTTCAAACAAACAAACAAACAAACAAACAAACAAACAAACAAACTCTTCAGCTTTATATATTAGTATAGATATTGATTGAAAAGGGTACTATTTTAAGAAACATTTTACTTTTCAAGCATAGTGTAATAGGTTAATTTTTAATATATTTATTTCGAAAGTCTTTAATATGGGGTTATTCGGATCAGGTCATAGGGGGCGAATTGGATATTGTTTTTTAAATGTATTATTTTATATTTAAGGTACCTAATGCATTTTCATTTCATTGTAGATGGTTCGTACGTACCAAAGAAAAACTAATTCCTTCCATTGGTTCACAACAATCTGATACCGCCCAAGCACCCAGCAGACTACTGGAGTTATCAAAGAAATTCTTCCATCAACTTTAAAGCCACCACCGGCTGCTATTAAGAAATCTCGTAAAACTACAAAACTAATTACAAATTAAAACTACAAACTAATTTTGCATTTGATATCACTCAGCGTAAGATTAACCTTCTCGAAAAAGATGTTAAGAAAATTTTTAGGAGTGATAAAAAAGCTCCGGAGACAAAGAAAAAGACTGATGACAAAGAAAATTTTAAGAAAAATAAGAAGAATAAAAGAACGCCTGGAATAATAATCAAAGGTGGATTGGTATTGTATTTACTGCTCAGAAAATTCACTCATCCACCACCAGAGGATTGTATTCAGTGCCCTGCATGCGAAGAATGGTGTCACGAAAAATGTGCTGAATTAGGAGGGAAAAAGGACCCGTATAAATGTGATTTATGTTTTAGTAATTAATATTGATCTCAATACTCATTATTTCAATATTGTATTAATGATTCCAAAACCTAAACCGATTAGAAAATTTTAATTTAGTTAAGTGTTATGTATGATCCGATTCGCCCCAAGAATTGGGGCGAATAGGATATTTCTGTCTTTAAAGTTTTTAGTTAATATTTCGGATAAATAATGAACAATTTAAGTTTTGAAATGTTTATTGTGTAGCTGATTTGTTACTTATTATTATTTTTTCAATAAAAGTTACGTAAATTGCATTTTAGTATGATTTTCGTACTATCAAAAAAAAAAGTGATCCGATTCGCCTCGGTCTACCCTACTATTCAAATTTTGGCCTCCAAAACCCATAACGTAACCCAAAAAACTTGACTAAAACCACTCACTTAGATTACAAGTTAAAATATGCTTTTGCCGTAAACATAAACTTTTCGGCACCCACTAAGTATTCTGTTAAGAGGTTTTTAAATTTATTCACCCTTCGATCTGAAGTTTCTCTCGAGTTGGAGGAAATTCAAGCGATTAAATCGACCGAGTGCAGAAAGTTAAGGGTTTAATTTGCATAGAGATAGACTTGTGTGTAGTATTGTCTACTACGAATAGACTTCGAATAGAATACCAAAGAAAAGTCATTGTCTTAATTAATTTTTAAGTAGTAAATAATACCCGTACCTACTCAGGAATCTTGGAAACTTTAAATTTAACTATCACCATTATTTAGTAAAGTGTTTGTAAAAGACAAGGATGTATGGGTTTAGTGGAGCCTATTTCAACGAAAATATGACTGAAGTTATAATGATTGAATATGATCATGAATCAGTGTTCTTGTATTCAGTTTACTTGAATTAAGAAATTTTGTAATAATTTAACTGACTGGTATAGTCCAGCAGTAGCATGTGAATTTTTTATTGATCGCAGTTTTAAAATTACAAAAAAGCAACGCTAAAGTTTTTTTTGTTAGAAATGTCGCAACAACTTTTTACGAGTTTGTGATAAAAGGACTTCTTGAACCTAGTATGATATCGATTTAAAAAAGGATAAATATTGTCATACATATACAATAAGTTGAACAATTTAGAAAATATCACAGTTTCAAAATTACGCTCATTCATTTACGTAAGTACAACGAAATGGTTGGGGTTTCTATCAGAGTATATTACTTACTACATCACACACCTACTTCCAACTTTACCTAAATACAATAAAAAGACGTAAAATTTCACACAATAGAGGTAGACAGCAAAAAGAGGTACCTATAATATGTAACCAAATGTTCTACATATTTTAAATTTTAATTAAATGATAATACCTAAAAAATGGAACGTTGCAACTGAATTCACAAAACTATATTAACAATGTACTGTACTACCTACATAGGTTTTAATTTTTTCGAAATAAGAATACTACAGACCTAATCTGATTTATAATATACGAAACTTAAACTTTAAATTTATTAAATCGAACTGTATTTTACAGGTAAATGAGCATTCAAACTTAGTACAAAATTCACAGTCATTTTACATTACTACCACTTCGCTGATCTGATGAACATTCATAAATCAGATCACAGTACTCAGCCCAACGAGTGTGTTAAAAGCTCGATCTATTATCTTTTGTTGTTGAGCTCAAGCAGCGGTTTGTCTTTGAAACGTACCTATAAATCAGATCGATGTTCAATAAAGGTGAATTGTTTTCGGCGGTAATGGCGCTATATTAGAGAAATATAGGTAATACAGATTCTTTTATGTTTATATGTGATAAATAAATCTTTATTTCTATCTAACTATGCTATGAAACCACAATTAGAAACTTTTTATTGTCAGTACGATTAATGTATCTATATAAATAAAAATCAATTGCTGGTCGTTAGTCTCGCTAAAACTTAGACAATTTAATTTTCCAATACGAAATGTTCCTAGCGGGGAGATTTAATGTCTTTTGTCAAAACGTTATCAATTGGTTGTCGAATAATATATGTGCATTCAGAAAGTATTTTGAGTATATTTTTCACAAATATACGTAGGTGATACGAAGTTCACCGGGCCATCTATTAGTTATATATAACTTTTTTTGAAGTCTTATTTAGAAAATGATTAGTCCTTAATGTTGGTCAATGGTTATAGCTCCATTCTAGTGTGACATGTCTAAATATTCAAACTATCATAAAACGGGACACGAATATCACACAAAAAAAAAACATAAAAAAAATGTTCGAACGAAAACTTCAAACGTTAAATTATAATATTTAGTAAAACAAAATATTACACACACACAAAAAAAAAAATCAAAGACCAAAAGGGTTTGTTCATGACGTGGAATATTAACTTGATGTTCGCGATGTGCTTGATAAGGGCACTCGAAATATATCACGGTAAAATGTTAAAGTAAAAAAAAGAACCTGTACCTCAAGTCAGTGCAAACCACAGATTCTTTATAAGACAAGTTGGAGGGCTCGTGTACTAAGCGCTCTCCAATTAGGTGCGGCCCTTGCGCGGTGCTCACTGGCGAAAGTGTTTTCAAATGTGCCGTCTTCTAAAGGGTTGGGAGTGATGAACTTGGGTTTTGCGTTCTCTTGATGAAGGTAAACTTTAAATACCTATGATTATGTATTTGTTTTAAGTTTTGTGTTATCTATGAATAATGAAAATATTGCATCAAGATGTGAACGTTGAAATGGAATATTACATTAAATAAAATAAACATATCAAAGTAATTAATTTGATTCTTAGCAATGTGGACATACTGGTACACGGCCGGTCGTCTTGTGCCTGGCGAGTGCGACACTCTGAAAATAAACTTGGTTTAGTTTTTAGGCTTGTGTAGGAGTATGGTAAGTAATCTATACTAATATAATAAAGCTGAAGAGTTTGTTTGTTTGATTATTTGTTTGTTTGTTTGTTTGAACGCGCTAATCTCAGGATCTGCTGGTCCGATTTGAAAAATTCTTTCAGTGTTAGATAGCCCATTGATCGAGGAAGGTTATAGGCTATATATCATCACGCTAAGAGAGGAGTCCACGCCGACGAAGTCGCGCGCAGAAGCTAGTAGTAATATATAGTATAAATAAGTAAATAAAATAATGTCATTTCTACGTATACTCAGTTTTTATACTTAAAACAAAACATTCATTTAAACACCTAAATCAAGAAACATTTAACGCACTTACCTAACATAATACTAATCTAATATTAATATTATAATCTAATAGCTCTTACTAGCCACTAATTACCATCTAGTTTCTAACGGTAACGATCCCAATAACTATAAGTTCTAATATCAATTTGAAACTCCAGGAGAGTTTTTATTAATAGCATTAATTCCGCCATAAGTACGAAACTCTGCCAAAAGCCATGGTATTTCAGGGATTGTTTGATAGAAAATAACTTCATTCTTTTAAAAGGTTATTTTCTTAGGCTATAACATACCGTAGTTATTTAAAAAAAGAACATTTCAATTAATACTACATACAGACTAGCTCTCCGCAGTTAGACCCGCGATAATTTGAAAAAAAAGGTACATGCTTTGAGAAAAGTTGCCTTTTCCATTTATTTTAGGACACACAGAAAGAAAAAAAAGCACAAATTTTTCTTTTTTCATAAATATTTACACAATACACACACATTCGTCTGTTCCTAAAGTAAGCAACTTAATGCTTGTGTTATAGGTAACAGCCGACTGGTCTATATATATATATATATTTTTTTTTTTTCGATAAACATACTTATAAATAATACATATATAAATATATATGTATATTACACCCAGACTCGGGGAGGGAATCGAACTCACAACCCCCGGAGCAGAAATCAGGGTCACTACAAACTGCGCCAACGGGCTAGTCAAAATTGATAATAATTTTAATTAGTTCTTGTTTATGAAATTTATTCTGTAATAAGCCGAATTCAAACGAAATCTAAATAATTCAGTAAATATAAATAAATATCTAATAAATAATTGACGGCGTCCAACATAATTCGGTCAGTATATCATTAAATATAAAAGAGAGCACAAAAGAATTTTCTTACATATTTTATTTCCCTCATTATACAGATCGCTGCTCTTCATGGCTTTATCCGTACAATAAGCAAAATTTCATATTAAATTTTAATACTATATCCTTTATTTCTAAAGAAATAAGAGTTAGTTTTGAATGAATATGTGTAGACTTTAAGTTTACATTGACGGCGGTACCACATCTTTGATCTAACATTCTTCGACGGGAAATCCTGTTCAGGACCAAAGGGAACTTGTATTGGACTTTTCTAAATTATGGAGCAGTTCACAATCAAGTTAGAGCGATTTTGAGGTAAAACAAGTCAAGACTTAAATTTTGATTCGTTGGCAATGAATAAATGGCTAACATGGTAAAAGAATTATCAAAAAATCAGTCCTGGTAACAATTTACAAAAGTCATGTTTTTTTACCCGACTTACAAGAAGGTTTATGTTTTTCGCACTTATCTTGTATGTATGCATGTAATATTTTATTTATTGCCTTGCATTCTTCTCAATCGACAAACTGTTTTATATTATTAAGATATCGTTAGATTCGTGTTGGAAACCCAGAGTTCTTAGATAGGAGACTTTAAAAATGAAAACAACAAGAAGACTGTGAAACTAGACTAGTTTAAAGAATAAAAAAAATACGATTTTCATGCAGCTGTTATTGCTAATACAATATGGGTATTAAATTAAAAAATCAAAAACTATTCACCGTAAAGATCCATTGATCGTCGTCAATTAAGTAAAAAAAAAAAAAATTCTATCAGAAATTTCGAGGAGATCCGTGGCAGCAAAGGATTAAAATCTTCTTTAAAATCCCAGCGACCATCAAAAAAAAAAAAGAATAACCACCAACGCATTTTATTCATCAAGGCGCAGGAACGTCAATATCCATTTACTAATCTATTTCGAAAACAAAATTAAAAAATACTGAATATGTATATAGTATATACATAAAGGTTCTAACAATACAAAGCTAACAATACAAATTAATAAGCGCTCTGATTTAGTGGCGAGAGTAGTCGCTTAAACACTGACGGTTTGCGGGATCGATTCCCGCTCCGGATGGATATTTGTATTTGTACAAATATTTCTTTCCGGTTTGGATGCCTGTTCTTGTGGGCCTCCCCACCGTGCTTCGGAGAGTACGTTAAGCCGTCGGTCCCGGTTGCTATCATGAATACCTGATAGCGATCGTTACTCGTAGTAGGGAACATATCCGCCAACCCGCATTGAAGCAGTAAGGTGGATTATGCTCCAATCCTTCTTCTACATGAAGAAATAGGCCTATACCCAGTAGTGGGATGTTACAAGCTGAATGCGAACAATACAAAGAGCCATAGCCAGTTATGAATTACAATGTATCTGTTTTTATGACCTTATATAATATTTTAGAGGTGGTTATTATTAGAAGAGCTTTTCAGACCGTGGAAATAATACCCCACAGGTTATTATAGAATCGTTCTATTCATAATAAAATGATTTAATTCCGCTTTTCGCATTTAGAATGGGCATATATTCGGAACACGCATTACACCCTCATGTTTGTTAAGGGATTTCTTTAATAGAACGGGAAGAAAACTCGTGAAACTGAAACGTGTTACAAGTTACAGACGATTTGATACATTTAACTAGCGGCTTTACCGGCTTTGGAGCTTCAATTAGTGATGTACCGGGTAAAAACCGGGTCAACGCCTGTACTCAGTAAAATAAGAATACTGTGTTGCGGTTTCAAAACACACAGTCGCATAATAAATAAATTATTTTAATAAGGCAAACATATACGGGTGTAGTAGGAGTAGGAGTTTGAAAACACTACAACGTGGTTACCTATTATCCTACTTAATACTATTTTTATTGTTTGTTTTTGTTACCTCAATTACCCTTCTTTTGTTATATATGCATAAAGATCATTTTTACTATTGCTCTGTAGAGACTGTTGCATATTTAATTTTTTTTTTTTACAATTTACTTTATTTCCAACTATCTTATTATGCTTGCGTAATAAATCTATTTACTTTGGTTTGGTTTCAATGTATATTTTGTACAACTGATACATGTTAAATAAAGAATATACTTGACGTTTTAAATGCATGTAATGGATATTTATAAGAACAACTTGTTGTTTTTGTTACACTTTTACGGTCGCTACGAACATTTTAGATGCTACGGGACGTAGCACAATTGTTATTTTAAAACTTCTTATATTACGGTGACGTTGCAGAAGCCATAGTCATAATTTTTTTTTTTTTGTTTTATGTAACTAGGTTGGCAAACAAGCGTACGGCTCACCTGATGGTAAGACCGTAGCCTATAGACGCCTACAACACCAGAAGCATCGCAAGCGCGTTGCCGACCCTATCCCCAATCCCCCCCAGGAGCTCTGGTCACCTAACTCACCAACAGGAGCACAATACTGCTTGAAAACAGTATTATTTAGCTGTTATTTATCTTCTGTAAGGTCGAGGTACTACCCCAGTCGGGCTGCTCCATATTTTGAGCAGGAAATTTCCTGCTGTGCCCTACCTCAGATGACTGTTATATTAATAGTTTGTAAGAAAATTTTCGTGTATTTAGTTATTACTTTAAATTAAAAATTCGGGTGTTTCAAACTTTTTTTTATTTACCATCAATGAATGGCAAAGGAATGGTCAAACTATTGTGGTGGTTTCCAGTCTGGACAAAAAAGCTTCAGTTTAAAATTATTTTATTATAATTCATCTTTTCCTTACATTCTCGTTATCTAATAGTTGCACATCTTCGTTAAAACGCTGAAACATTTATTATTGACAAATACTGTGATATGACAGATGACACTCGAATTATTCTCCTAATCATTACTCCTGATATAGTAAAAGGTAAATTAAGTACCCACAGGCAGTACGTAGTACGCTCAAAATATGGAGCAGCCCGACTGGGGTAGTACCTCGACCTTACAGAAGACCACAGCTAAATAATACTGTTTTCAAGCAGTATTGTGTTCCTGTTGGTGAGTAAGGTGACCAGAGCTCCTGGGGGGATTGGGGATAGGGTCGGCAACACGCTTGCGACGCTTCTGGTGTTGCAGGCGTCTATAGGCTACGGTGGTCACTTACCATCAGGTGAGCCGTACGCTTGTTTGTCGACTTACTAACATTAAAAAAATAAATAAATAAATTAGAAAATAGAACAGGCATGTTTATAAGTTTTGACAAAACATAATATAATGGATCGCTTATAACTTATACCACACGTCAATACAGAGTAATGCCGGGAGGTCTTCAATTATTAAACAATGCAATCGCGGACTCCAACCCTAGCGTTAATACTTGAATACCTAGTATTTGGGTCACGGTGTGTAACATTACGTGATACCAAGCGGTGGTATATTTATTAGTAATATCATTTCTGATTGCATTTTGATGTCTATATTGATTAAAGAACCTTGTCATTATACCTAACGTTTTTATTTATTTAATATGTGGGTTTTGTTTTAACATCTCTGGTGTAGTGATGCGCGTAGTCAGCTAATATACAAATGGTCGCGGTTTTGTTTCCCACTCGACGCACATATTTGTATTTGTACAAATATTTTTTCCGCAGTTGGTCTGTGCTTGTAGGTTTCCCCTCGGTGCCTCGGAGAGGAAGTAGAGCTGTCGGTTTCGGTTGTCATCAAACCTAAAAGAGATAATGACTCATAACAGGGAACATATCCACCAACGCGCAGTGGAACAGCGTGATGGATTAAGCTGCGATCCTTCTGCCACATAAAAAAAAGTTATATGTCAACCAGTGGGGCATTATATGCTGAATCAATTATATGGAAGTATAGATAAGTGAGTACTGCTCATAATCTGAGTTCTGCTTACAGCATGAGAAAATTAAAAATTACAGTAGCTACATAAACCGTATATTCGTATTCAGTAAATACCTGTTTCTTTATTTAAAAAAAAACGATTAGTTTTGCTCACAATCTAAAATTCCTCATACTCTCTTCGATTCCTTTAACCGGCAACGCACTGGAGCTGATTTGGTCATCATCTGTTTGGCAATAACACAAACTTAACTCTACATCTACTTTTACCGTTACAAAACCGAAATGTAATAACGCCGCATAAAATTACAATATATCCTGTCTTTATTTGGTCGGTCATTTCATCAACTGCCGCGTTAGCGGTAGTGATTTCCATATGTTTACTATGTTCTTAGTAACTTATCTAAAGATATAGTTAGTTACTCATATATTTTTATATATCAAATTACTGCTCTCTTAGTGTTGTATCTCTAATATGAAGAAAATTAGGTTACTTCATATATTACTTTCATAAATTTTCTTCTAGAAATAGATATTTTGTTATTTTCTCGTACCTACATCTCAAAGATTTGAGTTTCGTTCGATCAATAAATATATGAGACTAGTTACTTTACCTTTCTTTATTTATTCATTTGATAAATTGATTTCTTCCCAAAGAGAAATCATTCTGACTCTACTAGTGGATATAGAAAATATTACTTTTTCTTCATTCTTTCTAATATACCTACAATATAACAGAAATTTTATTCAATGTTATGTATTGAATAATATAAAATGATATTTAATGTAATAAAATTAGAGTTTCAATTGGAAACATTACATTTTTTCAAGCAAGCAGTTTCTTTCTGAAACCTACCTTAATGTAAAATCGTAAAAATTAGTACGATTTGTAATAAATATATATTTTCAGTTAGATTCAATTTATGACAACCTGCATTGGAATATCGTGATGGATGAATCTCCAATATTTTTAGAAATGTTTTTTTTTTAGGAAAGCTTACACTGTTAAAGTTTGTAGAAATCTCTTCCTTGAAGCGAAAAAATGAAATGTTATGAAAATTATACAATAAGGAAGATTCGTTTCTTTGAAATCTTGAAAAATAAAGTTTTAGATTTTGATCAGAATTAAATATTCACTGTATGTCTTATATGAAATGAAGGATAAAGTTTTTTATAAGAATTCTTTCCTTTACAAAGAAAGAAAAATGACCTTTTTGAGATTCTGAATTAAAGTCTAACGTCGGGGACGAGACAGGGGTTGAAAGTTTATTTGGGTGACGTTTCCGTCATTTCCGAATGTTGAAAAGGTTTTTGTTAATTAAAAATCACTAAAAATGAACAAGTTAAAGAAGTTAAATACGATCTGTCTGTTTATACATATGTATGCTGTGATTTGAAATTCGATGAAACTAAAATGCGTCACGATAAAGAAACAAAGACATAAATGTATAGGATAGAATGAGATAGAATACATAGTAAGTTACGCGTCGTTTATGGCCTTTTTCATTAGACCGTGATCATCATCGATGTAGGTACAACAAAACGCAATGGTCAACATCCCTATGAATTTTCAGAAGTTTCACTTCTACAGTACTACCGTGTGTGAGATTTTAAGATTTTAGATTAACATGGTTACTTCTATTTCGAAAATTATTCGAAAACGGGATATTTACCATTGTTGAAGACAACATACAAGTAAAATATATTTGTAATTAAATAAAAGAAACTTATAGAGAAACTTTTACTTTATTAGCCACAATTAGCCATTTTGATCAAAGATCATTATAGAATAATACATAGACAATTTTTTGTTTTTTGTTGCAAACATAGATAATTTGGATTGTCTTTGTTTAGGTTCTAAACATAGTTGGGGCGGGCACTAAATTAACACAACAATACAATCAAAAAAACCTTAAAGTAATAACTACAAAGCCCCTTGCTATACTAGTACAATAAATCCTTGCTACATTAGTACAAAAAAAATAATAATAATTTGTTATCTATATCTCACTCAATATGTTTTAGTAAACAAAAATGAATTAATGTGTTGTACATACTATAATATTTAAAGTTACATCAATGCTAATTAGTAATAGGTAAAGGACACAACTTTGTATATGATCTTCGAAAAACTTGTTTTGTATTCGGCATTTTAATATCCACTACTCTGACTTTTTTATCAGGACCCTCATAGGTTTTTACAACTCTGGCCATAGGCCACTCTAAAGGAGATGAATTAGTACGGACAATTACTAAATCACCTTCCTTAAGATTGGTATAAGGATATTTCCACTTGGGTCTGTTTTGTAATTGAGTGAGATAGTCCTTAGACCAAACTTTCCAAAAATCTTGTCTTAATTTAGTTAATATATCCCAAAATCTAAGTCTATTCAAAGGTCTCTCTGAGAGATCAAGTTCAGGGAAACTTGTCAAGGCAGTGCCTATAAGGAAATGTCCGGGTGTAAGATATTCAAAACTAGAAATATCTGAGCTCATGGGTAACAAAGGCCTTGAGTTTAGTACAGCTTCTATTTGTGTGATGACAGTATTAAGTTCCTCATAGGTAAGTATAACATTACCAACAATTCTTTTTAAATGATACTTGAGGCTTTTGACACTAGCCTCCCAAAGCCCACCAAACTCAGGAGAATAGCTTGGTATAAATTTAAATTTTATATAACTATTGCTACAGAAATTGTTTACTGCATTTATATTATTTAATTTAAACAAATCATTTAATTTATTTTGAGCACCCTTAAATGTCTTCGCATTATCACAAAATATTTCCTTAGGTATTCCACGTCTAGCAATAAATCTTTTCAGTGATGCCAAAAATGCCTCCGTACTAAGATCACTAACTAACTCGGCATGAATTGCTTTGGTGGAAAAGCACACAAATATAGCAATGTAGCTTTTTGAAATTATAGGGTTTCTTATTCTAGCAATTTTAGTACTAAATGGACCACAAAAATCTACACCTGTCACCTCAAATGGCCTGGAATTTGTTATCCGTTGTATAGGTAATGATCCCATCAGCTGCTTTGCTGCTACAGCTTTTAATTTAAAGCAAGTTATACATTTGTGGGTTACCTTCTTTATCTCTCTAATACCGTTAATCAACCAATACTTCTGGGACAAAGAACTTAACAACTGTTTAGGACCAGCATGAAGAAGCCTCAAATGCTCTTTTTGAATAATAAGGTGTGTTATATAAGAAGATTTAGGTAAGATTATTGGGTGCATTTTATCATAAGTAATTTTATTGGAATTCTGCAATCTTCCTCCTACTCTTAATATTCTATTTTTGTCTAAGAATGGATTTAAACTGCATAAGTTAGATTTTATAGGTTTTTCTTGTAATAGTGCATCAATTTCATTAGAAAAATACTGTTTTTGTGTCAATTTAATTATTAACTTTAAGGAATTTTGTAACTCTTCTGGTGTTAAATAGCCTTGCAACTTTATTTGTTTGTTTTTGCAATTTTCATAAAACCTGAGCATGTATGCAAGTACTCTTTGGAGCTTATTAATATCTGAGAATCTTTCCATTAAACTATATTCCTGTTGTACATTACAAACTTTAACCTCTAAATCTTTTGAAATAGGAGTTTCTGAGCCGACTGCTGGTTGATGTACAAACGTTTTATCTTTTAACTCTGCGGGACCATGCCACCAAAGACTTTGTAACTGCATTTTATGTGGGTCAGTTCCCCGCGATAGAAGATCTGCAGGATTATTAGAACTCTGTATATAACCCCAATTAAAATTCTTAGTTAAATTATTTATTTGTTTCACTCTATTGTTAACATATAGATTAGATTTTATTGTTGTCCCACTAACAATCCATGCTAAAACTATTTGAGAATCTGTATATAAAAAAACATCATGAGCAAATCTGGATTTTAATAGCTCGCTAACCCTGCATACTAATTGAGCCATCAACAGAGCCCCATTTAATTCCAGCTGGGGTATTGTTAATGTTTTATTCAATGGTGCAACTCTTGACTTAGAGCAAAGTAAATTAACATTTACAGTACCATCTTTTTTTACCATTTTTAGATATAAGCAACACCCAAATGCCTTGAATGAAGCATCCGAGTAACCAATAAGTTCTACTCTACTATAGTCGTCGCAAAATAATAGGCCCGTTTGGACATATGTCATAGAGACGTAAATAGGGAAGTAACCATACGACTCGGTATTCGATACTCACGATAAATCGATTCAAGTTTGTATGAGTATTTGATCGATTTGATTATGTAGTGTAAAGTATATTGAATTAAATTTTTGATTAGAAAATTTAACTTAAACTTTAATATTGTAGGTATTAAGCTGAAATGATACAATGGTACAAAAGATCAATTTGTCTTTAATCTATTTTTTTTATTGTTTTCTAATGTTTACGCCAATTTCTCTTATTATAATGAAACAACTTTTTTATATTTTATCGCGTTTTATTAGGTTCTCTACATGAGGACATTGATCTCCCGTGACCATGGTAGCTGTAAAGACTGTAATCTTTGATAACGTGTATTTAGTTGATTATTTTTTCGTCTACCTACGTTGCGTTACTTGTCGATGCAATTGAAGTTGTTTTTTTAACGTTTGCGAGCAAATACAATAAAACTATTTTCAGTAGAAATCACTACACAATATCGATTTACTATTAAAATCGAATGAGGCTGGTGAAATTTAGTAATTAACTAGTTACAACACTAGTATTTAAAAACAAAAAGGCTTAGAACGTAACTGTTTTTGAGACGTTTCGTAATAATTAGAAATTGCATGCTACTATAAAGTAAGCGCGAAAATAACACTCCCAATATATTCTATCATATTATTTAACGCGCCAAAAAATTTACGTATGTTTTAAAAACACTTTATGTTATTAATGTTTCTTTTAATGTTTCTTACAGTTTCGTACCAAGTTACATTCTAGGGTATTTGTTAAACGTCCAAACGGGCCTCTTATTTTGTGACAACTATAGTTTGATTATTATCATATAAACATCTTTTAATAATCAATTTATCCATTAGTTTTAAATACTTCATAAATTTGTTCCAGGTGTTCAACTGCTGATCAGTTAATATGGTGTCCCATTCAACCTTAAGTGCCCATAACTCTTGCATATAAAGCTTAGCTATTACTACAAGTGGACCAATAAGTCCCAAGGGATCATAAATTTTTCCAATAAAAGCTAAAATATTTCTTTTTGTATTTAAATTATTGTTATCTATTGGATAGCTAAAGGTGAAAGAATCTGTATTAATATTGTATTTTATACCCAAAGTTTTAATAATATTATCATTTTTATTTAAATTGATTTCATCAAAATACTTATGTTTTTCTGGTATATCATTTAAGACCTCATTTGTATTGGAACACCACTTATGCAATTTAAAATTACCTAACTTTAACAATTCTATTAACTGTCTCTTAAGCTCTTCGAGTTGTGATAGGTTATCAGCTCCAGCCAAAACATCATCTACATATGTATTACATAATAAAGCTTGTGCAGCCTGCGGAAAATCATTTTTATATTTAGAAGCTAGCTCCTTGAGGCATCTAGTAGCTAGATAAGTGGATGCCTTTAATCCGTAAGTTACAGTTTGCAACTGTAAACAGCTGATAGGGCTTCTAGAATCTTCCCTCCACAAAATATTTTGAAGGCTTCGTTGATCTTTATTTATTAAAATATTTCTAAACATTTTTTCAATATCACAAATAATTGTAAATTTATATGTTCTAAACAATATTAATATGTCAAAAAGCTCTTTTTGAACTACCGGGCCATTCATCATAACATCATTTAAGGAGGTGTTATTTTTTGTTTTCATACTACCATTAAAGACTACCCTTAATTTTGTTGTTTTACTGGCTTCATTCATCACAGCATGGTGTGATAAAAAGTAAACTGGACCGTTATTTACATCATAATTACTGATATCAACAATTTTGGCATGACCGAGATCTAAATATTCATTTATAAATTTTTTATATTGTTCAAAATATTGAGGTTGAGTTTTAAACTTTTTTTCTAAACTTAAAAATCTTTGAAGGGCTGCTGAAAACGAATTACCAAGCTGAAGTTCATTTAAAGGTGCCACAAGTGGTAAATCTACTTCAAAAATATTATTTATCAACTTAAAAGATTTTTTAAAATTTTCTTCAGCTTTATTTAATTGCTGCTTATTAATATTTACGTTTTCAGGGATTTTTTCAGAGAGCCAAAATTGCTCCATAATTGTATTTAAATGATCTGTACTATGTTGACAATTACTCAAGACATTTGAAACCATGATTAAGCTAGTATTATAAATTTTTTGACACATAACACTACCTCCTACAACATATCCAAAGAGTGTGTTTTGCAACACCGGACCACTTTCCAATTTTATATATCCATCTAATAATACATTAAAATAAATATCAGCTCCTAACAAAACCAAGATTTCACCAGTTTCATAAAAGGTAGGATCGGCTAACTTTATATTATTTGGCAAATTAATTTTGGATATTTCAATATACTGCTGTGGTAAAGGAGCTGTAATGGAATCCACCACATAGCTATTAACCCTTAACTTAACATTTTGAATATGAGAGCTAATTATTAATTCAACACTTTTGTTCATTACATTTTTATGACCACCCATGCTGATCACAGAGGTTTTGTCCTCTTTTGGCTTTAAATTTAATCTTTTAACAAGCGAAGTGTTTATTAAAGAGACTTGACTACCACTATCCAACAACGCTTTTACTCGGTGACTCTTACCACTATTATCTAATAAATTTATACAAGCAGTCGGTAATAAAATTGTATTTGTAGTATTTCTAGCATGCAAATTAACCTGTATATCCTTTAATGTATTAGGCTCCTCGTGCAAGAGGGAGTTATGATTCAATTTGCAAATTTTACATTTAAAATTAAACTTACATTTTCCAGTATGGGACTTTAAACAAATGTTACATAGGAAATTAGTTTTTACAAATTTTAACCTATCTTGAACAATTGCTGTTTGAAAACTAGGACACATATGAATTTGATGACCACTCCTTTTACAAAATTTGCACTCATTTTCTATTTTTGACACTATACTATTATTAACTTTACTATTTTTAGATTTATCAAAATAGTTTGAAATCCGTTCAGTCGGACTATCCTCAAGAGCCATTGCACGCTTCTCCAAAAATGATATAAATTCATTCAAAGTAGGAAGTTCTAGAGGATTCTCTTTGTCTAAATGATAAGCCCTATTTGTATACGTGTCCAATTTTCTAGATAGAATGGACAATAATAACATATCCCAATTGTGTACGGGTTGTTCTAAGTTTTTTAATGCATAAATTTGTTGTTGAATCTGGGCCAAAAAATTCCTTATATTAGCAGCTGTCCCCTTTTGTATTGGTTGCAAGTCTAATAATATATTAATATGACTTGTTATTAAACGTGAATTATTATGAAATCTTTTATCCAAGAGTATTAAAGCCTCTGAGTAGGACTCATTTATCAAAGGTAAATTAATTATGACTGCTAATGCCTCACCTGCAAGATATTTATGGAGATAGCACAGCTTTTCTACGTTAGATAGTTTGAGGTTATTATCAACTACTGCCTTATAAATGTCCATAAAAGGTTTATATTTGGTAAAGTCCTTGCCATCAAACGTTGGTATATCCAAAGTAGGTAATTGAGAATTCACTCTGATTGCCACGTGGCCCCCAGACTCCTTATTAACTTCACTTTTCCTTAACTCCTTTAAACGATCGTCAATTTTGCTCAACATACAGAAGTATTTCTCTTCTACGCCGGCAACATCGTCTTCATCACTTTCATCCAACAATGAAATTTTCAAAGTGGTATTTTCGTAATCAGTGTAATTACTAATTAATTTTTCCCTTCGCGCCAGCAACATACATTCACCGACTTTAGCAATTTCTTTATCAACGAAGGTTTCCATTCGTGTCATAGCACACTTGAGCGCACGGCGTCTATTCTTCAGTAACCTTACATCGCCCTCCGCCATTTTTGTAGAACTCTTGCTTTCCTCCATTTTTATAGCAAAATAGATTTAATTAGAGTTGTTATTGATTATCTTCTTATTATACTCGAAGGACCAAATTGCATGTTGAAGACAACATACAAGTAAAATATATTTGTAATTAAATAAAAGAAACTTATAGAGAAACTTTTACTTTATTAGCCACAATTAGCCATTTTGATCAAAGATCATTATAGAATAATACATAGACAATTTTTTGTTTTTTGTTGCAAACATAGATAATTTGGATTGTCTTTGTTTAGGTTCTAAACAACCATGTTTATTAATTTTTCTTCGCGGAGCTCGATATTTCGACATTAACTGCGAATGTCTTGTTCACGAGACTGAATTTTGCGGGTAGATATTACTGGCTTTTGGAGTATCCATACCGGACTACCTCCTTTCTCACACGTTTGCTGCGTAAACACTGATCACTATCGTTACTTTGACCCCTACCATTGTCAAAATTACTATATTTAGTAATTTCAATGGCTTCACGTACCAGTCGTGGTATATAATGGCGTTCTGTCGAGAGTATCTGAGCATTATGAAACTCAATCCAATGGTTCGGTCCGGCTTCCAGAAGATGTTCCGCGATGGCTGACTTCTTGGTGTTGTTGTTTTTCACCGCCTTTATATGTTCGTTAATACGACAAGATACCGTACGCTTCGTCTGTCCCACATAGGATTTACCACAACTACAATTGATTTTGTAAACTCCGGGTTTTTCCAGGGGAAAGTTATCCTTAGGTGAACGCAACATTTGCCCTATCTTCTTAAAAGGAGTAAAAATAGTTTTTACCTCATATTTACTCAGGACTCTGGCTATCTTATCTGTTACTCCTTTAATATATGGCATAAATGCTGGTTGTCTTTCAACCCTGTACTGTAGCCGTAACTTTTTATCCTTTGTAGTTGTGTTTGGCACATTATATCCATTCCGCTGTAGGACCTCTTTAACGTGTGCTAGCTCTAATTCTATGTGATCTTCGTCACAAAGATCATGTGCACGATTGGTCAATGATGTTACTACAGCGTTTAAGTGTCGAGGATGGTGGTGTGAGTCAGCATGTAGATATCGGTCGGTGTGCGTTGGTTTCCTGTAGACAGTATGGCTCACCGAGCCATCCGTACGTACTCCAATCTCAACATCAAGGAATGCCATTTTTCTGTTCTTCTCCATTTCACAGGTGAACTTAATTTTGCTGTGGATGCTGTTCAAGTGATTTAAGCATTTCATCGCACTATCACTGTCCCCCTTTATGATGGCAAATACGTCATCTACGTACCTCTTCCACAGTTTAATTGTTGTTACAGCGTTTGCCGTTGAAATGGCTATCTCCTCGAAATGTTCCATCCAGATATTCGCGACTAGAGGAGCGACTGGGCTACCCATTGCTACACCCTCTATCTGCAAATAGTACTCGCCTTGGTAAACAAAATAATTAGTCTCCAGACAATGGTGCAGCAATTTGATATATTCAGCCGGTATGTTATTTTGCTGTAACTTCACCTTTATGACTTCCATACACTCGACGACCGGTACATTCGTAAATAATGACTCGACGTCAAAGCTTACCATCAAGTCATCAGTTTCAACCTTTGTCGAACGCAAGATGTCAACGAAATGTGTGGAGTCTTTGACATGAGATCTTGTCTGGCCCGCTAACGGTCGCAGTACTTTAGCTACATGCTTTGCCAATTCGTAGGTGGGTGAGCCAATTTGACTTACTATCGGCCTCAACGGGACATTTGGCTTATGTATTTTGGGTAGTCCGTATAATTTAGGTGATTGAATATTTCTTGGCCTGAGTAGATATTTGGTTGTCTCATGTCCAATAGCATCCTCACACGTTTTGATTAAAGTGGTCGTAGCCCGGTTTGTTCTTGCCGTAGGGTTATAGGTCACTTTTTGATAAGTGTTTCCGTCACTCAGTAGATGTCGTATTTTTCTGTCATAGTCTGTCACATCCATAACCACGGTAGCATTCCCTTTATCCGCTTTAAGGACTATAAGGTCTTCGTCCTTTTGTAGTTCTCGTAATGCGGACCGCTGATCCGACGTGATATTAGGTCTAGGGGACTTTGCTTGACGCAATATAAGGGCCGCATCTTGTCTTAATATATCCGCCTCAACAGCAGGTATATTATTACGCTTAATTACCTCCTCAACACTTCCAATCACGTTTTCATAAGGAATGCCTTTTGGAGTAGGAGCAAAATTCAAACCTTTTTCGAGTACCTCCCGAGCGGCTGTTAAAAACAATTCGCGAATCGATACAGTGAGTTTCGTCTGTAAAACACGGGACAATGGTAGGGGTCAAAGTAACGATAGTGATCAGTGTTTACGCAGCAAACGTGTGAGAAAGGAGGTAGTCCGGTATGGATACTCCAAAAGCCAGTAATATCTACCCGCAAAATTCAGTCTCGTGAACAAGACATTCGCAGTTAATGTCGAAATATCGAGCTCCGCGAAGAAAAATTAATAAACATGGTAAATATCCCGTTTTCGAATAATTTTCGTAATACCGTGTGTGAATTGCACACACACTTATTTTATCAGAAATTAAAATTGTAATGTTACTGTTCAATAATAATTATATTGTTTATAAATTAGAAATCGTAACTAACTGTTTTTTTTAACATTATTGCAAATTCTTAAATAAGCAATAATTATAAAATAAATCACTAATATGTCTTTATAAATAATTAGCTCTTCTCAACGTCTTTCACCCGTGTGCGCAAACAATTTCCCGTGGGAACCTATTATTTTCCCGGGATAAAACGTAACCTATGTTACACAAGGATAACTAAGCTTTAAAATGGTGAAAGAATTTTTTAAATCGGTCCAGTAGTTTTTGAGTTTATTCATTACAAACATACACACAAAAATACAAATCTTTCCTCTTTATAATATTATCGTATAGAAAACAATGTGATAAATAAAAAGACAGACATTTTGTTTTTTAATATATTTACTTCAAAAATTTAAAATCACTACTAAACCATCTCATATTCCTTAACCGAACATACGATACAATATCTATTTGGTTCGTAACTATACACAACTGTTTATGTTTTGAAAACATACTTTCCTTTAAATACTAAGCACTATAAATTAACTTTGTCAAGTTAAGTCAAATTCACACTACCAACGTAGAGTCGGAAACTTTTAAAAACAGAATTCTCTACTCTGTGAATATCGATTAAAGGACTAAAAGTAAATTAAAACTACAGTTATATAAATTATTCGCGACATACCAAACCATTGTTAAATAAGAAGGGCTAAGGTATGCTTTACAAACTGTGGAGGCTGTATAGCTTAGTGTAACTACTTCTTATTAGTTGAAGTGTAGCTTCATTCAGAAGCAGACCATTTGTCCAACAACTACATAGAAATAATACTTAGTGTGACTTTAGTACCTATTTGATTAATGAAAATGCCAGTGATAAAATATTACAAAAAAATAATTAAAGTATTTTCAATACATAAAAATTTATAACATAGTCGAAATACCCCGTATTCATAATACTCACTCCCGAAGAAAACGTAGAAGATACTAAAGTCATATTAATAAACAATATATCTATAATAATACAAAATAACCAAAATGTTGAAACTCCGTTCTCAGCTACATAATTTTCTTAAAACTGTGCTTGAATATCGCGTAATGCATGCAGTTCCGTACCGTTTATTTTTTTTAATTCTGATTATGAAATTTTGTAATCCGAACAATAAAATTATTAAACGACAAATTATTAAATGAAGTGCAAAATTTTATAAATTTCTAAGCTTTGACAGTCACGATTAATACTTTTACTTAGGCTCACCCGCCGATGTCGAAAATCTTAAAATAACAATCGCAGTAAGTAACGAATAAGTAAAAGTAATAACAAATGAATGTAAATCATATGAGAAACCAAAAAATCTTAATAAATTTAAGAATTTATTCGGTTTCATAAATGAATGAATTTCATAATAAGAATTTGCCAAAAAAAATTTATTCAATTATAAATTACTTGTTTATTTATTTTTGATTTTCTTCATCACCATCTTTACTTTTAAACTCTTTTCAACAATAAACTAAGCACTGCCTGCCATTACATAAAAACTAAGCGTGATACTAAAAAGGTAAAAAATGACTAGAGTGTAAAAATATAGGTACTTAAAAATTAAAAGTCAGTCTAATTGGGAAAGCAACGTCTTTCGACGACCGTCGCACAGTCGATTCGAGACATCTCTCTAAAAATTCTCGACAAACTCACTAACATATTAAAATCGTTGTTCCTACACAACCACAGATTCAGTATATTTTCCGTTGGAGAACAGGTATTCGAGAAATAATAGTAAAAGGAGGTTAATTTCAATTTTTCAGCCAGCAATCTCCAATCATTCGCTTTAGTCGTCTGACCATCCAGTAATTTACACAGTATTACCCTATCAGATTTAGTCAAAACGTTCGTCCTATAGTAATTATTGTCAATCGTATAACTATTTCTTTGAATACCATTATTTCTGTAAACGAAATCATATCGGCCATCTTTTTTTGATAGCGACGAATAATTAAATGGATTCTCGAGGATATTGACACTGTAACCCATTTCCACGCCCGAATAACTAAAGCGCTTATTGCAATTGAAATTCGAATTAAGATCGTTTGTCTTTAAATTGAAAATAACAGAGTTCGTCTGTTTCTGCTTTTGATAAACGGTGATATTTAATTCTAAACAGTTCATTGCGTCTAACTGTTGTAAAATAAAAACACAATCCAAAGATCTAACATTCATATTCCAAACGTGCGCAAAGGATAACTCCTGATATTTCCCTCCAGATTGTATCTTCCATCCAGTTCCAATATCCCTTAAATTGATACATAAATCGGAACAATTCTCTTGAAAGTAAAGTGTCTTCGGGTCACAGAGAAGAAAACCGCCACATCGCCTTTCAGTTTGAAAACATTCGTAAAACGCGTAAGGAGTATCATTAAATACATGTAAATGAAGATTATAGAAACCGTCCGAACGTTTGCTAAGAAAGAGAGCCAGTTTTAACAATTTTGCATCTAAGCCACTGAAACTCCTACCGATAAGAACAAAGTCACTTAGGAATTCACAAACAAGAAACACTTTCGCTGGATCCACTTGGGCGAAAATCGGGGTTCCTGGTGTTTCCTGACCGAGTGTTAGGACTTTTCTCCATTCTCTTGAGTTAATGTCTTCAGGTTTTTGTAATACTGAGAGGACCCAGCTAGAGTTCTTTGTAGCTGCACAATGAGGGAATGTTAGGATAACTGCTTTGCAGAAGTGGAAATTTTTCGGTCCACATCTTATGACTGGACTTAGTTGCGTTTCACCTGTTAAAGTAAGATTAACATTAAAACAATTAAAATAAAATATAATGCTTTTTATATAGTCTTTTGTACTTAGGTCTCTGAGCTTTTTTACCAACATATAATAAATAAAATGTTTTAACATAAACATTTAGCTGTGTACAAACATTAAAATCTAACTAAATTTCATATCAATTTAAAATGTCTTGAACCAAATTAGATCTAAATAAATCAAGATTCAGGTCGACAAATTTTCTTCAGATTTAGGTCAAAGTTTGCAGACTGTTTATTTTAAAACTGGTTACTTGTGAAAGGGGTCAGTCTTTACGTAACATAGCATCTAAATTCCAATTTAGTAAAAGTTCACCTTCTTGTAAATTCGGTTTGTTCCACTCTTCATCTGTGACCTCTATAGAAAATAATTCCTCTCCTTTCTCAACTACCCCATCGGGTACGAACAGTCTGACTCCACATTTATCCAAATTTAGCCAATCACCGTCACAATTAACGATTTTAGACGTAGCTGTTTCCAAATATTGTGAATTTAGAAATTTCGTATCTACAGAAGCGTTGTTTTTGAGTGATGGTGACATTTCTACACTTTCATTACCGTACGACGATCCCGCTGTAAGAAAACATCTTTATTACATAACGTATATTAGAGCTGTGGGTGGCGTTTACTTTTTTAAAGTGTAGTAAAATAATTACTAAATGACAATCTCAATAATGAATTTTAATCATAAATTTGCAAAGAAATAGCAAAATTATTACTTGCTGTAGCAAAAATAATTAACTCTGATAAAATAATTACAGAATAATTAAAAACGTTATGTGTTTTATTGTATAAAATTCGAATAAAAAACAGCAAAGCAGAACCACAAAATTAAACATGAAAGACACTATACTATATAGACTATATCTGTCATACATCATTTAACATTGCAACTGAAAAAGAATTATAAGTATAGTCGGTGCATTATAGAATTATGTGATAGCCTTCACATAGTCACGCAAATGTAATCTACTTAATAAAACTGTAACACTGACAACGTAGCGGTCGAACCGATGGGTATAGAAAGAAATTAACACTTGTAAATCTAGCAATTACAGCGTAAATAAACACTCGTAAATAAGATTATTGAAAAGTGATTTCTTTGACGGGACACACAAAATTTTTATTATTATCACAATTACATATATAATACAACAATAAAATTGGATATGTAATCGATGAATTATATTAAAATACATATTATAAATCAATATGACTAAGTCATGCGTTGCAACTAGGCACATGTCATTATCAGAGCCACAAAGGCAAAATGTTTTCAATTGTAATATTTGATGGTTATTTTATAAACTACCACTCATTCAAATTAGAATTTATTCATGCTGAGTATACCTATACAAAGAAAAATGAGATAAAATCAGAGATAATTAACTTTACAGCCATTGTGAACTAAATATAATAAATATACAATGTCTAATATGCACAGAAAGCAATATTTTGTTATTAAATCATCCTATTAAAGCGTGACGGGTGAACTCACAGCTCAAAAAGCAGCTGGAGTCAGAGTGATCTGACTCCTTGTCCTTGCAAGCGTAACTCTCCGGTTGTGTTCTTACCTCGTGATCTATTGGGGAGATGTAGCTGAAACAAATGCATCTACTTTATATGTATACTAGCTGCTGTGCCCGCGACTTCGTCCGCGTGGAATTTAACAAAAAAGTTATTGTTCAGTTCGCAGAGGTATAAAATAAATGTATTTCTACAATAAAAGTAGCCTAAGTTACACCTTATTACATCATACTGGCTATCTGCCAGTGAAAGTCCCGTCAAAATCGGTAGAGCCGTTTCAGAGATTAGCCGGAACAAACAGACAGACAGACAGACGAACAAAAATTGTAAAATTAATTATTTTGGTTTATGTACCGTGTATAGATCCAGTAAAATGCGGTTATTTTAATATTACAAACAGACACTCCAATTTTATTTTTTTGTATAGATGTACACATATTAGGGGTTGGCTTTTATAAGCACGTTGTCAAAACTTAATACTATTCACGCGTGCGCCTCAGCTGGTTGTGGAAAGGTTTTCTCGACCCCCACTATTCTGAGAGCCCATGTGAGGAAACACCAAGTAAATATGTGTTTTTATTTTGAAGTAAAACTTCTTTGTACACGCTTGACTTGGGGAGTAGGCTGGTGAATGCGTAACGAGAGTGTTGCGAAAAGTGTGATCGGGCGAGGCGAACTGAAGTTGAGATGGAGATATATGTTAGTGAAGATAGAAAGCGAGAGAGTTACGTTTCGTATATTACTGTAGGATCTAACGAAGTTTTACTTCAATCGTGTGGTCTAAAGTACACTCGTTTTTTTTTTTAATTTTGTGCGTAATTCCAGTTTTATTATGAACTAGCTTCTGCGCGCGACTTCGTCGGCGTGGACTCCGCTCTCATTGGTCTTAGCGTGATGATATATAGCCTATAGCCTTCCTCGATAAATGGGCTATCTAACACTGAAAGAGTTTTTCAAATCGGCCCAGTAGTTCCAGAGATTACCGCGTTCAAACAAACAACCTAACAAAAAAACTCTTCAGCTTTATATATTAGTATAGATTCGTATATACTATATAGGCCTCCCCTCCTCCATTCATATCATTGTGTAAAGCTAATTTCGAATATAATTATCATGTAACAATAACTTGATAATACTCAATACTTATAGTGCACCAATTAACATAATTAACTGCGGTTAAAACAAAGCTTTGTTAGCGATTAATAATTACGATTGCGCTGATCCGGATACCTTAATTGTAATATGTTACGTTTAAAATACTTTTTGATTAAAATTAATTAGCATAATTACTACGGAATTGTAATTACAATATATAAATATTTATTTTATTTCATATTTTATTGATACACATTTAAAGAAATGATTTTATATAAACAATGTCGTCATAATTACGTATGTCAGAATGACAAGGTATCGTGTTACATATTGGATTTCATTTCGATCGTTTTTAATTGCCCAGGCGAAGTTTGGAAGTAAAAATATAGAAAAAAATATTATAATTTTGGCCTAGCTCATCGTCACGAAATGAAATGGCATTATGGAAATTTGTCTGAATTTGATGCAATTAAAAAATTTTATTTTCAGAAAGGATAATGAATGTTCTAAATAGAAATTTATTAATTTCTCTAAATTACCTCAGGTTTGTCGAGTATATTTGTTATAGTCATATGTTTTAACTTGTTGTCAAATTATTTCAAAAATCGATATAAATCTTTGTTGATATTGATAACGAACCTAAAATAATTTAACATAACAGTATCTGGGTGTGTTTCTTAGTTGATACTATACTGTTGGCATTCCTCGATTCAAATATTTAAACTAAGTTTCTTAACTTTGGTAAGTTTCTAACAAACATCCATCAAAAGTTTTAAGTTTACAATATTAGAATCCAATTCTTCCTACTTCGTCATTCAAATATTATAAACCCAATGTTGTATGTATAGTTAAAAAAATTCAAAAAGTAACTATAGTAATTCATTCCTACCTGTTAGCCAGTTGTGGCACTTCATACAAATGTTCGTGTCTTGCATTGCTTGACGCGCTTGTTTGTCTGTGCGTTCGTCTCGAATCGATTGTGTGAAACTCTTCATGTATTGTTAAATCTGGTTGATTTGTCAACGTCCTCTTTACTACGTTACCGAAGTAGTTGGTACCTGTACAGTAATAGACATACATGAACAAGTAGATGAAATAGTTGAACATTTAGATCTATACGTGTTTGTAGGTAATGTAAATGTAATAATAACAATCAACACGGATACAAATGCAAGGTTTATTAAATATTTAAAAATAACTTGATTCTAGGACTTATTGAACTTGACTAGCCCGTTGGCGCAGTATGTAGTGGGTCTGATTTCTGCTCCGGGGGTTGTGGGTTCGATTCCCACCCCGAGTTTGGGTGTAATATACATATTTATTTACATATTTATATATGTATTATTTACAAGTATGTTTATCGAAAAAAAAATGTAGCTAGACCAGTCGGCTGTTACCTATAACACAAGCATTAAGTTGCTTACTTTAGAAACAGACGAACATGTGTGTATTGTGTAGATATTTATTTATTTATTATTATTACTAAATGTTATTAGAAATATAGATACAAGATGAGAATACAGTTTAATTCATACCTGGTGGTGGTTTCACATATGGAGAATTTTCTGCCATTTTTATTTTCATATATTTTATTCCGAGGACAACGACTACGATGAAAATGAGGAACGCTATCGATAATGCTATCAACAACGGCCAGTATGAAGATCCTAAAAAAAAATAAACTGTGACTAAATATAAGTCACTGTTACTAATCTATACTAATATTATAAAGAGGTAAAGTTTATAACTTTGTTTGTATATACGGGGTAATCTTCGCAAATACTGATCCGATCATGAAAATTCTTTCGCTAACAGAAAGCTACACTATTCAGGAGTGACAAGATAAAAGGAAAAAGATAAAAATATATAAAGATTTTAAATCAGCAGGATTTGAACCTGCGCCCTCTGACGTGCCGTGTCAACAATTCAATCTAATCAAGCATTATTATTTGCCTTAGAAATTAATTGGTGATTTTAAAACATTTATATTTATCTGATTTGCTGAAAATAGTGAGAGTGTATTGGAACATATCAAATTTCACCGTACCCTTCTTATGTGAAATGGATTATAACGCCCAACGAAGTGGGCACGGGTCGGCTAGTAAAATTATAAAAAAAAAAACCTTTAAAATAGTATTTTACATGTGTCTCAATATATTATGTGAAATTAGTGTCACATACGTATATCAACATCTGTCATGGATTAGAAACCTAGTGTAGAAAATTCTTAAAAAACGCTTTTGACCGTATCCCATTCCAACGCTACCTGTTAGGTACACTATAATAAATTTAAAAAGAAAAGCTTATTCTTAGTAAGGAAACTTTATTACACGGTCACATCAAAAATCAAAAATCTGGTTATTCAAGTAGGTTTGAAAGGTTTCAAATGCATTTTAGTCGTCATCTTTTGTATAAAGTATCTTCGTCTTTTCAACTTACCATCATGTCGTATATCAGATTTAGATGTCCGAACGCATAAAGGACATTGAGCAACCTGATAGTCTTTTCCAAGACAAGCGGTGCTTGTGATGCATCTTCGTCTTCTGGTCTGGAGGCAGTCTGAATCACATCGAGACCAATCTGACCACTGCGACCAGCGACCTAAGAGAATTTATCTGCCTTAATATGCTGCTCCCAAATTTTATTAGGTGTTGTAATTAAGTATATGTTAAAAACACTGAATTGTTACCACTATGTCATATTGTTCTGACACCAACAATAATGTTACATATATTTTAAAAAAACTCTCTTACTTATATTGATCATTGATTTATAAATTAAGTTTTAGTGATTACATACCTAATATTATATCTGACGATTCATCTGCCAATTCGTCCAAGCTGTCGACGTACAAATCTGAAAGAGTTTTTGTAATGTTTTATTTATTCACTTGTTTTTCTTTTCCATTTATACCTATTTTTGTTTTTTCTTTTTTCCAGTGCAATGATTATATATATGTTATAAATTAACAATCTATAATCTATATTATGAAATAAAAGTAATAGTAATTTTAAACCTAATATCATCTATATGTTTGTTTGGATAATTGGAACCTTTTTACATTTATTTCGATGACTTGTAATTGTGTAATTTATGTTCGTATAGTAAAGAGTTAAATAAATAATACTGAAACCTACCTAAAACACAAGAGTGTTGCGATTATTATAATTGTATGAAGTTTCTTTTCTTACGACTCATTTTGTTGTTGTTTAAAACAAAACAAAAAAAAGATTTTATTAATTCATAAAATTTTAAATGTCACTTTAGAATACGAGTACAGTATACTCGTATAACCAAATATACACTACACACTTCAAATAAACTCGATAAATTTATTTATAAGCGTATGCATTTTTAAATATGTGCTTACAAAGTCTCCATAAAATTGTTACATGAATAAATAATCAATCTGAAACAGAATGCTTTTCTACTTCTGCACTCTAAATGCGGGAATACTCGTCTAAAGACATACACTTTTTAGCAACTCAGAAAAAATAATTAAAAAAGGATTTAATAAATAAATAAAAACTACCCTTTTTCAAATATTAAAAAATTAAGCAAAGTTTTTTCGAGATTTATATTATTAGTTTATCATATTTTTTGATGATAGCTACAATTATGTAACTAAAGGTAATAATTAGTCTTATTTTAAAACTTATGGCAAACTTATTTTGTATACAACTAATTTTAATTGTAATTAACTATTCTAAACACGAACCAGTCATATTACCCATTTTAATGAATTTCCTTTTATATACAACATTTCTCTTATTATTCGTAACTTGCCTAAGTCACAATCCACGCAGTCCTGTGTCCTCTGTACACTAGGTCCAATACAAGGCTGTCCTCCATTCAAGGGTCGAGGCGCAGTACAAGTCCTGACTCGTCTTCTTCCCCGCCCATTACGATGTTCACTTTGTCCCGAACAGAAGCAATCACTCCACGTTGACCATGCTGTCCAGCCTCCATTGACTGATAGCAAAGAAGAATAAAATCCAGTACTCGATGAAGATGACAAAAAAATAAAGAAAACCTTGCACTTCAAAATTGAAAACTGTTATTTTTAAGTTCCAAATTATTGTAGTTAATGATATTCTAGAAAATATCTGATTGATAGTGCATGGACGAATCTGGTCTAGTCAAAAAAATAAACTTAACGTAACTAACCTTTTTTGGATAAACTTTTTTACAAGGTTTTCTCATAAAACTTAAGTGAGTATTTAATCAGTTAATCGAAAAATACAATGAAGACAATATAAAAAGTACAACTCAAAATGTACTTATTTTCACTTGACGGTAGGTATAACGAACTTTTTTCAGAACAATTTCGTTATGACCAAAACTGAAAATCAAAGACGTACGTAAGCAGCTAATCAAATAACAAAACGTAATAACTTAATCAACAATTCAAACAGAACATTGTTAGATTCGACCGTAGAAATAAAGAATTCATCGAGGAGTGGTGTTTAATATATATAACGACTTACCGAAAACTGTTAGCAGTGCGGGTTCAGACATTCTCTTTCCAGCGAGGTTCTCTGCAACGCAAGTGTAGTTTGCCATATCCTGAAAATACTTTTGTTCTGTAGTTTAGACTGTACACACGCATTGTGCCTTTATTTATATGTATAAAATCACAGAAATATAACGATTTACAACACACGTATTAAGCATTCGTCATTTCAGAGGTATAGAATGTATAATAGCGGCATCTTTTGCATTTTTTAGCTTAACTCATAAGTATAATTATTATGGTCATTTTTATAACAAGCTAAACATCTTTATTATTCATGTTAAGTTTGCATATTATATACCTACTCATTTTGGTGTTCAACAAAACTCAAGAAATATAATTCAAACGTCCCAATTTTTTACTTTGATGATTTTGTTGAGTTAGCGAAAGAGCTATCATTATGACAATAATTTTTAGTTTACGATCATTGCCGATAAATGTACGTCGCCTGATTGACCTTCTATTGTTAGGTTAATGAGTATCTTTGCACTCACCAACAAAGACGCCTGCTTGATGAGCAAGTCTCCTTCCTTCGAGACTTGTACATTATCATCAATGGAGATAGGAGCTCCGTTCTTGAGCCAATACAGCTGAGCGAAGGGCGCAGCTGCTGGCGGTTCACAGCGGAACGTCACTGGCGCGTATTGCTTCACTAGCTGTGATTGTGGAGCTACTGAGAAATGCTTCTTTATATCTAGGGGGATACGGTTCATTTTAGGTTGTATTCGTGTAATATATCAAAGATATAGAAAATTGTTAGCAAACTTAGTTATGAAACTAATATAGTTACAGTAAATGTGCTAGATTGTCAATAGATATAGTCAAACGAATTTTATACCACAGAATTACATCTAAAATATGACACTATAAAGTAGAACAATGTCACACTCTGCACCGAATTGTCATTTTTTTAATTTATTGAAATTTCATGAAAAAGAACATCGATTCCATCTAAAATACGCTAATAAGCTTTCTTTTTAGTCTACTTAATGTTGTGCTGAAGAAATTTTTTATCCTTCTTACGGGATTATACACCATGTTTCTTTATAATTACATTACTCCTTGCAAGCTAACTTACAAATTAGATTAGGAATGTACCTATTTACATAAGAAACAGGAAGTAACACTTCAAATGAAGTGTTAAGTAGATATTAAAATATATTTTTATCATTTTATATAATTTTGTGTCACATTACGTTGGTAATTTTATAGACTACTATTAATATTTAGATAACAATATGGTCATCATATGATATCACGTCATTAAGTGTAATTAGAACTTATCATTATCCGATGCTCTATTACTTGGTTTGTTTGAAATTGTTACAAACATATTTTATAGTCATTTTTGTTGTTATTCCATGCGTTTTTAGATTAACATGGTTCCTTCTATTACGAAAATTATTCGAAAACGGGATATTTACCATGTTTATTATTTTCTCTTCGCGGTGTTCGGTCGTCGTTCGGGTCCTTAATCCTTATCCATCGGGTCCATCGGGTTCGAATGTCTTGTTCACGAGAGTCTCGTGAACAAGACATTCGAAGTTAATGTCGAAATATCGAGCTCCGAGTTACTTATTACATGCCGATTATTATTGAATTTTACTTATTATACAAAAATAAATAGATCGAGACAAAAAAATGACACTGAAATGTTAACACGAGAACGGTAAAAATAGACTGAAAAATACTTTTCATCCAATAGAATCTGCACTATAAAATCATAAAAAATTATAAATATCTGATGACTAAAATATAATCATGTATGACTCACAAGCAAGTTCAATAGTGGCGGGTTGACTTCGTATCTGTCCTCTGCTAGTCCAAGCGAAACAGGAACATTGATATTTCTCACTTCCGAAATACTCTTCAACGTTTTCTCTCGTCACTCTGTACTCCCCCTCTATTATACGAACCCCGGTTTGCGGATCAACGAATTCGAAGTTCGACGCTTGTGTCTTAATGCCGTTACATTTGAAATATACCTAAAAGTAAATCAGCTTACTTTCATTTTGATTATATTAAGTGTGAAGAAAATTTATAACCTGAGACAAGAAGTGTTCTTCATACATTTAAAACAATACATATTACATCTTCGGTAGGATTATAGAAAATACAAGATACTAGCCAGACCAAGAAGTGCACTCATTTTAATTAGGATTAATTGAAAAATGTCTTTTATTATCATATCAAAATTTCGATCCAGCGGGATTCGAACCCGCACCATAATAAAAAACATATTCGAATTTCCTCTTGTGTGGGAAACACAGAAAATAAATAAAAAATAATACGAATTATAATTAATTGGTTTCGTTAGTGTCCAGATATTTTAAATTATTTGGGCAATATCAAGTTCCAATAAACATACTTACTTCTAAAGCATTTGCTGCACGACATTTAAGCGTTGCGGGTTTATTTTTAACGACATACGTATTCTCCGGTTCTAAGAGAAAAATTGGTAAATTATCTTTGGTTGTATGTAAGGGTATTTTATCATCTACTGGTAATGCATCTTTGGTATACGTTTTCGCTGTAACTACATCCGGCGAGTCTTTGTAATTAGTGTCTTTATCGTAATCGTAGTCTAAATACGAGTGATCATCTTCATCGACATCATCTTCATCTTCTAGTTCTTCATTGTTTGGAAAAACGGGCGGTAAAAAATAATCTTTAGCTTCATTGTTTGGACTCATTAAAAAATCTAATGGTCTCTTGTCATCATCTTTATGGTCATCACCGGTTAAACTATCACCGGCTCGATGATGAGAGTCTAAAATAAATCAATAACATTACCCTAATATTTGAAACTTATAAATTATTAAAATATATAAGATACGATATGAGCCTAATAAAATATTTATAAACTAAAATTTATTACGTGAAAAAGCCTTATATCAACTAATTTAAAAGCATGCATGTTCATTATTATTTATGTCAACGAGTTCACTATTAATATTTGAAATGATCATTGAAAAGTTTTAGTTTAAAAACTAGGTAAAATTTTAAATACACGGTAGGTATACATCGATTCAAAGGAGTACCTTTACCTTTATTTACCTTTTTTTTGTACCTTTTATTTGCATTCCCAAACAAAATAGAAAAATTAAATCAACCATGATATTTTTCGTAGAGTGTTTTCCACAAAGCAATTTAAAAATAAACCTTGGTAATACTAGCTGACTACAGAAATATTAACATTGCTTGATTATACTAAACTTACTTTCTTTTCCAACCTCCTGTCCCTTCACGTGAATGAAATGAATATGAATTATGAAGAAAATGGTCCAGTATTGCACTTCCATTTATACACTGATTTCGTTTCAAATAAATTAAGAGATCGATAACCTTTGCTGCGATATCATTTTGTTCCATAACTAAATATAATAATGTTTACATTTTTATTTTATTATCAATTAAAATAAAAACACTTTCAAATTATTCAGAACAATTAAATCCACTCCCATTTTTTTAGGTTAATAGTCTAGACCTCATAAAAATCACTACGACGTTAAATCGTAAAGAAAGACGTAAAAGTTTGCGAGTATATGGTTTGCAGTCGTATATTATGTCTTGACTCCACCGCGGACGAAGTCCAACTGAACAGGGTTGAGGGTGAATGAAAACTTGCAAACTTCAACGAAGTTTTCCGGGCATGCGCACAAATTGCTCCTCAGAGACAAACAAAGTTGGAAATGTAATGACCGCTTTTGAATTTGTATACAAGAGATTATAATTTTTAAGAGGGCTAATTTTTTTTGTATCGAAAAGTTGGGTTTTGATGGCATAATACTTTTTTTTATCATCCTGTTATTTTCTTTTTGTTATTTAATTGTATAATCTAACTGGTAACGATAATCATAAAGTAGCAAGAATACAACCAAAATACTACGAGTTATTTTTTTTTTTTCAATTATATTTTTTTAAAGTGTAAGCTGTTCCAATATTAATGTCATATTATGTACGTAAAAATAATGTTGAGTAAGATAATTATGTTTTCTTTATAAACTCTTAATGTATTAATTAAAAATAAAGATATTCAGTTATGCACACGTTACAAAATAATCACGAAATAATTATATGCACGAACTTTACGAATTACTCGCAATTATGTACATAAAATTGCAAACATGATAAAAAAAACCGGTCAAGTGCGAGTCGGACTCGCGCACCTAGGGTTCCGTACAAACCTGCAGGTATATAAGTAAAAGTTATGGTATTTTGCTGCTAAATGAAATCCGTAACATTACAATATGGAAAGTTGGAGGAGCATAAATTTAAGGCAAAGGTATCTTTATCTTTTCATTAATCCTTTAATTTTTATAAAATAAAATAAATAAATAAAATAAAAATCGCCTTTATTTCTATTACTATTAAAATTTCAATTAATACTAGCGTAAGTATTCTTAGTTTAAACATATGTATGTATATTAACCTATGTATATATTTATTCTATACTTGTATAATTAACTCGTCTACATGTTTATAACATCACTTAATTAATATTGGTAATATAGTTTGTCCATTTTATTATTAGTCTTTTGACAGATCGACGACTGACAAGGTTTAGTGATGTCCTAAAGAATAATCGGTATCGCTAATTTTTTTGTTAAAAAATATAATATTTATTAATATGAAAATATTACGACGTAAAACATAAATAAGTTATATATATATGTACGTCAACTGGATATCGATGAACAATATCGTTGCAAGGCAATATCTATACATATAATAAAATGGTAGAAAAGACAAAACTGTACATTGAATATTTTTTTAAAAGAATACTTGGGGTGTGATCTACAGTCGATACCGAAGCCAAAAATATAGTTTTTAGAATTTTTGTCTGTTTGTCTGTATGTATGTCCGGGATAAACTCAAAAAGTACTGCATGAATTTATTTTCAAATTTGGCACGAATATTATTTAGAAGTCAGGTCAACATATAGGCTACATAATTATTATCGTGCTATCACCTACGGGGAACGAGCAGTGAACCTTTATTTCTTCAACGCATTCTGTAACAACGTGTAATCTAACGACGCATATTTGAATGTTGTTGTTATTATGTTAATAACCATGCTATAAGCTAGCTTCACTCTATAAAAATCACGCAATATAAGTAACTTAGGCCGATAAACATAATTAAATGAATATAAGTAGTATCAAGACAATTTTAAAGCAGCGCCATCTATGAGATTTCAATAACATCATCATCAATCCCTTTTTGGATATAAATAATTTAAATTTGATCTGATGATGTTGGTGAGGTTAATTGGTTATTTTTAAAAGTCATAGATGGAGTTGTGCATTTTCTTCTTAATAATTGTATCGTTAATTCGTTTCAGAGATGAACAAAACATTTAAAAAAAATGTTTTTATATAAGTTTTAAGCTGCTTCATCTATGTCTTATAAAATTCATCGAGTTTATCTGTATATAATAATAATAACTGCATAGATTTATGACAAAATTTAAACTCGAGAACGGCACGCTTTTGCTGTAAGCAATTTGAACTTGTGGGGTGTGTGCGAGGGAGTTTCCAATGAAACGCTAGTGCTAGTGCTAGCTAGTGACGTGCCGCCATAAACTAAATAACGAAGAAAGCCGACGCGAACGCCAAATGTCATGATAGGTAGCCAAACCACTAATGTTGTTTATCGAGAAGACCTATAAGTATGTATTTTTACCCTATTCTGTATTCCTTATTCATTATTTTCTCCATCTGCTTTAGTCACAACTTATGACTTAATTCAGCAGAATCACCATAAAGTCATTTATTCAAAGCAGGCTGAAAATAAGCACTTTTTGAAGGTCAATTTTATAATAGACAGTCTCTCTCCGTTACTGCACTTTCTGTAGATATGTAATGTAAAGAAGAAATGGGTAAATGAATGTTATTTTAAAGGGTATTTTTCGTGCTGTATAGCGTTCACGCAGACGATGTCACGGGCAGCAGCTAATATAATGTATATTTTTGTCCGATTTGATTTACATATACTTATTAATATTATTATTTTTCACTGAATTTTGTGTTCAATAACAATAAACTATAGCCTATGGTACCTACTCCTGAATGGTGTAGCTTTCTGTTCGTGAAAGAATTTTCATGATCGGATTACTATTTGCGAAGATTACTTCCTACAAACAAACAAAGTTAAAAACTTCACCTGTTTATAATATAGATTAGCATTTATTTCTACCGATTATTTGTAATCTGTGGCACAATCATAGTAATCGTTATGAGTGGCATATCACTAAAGGGGCGGTACCCGTCCATGAAGTACGATATTATATCTATGAATTTTTTAGTTAAACAATATGAAACTTCATGGGCCGGAGCTGTCAAAAGACTAATAATAAAATGGACAAAGTATAGTAATAGTCGCCTCTGCGGCGTAGGCCTCTCCTAAACATTTCAATGTAGGTATCCCTTTCCCGTGCTTTCTGTATTCACAGCGGTCCACATAATTATCTGGTTGAAGATATCTCTCCACCTTTTAATTGGTCTCTCTTTTTTCCTTGACCTGTCTCTTGGTAGGAAATTTCTTTTATCGAAGTTATTTATTTACAAATTTTTTAGTCACTATTTAGAAATCTGGTTCAAAAATACTTTATTACTATTAAGTATTAAATTTGAACCATATTATATATAGTAGATATTTATTTATTATTTATTTATTTGTAATTTAATTCGAGCCTTTTTGACCTTTGTACCTGTTTTCAAGTTTGTATAAAACATGTTTTCATAAATTTATTTTTATTATTGTCTGCTATTGTTTAAACATATATATTTTTTAATGTCTAGAATTCTCATTACAGTGTTAATATTACTTGATTTCATTAATTATTTCAATACTGTTGATTTTGACTTACTACTAGCTATACTTGTTTCTCTTAACATATCTCCTAAGGTGTCTGACTGGTTTCATAGTTACTTGCATGGTCGCCGGCTACGAATACATATTGAAGAACTTTCTTCATTCTGGTCTAGAATCAACGCTGGCGTTAAAGATAAATATATAATATGTACCTCTTCGCTTAAATGATAGCCTAACTTTGAAGATACCTTCACATTCGTCTTCCTTTTATTCTAAATCTTTCACGATTGAAGCTTATCGTCTTTGGAACTTATTGCCTCTGTCTAACGCGCTCAATCTTTAATGACATTTGAAAAACTTGTTAAGGAAATGTACTTATCATATTAAATTATGTTAAGCAACTTTATTTTATTATTTATTATTTTTCATGAAGTTACGTTATGTTGTTATGTCATTCGTCTTAATCTATCAATTTGCTTATAGTGTATATACATATGTGTGTATGTATTTATATATTTGTGTATACATATGAGTAAACTTATATGTACATATGTGTCATTAAATATAGCATCTATTGTTATATAGTTATTTATTTATATCTGATTTTTATTTTATATTGTTCCTTTTTTTACAAAATTTTTCGCCCTTCCCCTAGTTTATATGCAAGTCCTCTGCCCAAAGGTTGCCTGGAAGAGATCGCTGTGTTAGCGATAACATAGGCGGCGGAGGGCGTGGGCGGTGTGGGCGACCGCCCACGGCCTCGCGGTGCAAAGGGCCTCGCGCCTGACACCCGAAAATAAATTTTAAAAAGTATGGTAAATCCTAAAGTACACCGTAAGTGAGTAAAAGGCAACAAAAAACTTAACGAGGTCATTCGTTCAACTATTTTACACGGACCTCATATTTTTTCATACCGGGGGCCTTATATGAAAATCGATTCTTAAAGAGTAAACTCAAAAAAAGAGCCTGAACTAGGACGAAATTTCCAATAAAAAAATCAGACTCTCAGAACACTATTATTTGTAATTTTATTTAACGCTGAAAATAGTGCTCTGCGAGGTCGTTACGGCATAGGCGCGCGCAAAATAATTTTTTTATAAAATTAAAAAACAATTTAAAAATTTTAACAAATTATGGTGTCATTTAGACACTTGAACGAAAAATACCTCGGTGAAAAAAAAATTGTCGATTTTTCAAAAAGTTACACCATTGTTCATTAGCTACTTATTTTCCCATCTCTGTTTTTATAAATTACGGCATAAAAGTTTAATTACCAGTGAAGTGATTGGTAGGATAAAAGAGGCAAAATATTATTCTTGTTTACTCGACTGCACTAGAGACTGTAGTAGGGTTGAACAAATGTCGATTATCATAAGATATTGTAATACATCAACTGGAACTATAGAAGAAATTTTTTTCGGATTTCTTGTTGTCACTGAAACGTCAGGAGAATATCTGACTAATGCAATACTAGGAGAGCTAGAAAAAAATGGATTAGATATTCAGAATGGTCGTGGCCAAGGATACGACAATGGTGCAAATATGGTAGGAATAAATAGTGGTGTTAAAACTCGAATATTAAATATAAATCCAAGAGCATTTTTCACACCTTGTTGTTTCATAGCTGGAATCTGTTGTTGGTAGACGCAGCTAATTCTTCGGTGGCAGCAAAAACATTTTTTGGTTTTATTCAAAAGATTTTTTTGCTATTTTCAAGTTCCAGCAAAAGCTGGAAAATAATCAAAGACAAATTAAAGCTCACAATGAAGCCTTTATCAGACAAAAGGTGGGAAAGCAGAATCCAGGCGGTGGAGGCCATTTTATTGCAATTCGATGATGTTGTCGAATGCATAGAAAACTTAAAAAGCCAAACTGAACAATCGGACACGCTTAGTGATTGCGATTCCGTTTTAAACGAAATGTTCAGTTTGGAATTTATTATATCTGTCAATAACATAAGCAAATTATGCCAATCTGTACAAGTCCATTTAGGCATTACTCTTGAACATTTGCGTACATTTTGCAAGTGGATTAAAGAATATCGACAATCTGGATTCGAAAAATGCTTATCTGACGCTCTTCAGTTTATGAAGAAAAGCAGTTATGATTTACCCGAAGAATTTAAAAATAAAAGTTTAGGCAAAAAGAAAAAGATGTCTGATTACGAAGGCGACGATCAGCCTATAAAGTCAGCTAAAACCGTTATGAAACAGAATTTTTTAATGCGATGATTGATTCTGTTATAATTAACATGGAATCGAGATTGATGTCTTTAAATCAACATTTAAAAAATTTCGGTTTGTTTTATGACTTAAACAAGATAACAAAAAACTCCAAAAGAGCAAATACTAAAAAACTGCCAGGATTTACACACAGTCCTGCATGTAGGTGAGAGCAGTGACTTTCAACCTTATGAATTGTATGAGGAATTACAAAATATGGTCCCAAATTTACCAAACTCCATTAAAGACGTGAAAGATCTGCTCCACTATATCATACATAACAATTTGAAAGAAATTTACCCAAATGCTTACATTGTACCTAATTAGAATTTTGTTAACAATACCTGTAAGTACTGCTTACGCTGAAAGGAGTAAATTATTTAAGAAATACTATGGGTCAAGAAAGACTTTCAGCTTTGGCAGTTTTATCCATTGAAGCCGATATTGCATCTAAGGTAAATTACGAACTAATAATTAAGGAGTTCAGTAAAGTCAAAGGTAGAAAATTACTGTTTCTTTAATTTTATATTTTTAACCGATTTCCAAAAAGGACGAGGTTCTCAATTCGATTGATTTTTTTAGAAATTTTGACTGGGTGGACCGATTTCTATGAATTTTATTTTAATTGAAAGGTGTTGCGTGTCATGTGGTCCCATTTAAATTAAATTGAGATCTGACAAACACTTTTCGGGTTATATCTAATAATTCTTATTTACTTGACTATTTTTTCGCCGTCCTACGTTGTATTAAACCGCATAACGTTTAACTAGGTTTATCGATTTTGATGATTTTTACTTAAATCGAAAGCTAATGTTTGTCATGTAGTCTTATTCTTTTAATCGAGATCTGATGACTACTTTTTGAGTAACTTTGATAGCGCGTATTTACTTTAAAAAAAATTTGTTTACTTACGTTGGATTACTTGTCTTGTCGATGTAATTGAAGTCGATTTTTTTTCGTTTGTGAGCAAACAATAAAAAATAAATAATTTATAATAAATAATTATCATAATAAAATAAAGTATAATTATACTTTACATGGTCTAAGATCCGGGATAGCAAAATATTCCCTCATCTGTTAATTAGATGAAAGAATTTTTTATAGGCTGATTTCAATATTTTGAATTTATAAAAACAACCTCTGCCACCATAAGCCTGCTGTAAATAATAATACTTAAAAAATAAAATAAAAATTATCTTTTCGCTCTCATGTTAATTACATGTAGTAAGCTAAAACCGTCAATATTTTACATTATATACCTGACTGCAGTAGGCACCCATCTCTATGATTGCTTTACTTACCTGCAGCCAGGTTACTGACGTATAATGTAAAATATTGACGGTTTTAGCTTACTACATGTACCTAATTAACATGAGAGGGAAAAGATTAAAAAAAATTGCAGCAGGCTTATGGTGGCAGAGGTTGTTTTTATAAATTCACAATATTAAAATTAGCATATAAAAATTGTTTCATCTAATAAACAGATGAGGGAATATTTTGCTATATCCCAGATCTTAGACCAATAGGTCCATCTAATTATTCTAAATAATTAGTCCAGGCGTGATAATATTTGTAATATAATTTATTTACGATTTATTACGAAGTTAAGTAAATATTTAGGTTTTTTTCTTTATTAATAAAAAAACTGTTTAACTTTAAGTAATTTTGTATTTTATATTCCCTTCTTTTTGCACCATCAGAGGGCCTCGCAAATGTACCTTGCCCACATTAAATTTAAGACTTGCGCCGCCACTGAGCGATAAGACCGCCTGTTGCAATTGATGCAAGTTTATTGTTATAAATTCTATGTATTGTTCTTTTGTGTATTGGTGTGCAAAAAGAGTTATTAAATAAATATTACTTTGCAAAGTTTTATAATTGAAAAACAAAGCAGAAATAAACAACATTACACATACTATTTCTGTGGTTGCGATGTAACTATACATTTAACGTTTTCGTAATTTTTCCTGTATCTGTGCTATAAGACGTTGCTTCATACGGGAAGTATTCTTTAGATTTTTATTCCCTTGTCAGTTGTTTGCTAGTTTCAATATATGCGGTTTAAATTGCTGTTTCTTTTGATATCGTGGACATAGAAGTTTGATTTTGTTACAGCTTAAAGTTATTATAGACGTGAGTATTTGATATGAATTTCAATTTAATACTTTTACGCGTTCAAGAGAAAAGTGGTATTAAGTGTAAAATTATTAAAATATTTTTTTTTATATGTAGTAACTAAAAATTTACACTTTTCGCAATTTTTCCTGTATCTGTGCTATAAAACGTTGCTTTGTACCAAATTTCAAGATTCTGACTTCACGGGAAGTACCCTGTAGGTTTTGATTCCTTTGCGACTATTTTCGATGAAAATATGCGGCTTAAATTGGTTTTTCTTTTGATATAGTTGACATAGAAGTTTGATTTTGTTACAGCTTAAAGGTATTATAGACCTGAGTATTTGATATGAATTTTAATGTAATACTTTTACGCGTTCATGAGAAAAGTGGTATTAAGTGTAAAATTATTAAAATATTTTTTTATATGTAGTAACTAAAAATTTACACTTTTCGCAATTTTTCCTGTATTTGTGCTATAAGACGTTGCTTCGTACCAAATTTCAAGATTCTGACTTCACGGGAAGTACCCTGTAGGTTTTGATTCCTTTGGGACTATTTTCGATGAAAATATGCGGCTTAACTTGGTTTTTCTTTTGATACCGTTGACATAGAAGTTTGATTTTGTTACAGCTTAAAGGTATTATAGACTTGAGTATTTGATATAAATTTCAATTTAATACTTTTACTCGTTTATGAGAAAAGTGGTATTAAGTGTAAAATTATTAAAATATTTTTTTTTATATGTAGTAACTAAAAATTTACACTTTTCGCAATTTTTCCTGTATCTGTGCTATAAGACGTTGCTTCGTACCAAATTTCAAGATTCTTAGTTCACGGGAAGTACCCTGTAGGTTTTGATTCCCTTGAGAGTGTCGAAAATTTGCAGCATAAACGGCTGTATCTTTTGATTGCCTTGGATTAGAAGTTTCATTTTTTCACAGCTTTAAGAGGCAGCAGATCTGAGTATTTAATATAAATTTCAGCTTGATGCCTCCACGCGTTTCTGAGAAAAAGGGTCTTGACAGACAGACGGACAACAAAGTGATCCTATAAGGGTTCCGTTTTTACCTTTTGAGGTACGGAACCCTAAAAACGGAAAAATTATCTTGTATATTATTTTGCTTTATTCATTAACTTGCTATTTGATAAGTTTCTTTTAATTTCAAATTTGTCTTACAATTGAATATCATTTTTATTAGGGTTCCGTACCCAAAGGGTAAAAACGGGACCCTATTACTAAGACTTCGCTGTCCGTCCGTCCGTCCGTCCGTCCGTCCGTCCGTCTGTCACCAGGCTGTATCTCAAGAACGGCGGTAGCTAGACAGGTGAAATTTTCACAAATTATGTATTTCTGTTGCCGCTATAACAACAAATACTAAAAACAAAATAAAATAAATATTTAAGGGGGGCGATAATTATTTAATTATTTATTACTCTCCAACGCCATCTATTAGAAATTTGGAAAACTTCGTCGATAGACTAAATAGTTTTCCAATAGCGGCATAGATGGCGTTACAATTAAATAAATGTTTAACAGAAAATTTACTTATATTTAGTTTAGTCAATGGTACGGAACCCTTCGTGCACGAGTCCGACTCGCACTTGACCGATTTTTTCTTACTAGCTTACCCGGCGAACTTCGTACCGCCTACTACCGATACTAACGTCAATAAATTGCTTTCCCGGAACCCCTTCACTAACACTTAAACCTTTTTCAGACAATTTTTTTAAATTTTTCTCTCCGTAAAAACCATCCGCGTACTTCAAGGAATATTATAAAAAAAGAATTAGCGAAATCAGTTCAGCCGTTCTCGAGATTTGCGCTTAGCAACACATTCAGCGATACATATATATATATATATATATATATATATATATAAGATTATATTGGTCTATGAAGGATAATAAAATAAACTATCTTGCGTTGCTCTGAAAATAAAGTTTTTATTGTTAAAATTACATATCTAAGTAACGCTATTTAAAAAATTACCTTAAAACCTACCTGAAAATAAAGAAACGACAATAAAAGTTTATTATTCTCTCCTTCACAGTTATTATTATATTATTATTTATCTTGAAAACGATTTGACTCTTGGTTTTTTAAAAATTTAAATTATAATTTTCTTATACGTCTTATTTGACATTTCAATCTTTTTTAATTAAAAACAAGGTCATATATATGATAGAAAACATTGAATTAAAAGAAATACCTACTACTGTATTTCTTTACATCTCCCCCCTTTGGAAGTAGTTTACATGAGTAAAAATTTTTTATTACGTTTCTTCATCTCCTACTTCTTCTTCTTCTATTATTTGTCTTGGAATAAGCTTCGTAATATGAAAAAAATTTGATTCAGCTTTTTTGTGTCCTGTATCGATCCTATATATTGATTTCGAAACTTTTTCTATAATTTGAAATGGCCCAATCCTCAGTTCTTCTAGTTTTTTTCTATTCAGCGTGTTGCCGTTTTCCACATACACCATGTCCCCAGTTTTAAATTCATGGTTTTTTCTATTTTTGTCAAAATTTTTTTTGTTGTAATTATGTGATTCTATTGTATTTTGAAGCGCTATCGTCCTATCTCTGATCCAGTCGTTTTGAGTTTTTTCTTGCTTCAATTCATTAGGTAAAACAGTGCAATCCGTACCATATAGAAGATAATTTGGTGAAAAACCAGTTACAGAGTGAATAGTTTGGTTATATTTACTAACACATTCATGTGCTATTGTTGTCCAGGCCCTCTTACTTCCATCTTCATTTATTTTACATCTGATTTTATTAACCAGTGTTTGGTTCAGTCTCTCATTTAGACCATTTGAGAATGGAGCATTCACCGCGGTAAAAACCATAATTATCTGTTTGCCCTTTAAAAACTCTTTGAACTCCTTTGAATTAATACCTGGGTATTGGTCAGTAAGTATCATACCAATGTCTTCTGTGTCTGACACATTTTTAACTAGTTTAATAAAATCATTAGCACTCTGTGTTTTTGAGGTTAAAATGAATGCATGTCTACTAAAGTGATCCACTAGCAAATGCAAATATTTTTTTGTAGATCGCGAACCTCCAAAACCACCTATTGTGTCTATAGACATGATTTCGAATGGTTTTGTGGCAGGACCCAGATGCGACATCAAACCAAATTTAGACTGTCCTCTTGTTTTATTCTTTATACAGACCTCACATTGTCTACATATTTTCTTTATATTTTTAGTTAGATTTCTTGCTATATATAGTGGACTAATTGTCTTTTGCATTTGTTTTATTCCAATGTGACATAGATTCTTGTGTATAGTTCTTATAAGTTTATTACTGAATTCTTCTGATAAAATAATTTTTTCTTTATTTCTAACTTTTTTATAGTATATATCTTGTTTATTAATTATTTTCTCTTTGTTATTTTGTATATCTTTATTATTGTTCTGATCTATTTTAATATCTTCCAGGTTAATCAAGTTTACAATCTTTAATTGTTCATTTGTGTTTTCATTCGATTCTAATACAGGGTTTCTGCTAAGGCAATCCGCTTCCAAATTCTCTTTTCCTGGAGCATATTTTAAATTGAAATCATATTGTGATAGGTAGTATGCTAAGTCTCCCAGTTCTTCATCAGTTCGTGATTTCAAATTCATATTTTCTAGTGGTTTATGATCTGAATAAACTGTGAATGACTTTCCCATCAGCCAGTACTGCCAGTATTGCACTGCTTCTTTGATGGCCAAGCATTCCAAGTAAATAGCTTTTTTCTTCTTTTGGGCTTCATTTAGTTTCTTAGAGAAGTAAGCTACCGGTTTTTCTTTACCATTTGGCTGTATCTGTTTTAAAATAGCCCCAATACCCTCTATAGATGCATCCGTGTAAATATTTATCGGTAAGTCTTTATCATAAATTTCTAGCACTGGTTGAGAACATAGGATATTTTTGATGGTCTCAAAAGCTTTTTGACATTGTTCGGACCAAATAAATGGTTGATTTTTTCTAAGTAAGTTGTGTAACGGATCTAATATTATCGCTCTCCTTGGTATATATTCATTGTAAAAATTGACTTTTCCTAACAGTTGTCTTACGTTTTTTTGTGTTTTTGGAGTTGGAAAATTTCTTATTGAAATCAGATTATCTTTCACTGGTTTTATACTATTATTTTGAATTATATGGCCCAAGTATTTTACGGAGTCTGATGCAAATATGCACTTTTGAAACTTTAATCTAAAACCCTCTGTCTTAATTGCTTCTAACAGCTGTGTTAGATGATGTATATGTTGATCAAAAGTTTTGGAGAATATTAGGATATCATCTATATAATTTACTGTAAAATCTGTAAGTTTGTATTTCCTTAGAATGTTACTTAATATTCTTTGGAAAATAGCTGGCGCGGTCTTTAGTCCAAACGGTAGACAAGTCCATTGGAAATGCCCTTCCTGTGTTATAAATCCTGTCTTTTTTTTATCTTCTACTCGTAATGGAATAGACCAAAATGCTGAATTTATATCCAGAGTTGAATAATAATTGCAATTTCTTGTCTTTGTAATTAAATCTTCTATTAACGGAAATGGTTGAGCTTCTGGTACTACGATTTTGTTCAAGTCTCTGAAATCTATGCATAATCTTGATCTTTTATTTTCTTCTTTTTTAAATGCCAAAGTGACAGGTGCAGCAAATGGGCTGCAGGATTCTTCTATAAGTTTATTATCCAATAATTTTCCTATTTGTTCTTCTATCTCTTTTTTATCTTCAATCGTACACCTGTAAGGCCTTTTAGCGCAGTATTTTTCTACTAATAAATCTATTCTGGCTTCATACCCATTAACAGTTCCAACGTCATATTTATTCTTTGCAAAAATTGAATTATATTTATTAATCAATTTATTTATTTCTGATTTCTGATATTCATTTAAATGGTTTATTTTTATTTTGAACTCTTCTTCTTTTACATGTTCGTTAAAATTAATATTGTATTCTTCCATATTTTTGTTTTCTATTTTTTCTTGGTTAACATTTGCTTTTATATCGAAAGAATCTTCTTTCCATTTCTTTATCTCTTCTTCTTCTTTATTTATTTTTATATTTGAAACACTAGCTTCAAATTTTTTTTATTAAAGTTTTGTTTTTGAGTGATTTCTAAATCTTCATTTTGTATTAATTTAAATTTCTTTATCATATCTAATCCAATCAAAAAATCATATTTGAAATTTTGTTCATCTATAATGTATACTTCTACATTTTCTTCTATTTCAAATATTTTTATTTTTATGTTTGTCAAACCATTTGTCTTTTTGACACCATTAATTGTGACTAAACTTGCTTTATTCAAACTGTTTCCTTTACCTTTTAGTTTTAATAAATTGGAATTAATTAGAGAAACGTTTGAACCAGAATCATAGATTCCATAAATTTCTAATGTATTATTTAATAATAGTTTGACTTTAATTAATGGTGTCACTATTAGTTTTTTTGTTCAGTTTCATGTAACTCTGCTTCTATGACTGAATTGTTTATATGTCTAATGGTTTTCTCTTTTGTTTTGTCACCTTCTCCTATTTTAAACCAACAAGCATATTCAGGGTGGTAGCGAATCCCTTTATTTAACCTTTCACAAGTTTTACATGGCTTTTTTTCTTCGTTTCCAGGGATACCTCTTGGGTTTCCGTATTTTTTGTAGTTCAATGTATTTTTTTTATTTATCAAATATTCTAATTTTCTCATTTCATTAAAAATATCCACTGTATCTTGCAACGTTTCTCTATCAATCCTGTTTAGTACATGTTCAGGCAAACCTGCTGCAATTAGGTCTATCAAAGTACCTGTATCAATTGAATTTCGCATTTCCAGGAGCAGTTTTTCTTTCTTTATGGCATAATCAACCAATGATCCGTCTTTATACTTGAATGATAAAGCATAGGTAATTTGGTTCCACCCTTTGTTTGTAAATGATTCACAAAATTTCTTTTTCCATATTGACCATTCAGAGTTTATGGTTAATTTTAACATCATGGAACTGTACCAATCTACACAACTTTTATCCATGAACAGTCTGAGTATTTCAATTTTTTTCTCATCTTCGGTCACGTCAAATCGTATACATTCTTTCTCGAAAATATCAATCCATTGGATTGCATTAAAATTTTTGCTCGTAAATTTTTCAATTACAAACCTTTCTGCAATATTTTTCAAATTTACTTGTTTGGTATCCTGTGTATTTTGAACTAATTTTTCTAATAATTTCTCCAATACACCTGCTTCTCTATTTTGTGTAGTCTGTTCTTTTTTTATTTCCTCTAAGTACTGATTTTCAAATAGTAAATTATCATCCTCATCTAAGTAGACTTTCCTAAGTTCTTTTGTCATTGTTATCCAAACTCTTCGTACGTGATATCTTTTCTTTAAGCTGTTTTTTACCTTCGTGAAAGTTGGTGTTTTTATTAGTTCTTTGTGATGAGCAATGGATTGATACTCTTCTTGTATAGCATAAACTTTATCATCACACGTAGCTATTGATGTTAAACATAAATTATTTGCTTTTCCGTCGTTCGCCGGCAGTATGGTGAATTCGAAACATAGTTTCTCCATCTTATATTGTATTATCTTATGTCTATGTTCTTCATAAACAAAATTGTCGTTTTATAAGATTATATTGGTCTATGAAGGATAATAAAATAAACTATCTTGCGTTGCTCTGAAAATAAAGTTTTTATTGTTAAAATTACATATCTAAGTAACGCTATTTAAAAAATTACCTTAAAACCTACCTGAAAATAAAGAAACGACAATAAAAGTTTATTATTCTCTCCTTCACAGTTATTATTATATTATTATTTATCTTGAAAACGATTTGACTCTTGGTTTTTTAAAAATTTAAATTATAATTTTCTTATACGTCTTATTTGACATTTCAATCTTTTTTAATTAAAAACAAGGTCATATATATGATAGAAAACATTGAATTAAAAGAAATACCTACTACTGTATTTCTTTACATATATATATATATATATATATATATATATATATATATATATATATATATATATATATATATATATATATATATAGATATATTGTTACGTGCTTAGGTGTTTGGATGTTTTGTATCTATATATCTGGGTTGTTATTTATTAAGACACATCAGGTAGGTACCTACTCATTTTATTTAAGTCAGAACAACCGCCAGACCAACTAAAGAAAGTTTACTCTTATATGGTTTGCATTAAATTGACAAGCCCTTATACTTCCCACTGTTGGACAAAGGCTTTTTACCTGTATAGGAAAAGTATTGGAGTTTAATCTCTTATATTCTGCTCCACTACGAGTTGGCTGATAACTTCCCTAATGATGAAAATAGTAAAAACCATTAAACTGACTTGTAATACATAGTTAAGACACACACGTCATTACATTTCACTTGTTTCAAATTTTATACTTATTTCTTAATCAAATCATTACCTGATGGTAAGACCGTAGCCTATAGACGCCTGCAACACCAGAAGCATCGCAAGCGCGTTGCCGACCCTATCCCCAATCCCCCCCAGGAGCTCTGGTCACCTTACTCACCAACAGGAACACAATACTGCTTGAAAACAGTATTATTTAGCTGTGGTCTTCTGTAAGGTCGAGGTACTACCCCAGTCGGGCAGCTCCATATTTTGAGCAGAAAATTTCCTGCAGCTGTGCCCTACCTCAGTTAAATCTTTAAATTTTAATAAAGAAATTTTTGATTAATTTATTAAAAGTAGTGGACACCCAGAGGTCGAAATTCGACTATAATTAAAAATTTAAATTAAAGAAAACCAAATAATTATGAAAATAAAGAACCTTTTTTAAACTTTTCAATTTGACTAGGTACAGACTTTGACAATCAACAAAATAGTATAATATGCGTGTGTGTGTGTGTCAAATACATGGTAGTGTGTGTAATGCTTTTTTTATAAATTTTATGTAGATTTTATGTATAATTAAAAAATATATATTAGCATTCTGCACTCCTTCTCTATATAAACTACAAGTGTGCGAAATTTCATACTCCTCCGTCCGCGCAATTTCCGTAAAAAGGGGTACAAAGTTTTTGCTTCACGTATTAATATATAGGTGAATATACAAATTTAATACATGACCAATGGTAACTAGGTATACATTTGTTTTCTGTTTAATAAAGAATAGAAACCAATGTTAGAAAAAATTCTATTCTAAATATAGGACGTTTTCTTTCTTTCGTTTACTCGGCCTATGCAAACCACGTTTTTTAAACGCGCCGTCGACGCGCGTTTCTAAAACGCGCGTCGACAGCGCGTTTGTATCGCGACATACGCGCGTTTGCATCGCGTCTGTATCGCGTGACACGCGCGTCGACGGCGCATTTTTATCCTACAGAGCAGTTTGTTGGAGTTTGTATCGATTGAAACGCGCGTCGACGGCGCGTTTGTATCGCGACATACGCGCGTTTGCATCGCGTCACCAGCGCGTTTGCATCGCGTCTGTATCGCGTTTAAAAAACGCAGTTTGCATAGGCCCTTAAATCCGTTCATAGATCAGGTGACTTCTATCAGATCAAGATCGAATTTAAATGGTAATACGATCTTAAACTGTCTAGTAAAAAAGTATCATTATAATTTAGTAAAAAAGTATCATTATATTTAGTTTCTCACAAACGAAGAAAAAAACAACTTCAATTACATCCACAAGTAATACAAACATAGGTAGACGAAAAAATAGTCAAGTAAATAAGCGATTACTCAAAAAGTACTCATCAGATACCTAGGTCAAATTTAAATAGGACCAAACGACAAACACTACTTTTTGATTAAAAAAAGAACAAGATACATAAAAACTACAGTTGAATCGAGAACCTCCTCCTTTTTTGAAGTCAGTCAAAAATAAAGTCGAAAAGATACTTCTTTTTTTAAACTCGGTAAAACTGATTGAAATCTAAAGATATTGCGTTTTATAGCATAACTTTTATGTTATTTATTTAAATTTTCCATTTGTTTTCGTGAGAGTAATAAATAAAAACCGGTCAAGTGCGAGTCGGACTCGCGCACCGAGGGTTCCGTACAAACCTGCAGGTATATAAGTAAAAGTTATGGTATTTTGCTGCTAAATGAAATCCGTAACATTACAATATGGAAAGTTGGAGGAGCATAAATTTAAGACAAAGGTATCTTTATCTTTTCATTAATCCTTTAATTTATATAAAATAAAATAAATAAATAAAATAAAAATCGCCTTTATTTCTATTACTATTAAAATTTCAATTAATACTAGCGTAAGTATTCTTAGTTTAAACATATGTATGTATATTAACCTATGTATATAATTATTCTATACTCGTATAATTAACTCGTCTACATGTTTATAACATCACTTAATTAATATTGGTAATAGTAATAGTCGCCTCTGCGGCGTAGGCCTCTCCTAAACATTTCCATGTATCCCTTTCCCGTGCTTTCTGTATACACAGCGGTCCACATAATTATCTGGTTGAAGATATCTCTCCACCTTTTAATTGGTCTCCCTTTTTTCCTTGACCTGTCTCTTGGTAGGAAAGTTCTTTTATCGAAGTTATTTATTTACAAATTTTTTAGTCACTATTTATAAAACTGGTTCAAAAATACTTTATTACTATTAAGTATTAAATTTGAACCATATTATATATAGTAGATATTTATTTATTATTTATTTATTTATTTAAATAGTCCCACAGATGATGTAACATTTATTTTGTAATTTAATTCGAGCCTTTTTGACCTTTGTACCTGTTTTCAAGTTTGTATAAAACATGTTTTCCTAAATTTATTTTTATTATTGTCTGCTATTGTTTAAACATATATATTTTTTAATGTCTAGAATTCTCATTACAGTGTTAATATTACGTGATTTCATTAATCATTTCAATACTGTTGATTTTGACTTACTACTAGCTATACTTGGTTCTCTTAACATATCTCTTATGGTGTCTGACTGGTTTCATAGTTACTTGCATGGTCGCCGGCTACGAATACATATTGAAGAAGTTTCTTCATTCTGGTCTAGAATCAACGCTGGCGTTAAAGATAAATATATAATATGTACCTCTTCGCTTAAATGATAGCCTAACTTTGAAGATACCTTCACATTCGTCTTCCTTTTATTCTAAATCTTTCACTATTGAAGCTTATCATCTTTGGAACTTATTGCCACTGTCTAACGCGCTCAATCTTTAATGACATTTGAAAAACTTGTTAAGGAAATGTACTTATCATATTAAATTATGCTAAGCAACTTTATTTTATTATTTATTATTTTTCATGAAGTTACGTTATGTTGTTATGTCATTCGTCTTAATCTATCAATTTGCTTATAGTGTATATACGTATGTTTGTATGTATTTATATATTTGTGTATACATATGAGTAAACTTATATGTACATATATTATTAAATATAGCATCTATTGTTATATAGTTATTTATTTATATCTGATTTTTATTTTATATTGTTCCTTTTTTTACAAAATTTTGCGCCCTTCCCCTAGTTTATATGCAAGTCCTCTGCCCAAAGGTTGCCTGGAAGAGATCGCTGTGTTAGCGATAAGGCCGCCTGTTGCAATTGATGCAAGTTTATTGTTATAAATTCTATGTATTGTTCTTTTGTGTATTGGTGTGCAAAAAGAGTTAGTAAATAAATATTACTTTGCAAAGTTTTATAATTGAAAAACAAAGCAGAAATAAACAACATTACACATACTATTTCTGTGGTTGCGATGTAACTATACATTTAACGTTTTCGTAATTTTTCCTGTATCTGTGCTATAAGACGTTGCTTCATACGGGAAGTATTCTTTAGATTTTTATTCCCTTGTCAGTTATTTGCTAGTTTCAATATATGCGGTTTAAATTGCTGTTTCTTTTGATATCGTGGACATAGAAGTTTGATTTTGTTACAGCTTAAAGTTATTATAGACGTGAGTATTTGATATGAATTTCAATTTAATACTTTTACGCGTTCAAGAGAAAAGTGGTATTAAGTGTAAAATTATTAAAATATTTTTTTTTATATGTAGTAACTAAAAATTTACACTTTTCGCAATTTTTCCTGTATCTGTGCTATAAAACGTTGCTTTGTACCAAATTTCAAGATTCTGACTTCACGGGAAGTACCCTGTAGGTTTTGATTCCTTTGCGACTATTTTCGATGAAAATATGCGGCTTAAATTGGTTTTTCTTTTGATATCGTTGACATAGAAGTTACATTTTGTTACAACTTAAAGGTATTATAGACCTGAGTATTTGATATGAATTTAAATTTAATACTTTTACGTGTTCATGAGAAAAGTGGTATTAAGTGTAAAATTATTAAAATATTTTTTTTATATGTAGTAACTAAAAATTTACACTTTTCGCAATTTTTCCTGTATCTGTGCTATAAGACGTTGCTTCGTACCAAATTTCAAGATTCTGACTTCACGGGAAGTACCCTGTAGGTTTTGATTCCTTTGGGACTATTTTCGATGAAAATATGCGGCTTAACTTGGTTTTTCTTTTGATACCGTTGACATAGAAGTTTGATTTTGTTACAGCTTAAAGGTATTATAGACTTGAGTATTTGATATAAATTTCAATTCAATACTTTTACGCGTTTATGAGAAAAGTGGTATTAAGTGTAAAATTATTAAAATATTTTTTTTTATATGTAGTAACTAAAAATTTACACTTTTCGCAATTTTTCCTGTATCTGTGCTATAAGACGTTGCTTCGTACCAAATTTCAAGATTCTTAGCTCACGGGAAGTACCCTGTAGGTTTTGATTCCCTTGAGAGTGTCGAAAATTTGCAGCATAAACGGCTGTATCTTTTGATTGCTTTGGCTTAGAAGTTTCATTTTTTCACAGCTTTAAGAGGCAGCAGATCTGAGTATTTAATATAAATTTCAGCTTGATGCCTCCACGCGTTTCTGAGAAAAAGGGTCTTGACAGACAGACGGACAACAAAGTGATCCTATAAGGGTTCCGTTTTTACCTTTTGAGGTACGGAACCCTAAAAATCGGCGAAGTGCGAGTCGGACTCGCGCAAAAAGGGTTCCGTACCATTGGTAAACAACACAGTAGGTACATTGATTTTAATCGGGCAAAAAGCGGCAAAAAATCACATTTGTTGTATGAGATCCTAGCCTAATAATTTATTTTATTTTAATTTTATTATTTATTATTAAAGTGACTGTACAATTAAGTATTTTGTGAATATTTCAAGTGCCTACCTCTTACCATTTATTGATATCGGGCCAAAATAGGCAAAAATGACGTTTTTTTGTATGGGAGCCTGAGCCTCCCTTAAATATTTATTTTATTTTAATTTTATTATTTATTATTAAATTAAAATTACAACTGAGTATTTTGTGAATATTATTTTAAGAGCCTACCTGTTGCTATTATTGATATCGAGCAAAAAAGGGCAAGAAAATCGCGTATGTTGTATGGCAATTGGCAACCCCCCTTAAATATTTATTTCATTTTGTTTTTAGTATTTCTTGTTATAGCGGCAACAGAAACATATAATTTGTGAAAATTTCAACTGTCTAGCTATATCGCCGTTGAGATATAGCCTGGTGACAGACGGACGGACGGACGAACGGACAGCGAAGTCTTAGTAATAGGGTCTCGTTTTTACACTTTGGTTACGGAACCCTAAAAAGGATTAAAACAATTAACTTTTTCATTGTTAATTACAGTAAAAAAATACACAACATTCTAATTTAATAAAATGCATAGGCGGTCTTATTACAACCTCTGTACATAGAAAAAGTTCAGTGTGAATGAAGGTAATTATATCATTCTCATTTTTATTTTGGGACTACATAATACCAAATACTACTTGTTTGACTTATAATATAAAAAATACCTGTTTTATACAGAACGCCCAATAAATATATTATCTGGTACAATGATAATAATCAATTCAAGCGTATTTTATGGGTACACATAACTATTTTTATTTTATATAATTATACCATATCCTAATACCTGAATAAACAACATCAAATATCTGTATTGTTTTTCTAAATAATTTGAAGCTCCAAAACTTTCCCCTAATAATTGTGTTGGTTCAACCTGCTGGGTTCCCAGGTATAAATTTATTCTACAATTTAAATACCGAAGGAACAACAAATTTCACGATACTAATAAATAATCATTTTTGTTTTTTTTGTTTTTAGGGTTCCGTACCTCAAAAGGTAAAAACGGAACCCTTATAGGATCACTTTGTTGTCCGTCTGTCTGTCAAGACCCTTTTTCTCAGAAACGCGTGGAGGCATCAAGCTGAAATTTATATTAAATACTCAGATCTGCTGCCTCTTAAAGCTGTGAAAAAATGAAACTTCTAAGCCAAAGCAATCAAAAGATACAGCCGTTTATGCTGCAAATTTTCGACACTCTCAAGGGAATCAAAACCTACAGGGTACTTCCCGTGAGCTAAGAATCTTGAAATTTGGTACGAAGCAACGTCTTATAGCACAGATACAGGAAAAATTGCGAAAAGTGTAAATTTTTAGTTACTACATATAAAAAAAAATATTTTAATAATTTTACACTTAATACCACTTTTCTCATAAACGCGTAAAAGTATTGAATTGAAATTTATATCAAATACTCAAGTCTATAATACCTTTAAGCTGTAACAAAATCAAACTTCTATGTCAACGGTATCAAAAGAAAAACCAAGTTAAGCCGCATATTTTCATCGAAAATAGTCCCAAAGGAATCAAAACCTACAGGGTACTTCCCGTGAAGTCAGAATCTTGAAATTTGGTACGAAGCAACGTCTTATAGCACAGATACAGGAAAAATTGCGAAAAGTGTAAATTTTTAGTTACTACATATAAAAAAAATATTTTAATAATTTTACACTTAATACCACTTTTCTCATGAACACGTAAAAGTATTAAATTTAAATTCATATCAAATACTCAGGTCTATAATACCTTTAAGTTGTAACAAAATGTAACTTCTATGTCAACGATATCAAAAGAAAAACCAATTTAAGCCGCATATTTTCATCGAAAATAGTCGCAAAGGAATCAAAACCTACAGGGTACTTCCCGTGAAGTCAGAATCTTGAAATTTGGTACAAAGCAACGTTTTATAGCACAGATACAGGAAAAATTGCGAAAAGTGTAAATTTTTAGTTACTACATATAAAAAAAAATATTTTAATAATTTTACACTTAATACCACTTTTCTCTTGAACGCGTAAAAGTATTAAATTGAAATTCATATCAAATACTCACGTCTATAATAACTTTAAGCTGTAACAAAATCAAACTTCTATGTCCACGATATCAAAAGAAACAGCAATTTAAACCGCATATATTGAAACTAGCAAATAACTGACAAGGGAATAAAAATCTAAAGAATACTTCCCGTATGAAGCAACGTCTTATAGCACAGATACAGGAAAAATTACGAAAACGTTAAATGTATAGTTACATCGCAACCACAGAAATAGTATGTGTAATGTTGTTTATTTCTGCTTTGTTTTTCAATTATAAAACTTTGCAAAGTAATATTTATTTACTAACTCTTTTTGCACACCAATACACAAAAGAACAATACATAGAATTTATAACAATAAACTTGCATCAATTGCAACAGGCGGCCTTATCGCTAACACAGCGATCTCTTCCAGGCAACCTTTGGGCAGAGGACTTGCATATAAACTAGGGGAAGGGCGCAAAATTTTGTAAAAAAAGGAACAATATAAAATAAAAATCAGATATAAATAAATAACTATATAACAATAGATGCTATATTTAATAATATATGTACATATAAGTTTACTCATATGTATACACAAATATATAAATACATACAAACATACGTATATACACTATAAGCAAATTGATAGATTAAGACGAATGACATAACAACATAACGTAACTTCATGAAAAATAATAAATAATAAAATAAAGTTGCTTAGCATAATTTAATATGATAAGTACATTTCCTTAACAAGTTTTTCAAATGTCATTAAAGATTGAGCGCGTTAGACAGTGGCAATAAGTTCCAAAGATGATAAGCTTCAATAGTGAAAGATTTAGAATAAAAGGAAGACGAATGTGAAGGTATCTTCAAAGTTAGGCTATCATTTAAGCGAAGAGGTACATATTATATATTTATCTTTAACGCCAGCGTTGATTCTAGACCAGAATGAAGAAACTTCTTCAATATGTATTCGTAGCCGGCGACCATGCAAGTAACTATGAAACCAGTCAGACACCATAAGAGATATGTTAAGAGAACCAAGTATAGCTAGTAGTAAGTCAAAATCAACAGTATTGAAATGATTAATGAAATCACGTAATATTAACACTGTAATGAGAATTCTAGACATTAAAAAATATATATGTTTAAACAATAGCAGACAATAATAAAAATAAATTTAGGAAAACATGTTTTATACAAACTTGAAAACAGGTACAAAGGTCAAAAAGGCTCGAATTAAATTACAAAATAAATGTTACATCATCTGTGGGACTATTTAAATAAATAAATAAATAATAAATAAATATCTACTATATATAATATGGTTCAAATTTAATACTTAATAGTAATAAAGTATTTTTGAACCAGTTTTATAAATAGTGACTAAAAAATTTGTAAATAAATAACTTCGATAAAAGAACTTTCCTACCAAGAGACAGGTCAAGGAAAAAAGGGAGACCAATTAAAAGGTGGAGAGATATCTTCAACCAGATAATTATGTGGACCGCTGTGTATACAGAAAGCACGGGAAAGGGATACATGGAAATGTTTAGGAGAGGCCTACGCCGCAGAGGCGACTATTACTATTACCAATATTAATTAAGTGATGTTATAAACATGTAGACGAGTTAATTATACGAGTATAGAATAATTATATACATAGGTTAATATACATACATATGTTTAAACTAAGAATACTTACGCTAGTATTAATTGAAATTTTAATAGTAATAGAAATAAAGGCGATTTTTATTTTATTTATTTATTTTATTTTATATAAATTAAAGGATTAATGAAAAGATAAAGATACCTTTGTCTTAAATTTATGCTCCTCCAACTTTCCATATTGTAATGTTACGGATTTCATTTAGCAGCAAAATACCATAACTTTTACTTATATACCTGCAGGTTTGTACGGAACCCTCGGTGCGCGAGTCCGACTCGCACTTGACCGGTTTTTATTTTTTTTTTAATAGATCGGCAAACAAGCCATGCTCACCTGATGGAAAGCGATCATCGTAGTTTATAGACGTCTGCAAACACCAGAAGCATCGCAAACGCGTTGCCGACCCTGTCCCCATTTCCCCCAGGAGCTCTGGTCACGTTAATCACTAACAGGAACACAACACTGCTTGAAAGCAATATTAATTAGCTGTGGTCTTCTGTAAGGTCGAGATACTACCCCAGTCGGGCTGCTCCATATTTTGAGCAGAAAATTTTCTTCTGTGCCCTACCTCAGTTCCTTTATTGAAAACAAGATCAATAGTTTTTACGAGTAAAATAAAAAAACAACCGTCATAAACAAAACATAATTATTATTATTGAATAATATATCTACTAATAAATCGATATCGTGATTTGACAAAGAAATTAGAGTATTTATTTACATTTGTGGTTCTTTAAAGTTCTATATTATATATTCTATATTATACACATTTATTTTCGTATTTGTTATTAAAAATATAATTATATAGATTCATTGTTTATGTTATTTTGGATTAACTAATTTCCCGGAGAAAAGTTGTTGTCCTCTCGCTAAGATGAAAAATAAGAATGGGTGATCTGCTTTAACATGACGAACATTATGATATATTTTTTGCGATAAAGTTGTAATTACTAAACCTGAAAAAATTACAGATTTTATACCCTAAAATAATTTTTTTACAAAATATATGTAAATATACAAACACATACAAAATTATTGATTATATTATTATTCACGTTACACACTAAATACAAACGGCAAAATTATATTATATAATGTTAAACAGATAAGGTCACAACAAAAATTAACAAAGTTTTAACAAAATTAATAATACATTACCTGTAGACGCCGCAGCTTCCGTACCAAATTCATTGACCTCTATAAATGCCTTATGCTTCGCACTTGAAACACTTACTGTTTCATCTCGTACAATATTCGTCAAACCTGAATCTTGTTCACTAAATATTCCTTTAACTCCTACCTAAAATGACGAAATGCTTAATCTATATAATAAAAATGAATGTTGCTAAGCGCATAACTGGAGAATGGCTAGACCGATTCGGCTAATTTTTTTTTGTATGTTTCTTAAAAATCCCACGGAAGGTTTTTATGTGCATTTTTACAAAAAAAAAAAACAGACAGAACGAAGTCTGTCCGGGCAACTAGTTATAAATAATAATAAATCCATAGCATAGCCCTGTCCTGTTTACTTTTATCGTAATAATGTGTATCAAAGCCAGATTTGAGGAAGTTGTAATTTCACCTGCTTCGGTTTTTCTATACTTGCCAGTCAGTCAGTTTAGTCAGTTCAGCCTATTGTGGTCCACTGCTGGACATTATTGGGCCTCCCCAAGTTCGCGCCAAACATTCCAGCTTTCCGCAATCCTCATCTGACCAGCGGCCATCTTACGAAGATCGTCGGTCTTACGCAGATCGCTATCGGGTGTATATACTATATAATAACAACCAGGACCTATAGCTTAACGTACTCTCTGAGGCACGGTGGGGAGACTCATAAGGACAGACAACCAGATCGGAAATAAATATTAGTATAAACACAAATATCCACTCCGAGCGGGAACCGTAGCCACGACCGCCGGTGCCAGTCGTCAACATAAAAAATTATCGATATGCAATTTTTTGTGAGCAAAATGCTCATAGCGCGCACTCTCACGGGTTAACAATTATACCGAAACAAACCACAACAACGAGAATAGGTATTCCTTATGAACTTACCTTTTCATACGCTTCTTGCAAATTCAAGTCTGTCTCAATCTTAAATTTCGGCATTATCAAGTCTATGTTTCTTTCTTCCATCTGACTTATTGCTGCTTCTAGTATATCGGGAGCTAGTTTAAGCTGATCCAGAAGAACCGATAGACCAGTGTTTGATAATGGTAACACTAACAGAAATGTTGCTATACCGTCCTTATAAGGTATCATTACTAACTAAAAAGTAAAACTATCAAAATAAATATTTTTAATCTAGTGTCTTGTGGCTACGACTAATAAATAATACCTCTTTAAGAACTGGCTAGACAATAATTTTACACTCAGCTAGAAAATAATTTTACACTTGTAATTAAAGTAAATAAAACAAAATTCAATTTTTACTTACTTCAGCCCCTAATGCTTCGCTTTTTGTGTAATTATAAGGTCCAACACTTTTCATCATAGGTATAGTTTTTTTACTGCTTAGCGTATGAAATGTACCATTTTTAATGTTTGAAAATGGAGCTTCCCATTTCGCCTATAAGAATTTTCAGAAGCTGTTTTAACACATCCTATAAATTATTGAGTTTGCATGCGTATTGTATAACAGCAATTAAAGGTTAGTTAAGCCAAAAAGTATAGCATTGGTAGTTTTTTTTTGTCTTTAATAGTACTCATTTTTTATTATTACAAGGAAAAAGGTTTTAGCAGTGGTTTTGTTTCTAGGCTGCAAAGCAGTCGCATTAAGTTCCAGCCCGCTTCAGCCTGTAATATCCCACTGTTGGGCATAGGCCTCTTTCCCCATGTAGGAGAAGGATCAGAGCTTAATCCACCACGCTGCTCGAATGCGGGTTGGCGGATATATTTCTACTATGAGTAACGATCGCTATCAGGTCTACATGATAACAACCGAGACCGACGGCTTAACGTGCTCTCCGAGGTACGGTGGGGGGAACCCACAAGGACCAACGGTAAATATCTGCATGGCCAATACAAATTAATGTTGTTGTGTGCGGGGATCGAATTCGCAACCGCCAGCGCAACAGTCATACATAAACCAGCGCTGTGACCGCTGCGCCAACGCGGCGTCCATCATTAAGTTCCAGCTAAAGATATTGAAATATATCCTTACATCTCGGATAGTTTCAAAAATCTTGATCATGTACATATTGTTATATAATAATATTTATATAATAATAGAATTATTAATACCAAACAATTTATTACTCAAAAAAATTCAACGTTAAACATTCTTAAAATAATAATAACGTTTTGTATAAAAAGTATGTTACTTACATTGAAATACACGGCGTTTACCAATATCAAAGACGTTGTAGGTGTAATATCACTCGCACTGATAATGTCTTGTATGCGACCATTTGTTTGTGCAGATACCTTTAATGTTTAGCATATAATAATAATTGAATGGCGTTTAACTTAAAACCTAAACATATTTTAGACTTTTAGAGAATTTATTTACTTTTTGCATTTAACAAATACACATGTTCCAATATTTTAATGCAAAGAATATTTTACATCAACTTTACAAGACTAATATTGAACAAAATCTTCTTATTAAATGCTAACGCCTAATAGTCCGGGATCCCTAGTACATTTTTTTCACTTGATTACTATCAAGCAAATTTTCCAGAAGTAGCTTCATTTTGATGAGACGAACAAAAATTTCCTCTACGAAAACTTTCGATTGTGGTAGGTAATAGAGTTAGCAGGGGATAGAGCAGCAGTGAGCGTAGGACCGGGATAACGTACCACGCAATTTGTAGGACAATATTACTATTAAATTATATAAATATTAACTAACTAAAAGAAAAAAAAACAGAAAATAATAATAATAATAATAATAATATCCTATCGTAATATCTGCCAACGGTTTGATCCCGGTTAGCCTCGCTCACCATCTGAGGCAACTGGGGATCCGGGACGGTTCGCTCGCAGGCAGGATGCAGAAGGCGGTGTTACTTGACTCGGCTAGGATTGTCCGCCGGTTTCTCAGCCTACAGCCCTAACCCCCGGCCGTTTGATCTCCCTGCCGGGGTGTAATCCTCTACCCGCTTATATTTATATATGTAAGTATATGTAAATTTATTATATTATTCATATAAGTATTTATTATATATATGTATATAATATATATTAAACGGGTGGAGTGACAGCGAACATAATAATAATAATACTCTTTATTGTACACCATTAAAAGAAACAAGAAAATAATAACATAAAGTAAAAGATGTACAATAATAATAAATAATAATAATAGTAATAAATTAATTTTTTATTTGAATTATGAATAGACACGTCTTCTCGATTTTTTAGAATATGTGCATATAATGGATATTTGGCAAGAGAAGAAGAAGAAAAGAAACACTATACTCAGTACATTAACTTACCCATGTATTGATTTCTTCAGCTGCATAAGTTGGATATTCAAAATCTAATTTTGAAATACTAGATTTGAATATATCCCTCGCCTGATCTACGAATGCATTTTGTAGGCGACTCTTAGATGATACATATAGTTTACTGGCTATATCTAATCTTACGCCAGGAAGGTATCGCAGTTCCAGAATTAGTCTTTTGAAATGATCACTAATCTGTTTGATAGAAATTTTTTATATGGAGTATAAAATTTGCAAAGATCAATCATCAAGTTACTGCTACATCTATTAGTATAAAGAGTCAAAATTTTATTGTTCATTTTTCATCGACTTTCTAATATTACTATACGTTTATTAATTTATTTTTCAACATAAAAATCATCTCTATCGTATAACTTAGACTATAAAAAATCATCAACACTATAAGGTTAAGTTCAAAGTTTTTATTCTTAGAAGAGGCAGTAAATCAAATCAATTAAATGTATTATTACCGTAAATAAATACTTTTACAGTAATGACTTTCAAAATACTGACCAAATTTTTTTGAGAAACACCAATAGCATCTAAAAGTTCATTTAAAGTGCCACGCTCTGCTCCCAGGGCCAACTTCGCAAGCGGCATAAGGGCTGATATTGGTGAACATACTGTACTCTCATAGGGAGTGGAAAGTAATCCGTGCTTATAAAAATAAATCAGTTAAATTACATGAAAACAAAATGAACTAGGATTAGTATAAAGATGTTATTAAAATTACTGTTAATTTAAATATTCTTAAATAGATAACGCTAGTATGGCTCATAGCAAAAGCTGAACTAAAAGAATTTAGTATTACAATATTACAAAATATTTTAAATAAAGAATTATGTTCATGAAATACCTAACGTTAGGAGATAAAATAGTGAAAAAATATCTACCACAAAAAAAGATTTTCTGATCGACCCACAAAGATCAAAATGTTTGCTACCATCCAAATCACAAACGGGATCAAGTCGGGATAGTGATTCACTTTTCGCTGTTGATTTGGCGATTATTATGGTAATCGTTAAAACTAAAAAAATATATATATATAACTTCTTTCAATCTTTTTTTTGTATAATTGCTTAAAAATTACTCGGAGCAATTAACTGTAAAATAAAGAAATTGACGAATCTATACTAATATTATAAAGAGGTAAAGTTTGTTTGTAGGGGGTAATCGTCGCAAATACTGATCTGATCATGAAAATTCTTTCATTAACAGAAAGCTACACTATTCAGGAGTGACATAGGCTATATTTTGTTGTTATTAAACAAAAAATTTAAATAATAGTTGTTAGACATCACTATTTCTGTACGACTTTCCGAGCTCCAGGAAACGGATATTAATTTACTTCCTTACGTCAAATAATGCAATATGTCGATTATTACATTATATTTTGTTCTCTGTTACTGTGTTACAATTTGTCCTTGCTTATACGAAATAAAACAATTATTAGTACATTAGATATTATTTATTATTTATACATTACATACATAACAAAATTGGCGACGAGTATAAAAGATTTACGACGAAGATTGATAATTACGGAAAAATATATAAAAGTGAAGACGTAACCTCGCCGGCAGCGGCCATTACCACGTGCTCCTATACACCCGTTTTCCTTGTTCCAAGGGTTCCAAATCCTGTGATGATAACCCGCTTCACACATTCCTTTATCCTTTATATACGTAAGTACATAATACGCTACAATGGAACAATTAGGACAAGTTTTATCACAAATGATGGAAACAATGCGAGGAATGCAATTACAGCAAGTACAGTTACAACAAGCTTTACAAACCAGCGATAAAACGGTTGGTGGTATCACATTACAACCTTATGATGAAAATAACGAATCATTTCCGACGTATTTACAAAGACTTCAAAATTATATAACCTTGAAAGGTGTCACTAATCCTACAATTAAAGTGCAAATATTTCTTAATTGTATTGGGCCTAAGTACTATCAAGTATTAAAAAATATAACAGCGCCAGAGTGTGTAGAATCAAAAAGTTACGATGATCTTGTAGAATTGCTAAGGAATCATATTGCTCCAGAACCTGGTGAAGTCGCTCAACAGCACAAATTCTGTCTACGGCAACAACATGACTGTGAAAGTATTGCAAATTACGTAGCTGGATTAAGAGAAATAGGCGGTAAATGCAATTTCGTCTGTAATAACTGCAAACATAGCACTTTTGATACTCATCTGCGAGTACAGTTCATACGAGGACTGCGTAACTCTGAAATTAAAGAAAGATTATTACAAGAATCTCCTTCGACAAAATTTGATGATTTAATTAAAATTGCAATGGCAATTGAAACATCTAAAGTGGAAACAAAAGAAATGTGTACAGATATACAACAAAACATTAATAAAATATCAAAGAAAACAAAGAATTATAATACATCCAAACAAAGTACAAATATAAATACATACAAAAGGTCTACATATAATACAAATAAAAATAATAAAAGAGGAAGAAAAATAAAGTGTTACCGTTGTGGAAAAGAAAACCATACAGCGACGCAATGTAGATTAAAAGATAAATTATTTTGCAAGAAATGTAAAACTAAAGGACATATTCAATCAGTATGCTTCAGAGAACAAAAACAACTAGAGCTAGTAAATGAACAATTCATAGACGATACGGATGAAATTTATGAAATACATAAAATATTTTACAAAAATAACTTAGAAAATGATAAATTTAATATTACATTACAACTTAATGGGAAATTACATACGTTAGAACTAGATACAGGTGCTGCAGTTACAACATGCTCTGTAGAATATTATAAACAAAATTTCAGCAACCTGAAACTGGAAAATACACCAGTTAAGTTAAAAACTTACACAGGTGAAATACTTTACCCTCGGGGAACATGTAACGTAAACATTAAATACAAAAATACAGAAGTCGTAGGAAGAATCTTTGTTATTGATAGAAAAGTAGATCCTGTATTAGGAAGAGAATGGATAAGAAAATTAAACTTACAATTTGACATAAATTCACTACAAAAAGAAGAATACGATATTACAGAGAAAGAGTTTACCGAGAAATTGAAAAATATTTTACAAGAATACAAAGAATTATTTTCTGAAGAAATAGGAGAAATAAAAGATTATCAAGCAGTATTTAAATTGAAAGAAGGTGCAGTTCCAGTGTTTTTAAAGCCACGTCCAGTACCATTCGCTTTGAAAGATCAAGTGGAAGCAGAAATTGACAGATTAGAAAAGGAAGGAATATTAGAAAAAGTTACATACTCACGGTGGGGGACACCAATTGTTCCTGTCTTGAAGCAAAATGGAAAAATGCGCTTGTGTGCTGACTATCGAGCTACATTAAATAAAAATCTGGAAAATGACAACTACCCTATACCTCGTGTTGAAGAAATATTTTCAAAACTGAGTGGTGGAAAATATTTTTGTACACTGGATATTAATCAAGCTTATTTACATATGAAGACAAACGAAGATACAGCAGAAATGCAAGCTATAAGTACATGCAAGGGTACATACAAGGTGAAAAGATTAATGTTTGGAGTGAAAATTGCACCAAATGTTTGGCAGAGATATATGGATCAAACACTTCAAGGAATGGAAGGTACAGCTTGTTTTTTTGATGACATTGCTTTACAAGGAAGTACATTTATACAATTACTACAAAGAATCAGAAAAGTATTTGACAAATTAAAAGAATGTGGACTACACTTAAACAGAAAGAAATGTCAGTTTTTCCAAAAGTCCGTTACTTACCTGGGACATACAATAAATGAAAAAGGATTACACCCTACAGAAGATAAAGTAAATGATATAAAGAATAGTTCACGTCCAACAGATGTTTCTTCACTACGTACATTCTTGGGAATGATAAATTATTACCAACAATTTATACCCAATTTAGCATCAAAATTAAATCCTTTATACAAATTATTACAAAAAGATACAAAATTTACTTGGTCGACAGCATGTGAACGAGCATTCCAAGAACTGAAAAAGGAAATCTGCGGAGAAAAAGTACTTACACCATTTCATGAAAACTTACCTGTCACATTAGCCACGGATGCATCACCAACTGGATATGGAGCTGTGTTGTCACATATTATGCCGGATAAGTCAGAACGTCCCATAGCTTTCGCTTCAAGATCTCTTACAAAGGCAGAGAAAGGTTACAGCCAGTTAGATAAGGAAGCCGCAGCACTAATATGGGGACTAAAGAAATTCTTTCAGTATTGTTACGGCAGAAAAATAATTCTCATTGTCGACAACCAACCATTAGCTAGAATCCTACACCCAGAGAAGGCTACACCTGCTACAACAGCCATACGACTTGTACACTATGCCAACTTTTTAGCAGGATTCGATTATCAAATAAAACTAAGGAAGACTAAGGAACATGCTAATGCAGACTATTTTTCAAGACTACAACATACAAATAAGAATGAAAAGTATGATACACTTACAGATGACGAAGCTTTTTACTTAAATCAGATTTCAGAAATGCCAGTTTCATTACAAGAGATAAAGTTAGCTACAGCTACTGACCCAGAACTACAGAAGTTATATATTGATATACAATCAGGAAGAGAAGATAAAACTAGACTACATGAATTTTCATTACAGAATAATTGTATATTTTATGGCATACGAATCGTCATACCTAAGAAACTACAACCTAAAATATTAGAAGAATTACATACAGCGCACACGGGTATAGTTAAAATGAAGGCTTTAGCAAGAAGCTATGTGTGGTGGAAGAACATTGATATAGATATTGAGAATATGGTGAAACAATGCAAGAGATGCTGTTTGATGCGGAAAAACCCGACTAAGGTACCTGTACACAGCTGGGAATACCCAAAGGAACCATGGAGTCGTATACATATTGACTACGCCGGACCATTCATGAACCATTATTTTCTTATTGTGGTAGATGCTTATACTAAATGGTTAGAAGTTATACCTACTAATTCTATGTCAGCTACAACAACTATCAATATTCTAAAGAAGTTATACACTACATTTGGTTTACCAATAACGCAAGTCTCTGACAATGGAAGACAATTTAGATCAGAAGAAATGCAAAGATTTTTAAAAGAAAATGGAATTCAAGCTAAATTTACAGCACCCTTTCATCCGTCTACCAATGGTCAAGCAGAGAGATACGTTCAAACGGTTAAAAATAAGCTAAAAGCAATGATAAATGAAGAGGGATCTATACAAGATAAATTACAAAGATTTTTAATGATGTATAGAAAAACACCTAACAGTACTACAGGAATAAGTCCAGGTGAAATGATGTTTAAAAGAATATACAGAACAAGAATTGATTTAGTAAAAAGAACACATGAATTAAGAAACAACAATAATGAAGATACAGTAATAACTAAGGAATTTCAAAAAGGAGAGAAAGTACAAATTCGAATGTATGATAGCAACAAATGGAAATTTGGTAACATAGTAGATAGAAAAGGAAAATTACATTATGAAGTCGAAGTTGATGGAAGAATACACCAAAGACATGTGGATCAGATCATAAAGACATCATGCTTAAGTAATAACATTAAGATACCAGATACTTACCGGATAAAACCTAGAGAATCAGTGGAAAATTTATATACACGAAGATTACCTGAAAAAGACTTACCTGGAAAAGACGTACAACATGGAAAAGACTTACTACCTGAAAAAGACCTTACAACTACACAGGCTAACTCAACAAGAAGAGAGTCTATAGCTTACACTGAAACCCCTGAAGTGGACAAGCCAGAGAAACCCTTTCCTGGAGATAGCTCAGAGATAACTCAACCAACGACAGCTATAACGCCTACTACACAGGCATTTCCTCAACGTAATACTACACCTGTCAGAATTGAACCACGTCGTAGTACCAGAGTTAGAAGACCACCAAACCGGTTGAACCTTTAATTCAATAACGAGGGAGAGTGTTAGACATCACTATTTCTGTACGACTTTCCGAGCTCCAGGAAACGGATATTAATTTACTTCCTTACGTCAAATAATGCAATATGTCGATTATTACATTATATTCTGTTCTCTGTTACTGTGTTACAATTTGTCCTTGCTTATACGAAATAAAACAATTATTAGTACATTAGATATTATTTATTATTTATACATTACATACATAACAATAGTATATATAAATCAAGTCGTAGTATTTATATATTTGCTGATAAGTCATCATAACAAAAATGTTTTAAAATACAGAATAATCATACGGTTTTACATGTTATGTTAACATTACATGTCTGTCTTTTTTGTATATAAATGTAAATTAATTATTTCAGGAGGAAAAAAATCCGCATCAACGTTTGCTTGATTTCTGCTTCTTGTGCTTAACACTCCACGCCCGCCTGCGCGTCTCAGGTTCCTTCGACCTCGTGACTCACACTACGCCTAATTAATGAGCTATCCGAGAGTGATGGGGAAGGTACAGGTGTGTTTGCATCGAAGTTTTTATCCTGTGCTGAGTCTTCACAACTTTCGGGGTCAATGTTTCCACTACTTGCTACTAGATCTGGACTGGATCAGGATCTTCATCAGAATCATCATTAAATGGCTTTATGTCAGATTCTTCAAATGTCTGAAATATGTCATCTTCTGTTAAAACTGTAAAAGTCGAATAACATGATATAATTACCAATGTGTTTTTAAAAGGTCCTGTGTTGGCAAAGAAATTGGTACTTTATTGACAACTCTTGTCCTTTTAAAAAGACACATCGATAATAATCTATAAAAAAATATCCCAACCCAGACTGTTGTTTGTAAAGATAACGACTTATTCAAGCATATAGGTACATATCTTTAGTGATGACTTTATGAAAAATAATCATAGATATAATTAAATTAACAAAGATGAACAAGGAATTAACTTACCTCGGCACAAGCACGAGCGCACACCAGCCATCTCGAACGCCATTTAAAAAAAAGCTATTAAATGCTTGATATTTGGACATTTTTTTACACTCATAATTAAATTAGAGATGGCGCAACAACGCGTTTTTACCAACATTACATTGAATTCGCGCCAGATTACATTTTATCACATAGGACGCTGGTTAAAGAAGAAATCAAGAGGTTAAAGAAGATAATTTACACGAACAGTGGGAGGATTCGCAAAACTTGACTACAGCATTTACATATTAATCAAAAATCTATACTAATATTATAAAGAGGTAAAGTTTATAACTTTGTATATACGGGGTAATCTTCGCAAATACTGATCCGATCATGAAAATTCTTTCACTAACAGAAAGCTACACTATTCAGGAGTGACAAGATAAAAGGAAAAAGATAAAAATATATAAAGATTTTAAATCACCAGGATTTGAACCTGCGTCCTCTGACGTGCCGTGTCAACAATTCAATATAATCAAGCATTATTATTTGCCTTAGAAATTTTTTTTTACATGTTAGGAAAGGGGACTGTCCACTTTGTATGGGGGTTTCGGCCCAGAGTGGACAGTCACTGAGAATAATAATTATATATTAAATTAGTAGCACTAACAAGTAGGAATAAGAAAAACAATAAAGTTTTGTGTCCAGGTGTTTCATTTTTTTTTTATTTTGTAGATAATTATATGAAGGTTCCTAAAATAAAAAATCTTTGTTTTTGTTATATTTGTTTTATTAATCAGATTCATATGTTAACAGAATCTTATCTAAACTAGGCCGGTGGATTTTTAAAATCTTGGTACCTTTTCCAGCCCAAAAACCAAATAATTGTCATGACATGCGCACAACAACCTACCGTCCGTCGACCCACCATGCAGTTGCAATAATATTTTTTATGGCTTCTCTGCCTGACCTATTGTTTTCGTATAAAATATACACAAAATATATTTTCCTACTTATGTGCCTGCTGTGTATTTTACCTCGCAGTAGTGATAAATTGTCGGTTGACGGAAAACCTTCCAGTAGGTTGCTGGCCATATCTGTACATACTTCGATGGTATAAGAACCATCACCTCTTATGTGCTCCCTATAGTAGGACTGGGCTTGCTTTAATTGGTAGGTCCCGCAAGCTATGAGGATTAATTCGCTTAACACCAGTCTGGAAAAGGGTACATTGTTTATGTTAACATTAATGTTTAAAAACTGTGTTCGCCTTCTATTTACATTATTTTCTGTAATAAAATCAGCTAGGTCAATCAGGTAGGTTGGTTGATGTGCAGCTTTTCATTTATTATTTCCAAGATTTGGCCTGCATCATCCCTGTTCCTTATCCTTTGGTGAAACTTATTTGTATTATATGAACAGCAGGGGTGGCAGATTTCATCTGATCTGTGCAGCTGAAACAAAGTTCACTTATATGAACAGGTTCTTAATTAGCTTAAAATACATATAATATATTAAGGTTATTTATGCATTATGAGAACAGAATGAAGTTAAAGACTTTTAACAATGTTAACTGACCATCATCATTATCTTTACCTCATCACCACTTACTACTGAGCATGTCTTCTCAGAACAAGACAGCTTTTGGCCATAGCACACAAAGATGGTCAAATATAACAAATGCTTTTTAAGTTATTTAATATATAAGAAAACATCAACATTATGTTAACAATATAGAGAAGGTACGTAGAAGCTAAAAGTGACAAAAACCAAACATAATATTCTTACTTGACGAGGCATGATCATCTCCGTTATTATATTATGTATGCTTGCATCACGTTCTGTGTCAGTGTGTAGCCTGTGAGATCTTGTTCTTATCAAAGAGCATCCACAGCTAACACAAACACGACGATGGTGACCGCCACTAGTAGAGGGTTTATTATCATTAGTCGCAGTGGAGTGGTGTGGACAGTTGAGAGCTAGTGTCCAGCAAGGGTGACATACTACAGTGCTATCAGTCACCTGTTAATAAAGAAAATCTTATATTACTATAAAAAATTATAATAAGAACAAGCAGCAATATATCCGAGACTAGACATTGAATACTTACCACTTGAGGTGCAAATTGCAATCCAGTGTCGTATTACGGATAAACCTCTACAAGTTCAAGGCTATGCCATCTCCTATTATTTACGTTGGCACCACAATTGACACATCTCAATTCCATCGCATTGAACGTGCCTTCCATTGGAATTACATCCACAATGGAATTCGGGGGTTCCGTGTTCAGTCCGAGGTCAATATTAGGGCTTCGATCAGTACCGGTAGGATTGCCAAGGTTATCGTAAATAGCGTCATTGGTGTAAATTATTAATAGCAAAAGTCGAGAAATACAAACAACTAACAAAAACGAAAAATGCAAACAATGGCAAACATACACCAAAGAGTACGTATTCCCAACGAAACTACGAAAACAGAACATAATAACCCTAAACGGGAGTATGAAGGAAAAGAAAGTCAGCTGTAGTTTAGGGTTGCAATTATAATCATTTTTAATAAACAAATAAATTGACTAAATCGATAATCGAAGTTAATATAATAATTATATTAACTTCGATTATCGATTTAATCGATATCGATTTAATTATTTGATTTTTATTTATTCAATAATAATATATCTAAAATATTTTATTTTCACAAAAGTTAAATGTTTTTTAACTAAACGCACTTTTGTAGATGGCTTTTTTTCTTATTAATCCGATCTAACAATATTTTTAATCGATATTAACAAATAATCGATTTAAAATTGTTCGTTAATAATTATTGTTTATTTAAGACTGGCAATGTGGGGTAATCAAATCACCAACCAAAAATAAACCAGAAGTAAAATGAAATACTTATTAAATAAACTTTTTATCAGTTTATATTGATACAACTGAAATTCACGAATAATCATGACTTAATTTATGAAAGTTTTTGGTATATTTGTTTTTTTGTATGAATTCTGTTCACGCTGGGCCTAAAATGGACAGTCCCCTTTATTTCAATTACATTAAATTATAAAATTATATCTAATAGAACTAAAAATTACACAAAATTGATTAATAAACTAAAACATATATACTAAAACTAAAACTAAGAAATTAATTGGTGATTTTAAAACATTTATATTTATCTGATTTGCTGAAAATAGTGAGAGGCTACACTATTCAGCAGTGACATAGGCTATATTTTATTGTAATTGTACAAAAAAATTCAGTAAAAAAGAAAAATATTAAAATATATTATGAAAATGACAAAGAAACGAACGCCATCTATCGCTGTTAGATTTAACTATTTCATACTCTATTTTATTTACTGTCTATTTGAATCTATCGATGACGAAGTTTTTACGCTTTTTGATAGATGGCGTTGGAGCAACATATTATTTATTTAAGTGGTTTAAAATTTGTTCTTTATAGTATGTTATTTGGTTCTGTAATTTAAAATAATAAATACACGATATTATTATGATTTTATTCATCGCTGTAGGCGCCCGCTGCCGTTTATTTTTTATTTTATATATTTTCTCTTTACTTTCTGTTTTACTTTATCGGTACTCCGGACGTAGTTTTGGTCAAAAGTTTTCTTCAAAACTATTTTTGCATTTTAAAAAATATAATTAACGCCCAACGAAGTGGGCACGGGTCGGCTAGTTATGTTATAAATATGGGTACCATAAAAATTATAATATTACTAATTTTTGTTAGTATGTATATCATTTAAAAAAGTACTTACGATTAAATATCAAATTCATTGTTGATGAAACAACCGCCACCACATATTTAATACTATTTTATTCAATAAAATTATTACATAATCTTAGCTTGCTACTTTTTATGTACTTAGGTATACGTAAAATTGCAATAATAAATTGCATTCGATTCGATTTTATGGTCACGTGTTTTTTTTTTTGTGTAAGACGAAGCGTAGGTAACTTTTTACAGAGTAGCATTTTAATAATTCTTTTTTATTCAGCAGCATCGTCTTCGGTACGTCAAAGCCAGCTCTGCAGTCACCAACCCGCCTGCCCAGCGTGGTGACTATGGGCAACACATGAGATCGCGCCATTTTTGGCGTGAACTTGTGAAGACCTATGTCCAGCAGTGGACTGCGATGGACTGAAGTAATAAAAACTATAATTGTATAAATAAACTCACTTGTAAAGTCATTTTTCAAGTCAATTTCAAGGGCGCCCCCTATTTACATGCTCTCGCTTGCAATCTTTTATATATACAAAAAAATTGATTGGGTCGAAAAATCAGATGGATCCCTGGGCGGTCGCCCCACTCGCTCTTCCCTACGGCGGAACTGGTTGGAGGCAATTTTGTTTACATTTTCCCACAAATTATCCAGAATCTTAAATTTGTAGTGACTCACTAAGCTGTCTGTTAGCGATTAAAGCTAACCGATTTCGTAGTCAAGAATTTCTCATGCTGTCATAAAGGCTTAGGTTATACTGGTATGGATCCCTGGCCATTCTGGTATTCCAGATAATAAGACTGCAGTCTCTTGTGCCATGTCAGCTGTGTAAGTTAAAAAAAATGTTCCAATGAGTCAAGTTGTACAACTTGACTCATTGGAACATTTTTTAAACTCAAGTCAAGATCTGCGAGCCCTAGCGAAAACTCATCTGGACAAATCTTGGACTTCATCATGGTTTGAGTCAACATTGGTTAAAGGCAGACACTATTCTGACATTCAGCCTAATATTCCAAGACAGCAAGACACCCTTGGTTTTTCCTTCATAGACATGTGGACCGCTGGGTAACATCAACAATTTGTCGCTTGTGTCTTGGTCACTCATGTACTCCAGTGCATTTAGAAAAAAATTAGGGTGCGTGATCCCTCGCTGTGCGAATGTGGCCTCGACGAAGGTTTAGCATCTCATAATATGGCGTTTAAGAGGGCGCATAACGCGAGCAAAAAATCAGATTTCAACCACGCGCCCGTGAGTAATTGATGAAACAAAATATACACAAAGCCTCGTGTCAGAGTGCGATAGACGATATAGTTTTGAGCGCATTACCAATGTAAAAAACGACAAATATCTTATTTTATATATAATTCCGAAACTAAAAGTAATTACATTAAATGCCTAGGCATAGCCTTTACTGGTCATAACCATATCGAGTATAAAAAGAAAAAATATAAAAATTAGAGGTTACTTCGTGATTATATTTTATCGAGGAAATTTCCCTATTTTATGTTTTTGATATGGGTTAACCCTTGCAAATATCACGTAGTTTGTCATATATTTTTATTTTAGGATTTGGTCTGGAATTTTTCATGTCAAAACAAATAGAAGATTGGTAATTTTGCATTATGCGCACTCTTAACTATCCCATACTCCTTTTTAAAATCTATGATGTCCTTCCTCCTGAAATCCCCCGTCCGTTAATGCTTGTATTTAGTCCTCATTGTACATTCTTGTGTAGATATATTAAACGTAATAGAATCAAGTTGTAAATATAATATGACGTGATTGTTCTAACATATAGTACCTATAGTTGTAAACAGATTTATACTAACAATATTTTTTTATAATGATACAACTTTTTCGGATTTTATCGCGGTTTATTAGGTTTTTTATAAGGTTGACGTTTCGGATACTTTACAGTTTACAGCAACCATGGTCACGGGAGTTAAACAGAAAACAATATTTTTGTTTACGTACACAGTATTTTAAATAATTGTGGTGTTTTAGGTTCATAGATTGATCTAAAATCTAAACTATCTACTATTTTGGCACTCTTCAAAATTATATTAAGGTTGTAATCTCTTAGACAGTTTTACGACACGGCGTCGTGCAGTTTTACGACACGGCGTCGTGCAGTATTACGACACGGCGTCGTGCAGTTTTACGACACGACGTCGTGACTTTCTACGACACGACGTCGTGTCGTAGAAATGTACGTATACAATGAACCAAGACGGAGGTTATTTCAAAAGAAAATATGTAGCGCTAAAAATATGTGGGCATGATAAATTTTTTGAATATTTGAGAATGACGATATCAAGTTTTGAAGAACTACTTATCAAGATAGCGCCTCGTTTACAAAAACAATTTGTGTTCAGAAAATCTGTTGATCCTATGGAGATACTTGGTTTAAGTATCAGGTGAGCAGTTATGAATGTATAGACGGTACATATACCAAAATAACATTTTTTACATTTTTTGTCTGTCTGTCTGTTTGTTCCGGCTAATCTCTGAAACGGCTGGACCGATTTTGATGGAACTTTCACTGGCAGAGAGCTGATGTAGTAAGTAACGTAGCCTAAGTAACTTAGGCTACTTTTATTTTAGAAATTTATTTATTTTATAACTGTAAACTGAACAATGACTTTTTTGTTAAATTCCATCACATCACATTTCTACGACACGACGTCGTGTCGTAGAAAGTCACGACGTCGTGTCGTAAAACTGCACGACGCCGTGTCGTAAAACTGCACGACGCCGTGTCGTAAAACTGCACGACGTCGTGTCGTGGACATGGGGCCGGGCCCTTACCCATGTCTTACCGCTTATGCGCTTATTACACCTTCCTGAATTTAGAAGTTCTAAATTCAGGAAGGTGTAATCGCATTCAGTTAGTTAGTGTTCTGAATTCAGAAGCAAGGATGGTTTCTGAAAGTCAGTGCTGCCAATGTAATATTGTGATTGCCAATTTCATTGCCAGTGTTAATAATGTGATATATTTTAATATAAAAACTTTTAAAAATTAACATGTTCAATTAACATACTAAAGCAAAGTATTCAAAATAATTTATTTTCTATTTTAAAACCTTTTGAAAAATAATAATTGTTTTTTTTTTCAAGAGACTCTATTCACTATTGACACCTTTCCTCGGCACATGGCACTATAATAGTGACAGGTCAATTGTATTATAAAGCCTGTGGTCTGTGATTGACTGATTGTCATTGCAATTTAAAATTTAAGATTTAACATTTTAACGTTTTCCGTCTGTGATTTCCGAGCTATCCGAAGTTTTCCGTAGAATAGTGCTCTCATAGTGTGTTTTTATGATATTTCTCGACGACTTGGCTTTGTTATATGAATTTTGGTGACTTTCTTATACCGTATTGACCTGTTTTCTGTTTTGGATTCCGACAACTCTGTTTTATATTTGATCTTGGCTACGTTTCATGGACTACGATTTACTGTAATTGTAAAACTTGTATCAAACTTGTATCCCGAGCACATATAATATACTGGGTGTATTTGGAACGCTTTGTAAGATTTAAACCACGTAATATACTATTTATATACTATATAATGCATATAATCATTTATCCCAGAAACGTTTTTTTAAGAACATTTTAGGACTTATGTATTATGTGAGGCAGCAATGTATCATACACATTGTGACGAGTAGTCGTTGACCGCGAGCCGCGCGGGGCGCGGGATGCGGCGGAACGAAAATTAAACGTGCGCGCGGCGGCGAGTACGTTTACCTCGTGCCGTTGACCTCTGTCAGCTGATGGCGCGTATGAGCGGTTTGCGTTACATTGACAGTTTGTTCCAAACACGATTATTTTAAAGCATTATCTTCAAATTTCTGTTTCATTATTTTTCCCAAACCGGACTATACCAAAAAAATGATGAAAACAGGAAAAAAATAATAATTTCTTTTCGCTTTTTTTTCACTTGTATCATGTCAGGTTAAGCCAACACTATCATACCTCTTCGTTTTTCAATGCGTTCCAAATACACCCTGTATACTTATAATGTGGTGAATTTTTGTGCGTGAGTGAAAGAAAGAAAATGAGTACAGAAAAACAAATTATGCTCAATATTTTTGAACTATAAAGATATGCCATATCTATAGGACAAAAACCATAAACACCACAGAGTACATTGTAATAGTAGGGATTCGGGTAAAAAGACTATAAGAATAAAACTATGCGAAATGAGGGATATTTAGTTCTTCTTTCGTTCTTTTTAGTAAAAATTTCGATGAAAGCGCAACTATAAAAACATTGAAAAAAAGATTGACAATTATAAAACCAATTATACTAAAGAATCAAAAAAGGTAAGTTACCGTCGTAGTTTTCTTACTGTATTTGTCCTTGAAGTACATAGGTATTCTAAGAGAAACAGTATGATCAAAAGTGAATTAATGACAATTGACGATACAAAATTACAAATATTACAAAAAAAATATATAATGTTATTATTTATTCTTTTAATTAAATGAGAGACAGACTTGAAGTGTTTCTCTTTATTTTAATACATTTAGACATTATCATACATTTGAAAAATGATTGTTAAACTATGGTGTAATTACACATTATTTACATATTGCTGGATTTATGTTTATATAACCACGTTATCTTTTTTTAGGTATAACAAAGAACTATTGTATAAAGTTTATTGAATCATTACAAATATAGGTTTAGGTTTAAAGAATTTATTTCTCATAAAAACATAATGTTCACTTACAATGAGATACAATCAATATATGTACTAGAATGTAACAATTTTTACCTCTAGAGTGCTTACTCTAAATATTAATAAATTCATTGTATAAACGTGTTCTTTTAATTTTGACTTAAAAATATAAAAATAGGTGCAGCATAATGAAAAATAATAACACCAATAATTAATTTGTGATTGTTAAAAATTGATTATTTAAAAAAAAAAAGATACTGTGACCAATAGGCACCTACATATACCTACTTGTTTTTTCTAAAGCTGCACAAAGTTACCAAGCAACTTTACTTTCCTCAAACTCTACATTTAGACCATAGTAGACCATAGTAGCATAGTAGACCATTTTGACTGTAACAATAAGTACCTATATAAAACAAGGTTACTTTTTCTGTTAGTTTGTGTTGTTTTCGACGCAGTATAAGGTTCGCAGGTGAAAAATTGCTTGGTAACTTTGTGCAGCTTTAGAAGAAACAAAGTATACCTACTTACTTTCTACTAATATGTTGTATTGTTTTTATTAAAGGTCAAGGAGGCGAAACACACCGGTGTAGGAGATAAAGATATATATGTACCAACGCTTTGGTACTACAACAGTCTGTCATTTTTAGAAAGTACAATAGAATCGTGCCGTTCAGTCAAGGACACTATCGAAAATGAGGTACGACAGACAATAGTAATTATTTATAAATAGTAAATAGGCACAGCATCAACCATGGCAATTAATTAACCATGGCAAAAATGGAGCAGCCCGACTGGGGTAGTACCTCGACCTTACAGAAGACCACAGCTAAATAATACTGTTTTCAAGCAGTATTGTGCGTTTTCCAATATCAGCACTAAAGCGCATTATGCGGTATAATGCTCAATGCTCAACGTTGAAAGTTCCAACATTGAGCTATTATTACTAACGTATAGAGAAGCTATACCAAACAAAAAACGTGTCACATCTTGACGGCAAGAGCGCGGGGGGTGGGCGTGGCCTGAGCTCCGGTCGCTCGGCTGTGCTGCAGCGCTACATAGCGACTGTTGTCTAAACAAATTATTAAAACATGCAGCGCTTAGCTGCTTAGAGATGCTATTTTTCTCAATGACAAATGACGGAACATGGCGTCCACTAAACATTTTGCTTAAATTAAGATTTAAAATTAATATATAGTTACTTACCGATGGAAAGTTACCCCTTTGCACTTCTACGTATTGGTTGAGTTATTACTACAATATCGCAGCACACACGAGGGCATATTTAAAGAGATTTTACACGATTTCGTTTTAAAATATTACGACCAAATTGCGACTGCATAGCTTTATGATTCGCAAGCGACTGAGTGAGGTGCGGCCAGCCGACCGCAGTTGAACGGAACACAGTAGTGTTCTGCGATGTCTTCTCTATACGTTAGTAATAATAGCTCAATGAGTTCCAAAGCTACAGCAACGCTTCACACAACGAGCACTCTCAAAAGTAGGGCTTCCGTGTGCGTGCTTGCAATGGATACCAACTCAGTGGTGGCTCAGTGGTTTAGTATTGTGCACCACTGAGTCGCATTATGCTCTGTAATTGGAAAACGCACATTGTGTTTCTGGTTGTGAGTAAGGTGACCAGAGCTCTTGGGGGGGATTGGGGGTAGGCTAGGTAGGCGTCTATAGGCTACGGTAGTCGCTTACCATCAGGTGAGCTGTACGCTTGTTTAACGAACTCGTTACATAAAAAAAAATTAATAGGATTAGCATCAATCATTTATTATCTTGGAACGAAACTTTGCCCACCGAGTTGAAATAATTCTTGAATATCTCTCGGACTTTATTTCTTTCTTCATTACGCTTATTTTTACTTATTTTTTGTAACGAAGTCAACCCATCAGTATCTTTTCGCCAGTCTCCTTTATTAATTGAGCCCTTTGATGTATTTTCTTGATCCATTTGTTTTCTTGTTATGTAATCTGGCTCCCGTTTTCTCAAATAATTGTGTAAAACACAACATGCCATAATTACCGCATCCACGTTAGAAAGATCGAGGTTAAGGGGTCTTCGTAGTACTCTAAATCGTGAAGCCTCAAGCCTCCCAAAGGCATTCCCGACCACTCAACGGGCTCTACTTAACCGATAGTTAAATATCCTTTTCTCACGGGTAATATTCTTCAATGAATATGGTTTCATGAAATGTTTATTTATGGAAAAAGCACTATCCCCCAACAGAACATATAGGGCATTTGTTTCTGTGCCTGGTAGCACAGGAGGTGGCGGTAAATTCAAACTATCATTCACTAGTTTTTCATAAAACTTCTTCGATTCTAGTACAGAGCTATCATTTACAGAACCATTTGTGCCACTTTCAACATACATAAATTCATAGTTCGCATTGACAACAGCAAACAGTATTATACTGAAAAATCCTTTATAGGTAGTTATAAAATAGAGAACCACTCCCAGGTGGTTTTTCGATAGCAACATGTTTGCCATCACATGCTCCGATGCAGTTATTAAAGTTTCATTTTTCTTCGAATTCCACTGCTACTTGTCTCCATTCTGACTCTGTATGCGGCAGCTGAAAATTGATGATAAAAATTTATTAATTTCAGGATCCTTCATTTTCTTGCTCAGAAGATTCTCAAACGACAAGTGCTAGAAAATCAAATCAAAAAGTTAAAAAAAAAAATGAAAGACTGCCCATTACAAAAACAACAAGACCGTCTAGAAAAGGCTTCCAATTTAATGAGCATAAAGGAAGATTACTGGGAGATTCTTGGAAGGTCAATAGGAATGCAGTTAAGAGATTTGAATAAACGACAACATACCATAGCCCGCAAATTAATATCGGATGTTATTTACCATGCCACCTTAAATAATCTTTCTGAAGATTCATTTGTGTCTGTGTCACATAACAATCAAGCTGCGTCTAGCTTTTTATATTCATCATTCACACCATCACGATCATCGTCTGCTCACAGTGAATTTCATCCTCCTGTTCACACTTCATCATCCCCAAAAGACTCCACTACCTACCTTATCATTCCAGCACCAAACACAATCCCCGCATCCTTCGACATCCAAACAATGTCATATTCAATCGCCTGACTCTCGACTACCTACCTTACAAGCATTCCAGCACGAAACACAATCCCCGCATCCTTCGACATTTAAACGGTATCCCGTAAAATACATAGTTCTAGCTCCGCATCCTTCTAATCCGTCACCACAACAATCTATAGAACTACATATCCCATCTCCGCCTCTTCAGTCATCAACGCCCCATCAATATGAAACCCACGACAGTGTGTCGATCATTAAAGGCAAAGGTGATATAATAATAGACTTTTTAATATTTTCCAATAAAAAAAAAGTAATTTAAAATTAAATGTGATTTACTTACTGGTACCTATAATAAATATGAATCTTAAATAAAATTGTATTTTATCTTACTTACCTTTATATAATGAGCCAAACATTTATAAATAACCCGACATGTTTCAGGGATATTTTGGGTCAGCAGGGGTTGAGATATTAATGAACTGAATTTTAAATCTTGATATGAGTTTCCAGATGCAAGAAATCTTAACGTTACGACCAATCTTTCCTTTGCACAAAATATGCTGTCTCGTAGGATATAGTATCTTGCTTTTGTATATAATATGGTGTCACCAGATTTTATCTATACTAATATATAAAGCTGAAGAGTTTGTTTGTTTGGTTGGTTGTTTGTTTGTTTGTTTGTTTGTTTGAACGCGGTAATCTCTGGAACTACTGGGCCGATTTGAAAAATTCTTTCAGTGTTAGATAGCCCATTTATCGAGGAAGGCTATAGGCTATGTGTCATCACGCTAAGACCAATAGGAGCGGAGTCCACGCCGACGAAGTCGCGCGCAGAAGCTAGTAATATATAAAACGATTTTTAACTGAGGTAGGGCACAGCAGGAAATTTCCTGCTCAAAATATGGAGCAGCCCGACTGGGGTAGTACCTCGACCTTACATAAGACCACAGCTAAATAATAGTGTTTTCAAGCAGTATTGTGTTCCTGTTGGTGAGTAAGGTGACCAGAGCTCCTGGGGGGATTGGGGAAAGGGTCGGCAACGCGCTTGCGACGCTTCTGGTGTTGCAGGGGTCTATAGACTACGGTAGTCACTTACCATCAGGTGAGCCGTACGCTTATTTGTCGACTTACTAAAATAAAAAAAAGATTTTGAATCTATTCTTCGATAATTTTTGAAGTCTGATGCTTCTAAAACACTCATAATGTTCATATTTGAATTTTTTTTACATATCAATAAATATTTTTTCACCCACGTTCTTCTTTTTCTTTTTCAATTTTTATAGAGCCGACCAGGGCTAGGCCAGTGCCAATTTTTTGGTGTTTGGACAGAACTGGAGCCATACCTATCGTCTAGTCAACGAGTTCAAAAACGTGTTAAATAGAAATAAAGTTCCTAAAAATATGTGTGATAGCTCATTCGATTCGGAATATATATCTACTGTAGTCAAATTAAAAAGTGTAAAAAAGGTTCTGTATTTTCATAATTATTTCGTTTTCTTATTTAAATTTTTAATTATGGTCGAATTTCGACCTTTGGGTGACCTCTAGTAGCTATTAATTAACATTGGAATAAAAATTACGTCATTTGTTAAGAAATTGTTTATAAACAAACAGACCATTTTTGGATTTTTTGAAAACATTTTTTACCATCTTTTTGCATAAAATAATGATTATTAAAAAAAAATTAAAACAAAAACAACTTTATTCAAATAGGCCTCAAGAGCAATTTCAAATCGTCATTTTACAAATTAGAATTTTAAAGTTATTTTATTTTTGTAATCTCTTTTTAATAAATACCCTTAAAAACATTTTTCTAGACGTCATTCCGAATCGAATGAGCTATCGCACATATTTTTAGAAGCTTTATTTTCCTGTATACTTAATTAATTATTTAATATGATTGACTCTGTGATTTCTATTTAACACGTTTTTGAACTTGTTAACTAGACTACTACTTATTCGATAGATGATACTTGATACTATACGTCCGACTTTGTCGCTATCTCGTAAGTTCATAACCGAGTGATTTAGCAACTGAATTTAGGAAGGTGTGACAGAAGCTTCTAACTAGCGTCCTAACTGGCTGAATTCAGGAAGGTGTAATCAGCGCATTACGTGACATTGGCGAAATCATCTGTGCTATCTTGTCTTGGCAAATTCATTCATTCATACTCTGTGGTCGTCAATTGACATTGACGCTAACTTTGACAGTAAAGATTTGTTTTGTTTTTTTAAAATCTGAATCTGATTATTGATCGCTTTTCTCAGCAAATTCTTTTAATGAAAAGTCTTCACTATCGTGCAAATTAATAGCTTACTGGACAAATATGATCCCGAATGAAATTTTCGCTGAAGATATGATGAGTACTGTGATACGTTACGGCTTGTACATCGGAGCGGCCTTTCAACTGATATGTTTGTTAGCTTGTGTAACGCTTACCGATGAGCAAAGTGAACCGCATCCTTACGAAAAGGTATATATTTATTAACTAAATATATGTCAGAAAGACAAAAGTAGATTTACAAGACTAAGACTGCATTTTCTTTCAATTGCTGCAAGATATCAGCGAAAACGTTACTCTACTTTTGTACTAAATTCCGATTGTAATTACCTATACTTTTTGTTTTCAGGCCTACACTGACAGTGATGAATGTAGCTCTGAGCAATCGTCTCCTGGTCATCGTGCCACTATTTCTCGTGCCAGACGACATGACAAAAAGAAAAGGCGATAGTTTTAGAAGTTTAAAATGTTAAGGATCTTATAGGAATCGTGTATCTCAATGTCTCTCTCATTACTCATATGAAGCTGGATTATTTAAATCCACGATGTTAGATTTAAGGTATTAGGTGTGTTATTCATTATTTTATGCAAAGTATGTGATTAAATATTTTTTATTTCTACTGTGATGATATAATATAGTATACTACTTTTATTTCTATAATGTAATAAAAATGAAAATTTAATAATACATTGTCTCTCTATATTATTTTCATTAAAAAATAATCCCATGATAAATAAAGTATTTCATATTTTCTAAAATAGTTGACCTGACACTATTGTAAAGAATCAAATTTATTTAGTTTAAATAATCATAAGATTTTTGTAGTCATTCTCAGGTTATGGTATTAATACCAATGAAACTAGGAATTAATTATTATCTATGGAAAATAGGGATTATGGATTCATTTTTTTTTGCCTGTTGATTTCTCAACTGATGGTTATTATCGCATCGATTAGCATCGCAAGCGTCTAGCCAAGCATTTTTTGGTGTGGTGAAAATGGTGTAAAAATAAAAGTAATAATAATAAAAAAGCTCTTTAATTGTTACACAGACTAGAGATTACAGCGTTTGATTATTGCTCATTTATAAATTATTTTCTTAAAATCTCATATACTTAATACTGTACAAGCTAAAAATAAGTACATTATAAAAATTTAAGGCACTGATTTCCAGTTTAATAGCACCAAATTTGCACTATTTCATAAAAATTATCTTTATATTAAATATATTACTATAATAAAGTATAGAAAATATCATATGGCAACAATTTATGGCATTTTATACATAAATAGATATAAGAAAATGGCTTTATAAAAGCCTAATTACATATCAATCTTGGTAATTATATCCACATATGGAAATAATAATACATAATATACTACACTACTACGAAATATTTTTAAGCCAATGTATATGGCAAGATTAAAACATCTTTCTAAATTTAACAAAAAAATATTAATGACTAACAATTCTTTGGGTGAATGTTTGTGACATCTGTTTTTTGGTTAACAATTAGATATATATAACTTGTGATAGAATGTGGGCACTCTTTATAATTAAATTAACAATTCTCATAATTTATACATTAAAATCTATAAAAATTTCAATTGCTGAAAAATTCTTTTTTAAAATTTGCAAAGTAATTTAAAAAAAGGCACGCGTACAAGGTACACATGTCAGAAGTGAAACTTCTTTGGCAAACTAATTTTTAAGTCTCGTTTATATTTATATAAATCTAAAGCTTTAGATTTCTGTTCCAGCGCCATCTAGTTAGATTGCAATGTAATACTATCGATAGTAATGTTGTAGTTTCAACCTTTGTAGCTTCTGTAGTACATGCTAGGTGGCTCTGTTGTTGACAAAGACGTTGCCGTTTCATCAAAACGTTGCACATCTTCGCTTTTCATCCATAAAAATTTTACCCTCATGCGCCCAGAGTAGTTTCACTTCTCAAACCTAATGTGATGCTTATAACATTGCACAAGGAACAATGCTTTGTATAGATAATGGCACGGAGGACATTAATATCAGAAATATTGGAACGGTCGGCGAAAGAGTGAGATTGCTTTGCATATTGTGGAGGGTTCGCTTTTTTCATTGAAATCTGTATCAATAAAATGATGGAGTAAAGTTGAAGATCAGTGCTCAATATCTGTACCAACAACTATACAAAATTAAATGCAAAGATTAGTTTATCCAGTAAATAGTGTAGTTAGACTGTACTCAAATTAAAATTGTTCACTTTGAGAGCATTCAACAATTCCGAATCTGATAGAAATTGTTTAAAAGCATCTAACTTCTTAAAGCAAATTGTGACACAGCATGATTTATTTTTGTTACTAGAACTACAACATGAATCGGACTTAGTATTTTTACTACCAACTTCTTGGTTACTGCTACACGAACATTTTATGTTATTTATGATATTTGGAAATGAATCGTCACATTCGTGTGTATAAACACCAAAATCTTCAAGATTTGAGTTATTATGTCTTCTATGATAGTGCAAGAATGTATTGTGATTGGTATCCGTTGCTCGGCCACAACCAGTGGCGCATTTCATTTCTGCGTGATTACATTTGCAATCAGTACATGAACATTTATCATCACAACTACTTTTTTCTATTGGCTTATGGTCTTGACAATTTCTACACTCACCATTGTCTGGCTCACATTTGCATTGACTACATGAGCAAATACCGGCATCAGCGGCTAACTGTTCTAAAGGATTCCTTGCCTTTTTACCGAATATATTTTCTGTTTGCACAACATACATATCTGAAGGAGGTTCATTATCAAATAACAATGTATGTTCCAGAGTTAAATCTGTATTAAATGAAACTGAGTTTGCTGGATTTATTTCTATATTATGCTGTACTTTACTGGGTGGAGGTGTATTTAATGTTCTATCATCTATTTGATCGTTAGTTTTCATGAATGCAATATCTTCGTCAATTTTACCTGGATCTAAATTTGTTACTAATTCACTGTCATTGAATACTTTATCACTTATATCTAAAATATTTGGTGTATCCAAGTCGAAAGAAGATTGTGATGTTATATTTGCAATTGGAATAACTTCAGGATTAAGATCAATATAACTTTGCATATGTGTTGGTACTGATGTTGCAAGTGTAAATATATTTTCGGGAGTATTATCTTTGATGCTGACAGGTGTTTCCTGTATTGATGACGCTAATGCAGTTACGTCTATCCACGGCGCTTGCATTTCGATCTCATTGGCTAAAGCTAGCTGCAAAGCTTTAGATTTGATTTCAATTTTAGGTTCAGATATAACAACTGGTGGTAAATCGCTAACATCGACCCAAGTATTATCATTTGTATCTTTTTTGATAGCTTTATCTACATTAAACGGAGAGAGCACTTCGAGATTACTCAAATCATAATCAACTGTTATGTTATTAGCGTTAGTGAATTTAGTATCGTTAGTATTATTAAAAAGCAATTCCGTTATATCCATGTTGTTATTCGTGATTGGATTGACACTAGTGATGTCCTCTAAGCTGCCTTCAGTGGAATTAGATTCGGTTGTTATTCTACCGAAGGATTCGAGTAAACTATCCCAGTTCATGACATCGGAATCTTGTTTTGGTGGTTCGTTTTCAATTACTTCCACGGTCGGCGTTTCGGTTTCGATCTAAAAAGATTTTAAAAAATGTTATAGCTTTTTTTTGTTTTTCTAAGACAGATTAAATAAATAAAGTCATTAATTATTCAGGCCAATCATTGTAATTGGTAAAGTTCAGGTAGTGACGCTATCGTGTCCCTAAATACTTCTCACAAGTCTTCTTGATTTGTTAAGTGTAGTTACCTAACCTAAACGTGTATGACATGGCAATACAATAACAACCCACTACCTCGTACTTACAATATCACATTAAACTACAAAGTCAATTAACTACAAAGGCACACAAATTAAAAAACGAGTGTGCTTTAGACCAGTGTTCCGCAAACTTTTTGTGTTCAAGGTACACCTAGGAATAGGAAAATATTTTGGAGGTACACCACAAATAAAAAATCATTTTTTAAGTAACATTAACCAACCTTTTTTTATTAATCATCGAAACAATATTTATTATTTATCAATAAACGTACACTTTATTTTTCCGAGGCACACCAACAAACGACCACGGCACACTAGTGTGCCGCGGTACACCCTTTGCGGAACACTGCTTTAGACCACACAACGGAAGTAAAACTTACGAAACGTAAATCTCACTTTCTAACCTCACTAACTCTAACTAACTATCTCCCTTTCAACTTCCGTTCGCCTCGCCCGATTGTGAATCCGTCACGCGAGCGTTACGAAGTGTGCTTTTCGTAACGCTCACGTGACGAATTCACCAGCTTACTCCTCAAGTCAAGCGTGCGTAAAGAAGTTTTAATTCAAAAAATAACAACATATTTACTTGGTGTTTCCTCGCATGGGCTCTCAGACTAGTGGGGGTCGAGAAAACCTTCCCACAACCAGCTGAGGCGCACGCATGCGGTCTTGAACCGGAGTGTGTACGCGCATGCGCCTTGAGGTGATGAGACGCGGTGAACGATTTACCGCAACCGTCGGTTACACATCTGTATGAAATGAGGAATTGTATTTATATACGGTAGCTATAAACTAAAAACTAGTCGTTTTGGTCGCTTCAGGCTGTAATATTTAACTGTTGGGCATAGGCCTCTTTCTCCATGTAGGAGAAGAATCAGAGATTAATATACCACGGTGCTCTACTGCGGCTGGTGGATATATTGCCTACTATGAGTAACTATCGCTATGAGGTGTACATGATAACAACCGGGACCGACAGCTTAATGTGCTCTCCGAGGCACGGTGGGGAAACCCACATGGAGTAACAACCAGACCGGAAATAAATATTTGTATAAACACAAAATAATATCCACTCCGAGCGGGAATCGAACCCGTCACCGTCGGTGTTTAGGCACCGCCGACACGGCACACGCACCATTACACCAGAGTGCGGTCGATATACTAAAAACTAGTCGTTTTGTACACGATCCGCTAAATTTCGAACACCTCGTGTTAAGTGTAACGAATCGATTTTTGTATATAGCACCTAGGCTTTAAACTGCGTTATTTTAAAAACGTCAATGTTGAGTAAGGTGCTGTGTGCGTGTATATGTAGTATAGATTCAGCAAATACGTACGCGTGTCAAGCCGGGCAGAATGTCAGGGTTTTATTTAAAAAAAAAAAAAAAAAATGGGTTGCACTCCGGGAGTGGCGGCAGAAGTGAAAACTTGAATAGTTGTTGACAGTGAAAGTTAATTTGACATTTTGGTATACATTTGGCCGCGTTCCACTAAGCGACCGAATCGTCCAAAAAGCCTTTTTTATCGTTTCACCTAATAAGGCCCGTGGTCATCACGAACGATTGCTTGACGTCATAGATGACGTCCCTATTCGCGACCACTTCGCCCACAAAATATAGGTGGGTCAGAGTTGGCTTTCATCAAAAGGAGTTTTAAAAATATTCGCTTCCAACGCCCGTGGCGTTTTTTGCGTTAGTGGAACATCAATTTCAGCGGTCGTGGTCGATGACGTTGTGGGCCTTTAGTGGAACGAGCCCCTTATCTTACGAATTTTCGATTAGGCCACGCCCCCTGACGCGTCAATCACGCCACGCCCCCTGACGCGAGTTTAACATTTTTTATCCATTACAAATAATTTTATAAAAGTGCACAACGCTGCTAAAGAAGTTTTTACTAAAAAAAAAAAAAAAAAAACAAATTTCAACATTTTCAAACATTAATTTATCTTTTTACATTTTTGGGAAACTTACTTGTAAGGCCGTTCTTGTGTATGTGTACGAATGTGTTTTTTCAAATCACTTAATGTTGTAAAGAATTTCGAGCAGCCATCTGTTTTGCAATTGAATGTGTCACCGCTGTGTAGTCTTTGATGTGCTCTTAGTCTGAAATTCACAAGATGTTGATTGTTTTATTTACATCGTCTATATTAATATTATAAGAAGGTAAAGAATTATAAGAAGGAAAATAAATAAATCTTTATTTATTTTTTATTCATTAAATAAACTTTCAAATTTATTATTATTATTTTATTGTTTGTAATGGTTACATTTTAAAAAAGTGTGGTATCAGCTCCGACGCACGACTGGCATTTACTCCTTCAGATCGATTGTCTAAATAAGCACAAAAAAGGCTTACTATTCTAAGAAAAAGATTAATACCATATCAAATGGTAAATAAACGAATCAAAACAACGCCATCTATCATCGATGGCGTCGTCTATCAGGGTTCCGATAAACGTCGTCCCCAATTAAGTTCCGATAGATGGCGTTACGAGAAAAGTAACGAGGTCATTCGTTCAGTAGATTTTACTCCTCACATTTTTTTTCATACCTCGTAAACTCCAAAAACTACTGGACCAACTTCAACATTTTTTTACTTAGAATGCTACGTCACAGAATGACATAGGCTACATTTTGACCAGAGAAAATTGAACAGTCAAAATTGTGTAGTCCACGCGGCCAAAGCCGCGTCGTAAAGCTTATTATCTCAAACAAAGGAAGTAAATATTCTTCTGAAAATAGTGCGAAGTATATAGCAACAAAATTAAAGTTGTAGACGCTTAAACACTGAGGGATTGGGGGGTTCGATTCCAGCTCGGGATGGTTATAATATTTGTACAATTATTTGTTTCCGGTTTGGGTGTCTGTCTTTGTGGGTCTCCCCATCGTGCCTCGGAGAGTAAGTAAAGCTGTCGCTAATAGTTATTAACATAGGCACATGATAGCTATTGTTACTCATAGTAGGGAATATATCCCCAGACGCGCAGTGTAGCAGCATAATGGAATAAGCTCCGACCCTTCTCCTACATGGAGAGAGGCTTATGCCCAACAGTGGGATATTACAGGCTGAAGCGTAAAGCCTTAAAGCAAAACGGTAACCAAATATCAATAACTAAACATGCGGAGAAAATAGAAAGTGGAAATATTTATGTTTAAAAAGATTTATATGCTTGACATATTTCCTACGTGATCGTAAATAATGAATAGTACCTGGGTGACCGAGCCTTGCTCGGTATTTTCATTTTATTTTTTGTTTTTTGTTTTTTCTCGTTATTTTTATATCTTAATTTCATTTAAATAATAAATCACGAGTGAAATTAAAAAAAAAAAGAAAAAAAATTAATCTGGAGACTGAGATTTGAACTCGGGTCAAGACGATTTGACACCCGCCGATTACCTAATTACGCTGTTACGGCTATGTTGACTTGTAGTGAAATTAAGCTTCGTATTCTAATGATATTTTTTCATTGCCTAAAAACAGGGATAAAACGACATTTTTTTTAAATGAATCCTAGCTAGATCAATTTTTCACCCCCGAAATCCCCCGCATACTAAATTTCACGAAAATCGTTGGAGCCGATTCCGAGATTCAGAAAATATATATATATATATATACAAGAATTGCTCGTTTAATAGTATAAGATAATGTATGTGCCAAACATGAGACAATTATTAATAACACATCAGTCTCAATGGCATATAAATATCTAATATCTTAAACAAATTCATGAGACAGTAACATCTATACTCCGTTTTTTTTCGGTACGGACTAAATTGACATAAGCTGTGTTGCTAGTTTTTTGCGAATCATTAATAGTGATGTGCCACTACCGTAACTTTACGTAATTTACAAAATAGTATCGTTTTTCACTAATAATTACAAAAGTCTTTGTCTTTAAAATTTTAGAATGTAGAATACCAAATACATTATAATGTACCTTCTTGTATGGCTAATATATTGATTTATGATAAATGAAAAACACTTATTTTTTAAAAGTATTTATTAATCTTAGTAATCACATGCAAATTGAATTAAAATGAAATGAAAACATTTATTTCGCCTTAAGATGATAGGTACACACACTTAACGAAAGTAAAAAAAATGTCATTTACAAAAAAAAACAACAATAATAAAAAAAAGTTAAGGTAAATATCAAACAATGAAATAAAATAAAAATAATTTTTTTATATCTTAACATTAGGTACTTTACAAACTTAGGTAATGTACCCAGTGTTATAAGCAACCTTAAGTTAGTCAAAATGTTAAAATATTAAATTACTCAAAATTTCTAATGTCTCGGTAGACATTACCTATCTATTTTATCCTCGGCTTTATTAAATATTACAATAAATAACATAAAGTAATGTCCCTAGTGTAGGCCGGGAGAAAAAAAGCCATAGAAAAAAAAAACTCTCGGTACTCTTTTAATTTTTTTTAAATCATATACAAGGTAAAAACACAATAGTAGACCATGAAATGTTCAGGACAAACACGAGACAGCCAATCGTGCATCTAACTATTTACAAGGCGGGTCATAGACATAGCCTCATCATCATCATCATCATCACATCAGCCTATCGCAGTCCACTGCTGGACATAGGCCTCCCAAGCTCTCGCCAGACATCCCGGTTTTTCGCAATCCTCATCCAGCCTACGCCGGCAGTCTTACGTAAATCGTCGGTCCATTGGGCCGGAGGACGTCCCACGCTGTGTTTGCCAAGACGCGGTCTCCACTCCAGGACACGTCTGCTCCAGCAGCCATAGATAAAATCTTAAAGCGCGAGTGAACAGGCTACTTCTGGGCGAGCTCGCTCCATCTTCGACCTCGTCTCTGCCCTAGAGCTAGACTGGGGTCAAGAGTAAGCCCATAATTTAATTTAAAAAAAAAACCTTGTTTTGAAGCTGTAAAACGTTAAATGGTAATAAGATGTAAAATTCGTGGCTGAATTAATAAATTCGGTGGCAAATAAAAATAAGAAGGACAAGTAAAAATAATTGTTCATCTTTATTTGACGCTTTTTAAAGAATGTTTAGTTGTTTTTAATAATAAAATTATGTGGTAAAAGTAAAAAGTTACGATTCATAAAACCGGTATCGTATTCATAAAATCGATATACAACACTATCACTAAAAAGCTGGTATCATTATTTCGAAAATTGACATTTGCATGTGTCAATTTAGTCTGCACCGAAAAAAAACGGAGTATAGACATTTGCAATGAGAAAATAAGATTCAAAATATAATGAAAATAAGTCAACAATTTACGATCGTTAAACTAAAATAGACTCACTAGAAAAATAGTAACATCGTCCAAAACTCAATACAAGTACTTTTTAAACTAGAAACATCGTATATTATGAACTTCCTTCATATTATGAAACTTAACATCAACGTCGTAAAGGTGAAAATAGAATGTACAATCTAAATTATAATGGATAAGAATTTTCTATTGAAATACACAAATTGGCATTTATCCAAATGTAAATAAATGAGTTACTTAAACACACTTTCTGTTTAGAAATTCGGTTTTAAGAAACTATTCAACCTTTATATATTGCATAATAAATGTATGAATGAAAAAAAAAAAATAAAGGTCAAGTTCATGCCTTTGAGTATTATTATGACTCAGTTGTGTGGGCGGCAGGTTTCTATTTGTAAGTTGTAAACAGTGGGCCTAAAGTGAAGTAAATTTTATAGCTCATAAAACTGAGATTGAAAAACTGTCAATATAAAATATTTAAATGTAATATAAAATATTTAAATGTTGTAACTAACATTGTAACACGAGAATCTATACTATAATATATAAAGCTGAAGAGTTTGTTTGTTTGTTTGTTTGTTTGAATGCGGTAATCTCTGGAACTACTGGGTCGATTTGAAAAATTCTTTCAGTGTTAGATAGCCCATTTATCGAGGAAGGCTATGTATCATCACGCTAAGATGAATAGGAGCGGAGTCCACGCCGACGAAGTCGCGCGCAGAAGCTAGTTTTATATATAAAAGATTTTTAAGTTTTCATTATTCATTGTATACTCCTCCGCCATAAAAATCATTTTTATGAAATTTTGTGTGCATATAGGGTAGGTAGGTGAGAATCGGCCAACATCTATTTTTCATACCCCAAGTTATAAGGCAAATATGGCAAAACAGCCAGTGTAGGTCAGTTGTAGGGTCAGCTAGTGGCATATAAAACCTTATTTTGACTTCATAATCCATAATTTCAATGATATCTACTATAACTAACATTAAAACTTATTTTGATATTACTAAGTACAGCATTTCAAATGACATTATTTAATATTTATATTAATATTATTTATACTATAACTTACATATACATAGGTACACTATTTCAATGTAAAACATAACATGCTAAAATAGCAACAAACGCAATAGTTAAAAATTTTGTACTTTGTTAACTTAAAATATTTTTATTTTCTTTTATGTAAATCTAAATAGTAAACAAATAAATAAATAATAAATTAATATTTGAACTGACCTGTACAGTGTATTGAATGCTTTATTACAGTTTCCGATATTGCAAGCAAAAGGTTTTGCCTTTGTATGGGCTCGTACATGTATCTTTAGACTGTATGAAGTTAGAAAGGCCTTGCCGCATGACTGCATTGGACATATAAACCGATATTCCCCTGAAAATTAAGTACAACACTTTACAGTAATCAATATTCATGTCACGATCACGATTCAGCCTGTAATATCTCACTGTTGGGCATAGGCCTCTTCCCTATGTAGGAGAAGGATCGGAGCTTAATCCATCACGCTGCTCGAATGCGGGTTGGCGGATATTCATGTAATTAGGTATAAAATAAGATTATTGAGAATTATTACTCAGAAAAATTGTAACACTCAACATATAACACATTTTAAACAGGAGAAAGAAAATGTGTGCACCTCCCTCTCTTGCACCGTTCACCACCAATCACACTTTTCGTAACGCTCTCAACACGCATTAACCAGCTTACTACCCAAGTCAAGCGTGAGTTTAGAAGTTTTTCTTCAAAAATGCAATTTAGACCACTGTATTTAATGTATAACAAGTTCTTGTTTGTTCCAACACAAGTTGTGTGTATTTAGTTCAAAATATAATATACAATATTTTTGGTTGCATACATCACTGTATGTAAAAATATCTGGATGAGTAATAAATATTCCTATGACGGACGATCCACAATGTGTTAGGACATGTACTATTTCATAGGTCATATAATATGGTTATACCTTTATGTGTTTTCAAGTGGGTGCGTAAATTGCCCACTGTACTGTATGTCCTCTCGCAACCATCGTAGTCACATTTATATCTTGATGTGTTATCTTCAACTCGACGTGTGTTTTTGTCCATAATTGACTTTGGTAATTCAATATTTGCCTTTGATAAATCATTAAAACTTTCATTGTTACTGCTGGAAAATAATATAACAATCTTCAAGCAAATATACTCAGGAGTTAAAAAGTAATTATTGGTAGTTAAAATTATGTGTCTGATTTACTCACAAATGTCACTGAAATCGAATGATCAAGGTTGATAATAACAAAAAGCGACTAAGCAACATCAATGGGATCGGTGATTGAAACTCATTTTATTTAAGCTGAAAAATATATTTGTAAACAAATGATTAAAAGCTTTGTATTGTGTTAATATGTGTTAATGGGTATAAAGCTCGGTCTGATGTTATAGCTAAAATATAATATGGATTCTTTGCAGCATTTCCCTTAAATAATTAAGATGTTTGTTACCTTCCAATCATTACTAAAGTATATACTTAAATTATTAGTGAACACAAAATTGGGATATTCAAACCGCATCGTAATGGTAATGTACCAAAATAGAATGCCCAAAAATGAAATAGTATGAAAAAGACAGCAAACATAATGTCTCATATGTCGGAAAGAGACATACGATCATATTGACAAACAGCTGATTGCTTTACTTGTTGATCAAGAAAACGCGGTAACTTTCCAAAAATTCACTAAAAGCACAACTTAATGAAAATATTATCGCTTTGTACTATAAACTTACGATACTATTTCAATATGAATTTTCGGCGTCACACTGTCCACTGAGATTTCCTTATCGATACTAGGGAAACTTCCAGAACTTTTATTAAATAGTTCTTTTATGTCGCTATGGTCATCATTGTTGAATGTTTTCAGTGAGAAGTTATCGGAATTGTTCTGTGTATTAGTTTTTGTATAGGCGCTGTCACCGAGCCATGCGGCCATGTTTGTTTCGTTTCGTTTACAGTGTTGCCAACAACTCAGGACCTAATATCGCCGTTTTTTAGGGCTTGAGTAGCCTAAAGTAGCCGAAATGGAGCTGAGGTAGCCTAAAAAAGTAGCCCAAACGCCAAAACTAAAATAAAACACACTTTTATGAACAATTTTATTTATATACGAGTACTTTGATTCTGCGTCATCTGTTGCCAGCAATATCAAAGAATCTGCAATACTTTTGCCGTTAACATTTCTGACAAAACTTCAATTATCCACCACCAACACATTGAATGGTAGCCTGTCAACTAATTCCTTCACTGCTTAGTGCGCTTGCACGTAAAAATGTGTGCATCGCTGTTTGACTTCTTGGACTTTATTGGCAGAAATAAACTGTTTTGCAAGTAAATCATTGAACATATTATGTATGTATGAAACAAGACGTCGGCTCTCTCGTATGTTCGGACAGTAAAATTTATGACTAGTTGGACAAAAATTCGAACGATGCATGCTATTACGTTTGTGTCTAACTGCCAAAGTGGCACCTGAATGACCAATAACAATCGCATTTTTGTGTGTATTGCGTTCAGATTTTTGCTTGTTGCGTAAATGCGGTAGTAGGGCGCGTCATTTCAGCTTAGACAAGCTATACTTCTTTTAGTATGGGACATAAAAACAATAAATATATATAAATACGGGGTATTCTCCGAAGCCCAAAGCTAGCGAAGGGTGTGTCTCTCGTTTTCTCTTGATTTTTTCACACGATTTAGATTATGCGTGGGGTATAACTTTTTTTTTTTTGGTTATATTTATGCTCATTAGTGTTGTGATTTGTTCATTCAACTAAGTAGCCTAAAAGGCGACCAGTCGCCTTTTGGATATTTTTGTCGCCGATTTCCATATCGAGTAGCCTAAATGGCGAAAAATCGCCTACGTTGGCAACACTGTTCGTTTATCGTTTCACGTTTGTCATTTGTGCTTTTTTGTGGTTTGTGGAGCTGTCACTTTAGTCGGCAAATGTCAAGAGCCGGCATCGAACATAGAATCGAATATGAGATACGTCACAGTTGAGTAGATGGCGCTAATTTCAAATTTCTTACCGAAGAGATTGGCTGTCGCGGAAGCAAAGTAGGCGCCCGCGCCCGCACTTAGGACTCCCGGCCGAACTCCCGTTATAATGAACACCACTTGTTGTCTGCGCGGGCAGTGCGCCGACCGCACGCCCTTATACTAACGCGAATGTATCATTTTCACATTCGGAAATTTTTTTGCATTACAAGTGTGTCGTAATAAACAATTATTTACTTATATTTTTTAGTGATAATACAATTGTTAATTACAAAATGTGTTTAAAAAGCATAATAACTTATTTTTATTTGGTAAGTTAAAACACCGGTTTTGTATACAATTTTTAAAATGAAATACGTACTCCTTATTATTTGCGAATGAAAATTCATTATTTTTTTAATACAATTCGGAATGTGATACTTAAAAAAGAATAAAAGATCTTTTAAATTCAAATATGTCATAAAGTTATTATTTTTAATACATGGAGATGTAATTATTTTTTTGTAATTGAATATTAGAAGGCTAAATAAATTGCAATTACTTGTTTTAAACTACCCTCCTAGAAACAGCGTAATAATAATAAAATTTTAGTCAAATATTTTCTTTGACAATATGAAACTAGCTAAAACGATAAAAATTATCTAGAACTACAGCAAATTTTCTTCTAAATAAAAAACTGGTTAAGTCGCTACTACTACTCTACTATTTAAAAAAAAGACGTTCTTGTGAAGAACTCTACAAAAAAAAAATCACTAAAAGAAAGTAGATCTCGCCTATTTGAGATTATATTCAAACAAAACTAGTCTCAAGATGTTAAGAATATTATGACTTCTCGAGGACATAATCAAAATCGGACTTTTTCTCCATGAGTGTTGATAAATTGTCTGATTTATGAAAAAAAAAAACTACAGTGACATCAAGGAATTTAATATTCTGCTAAATCATACATGGTTGACTGACTCATTGCCTATGCATTTAGAACAAACCGTTCAGGGAGATAGGAAAAAAGGTAACTGCGGGTGAAGTTATCATAAATTTACTGTTATACACACGCTCCTCTCTGTCTAAGCGCATTACGTGTCATTAGTCAAAGGTTGCTGACCGAGATCATGTACCATAACTTGCCATTCATGTTAAGATGCATAATTATTACACACTAGCCGACCCGTGCCCACTTCGTTGGGCGTTATAATCCATTTCACATAAGAAGGGTACGGTGAAATTTGATATGTTCCAATACACTCTCACTATTTTCAGCAAATCAGATAAATATAAATGTTTTAAAATCACCAATTAATTTCTAAGGCAAATAATAATGCTTGATTAGATTGAATTGTTGACACGGCACGTCAGAGGGCGCAGGTTCAAATCCTGCTGATTTAAAATCTTTATATATTTTTATCTTTTTCCTTTTATCTTGTCACTCCTGAATAGTGTAGCTTTCTGTTAGCGAAAGAATTTTCATGATCGGATCAGTATTTGCGAAGATTACCCCGTATATACAAACAAAGTTATAAACTTTACCTCTTTATAATATTAGTATAGATGTAACTGAGAAAAGCCTCCATAAAGAATATTTTATTGAACCTAAAAGTAACGTCCGATATGTCTTTGTTCGAAATGTTCACTCAGAAATCTCTGTATCTAAAAGTTTATAAAATAACATTTGTCGAAATAAGGAAGTAAGAATAGTGTGTTAATTAGGGTATTTATATTATGATAATATATTTAAATTAAGCTTCTTTATATCTTAGTTATGTTAAACGAAATACCTCACACAGAGAACACAGTTCGGTCAAAGTAAAAACAAAAAACTTTAGTTTAACCTACACTAGGAAAATTCTTAAAACTTAGTAGGTATTTTCTTCTTAAAAATATTCCGAACAATATTTTATAAGAGGCCAAGCGTAACCACGATCTTTATGAGCTATATGCACTTAGTAAAAAAGTAAGATAAGTAGTTTATCAAAAATATACTAATGGAATATTTACTAAAAAGTAATAAAACTCGCACATATACTCGTAAAACATAATACCTATATATAATATATAGAATATCTCTTGTATAAAATATAGTGCGGGATCCCTAGTACATATTTTTCAGCTGATTACTATCAAGCTAATTTTCCGGAAGTAGCTTCATTTTGATGAGACGAACAAAAAGTTCCTCTTCTAAAACTCTCGATTGTGGTAGATAATAGAGTTAGCAGGAGATAGAGCAGCAGTGAGCGTACGACCGGGATAACGTACCACGCAATTTGTAGGACAATATTACCATCAAATTATATAAATATTAACTAATTAAAAGAAAAAAAAAATCAGAAAAAAATCAATTTTTGGTGACCTAAGGTCATCAAAATTTCCGGTCCTACGCTCACTGCTGCTCTATCTCCTGCTAACTCTATTATCTACCACAATCGAGAGTTTTCGAAGAGGAACTTTTTGTTCGTCTCATCAAAATGAAGCTACTCCCGGAAAATTAGCTTGATAGTAATCAGGTGAAAAATATGTAGGTACTAGGGATCCCTACCTAATATGGATTTAAATTAAATATACGCAAAGACTAATAAGTATTAACGCAAAATTGGTTCTGTTTTATTGAAGTAATAAAATATAATGAGATTTTTATTTTTATTAATACTTATCTCAATTTTAAAATAACGGTAAAGGATATTCCATTCGCTGATGATTCAAGTAATTTCTCACGAAAAGCACGTATAAAATGCATGTAAAACGTATTATTTTTCTTTATTATAAATGTTACGGTATTTTTATCGTTATTATACTACATTGTTATTAAATATCTGATATTAAGTTTCAAATATTTAATCAGAAAGAAATTTATGTGTGACAAAGCTGATTAAACTGTGACAGCTGTAAATTTGATGAAAATCATCGTTATAATAAAGAAAGGTGAAAAATTCGCGCTTTCACGCTTTATTATTCAGTGTTAATCAACTTTGAAAAGTTGTGCTCAAATTGCGGTGACTTTTTTTAGTTTTTACATTTAGCTGATACTAGGTCGTTGATTTTTTTTTTATTTGTTTGAAAATTACTTTAACAAGCTGTCAAATTGTTTACCAGTAACAATACAGAGGCGAGTAGGAATTTAAGTACCGAAAAATAACGACGTGATCTCCATATAATGGACCTAAGTGACCGCTAGGCACTTTCGCTACTATTTCCTTCTAATATTTTCACTTTTGCATTTACCTATTACTTTATTCTATTGGGACATTTTCATCGAGAATGATAATGAGATTTTTATTCCCTGGTTTATTTTATTGCGTAAGCTTTTGCCATCATTGTCATGGATATTATATAATTCCCTGTTTCCCTGTATTATTACTTGATAGTGAATACACTCTTAATACAAGCGGAAAAGGTAACAAAATAAATTAATACTTAACTAATAAAAAAAAGTAGTAATTAAGTGGAAAGGTCGTAAGAAAAGTTTTTAATTTATGGTACACCTGACACCCATCCCATCTAAGTTTCCAACGGTTCAATGACATGTCATGTACACTTGACCCAGAAATGTGACACTGGCACTTTCTTCTTGAGGGCTTTTACGATTCACCGCGCATCACTACATAACTTTTTCTTTTATCGAAATAATATATATGCAGTAGAGACGGTTAAGCTAATACTATAAATTGAACAGGATGTTGATAAACAACAAAACAATACTTTAATACAATAATTATAAAGATTATTAACATTAATTATAATGAATGGATCATTATAATATTTATTGTAGGAACATGTAACGGTAAATCAAAAAACGAATCTTTATAAAGAAGTTTGATGCACCGAAAACATTACATGAATACTATAATATTTAGTATGAACTTAAATAAAAAATTATTTACAAAAGAATAATAAATATATATTGCTAGCCTGTAGACCCTTTTTTACTAAAAGTCAAATAGCATATTATAATATATTTAAAAAAATTGTCAATCATAAAAAAAAAAACTATTTTTTAACAAGTATCACATTTCACAAATCGTGCCATGTAACTATGTATTAATAACCTATATACGTACCAGCTGTTCTTATTAATTTTAGTTGGGAAGTGTTGAACCAGTTAGATAGTACAAGAAAGGACAGGTATTGTTTGGAACGGAACTGTGCTATGGGGCCACGGCACACATACCGTCCCGGCTAGCTCACGATCTTGCGATTTCGCGTGTCTATCGCTAGTTAATCGTTTTGATCGATCAAATTATATTTTCACTTCTGATACTTTTAGATAGTTAATCTTCTATGTTAATTGTTGTTTATATAGTAACTAGCGACCCGCCCCGGCTTCGCACGAGTGCAATGATGATACTAAATACTATCAACAATAAAAGATACGTTAGAAACCTCTAGTCTAAAATTATCAGTGTTTTTCTACCATGTTATGCATGTATTATACATAGGTATAAACTTTCTTCTTGAATTAGAAAACTCTTCAGATTTATAATATTAGTGTAGATATAAGATATCTAAATCTCTGGAACTACTGGGCCGATTTGATAAATTCTTTCAGTGTTAGATGGCCTATTTATCGAGGAAGGCTATATAGGCTATGTGTCCCTACTCTATCTATTTAAAAAAAAACCACATCAAAATTCGTTGCGTAGTTTTAGAGATCTAAACAATTAAACATACAGACAGCGGGAAGTGACTTAATTTTATACTATGTATAAAGATAAAGATGTACTGGTGGTCGAGCGATGCGTCATGCGGGGCAGAGGGGATGGACTCGCCGCGCAGTAGGCATAGCATAGTAGGCGCTTTAGGAACTTTAAATGTTTCGCTGCTAATTGCTTCTAACGACGATATCTCAAAAACTATTCATCTGATTGATATAGTGTGAAGGGCAATTTTAATCTGCATTAAATGTCTAAGCTAACTAACATATTTATATGGATAAGGATTAATACTGAACTAAAGAAAATAGCTATGAAAATAACGTAATGTTTTTAATTAAAAATTTGAACATAAACGTGGTTATTGTAAGTCAACCGTAAGAGATAGAGATATGCTCTCGCGGACTTTTTTGTAGAATTTTTATAGATTTTGAATTCGCTAGTACATTACTAAACTGTATCTTTGCTAGTTTACGCGGCGTTTGCGTGGAAAGCTCCCAGTTGGCGCGATTTTTTACGACTTCTTCAACATTTATCGCCGTAATTCTGCTAATTTACATAAAAGTATACTAAATTATATTCACAAACCTTTCTCAAGAATCACTCTAGCTATTAAAAAAACCGCATCAAAATCCGTTGCGTAGTTTTAAAGATCTAAGCATACATAGGGACATAGGGACAGAGAAAGCGACTTTGTTTTATACTATGTAGTGATTGTTGACTTTAGAAATTAACTAGAAACGATTTTTATTTTTATAAGTGACTAAGAAGAGAAACGAATAGATACTTGATGGATGCTAAAAAGATTTTTTTTACGATTCACAGAAACAACTTCGAATCTGTACTCGTAAAAAGTCTATGAAAAAAATATTGTTTTATACATACCTACCTAAAACTTTGTATCATTTTTATTATTGTGTTATCGAAATTCTAAATATTTTTATTATCATATCAAAATTTCGATCCAGCGGGGTTCGAACCCGCACTCCCGACAGACCGTAGTGCTCTCTAGCCAATTAAGCTATGGAACGATGTACCCGCCAGATCAAAATTCTTGATATGATGATTTTATTCGGTTTTAAGCAACCGTGGCGCCGTCTATAGCGAGTCCTTTACAGCACCCAACTATTCAAAGTTTCATATTACGATGAATTCATTGACAAGAGACGACACCATGCTATTTTTAATTCATATTATTTTTATTGTCATAATTATCAAAATTTCGATCCAGCGAGGTTCGAACCCGCACCCCCCACAGACCGCGTCGGTGCTCTAGCCAATTATTTTACAAGAAAAAAAAATTTCGAAGATTTTGAAATTTAAATATCCAAAAGTAAAAAATATGATAAACTTGCTATGTAACGTTTATATTTATTATTCGCAAAATTAATTTAATAGCTGTAGTTTATTAATTGAGGCAAAACAGGTCCTAATGGCCTATTTTACTTCCTGCTTTTAAAGTAGGTGTATTCGTAACTTACATATTTCGATGATAAACTTTTTAGTAAGAAAACATTGGATAACCCTGGGTGGGTTCTTAATTTTATATCTTTATCCTAACACAAAAATATGAAACTACAAATTACAATATTATTTTATAAAGATAATATAATTGTTAGGTTCAAAGTATTATAGGTACGTATACCTAAAGCGATTTTTTTAAAACTGACTGAAATAGTTAAATTAATAAAAAGGTAATTAACGAAGGTTTTAATGTTTTTCAGGCGACGATTGCTGTCTGCGTGGTGGGTGATTGCGGACCAAAGTTAAAATATGCGTGGGGTGATGCTCTCCAAGGGACTGATTGTCCTGGTCCCGATGGAACGCCTTATCCCAGGTAATAATTGATTATAAGTTATGTCATCTTCAAGCCTAATATCCCGCTGCAGGGCGAAGGCTTCCATGCCTCTTATCCAGTCTCTACCATGTGTGAGGATCGAGCTATTAATTTTTTGTTTTTTTGATACCTAACAAACGGGACCGACGGCTTTCCTTGCATGGTACCGCGATCGCTAGAGCTGAGATAACTCTTCGCATGATCGTATTGATATACCAGAAGTCCAGTCTCTACCATGAGGGACGATCGAGCTTTTATTTTTTGTGAGCTATTCATTTTTTTTTTGTTTTTTATAACAAACGGGACCGACGGCTTTCCTTGCATGGTACCGCGATCGCTAGCCCTGAGATAACTCCTCGCATGATCGTATTGATATACCAGAAGTCCAGTCTCTACCATGAGGGACGATCGAGCTTTTATTTTTTGTGAGCTATTCATTTTTTTTTTGTTTTTTATAACAAACGGGACCGACGGCTTTCCTTGCATGGTACCGCGATCACTAGCCCTGAGATAACTCTTCGCATGATCGTATTGATATACCAGAAGTCCAGTCTCTACCATGAGGGACGATCGAGCTTTTATTTTATGTTTTTATGATTACAAACGGGACCGACGGCTTTCCGTGCATGGTACCGCGATCGCTAGAGCTGAGATAACTCTTCGCATGATCGTATTGTTATGCCAGAATTCATTATAAATGATTTTATTTTCATACTTCGGTAACCACATCTTAATGTTCCAAGCATTAAAGCTTACTCTATCTGACTGTTTAATTGAAAAATATACTGGGCATTATTATTTTTGATAATAATAATCGATACCTACAAGCAGGTTTTCTATGATGTTTCTGTGATGTACATTCAGGTTTTTATGCTTAGCTACGTAGTACTTTACCAATCTGTGGCTTAGCTAATCACTCTGAATTCGGACCTACGATTCCCGTATCTTACGTTCAAAAATGTAGGGAATAATTTTTTTTATAAAAACGTCCTGAATCACTTGTAAAAGTGATTAATATAATATCTATAGTCGATTTATAATAACTATAATAACTATAGTCGATATATAATAACTATAGTCGAATTTCGACAACTGGACGACCACTAGTTTCAACAAATACGAGTACCTACTTTTTTTCACATAATATAACGTATCCTTTGCCATTAGTTATAGCCTTAGAAACGGAGATTTAGCAGCCTGTGTACAAGCTTCTTGGACCTTATTGCTTAGAAACTACGAGTCAATATACAGTGCCAACACGACGTCGACCGGTTCGATATTAAATGGACAAAACGCGTTCGCACTGGAATATGTGTGAGCGAGACATTAAAGTTAGTCACAATATCTGTCTTTGTTCGACGCGGCATTCGGTAATACTCGGATCAACTCGTTATCTTACAAAATAGCGGTGCGCCGCTTAGTGTGCGTTTTGCTTTTGCTTTTAAAGGTTAATACGCGTAATAACTCGGTTCTGCTGTTTAATATTATCGAACAATACGTTAATAAGTTCCATAACAAAAACAATATAGATATTTGATATTGTGCTTTGATCATAATGTCTGAGGACGAAGTCGATCGCGAGTTTTTTTATCAGAGAGTAAATGAATTGCTACTAAACAAGCCAGCGCCGAATACATTCCTGCTGACAGCGGCCAAATATACCCGACTAATTCAACAGGTCAAAGATGCTCAAACTAGAGTTAAGAAAAATCCTGCGGATTATCGACGCGTGAAACGATATAATATTATATCTACTCCGCAAGGTGAAAGACTGGTTATGGCTAATTCCGCCGGGAAAAAAAATCCTCAAATGTTCGTGAGACTAGAAGAGATTTATGATATTATACGTGAATATCATCTGAAACTGAACCACGCGGGCAGAACACGATTGATGTACGCAATAAAACCAAAGTATAAGAACATAACCACTGGAATTGTTATGCTGTATTTGTCTCTTTGTAAAGGCTGTAAAAATAAAGTAATTAGGCGAAAAAAGAGCGTTAAAGATTTAAGCTGTGAGGAAAATGATGATGAGTCGAACGAAGTAGTGTCTAAAATGGAATTGGACCCGGATCCACTAGAAGCTGATGAGATCGACGATGAATCAGATATAGAATTACAAGGAAGTATAGAAGAAAAAAGCAAAATATATCCGGAACTATATTCTCGCGGTCAAATGGACATATTGGATGTTACAACAGTAGCCGGTGAACCTTACAAATACCTAATGGTATATCGGAATCTAGTTACTAAGTTTATTCATTTGAAACCATTAAAAACTATAAGTATAGATGAAAGCGTCGATGCCCTTTTGGAAATATTTTTAGTGTTTGGTGCACCAAATATACTACAGTCGAAGAACGGTATAAATGTGACAAAGCAAGTATGCCGGCGAATGTATTTAGCTTTCCCCGATATCAAAGTGGTGAGCGGAGAGGTTACTCAAAATAAAAACTATTTTGTCGGACAATCTAACGATGACATACTAAAGATGTTGCGTGATTGGTACAAACAAAATTCATCTCTGAAATGGTATCAAGGCGTTAAGTACGTTCAGTACTTCTTAAACAATACATTTAACGTACAAATTCACCGTACACCAAGCGAATCTGTCTTTGGTTACAATCCAAAGCGAGGTATAGCAACTTTTATGACGAAAACTGAATACGATCATCTAGTAACTGAAAGTGATTTAAAGACGGCTTTGGAAGAGAAGGAATCCGGCAAAAATTCTGAAGATTTGCTTCTAGAAGAGTCCATTATACCCTCGGGTAGCTTTATTAAAATAGAAGTACCAGATACATTTGACGGTAAAAACGTCTATGATGACAATGATAGCGTATAAGAGTAAGAGTTATTATTACAACAAAAATAAGAGCTGTTATTATGGTCATTGTTAAATGATTACTTAGTTTAATAAAAATGTTTAAAGCATATTTATGTTTTATTATAACCCCCAAAAGTAATAAAAATATCGTCTTTAATGAGTAATTGTGTATGTAAATACGTATACTTTTTTATTGTTTTAAACTACACAATGACAAACAGACCTACCGCGAAATCTTATTAAATTCATCTTAGGTATGGAATTCTACGAGATCACAAAGTCCCGTTATATTCAGTTGAAGTGTTTATCCTCATTTTACAAGTTCGTGAGAGATTTCCCATAACACCGTTAACCGGAGTTGTGTTTTGGGTAATTTTGTTTCTACACTACAATGTAAGTTGAATATGATTGCTATTTGTAGCAATTGTTCGGTTCAAATTGAGCGTGGGATAATTACTTCAGACGCCATCTATCGATGATTAGTGGCAATTTCTACTGACACTAACAACACTAATGTAGGTGAATAAAATTAAGCGTCAAGTTTTTTGTCATGTCCTATTCTAGTCTCAACTTACCCCAATAGATGTCATAAGCATAACATTTGAGTTTCAACATAATAATTATGTTACCGATTTCCGATCGGGATGAATATTTGTATTTGCATGTATAAATATTTCTTTCCGGTTTGGATGTCTGAACTTGTGGGTCTCCCCACCGCGCCTCAGCTAGCGCGTTAACCGTCGGTCCTGGTTGTTATCATAAATAGCTGATAGTGATCTTTACAATTAGTAAGAAGTAGAGCATATCCACCAACCTCCAGTAAAGCAGCGTGGTGGATTAAGCTCCAATCCTTGTCCTATCTGGAGAAAGAGGCCTATGCTAACAGTGGGATGTTACAGGCTAAATGCGTAATGACTTATGTATGAATTTAGCTTAATAAACATTAAAAAATGTTATCGTTTTAAAATAAAAAGTGGTTTTACTTCAAATAGATGCGGGTATAAACTAATTGCACCGAATTAACAACTTTTTCTTTCAGTAGAGCCAGATTATCGACCGTAATATTTTGGCAAAAAAAAATTAAAACCACGTTTTAGTTTTTAGTAGATCGGTTATTGAGACAAAAAATACCTACTTATTGTTTGTATTATTTTATTGGATATTTGATTTTGATATAAGATAAGTACCTAATAAAGAAATAAAGATAAAAAACAAATTGTTGCCAGCAATTTCGTTCAAAGATTAGTATCTAAATTAATTTAGTAATGGAAGAGACTCTGAGGTGCAAGAGAACCGTTGGCCTGGAAAAAATTGCCTTTATGCTATTTCAGAATGTAACCTGTGTCTAATTTCTTCCAGAACCATTTACATATTCGGGTATATAACGGTAAAATTACAAAACTCGAATCGATTGTGGTAGCTAACAGAGATAGCAGGGGCACAGATTAGTAAATAGTACTAGGTAGAGCAGCAGTGAGCGTTGGACCGGGATAACGTACCACGCAATTTGTGAGACAATATTAGGTACTATTAAATTATATAAATACTAGCTGACCCCGCAAACGTTGTTTTGCCACCCCCGAAACCCCTCTTGTGGGTGGAATTTCTTAAAATCCGTTCTTAGCTGACCTCTACTCAGCGAAAGGAATATTCCTACCAAATTTCAAGTCTCTACGCCTTATCGTTCCAGAGATATCCTGATGAGTCAATGGGTGGAAATCTCTTTTATATATATAGATTAACTAGCTAAAAGAAAAAAAAGCGGGTTAGGAATAATTTTTGATTTTTTTTTCTTTTAGGTAATTAATATATTTATAATGTATTAGTAATATTGTCCTACAAATTGAGTGGTACGTTATCTCGGTCCTACGCTCAATGCTGCTCTACCCCCTGCTATCTCTGTTAGCTACCACAATCGAGAGTTTTCGTAGAGGAATTTTTTGTTCGTCTTATCAAAATAAAGCTACTCCCAGAAAATCAGCTTGTTACTAATCAGGTGAAAAAAATGTACTAGGGATCCCTACCTATTATTATTTGTTTCTTCATACAATATAGAACTCTAGTATTATTAGGAATTTCAAAAATAATGTACCTAAATCATTTTGATAACTACTAGGTATGTAACAACCTTAAGTTAGTACTTACTTTGCTTACAAAAGAAATTCCACTTAAAATCGTGTAAGCTTTTGTCCTCAAACGTTATTTATGTATTTTTAGTTCACTTTTCGGTTTTGGTTTTTATGTTATACTAAATGTCTTCGCGAATAAATTTTGATTTTTTTCAATATCTTATGCTATACCTATATAATAAAAAAATATCAAAATGCTATACAATAGATATAGTTCGTTTATCCGGGAAGAAAAGCAACAGCTAATGTCTTATTGTTGTTAATATTACTGTTACTATTACTATAAGTTGAAGGTGAAGAATAGTTGACTCGGTTTTGTTTACTTGCAAGGTAAAACTTAACTTATTAAGAAATATAGTTAAGGACAGAAATTAAAACTGTTTTGGCCCTTGGAACATATTTAAAAAATCGTTATGGCCCTAAGGCTCAAGAGTTTGCTCCTAACTTAAAGTAATCCTTCTACGATCTTTCTTTTATTTCAAAAAACAAAGTATTCTCTATTATTCTATCATAATTCCAATCAGTGAGGTTAAAGCTTCATAAAATCCATCAATTTTTCTGAACGTGAAATTGCATATTCTTTTTTTTAAATTTTATACTAAAAACATTTTTTCTATTTTAAGGCACCTTGTGAATCGAGCCCTGAAATCATCTTGGGGACAGACACGGCAAGGCAGGATGGCTCGGGTCCTTAACCCTGCGGATATGAGACGCGCGCTTCTTGACGCACACGCGGGTTATTCTGAGGGAGTCTTCAAACCTTCGGGCGGGAATCGAAGCGGTAAGATTTAATTTTGATTGACTTTAAAAAAAAGAGGAGGTTCTCAATTCGACTCCATTTTTTAAATGTGTGTATCTCATAAGTCATAACTATCACATATCTTATAATTATTTATACTATCTTTTTTTAATTAAAAGCTGGTGATTATCATGTGACGACCACTCTGGTGTAATGGTGCGTGTGCCGTGTCGGCGGTGCCTAAACACCGACGGTCGCGGGTTTGATTCCCACTCGGAGTGGATATTTGTGTTGATACAAATTTTTATTTCCGGTCTGGTTGTTAGTCCTTATGGGTCTCCCCACCATGCCTCGGAGAGCAGGTTAAGCCGTCGGTCCCGGTTGTTATAATGTACACCTGATAGCGATCGTTACTCATAGTAGGAAATATATCCGCCATTGACGCATTAGAACAGCGTGGTGGATCAAGCTCTGGTCTTTCTCCTACATGGCGAAAGAGGCCTGTCCCCAGCAGTGGGATACCACAGGCGCGCCCTTATCTTGTGACAATGGGATGGATTGTGTAACTAACATTATTTAATTTTAGACGATCGGGAGTCGGGACCTAACAAGTAAACTTACTTATTAAGTTATCTATATGGGGAAGAGGCAATCGTAAAGATTCACAATAAATACAGACATAAGCAGTTCCTAAGTGATCACATAAATCTTTTTCTTCTTAAGTAGTTAAGTACAAAAAAAGTATTCAATAAAGAGTTCCCATACCTAAAAAAACCTTGCGAAAAATTCCAAATTTAAAATTCAAAGGTAAGCACTTTGTAATGTTCTTTCTTTTATATACTTAAAAAGAATACATGAAAACCGGTCGAAGATATGTGCGCACGTGTGCCCGTAGAGCGTATTATAAGATCTTTCATATTGTGTGCATTTCTGCTAAGGTAACTGTACTCGTTACGCGGAACACGTAATAACTGTTATTAAACTTAATGTTCTTTTGCTATTTTAGTAATGACTTAACAAGATTTTTTGTTATGTTTACAAAACAGTAATTTGTAAAGTCTTTGAACCTTGGTCATAAATATACAATAAGCACATACAGGTACTAATGCTGTACATTAGGTTATTTTAGTTAATTGAGGCAGGCACAGGAAATATCTTGCTCTGGAGTAACCTGACTGAAAATATTTCAACGTTACAGTTAGATACAAATAGGCTTCAAAAACACTCTCGAATCATTTTTTAATTAAAATTTTATAGTGATTACTATTTTTAAAAGTGAAGGTACCACCGATTCAGGATGAGGATGCGGCAGAGAAGAATCGGCAAGAAACTCTGAAGTTACCTACTCTTTTAAAAATAATATAAAAGTTGAATTTCAGTACCTACAAAGTTAGTGCAGAAAATTAGAGTCGAATAATTTTTGCTGTTGTGAATAACGTAGACAGAGCTCAGACTCAGAGAGTCCTTATTTAGTTGGTACACAATGTAGATTTACAACTGAACTATCTACTAAACTATACAAACGTTATAGGTAGGGATCCCTAGTACATTTTTTTCACCTGATCAGTATCAAGCTAATTTTTTGGGAGTGACTACATTTTGATGAGGCGAACAAAAAATTCCTCTTCGAAAACTCTCGATTGTGGTAGATAATAGAGTTAGCAGGAGATAGAGCAGCAGTGAGCGTAGGACCGGGATAACGTACCACGCAATTTGTAGGACATTATTACTATTAAATTATATAGATAATCACTAACTAAAAGAAATGAAATCAGCTAGTTAGTAATAATTTTTGATGACCTTACGAGGTCATCGAAAATTAATTTTTTTTTCTGATTTTTTTTGCTTTTAGTTAGTTAATATCTATCTAATTTAATAGTAATATTTATAATAGGTACCTATTCAAGTATTAGATATAACTCGAAAAGTACTTGTCAGATCTCAATTAGTCCTCGACTGACCTCGTGACCTCGTAAGGTCATCAAAATTAATTTTTTTTCTGATTTTTTTTTGCTTTTAGTTAGTTAATATCTATCTAATTTAATAGTAATATTTATAATAGGTACCTATTCAAGTATTAGATATAACTCGAAAAGTACTTGTCAGATCTCAATTAAATTTAAATGGGACCACATGAAACGCATAAAAAAATCACCACTTTTCAATATAAAAAAATCATCGAAATCGGTACCCCTGTAAAAAGTTGTTATGAGGTAACACAAAAAAAGTCGAATTGGAAAACTTCCACCTTTTTTAAAGTCGGTTAAAAATACAAGTATTAATATTGTGCCGACAATTTTATTCCCGCATAAATCGATTGTCTAATAATTTCATAACAAAATCGGCACAGACGTTAATTTATCCCATGTTTATCAATATACCAAGTTCAAATACAGATAAAATAATCTGCATTTAAAACTAACAGACAATCATACAACCATCCACTATATTAATAGTAACAAAATCCAAATAGGCTTAAGTTCTTTCCATAATACGGTTTCCTAAGCCGTTCTAATCGTTTTCCAGCAAGAGCCACAAACATGCCTGGCCTCACACCGGGTAATACGAACACGTGCGGCGGTTCGAGGCTGTGTCGGACACGGTACAACACAACTGCGCCAATGTATGGCGTGTCTCTCACATCGGGACAACCTGTGACTATCGTGCAGAAGTTTCCTGATCTCCTCCAGCAAGTTGTGTTTGAAGTTTGCGAGTGAGTACTTCTTCGACCTAAGCGTACTCTTTTCCTATATGGAGAAAGAGGTCTATGCCTAACGGTGTGATGTTCATCAACCAGAAAATTATTACCTGGGATAAGGTGTTCCATCTGGACCGGGACAGTCAGCTGTTAGGATATAGACAGTCGGATGTTAGGCTAAATCAATCAGTAATCACCATCCTACTAATATTATAAACACGAAAGTGAGGGTAGATGGACAATTGTTATTCTTCAATTGCTGAACTGATTGTAACGATACTGGGTACGTAGACAGAGATCGTGAATAAAATATAGGAAGACATTCTTACGACTGACGACAGTTTAAGCTAATATTATGAAAATAAATAAATAATAAACGAAAGATGAATGATGAGAACGGCCAGAGCAGCAGCCAAACTATGACCAAAGCGCAACCTTAACGACATATACATACAAAAGAAAAAAAATCTCTTATAGTAAATCTAAAACCTAATCCGCCACCTATCATAATCTAAAACCTAAGACGCCGCGTTGGCGCAGCGGTCACAGCACTGGTTTGTGGTTTGCGGGTTCGATCCCCGCACACTACTGCATTGGCCATACAGATGTTTGCCGTAGTCTGGGTGTATGTGCAGTCCTTGTGGTTCTCCCCATCGTGCCCCGGAGAGCACATTAAGCTGTCGGTCCGGTTGTTATCATGTACACTTGATACCGATAGTTACCTACTCATAGTAGGGAATATACCTACCTACCAATCCTCATTGGTAGGTAGTGGATTAAGCTCTGATAATCCTACTCCTACTACTCCTACATGGGGAAAGAGGCCTATGCCAAACAGTGAGATATTACAGGCTGAAACGAAGCGAAATCTAAAACTGTTGGCAGGATTGGTTGTACTTGCATGAATCTTGTCGGCTTGGCTATAATATCTTCGTTTGTTAACCCGGCGCAAATGACGTGAAAATAATTACTCGGACGATGACGTCGGGTCATATTGACCCGAAGTTTATCGATAATTTTTCAAGAAATTTTACAAGTAACCTTAATTTTAATGACTGTTTATTAAAAAGGGTCATTTGGTTAGTCAGTAAAATAAAATTCATTTCAATAAGTTTTAGAAATTAAACTGTTATTATTTTTTTCAATACTACATGCAAAATTAACTATGAAAACATAACATGTTTAAATTTTGAATTTTTGGTAAACTATTTGTAACAACAATAGGAATTAATAATCTTATGTACTAATAGAGAGATCAAATGAGCTTTATAGTATAAAAATAAAAACGGATCGGTCTTCTACGTCATAATTCAGGCCTGCGGAACTGCATCAATTACTGCAGTATGGAATCAAACGGTCTGGGCTACGCATGGCAAGTGTGAAACCTTTTCTTATCTTTTTTAGACGGACGGACATACTTGACATTTCTTGCGAGTTCCTAGAACCTTTTGGGGACGCTCTTCACTAGGGTCACCCAGCAAAATCTGCTAGTTTCTCCGAGTTTGTAAATACTCGTGTATTAGAGCAAGTCCCAGCTTTTTAGGAACTTCGTCTTTTAGTACGTGTATCACTGCTATTAGCCCGATGTATTATATTCACATTTATGTTAAATATATTCAACATTGCATAGAAAATCTTCAGTGGAAATCGTTTTGAATTTTTTCTCACGTTGTAAATAGTACTGAGTTCGTCAGCTGGTGCCTAGACTCGGCCGTGGAGGTGCTTTTTGGCACATTGTTCCATCCTTTCTTTTGCAAACGGCCTCAATATCGATATAACCCGAATCCCCTTATCACTAGCGTCTTGTTCACTTTTCCCTGTCATTGCTGCGTTCAGATAAATGGTCATCAATATCCACATCTGAAGCACCTTGGGAGTCTTCATTCTCGTTATCAGACTCTTCTAACAAACACCACAATTGTAGGTGGGTCATTTGTCAATGTCATTTTCACTAAAAACCTTTTAAAACCCAAGTTAATTAACATTAAACACTAAATAAGCAAATAAACTTAAGTCACGAAATTACTACGGCAACGATGACGCTGGGTCATAATGACCCGTTTTCACTTGACGCACTTGTATCTCCTAACGCACGTGGGCTCACACTGAGCGTACTAATGGAGTGGGTAGAAGGAGGTCATATCTCCAGCTACACAAACGTTCAGAACATACGACCGAAGCACAAATAAAATATATCAGTTTAAAATTGCCTCGGGTCAATATGACCCAGCGTCATTGGCGCCGGGTTAACGATTTGGTCATCGACTGTTATTTGTTATTTTTTATTCTTGAGTACTTTAGTGGAGCCACTTAGTTTTTTCGTAAAATTGATGTTTATATACAGTGCTTTGAAGTAAATTAGTAGCCTGAAATTATTTATCAGAAGGTATAGGTATGAAGACTGAATGTTGATTTCTTAATTTACTTACCTCATACATTCTGGCTTTTATATCAAGGCCTGATAGATATTTAATTCTGTAAACGATTTTGACTTTACTTCTAAAATGTTTTTGTGTTGGTTAGTCCATTTACCGAGGAAGGCCATATAATATTTTTATGTACTTACGTGCTTTCGTTGAATACGGGTAAAACATCGGAGCTCACCTAGTTAGTAATAAGATCGTTTTTACACCCTGTTCAGTTTGTATACTGTTTTTTTCCTTTCATGTACTTTTATAGTGTTAAATTTGCTAGTAGTATAGTGTTAAATGTGCTGTGTGGTTACGGCACTAAAGAATGTAGCCACCCCCTCTCTTCCCGTGGGTGTCGTAAGAGGCGACTAAGGGTAGCACAGTTCCACTACCACCTTGGAACTTAAAAACCCGACGGATGGCGGGATAACCATCCATGCTGGCTTTGAAATACACAGGCCAAAGACGGGCAGCAGCGTCTTCGGTGCGACGGCGCCAGCCCTGCGGTCACCAACCCGCCTGCCCAGCGTGGTGACTATGGGCAACACACATGAGTTCGCGTCATAATGTCGGGCGCGAACTTGCGGAGGCCTATGTCCAACAGTGGACTGTGATAGGCGGTAGTGGTGGATAGTGTTCAATTTAGTAATACAAATTTCAATATTTCTTTTGTAAATCACTAACTTTTCCGTCCTCTGCTTCATCCGCGTGAAATTTGCGATTTTGCCTGTTCCGCTTTCTCTTATTAAAATATAGACTATGTCATTCAGTGATCAGTGATAACGTAGCAAACTTCAGGAAAACGAACGTTTTCAAATATATCTAGTACATTTCCAATATAAACAAAAAAAAAATCCCCTTAAAAATTTGGTATAATTTTGTTAATTTCTAAATCTTTTTTTTTTTTTCAGATCAAGCGAATGCTCCGTAGTCCGTGGATCGTGTACTCAAACATACGTTCCCTATTTATTCCTAGTACTACCTTTAGGGCCAGTGACGTTAACAGGGCAGGATTATGTGTTAGTTGAATCGGGATGTGTTTGTAGACCTGATCCTATTCCCTAGTATTTCAATTTATATAGATTTAAGACTGTATAGTGAATATAGTGCTCAAAATGTATTATTTATACCTATTAGAGAAGATGTGATCTGTACGGTTCATAGATTATGTAGATTAAATTTGACAAGTTAACGTTTTACCTATGTTACGTAAAATTAAAAAAAAGCAATAGTACATAGATAGCTTTTTTTTATGAATTACATATTTAATTGAAATTAATTCCGGAAATTATAAATATTTTTGTTTGAGAATTCGTTTTCATATATACATTATGTTAAGCGTTCCATTTTGTTACTTAAATTAATTACATAATTATTATAATATAATAGTCTATAATATAACGAAATGTATTATAATAAGATGATAATGAGAAACAAAATTATGCATTTAAATTAATTTACTTTTTAACCTACAATGTGTCTGTTATAAAGTTTTTTTTTTGTTATTTGGAGGGAAATGAGAAGTGCAGTCAAAATCGTATTATTAATTTAATGTAAATTTAATTAATAATTAAATTTGCAATTAATTGATATTTGAATTGTAAATTTAGTTAATAGTTTTATAAAACATATAAAAAATAAATATGTTAAGTTTTTATATTAATTTAATAATTTCAATATAATTTATTAAATAATATATAATTATGTAACTATATGAAAAGCATTTAATATAGATTTTAATATTTCTAATCGTGAAATGATCGATACGTCACTTTTTCCGATTTCTTGGTCATTTTCCGGTTAATATTTTTTTACGTTTTCAGACTGAATACATAAATAATTGTTAAATTATTGAAATAAAATTTATTTTCAAATATATTACGTTTGTTTTATTATAAAGATCTATTAAAAATTATTATAATAAAGATCGATAAAAAATAAAAATCAGGTGAATGGGTGTTACTTTTATTGTTTTTTCTTTTTCATATAGGTACTCGTAGGTCCTATAAAAAAGCGTTTTTTTTTACAGCTTGAATATTAATTAAAAGTTAAATTTTCTCGCTCTACAGTGACCATATATCTACTACAACAAAGCTAGAAGGACCGTTTCAAAAGTATATAATTATCTAATACACATACTGCAAATTAGCTAAATATTTACACAAAAACTATTAAAGATCTCTACAAAATATTTATACATATAGCGTTACATTATGGTACGAACCAAAGCGGGAATTTTGTTTTCCAATTTATAAGTGCCAGTAAACATTTTTCCGAAATCTTAATGAAAAGTTCTAATTTTTTTTCTTGACTTTTTGAAATAACTATAATAGTAAAAAAAAACTAGGCGAAGCTTAAATCATGACATTTGTTTTTTTTTCTTTTTATTATTTAACAAGATAATATTTAACGGTATACAGTAGGATAATATCTAGGGTCAGACGTCCGGCAAAATCGAAAACCTAACTACGGCACAGTTATATTTATATGATTGATTTATAGTCTTTACCTACTAATATTAGTTATAAATGAAAACTTGCTAGACAACCGCCAGTAAATTAAATTTTTATAAAAATATGGCCTATTTACGACTAATTAAAAGCCACATTCTTATGAAATGATAACTGTTTTATTTTTCACACATTTATTTATCTAAGGGCCTATGCAAACCACGTTTTTTAAGCGCGCCGTCGACGCTAGAGATTGCAAACCGGGCCCGGTGCCCTTTTAGACACCCACCGGGCCCGGTACGTAAACCGCGACTATACAAGTTTGGTTGTTTACAGTTACAGTACACCTATCATATAAGATTTCGCTATTTAGTCAATTAGTAATAGTAACACTCACTAGTTTAAACTCTTAATAGCCAAAGTTTAAGAAAAAACATACTTTACTTTTAGCAAACAAGAATTTGTTTTGTTTATAACAATTAACAAAGCTACCAAAGTTTATCTATCTATCTAATCTAAGTCTTTATGACACGTTTAATACGTTAAGCTGCGTTATTAGTTTATTATTAACCGACGTCCAAAAAGGAGGAGGTTCTCAATTTGATTGAATTTTTTAAAATGTATGTTAGATCAGAACTTTTGACTTTTTTGGTCCACCAACCGATTTCGATGAACTTTTTGTTTTAACTGAAAGGTGTTGCGTGTCATGTGGTCCCATTTAAATTTAATTAAAATCTGACAAGTACTTAGAGTTATCTAATAATGCGTATTTACTTGACTACTTTTTCGTCGACCGTATATCGTATCGTTGTATCGTATCTCGTATTAAACCGCATAAATTTTCACTGGGTTTATCTATTTTCATAATTCTTACTTTAATCGAAGGCCAATACTTGTCATGTAGCCTTGTTTAAATTTGATCGAGATCTGATTACTACTTTTTGAGTAATCTTTGTTAGCGCGTATTTATTTGAGTATTTTTTCGTCTTATTACGTTGTATTACTTGTCGATGTAATTGAAGTCGGTTTTTTTTTGTTTGCGAGCACACACAATTATTTAAACTCTATGTTTTCAAATAGACACTATAAGGAGTAAAGAGAAAAACCTGCTTATTTAAACTTATTAAAATGAATAATTACTAATACTAATGTTACTTTTCCGTCCATAAGTAAAAGTAATAAATTATTCTGTATTAAGTGCGATTTTGAGACTTGAGTGAGACTGATTATTGTGATAATAATTGTTCATAAGACAGTTTGAAATAAATATTAACCTTGAATCGTTGTGTTTTTTCATTCATATAGAGAAAATTTTCATAAAATACTTAGGTTTAATTGCTATAAGACATACGATGTCGACGGCGCGCTTTTATTATACAGGTGTGCAAAGGTCTACAGGCTGCGTCTAACTCGCGTGTGTATCGCGTTTGTATCGCTACAAACGCGCGTCGACGGCGCGCTTAAAAAACGTGGTTTGCATAGGCCCTTAGAGTTCAATAACCTCTTCCAGGAATAATTGTTTTTACAATGATTGTGATTTTGAACTAAGTTTGAGAAATAAATGTTACAATTTTTAAAAGTCATGTTTTAATAATTGCTTTTGATCTTCATTCTAAATGTAAATTATTTCTCACACGAATTGATCATAAAAGTCGTGTATCGTTGATATCAATCAAGAAGTCTCAAATAACTATGGATAACTATGAACTATGGATTTTTATTCTAAACTAGCTTCTGCGCGCGACTTCGTCGGCGTGGACTCCGCTCCTATTGGTCTTAGCGTGATGACACATAGCCTATAGCCTTCCTCGATAAATGGGCTATCTAACACTGAAAGAATTTTTCAAATCGGCCCAGTAGTTCCAGAGATTACCGCGTTCAAACAAACAAACAAACAAACAACCAAACAAACAAACTCTTCAGCTTTATATATTAGTATAGATAAAGAAATAAAAATACGATATAACATTAAATTATATAATTTTATTAATTTTTTTTTATATCTCAGTGGGACTTAGAATTCAAAAATCCTATTCTAATAGGTCGCATTACTTCTATACTACGTACGTTACTATAAGCTTAATAATACATCTTTATCTACAATTGTAATATTGAGTTTTCTTTTTAAATATAGTTTCTATATACAATTAAAAAAAAAACAAAACAAAAATGAAGCTAATGGAATCTGTCTAAGCTGCATCTAAGCTGTGACGTTATTTTTTTTTTAAATAATTTAAATATGCAAATGCTGAAGACAATACCTACGGCTTAATTTTTTTTAGTGTAGCTTGGCGAAAATTGTAGAACATAAGATGACTCAACACACGAAGACCATTTTGGTGGTACAGATAATAAATGACTGTTTATGGGCCTACATTTTTTATTATTCATAACGGTAATATTGTTGAGGAGCTTGTTGTCTCTGTTGGTGTGCAATCTGTGGTTGATGTGCTAGTTGAGGCTGTTGAGAGTATTGTTGAGGCGCTTGGGGTTGAAGTGTCTGAGGTTTGGGGGTCGGAACCTTTACCACGATGTCGGTGGGTTGGCGGGAGACCTAGAAAGAAATAAGGTTAAGTTGTTGTATTGCCAAAAAATACTAAAGTGTTTGTGTTTATTACACTTACCTTCACGGTTGAATCAAACGATTGAAAATATTTTTATTACCTAATAACATTCAAATATACCTATGTCCTTTTAATTTTATATAACTAAACAGTGAAACATATTTCCGGAACAGATAAAAAATTGTTAATAATTTAAAAATATCTGTCTATAATGTTCGGATAGGACAACATAACCTCATCGGATAATAGGGTACTTTCCGTAGTGAAAAATAAATTATAAATTTTGATAAAAATTAAAATTTATATAGAAATACACCTAAATATTCTGATTTAGAATCATAAAAGCACATTATTGATTTATTATATTGAAATTAAAAGTCGTATATTTTAATCTGTATATCACGTGACCTAAAACACGAGCCGCCGTGGTGTGACGTCATACGGGCAATAACAAAGTTCTGTCAATGCTGTCAACAGCTAGTGTACATACTAATATCTATCAATTTTAACTTCAAGGAGTAATAGTTGTGTTCTTTCGTATATTAACTCTTCATATCTTGTTCCAACTGAAATAATATGCATTCATTACTAATTTGTTGATGGCTGTCATAGTAATTGTAGGTTATGTTACTCTCTTACATACGTCATACACTTTTGTTATTGCCCGTATTACGTCACCAAAATGGCTGTAGCGTTTTCGCGGTAATAAAAAAGGTTTAAAATTTAATTTAATTTTATGGCATGAAAACGTGTTTATTTTGCCGAAATATATTTTTTTTTGTGGCTTTTTATTAGAAAATCAACATTTTGAAGTACTTTTTCAAACATAGTGGAATACCCTATTATAATTAGAAATCTTACCTCGGCCTTAAAACCTTCTTTAGGGTCAGCGGTGTAGGTGACGGTTCTGATGAAACCGTCGCTGTCTACAACTGAGTAGGAGCCCTTGATGACGTCACCGTCTCTCTGTTCCTTACGGTTCTGGTAGTTGGTGTACTGGTCGTCATTTACGTCGAAACCGAATTGGTAGGAAGGATGAGGCTGTAACGAAAAAAAAGGTTGTATATACCTATAACATATTTTTTCTTATTTTATTATATATGCGGATTTGGTAGAAAGGTAGGTTTCAGTTGTCCTGGAACGTGCAGATTACTATATGTTTTTATTGAATATTTATTAATTACACGCTTTTTATTAGCTTCACGTCCTGTATGTTTGTTAATATGTATATGTTTATTTGTTTGTTTGTAACCGACTCCTTTGGGCTTCATTTTGACACACTTCTAACTTTCAGATTTCATTTAAACTTGCTAGACTTATCGAGGACCGATGACAATACACTAATTTGATGAAATTATTTCATTTTCTACTTTTATGATTTGTTTATTTATAAAAGCGTGTTTTTTTTAACTAAGTATAATTTATTTTTATCCGCCAACCCGCATTGGAGCAGCGTGGTGGATTAAGCTCCGATCCTTCTCCTACACGGGGAAGAGGCCTATGCCCTACAGTGGGATATTACAGGCTGAATCGTGATCGTGATCGATAATAATTTATTTTATTAATTAATAAAGATAGTGCTTTAAAAATTTTCGATATTGGCCCTATATGTAGATATACAATGATTACAATGTAGGTATGCCGTTACTGTTCTATCAGTTAATGCGATTTGGAAAATAAATAAAATTTTGACACATTATTGTTGAGAGGGATGGTTAAATTTATTTGTATAGATATATTTATAACAACAAAATGCTGTTATTTTCGGTCCATCCTAGCGATTCTAGACAATCTTAGAATTGCTGGTCTGTTAAAAAAAATAGCGCACACCGATAATCGAACAAATATTGTATGTAGTACAAATGGTATGAGCAACTAAGAGCCTGTGGATGTTGTGTAATATAATAAAAAAAATTTGACGCAATTTTAATTTAATAATGAACTATGTAATGTTACTGTAAAGAAATGTCAGTTACGCCGTTTTGAAATTGGGTAGTCGATGTGGTTCAATTGCTCCATTAAATCAAGTCTAAACAAGACTATCCAGTTTCGAGTGAAAGTCAAACACGTCGCACGCTCCTAATATAACCAATCCGCACGTATAAGATATACAATATTATACGGAAACTCCTAATCAACTTGAGAAAGCCTATTCTGATTCACACTACTAAATAAGTACTAAAATTATTAGAGTTATTACTTCTATTTTCCTGCTATTTTATGGGTAAGTATATTATAAGCTGTGATAATTATGTATTCACTTTTTTTTTAAATGTAACTAGGTTGGCAAACAAGCGTACGGCTCACCTGATGGTAAAACCGTAGCCTATAGACGCCTGCAACACCAGAAGCATCGCAAACGCGTTGCCGACCCTATCCCCAATCCTCCCCTGGAGCTCTGGTCACCTTACTCACCAACAGGAACACAATACTGCTTGAAAACAGTATTATTTAGCTGTGGTCTTCTGTAAGGTCGAGGTACTACCCCAGTCGGGCTGCTCCATATTTTGAGCAGGAAATTTCCTGCTGTGCCCTACCTTAGTTAAACTAAAACTGTTACAATTTCAATAATTGGAAATTTAGAAAATGTAAAAGTATGACGTCACTAAATACCAATAAAATCTATATTTTCTACAGTCTGGAAATGGTCCAGATAATTATATACGTAATTATTCCTAGTTAAACATTAAGATGATTCGTATGTCTTAACTATTACAATTTCAATAACTGGAAATTGAGGAAATGTAAAGGTATGACGTAATAAAAAATCAATTATGTCTCAAAAGCTGGAAATTGTTCCTGGCAGGTGTTATGTTATGGAGTACCTATACTGAATTTCTGCGCGTGGCCTTTCCTTCTGATTACACGATTTGACTCTTCCGTTTTTCTCCGTTAAAATGTAGAGTGATAACGTAGATATACATGCTACGCCTACTGGTGAAATTTTATTTAAAATTAGTCAAAGTACTTTTTGAGTTTATTTATTACATTATATATTTGTCTGTAAAACAAACAAAAATTCTACGGATATGTTTTTACTAGCTTCTGCGCGCGACTTCGTCGGCGTGGACTCCGCTCCTATTAGTCTTAGCGTGATGACATATAGCCTATAGCCTTCCTCGATAAATGGGCTATCTAACACTGAAATAATTTTTCAAATCGGCCCAGTAGTTCCAGAGACTACCGCGTTCAAACAAACAAAAAAACTCTTCAGCTTTATATATTAGTATAGATATGTTGAACTTTAAGATGATATAGCTGCGACCTTTATGTTCGATCTGATAAACTTTCGTGATAAAATTGTCAAATTATGATTGATGGTATCTTGGACTGTATTGCGAAATACCACTTACAGTTACAAAATTGTACTTTTAACAAACGCAATGACAAGAATCTACAGTAACAATGTCTGTCCCGCTTCGCTTGTCTAATAATACCCATACTCGTACATGTAATAGTGGCTCGGGTATACTTTCAAAGCTGTAATATATCTAGTGTACAATATATACAGGCTATAATAAGTGTCGGATGACATATATGTAGACTATAATATGTATAGGCTGTAATATGTGTTGTCATAATGTCTTGGAATAAGAAACAGTTTACAACAAAGGAAACGCAGGTCGTCGATCTGCAACAGTAACATAATAAAGTACTATAATCTAATTTCTTAAACAATTTGTATTTACACTTTTTGTTTGAAAAATCCTCAGATTGTTTCGCTTGATAACGATTGAATTGTAGTAATTATATTAACGCGCTTGTCTGTACGTCTTTTTAAATGTTTCACACTCGTTAAGCCGTTCTGCTCTACTTGTTATAGTAATATGCAACATGTGATTTATTAAAAATTTCATTAGGGTAATGACTTTATTAAGTAAATATAAATATTATAATATTTTTAATTACTATGAAAAGTTCACACTCTTCCTGTATCAATATCCGCTAAAATGTATATGTTCGCGCATAGCTTCCGAATCACTGCACCAAATTGGTTAGGTATTCGTTTTCCTGTTTGTTATTATTAAAACAAATTTTGTCCAAAAGAAAAAAAAATCGACATATTAAAGAAAAAGGAAAAAATCTAACTGAGGTAGGGCACAGCAGGAAATTTCCTGCTCAAAATATGGAGCAGCCCGACTGGGGTAGTACCTCGACCTTACAGAAGACCACAGCTAAATAATACTGTTTTCAAACAGTATTGTGTTCCTGTTGGTGAGTAAGGTGACCAGAGCTCCTGGGGGGGATTGAGGATAGGCTCGGCAACGCGCTTGCGATGCTTCTGGTGTTGCAGGCGTCTATAGGCTACGGTCTTACCATCAGGTGATCCGTACGCTTATTTGCCGACCTAGTTACATTAAAAAAAAAAACATGTATGGTTGTACGAAGTTCGCTAGGTCATTCAGTCAGATCTTTACAAATATTTTTATTTTTACTAAAAAAAGAAAGTCAGTATTGCTTCAATATTAAATCGTATCACGTATATAGAATATTATAATCTTATAACTCGGTACGCGTTTTAGTAGTTATTTAATAATACTTCCTTATTTTCTAATTACTATTCACAGCTATAATTAATTATGGCTGTGCTACAACTGGGTATAACTAACTTAATGAAATAAGAACGAGTACAATATTTATGTCTTAAAGATTACAGTAAGATATTATTACATTTATGACTTTGCAACCAGCTAGTTATAATTTCCGCACTTAATCTGTATTGGTAATCTACTTTTCATTTATTTTGATGTTTAGAAATTTTATTGGTTTCTTTTTAGAAAGCTGAGGAAACTTTAGTAAGGGCTTTAAAAATGGAGAAGTGAGAAATCGTTAAAATAATGGTTTTTTACCGATTTTTAGTTTGAAAAAAAAATTGATTTTCGTTTTTCTGTTTTAACTTTTAAAAAACCATTCCGATGGTTTTACTATGATACTTATGGCATCAAGCCAGGCTGATATGGAATAATGTGTTATATTACCAACAAAAGTAGAACATCTATTATAATTAGTAGTAGCTTATACTTACGTCATAGTCCTCGGGTTCGCGTTGCTGCTGGGGCCTGTACTGTGATTGTTGTTGCGGTTGAGGCTGGGGTTGGTATTGAGGCCTTTGCTGGTACTGTTCCTCTTGTGCATTGTATGGCTGAGAGCAAAAATATATTTTACTATTAGTGAGTTGTTTTGTTTTGGGTTTTCATCTAACTTTATACCCATTTCATTGCTAATGATTGAAGAAATGCGATTAACAATAGTTTTGAGTGTTCTTGGATATTCAATGCCATGATTAATAAAACTTAATTAAACATTATCGTCATTAAGATAATTTCCTTGAGTTGAGAACCGCATATTTTTTATGCATAGGAATCGAAGTATCAATATATGTAGCATATAATCGATGTCAATTGCAATGATGCCGAGGTTAAAATTTATTACATAAAATTTACATGTACCTATGAGATCGTTCGTAAAATTAGTGCAATAAAACTAAGTCATTAAGTATACCAGCTGTATTTGTATGACTTACAAGTCTGACGGGAGCCGGCGCGGGCTGATGGACAGGGCGCGGTGCGTGCTGGGCTTGCTGTTGACCAATGTATTGTCTCAGTAGATGGGGTGGGATGCCTTCATCCTGCTGATGATGTAATATTAAAACTTAGAGTAGATTAACTAAATACAGAGTCGGTTAAATATTCATCAACGTATGTGTTCGTAAGTTGTTATTAGCTTTTGAAAACATTTTAATTAATTTAATTAAAAAAATAATATGCTGTGCGTGCTAACCAATTAAAAAATTTGGCATTATGAGTGACCTATCTTACCAGTTCTGTCGGTTTGTAGTATTGAATTGGGAACAGTTAATTTGATCCTGTTAGATAATGCACATTTGCTACGCCTCTTTATCGTTAAAAATCCTGTATAGCGTAGTAAGCTAGTAAGCCTTTCATTAAATGATTTGATAGGCTTTGAATTTGGAAGGTTGTTAAATTACGAGAAAACTAATACATTTATAATATTTCAAGTTTCACCCATATATTTGAAGCTTTCTTTGGCTATTTTTTTTAAATATGCTTTCAGAAGGAATGTTCAACGTGAATAAGCTTATTTTTATTACTTACAAGTTTAAATCTCTACATTGACTAGGTATTGTATAAAGTACTTGAATTCTACACATTGTCAGCAATATTAGATATACATATATATTGTATTTTGTGTTGCATTTCTATAAAATTAATAGAATATAAATTATTTTCACCCAGTTCTTAATATTTTTACATCCGAATTAGACGCTTAGGTACGCTACATACATATATCCGTACGAAATAACGTCTAAAGTACGTAGTACTATTGACTAATCTGTGGTCTAAAGCTTTTGATATTTCGAGTGATAGTGAGAGTTGAATTATTACCTATTCGAATTGTATAATATTGAATAAGATGGATTCGATTCGAATATAAAAATATCGATTTAAAGTCGTAACAAACGATTATCTTGCTCCGGATAACCGGACGATTCTGGGTCGAGTTACACAACTGTAACATTGTTACGTTGACGATTTGACTCGCTTTTTAAATGTTACAAGTGTAATGCTGAAAATACACGAAATTGCGGTTAAATTTTAATTATTCTGTACATGCACATGCAATTTTCGTGTCACGTTTTTGTGATCTCGTAACACTTTTGATGGTTTGATATGACGTAACTTTTGATATAACTTTATGTAACTTTTAGATATATATTTTTTTGTTTTTCATAATTTTAATAATGAATTGGCATGAATTTAATTTTTTTAATCAATCCGAAAAAAAAGTCTTAAAAAAATAAAAAATAAAAATTATTGCTGCGCTTTAAACACTGAACAAAAAATATTTCAGGTACTAATACTTTGTCCAATAGTAATCGGTATTCAATTTATAATCGATTGTAAGAGCAAGAGCTGTAACTCAAATTCGTGATTATAAGCAATGTACATTTTCGTTTTTTCTTTTTTTGTTTTTTTTTTAGTGTTTTTCATAACATACATGCTCATATATTTTTCCTGCATAGCATCCTGCAGAAAATAAATAATAGCAAAATACTAGTGATAGAATTTTTAGTTGATAAGTAGAGCGTTTTTCTTCATTTTGTTATCACACATTATTATTATCCAAAATTACATAAATATGATTAGTTTAATATATTTAGCGACATAACTGGTTTGTGCACGTAATATTTCTGTAGTCTGTGGGTTTATGGCTGTTGCGCTGGCGGTTGCGGGTTCGATCCCCGCACGTGACAAACATTTGTATTGGCCATACAGATGTTTGGCGTGGTTGGGTGTTTGTGCAGCCCTTGTGGGTTCCACACCGTGCCTCGGAGAGCATGTTAAGCCGTCGGTCCCGGTGTTATCATATACACCTGATAGCGATCGTTACTCATAGTAGGGAATATAGGTAATTATTCGCCAACCCGCATTGGTGCAGCGTGGTGGATTAAGCTCTGATCCTTCTCTTAAATGGGGAAAGAAGCCTATGCCCAGCAGTGGGATATTACAGACTGAAGAGTGAAGCGAACTCACTAGCTGTGCCTGCGGCGTTGCGTAATAATCAAATTAAAATATCACTTGATCGAACTAATTTTAATAAAAATAAAGAGACATTTATTATTTAATGTTTAGTGATTTTCTAAAATAAATTTGACGAAGTAGGTATATATATGTAGGTATTGAACACCTATTTTTTCTAAATTAAAATGTTTTTGAATTGTGAAATTTTTTAAGAATAATACAGTCAACACTCAAAAGATAACCATTAAAGACAAATACTAAATTACTAAGAATATGTAAAAAATGTAAACTGTTTTGTTGTTATTTGAAGTAATTACCTGTATGTGATTAAAATAAAGTAAACGAATTTAATTACAAAAAAAAATTAAGTTAAAGGTTTACAAACCTGTTGCTGGATTTGATACTGTGGCGCTGCGACCGTACACCCCAAAATCGCTAAAGTAATACACTGACGCAACATTGCACACACTATAAAGAACCTATTTAAAAAAAATTAACAAAGAACACTACACACACGGGGACCTCAACGTATTGTATGTTGCGTGTAGGTGACTCTCACTTTATATAGAGACACCCCTTCTAAGTAGTGAGGGCGGGAGTTCGGCGTCGTGAGTGTAATTCAAAACTGGAGCATTTGGTTTTTTCGTACTGGCTGACTGATTAAATATAATTATATGTTGGTATAACTCGAATTCTTTTAAATAGTCTTCTTAATTCGTCTTGATTAGTTTTTGAACGTTTTCGAATAAAAAATTAACATTTGTACCTAATTTTTTTTAAACTGTTTTTTTTTAATTCTATTTATATTTCAATAGACAGTCGAGATAGTAATCGTTTGGTATAATTATTATTCTCTATTTTTTATTTTGATGATTTTTGTGACGCAAACTTTAATGAAAAATAGGTACATTATTAGATTAACTAATTAAATTGACAATTTAGATCAAACTTTTTATCTGAACATCATTCCAAAATCCTACCTATTATATTTTAGTAAAATCGAATACAATTAGATCGGGATATATATTGTTCCTTTTAACTTCAGGTAATATTTTTTTTACATTTTACTTCTCAAAGTTCCGTTTAATTATACAATAAAACTATTCATAACTAACATAAATTATTCATAACTTATTTACCATTCATATTCTTGAAAAATAACCCCTCTTCAACATGCAACTTTTAAAAAGTAACATGACATGCACATGTCATTGTTACCGAGTTATTGAATACTTCGTGACCTGCCTCTTTAATGATTGTCTAGCAGTGATATGAGCTTGAACGAAATTAGCTACGGTACACGGGTAAGCCACACCTAAACTCCTAAATAAATTCAGATAGGCACCCATACTGCCATAATGTTCGTCTAAAACTCTAACTGTAATATTAAACCGACTTCAAATAAGAAGGAGGTTCTCAATTCGACTGTATTTTTTATTTTTGTTACGTCATAAACTCTTACTAGGTAGACCGATTTCGATGATTTTTTTTTAACCCTTAACACCACTCGCGGGGGACCTAGATCCCCCAGCGCGCTCTTTTTTGCAAATTATATAAATATTTAGAGCGTGATGCGGTCGCGGTTTCGAGTATTCCTAGTGAAGCCCAAAAGCAGGCGGGGTGCGGCCGTGCGTCGTTTTAACGTTAGAAGTATGTAAGGTACGTGTAGTTGCGGGACCTAGGTCCCCCACGAGTGTAGTTACGTATGTTTGGTTTGTTGATAATAGTCTTTAGTATTTGCATATCTTTTAGGTTTGTGATGCAGTATGAATCAAAATTTGGGTTCTCAGCAGATAGAAAGGCTGCTAAATGACCTTGAACTCGATGAGAGTGAAAAAGAAACTATTTTTCCCGAGATATTATCTGATTTGGGCGATGCAGAGTATGAAGTCAGTGTTCACGACACGTAAAGCGATGAATCAGCAGATAGTACTTTGAAAAATGAAGAAATCGAAAACACCGAACAGCAGAATAGAGAAGCAAATGCATTCTATGGCAAAAATAGATACAAATGGGCAAAAACACCGCTATCGCAGTCACGAGTTCGAGCGCATAACATAATTTTCCACTAACCTGGCCTTAGAGGTCCTGTAACGGAAGGAGCTGAAAGGTATGATGGACAAGTTCCTACGCGAGGTTGGTAGTGAGATACCTGAAGAGCAACCAAAACAAGGTCCGAGGCAAATTAAAAAACCAAAGAAATCTAGGTGTCATTTGTGTCCATGAAGTAATACTCCCAGGTGTGCTCAAAATGAATGAAAAATGTCTGTCGTAACCACTCTATTGATGTAAAAATATGTGCTGAATGTGTGTCATAAGTTTTAATTACATTATAATTATAATTGCCAGCCTAATAGTTGAGACTGATAATATGTTTATAGATAAAAGGTAAAAAATATATTAGTCAATTAAGTCTAGCATTCCCTTTGTGATTTTGCATGTTTTTAAAGTTATTGAAGAGTTTACGTCTGTTTTTGTTTAAGGTTTATATGTTATTAGAAAAAAAGGTTTTTCTTTGTTTCGTAGTTATTTTGTTTATTTATATTGGGCGCTTGAAATAACCCCTATAAATGAACTTTCATTTTTTGTATTTCTTTTATTTGACACTAGAAATAGTAATAATTATTATTAAGACCTAAATAAAACTGCTTATTTTCGTAGAATATATGTTTTTCATTTATATTATAAAAATAAATCCTAACATATTCTACATTTTAACATTAAATAATGAACACAAAAGTGGGGTGACTTAGGTCCCCCACGAGTGTAGATCTGTAGACTGAAAATACCGAGTGGTGTTAAGGGTTAATCGAAAGGTTTTGCTTGACATGTGGTTTCATTTAAAGATTGAGATCTGACGAGAACTTTTTGAGTTATGTCTAATAATGCGTATTTACTTGACTATTTTTACCTATGTTGTAATTGGTCGATGTAATTGTAGGTTTTTTTTTCGTTTGTGAGTAAACACAATAAATTATAATACCAATTGACTCGAAAGCTGTCGTTCTTTCTCGCGAAATGTCACTTGTTATATTTAATAGTAAAAGATCTGAACTAGAAACGACCTATACTCATCTGTTGTACTTAATAGATAAAAAATATTTGATATTTACTTTAGTATATTAAAAAATATAAGCGCGAAGGGCTTGGCATAAAAACCAAGAAATATAGTAGATGCAGAATAATTTTTATCCGGTAAAGAGATGGGGAAAGGTCGTCGATCTTGGACTATAAGTAGTTGTTCCGTTTTGAACAATTTATATTTTTTTTTATCCGTAAGTAGGTATGTACCTCCTCAGTAGTACAAGAAAATAAAAAAGTTAAATGTAATTGATAGAGTTATCTAAAAATAAAATAACATAGGTAACATAAATATAGTAGTGAAGCTGCATGCGCAAAATGTCTTAGAAATCTATAATTTCATACTAATAAAAAAAGCTAAAGAAACAGTTTCATTACGCTAATCTCATGAAACACATTGTTTCATATTAAAACAACGCGTTTGTTGCAGTTGTTGTTTGTTTATAAAACATGGTAGGCCCTATAACATCAGACTACGATATGTCTATGCTAACTAATAATGTCAACCACAGACCACAGAAATGTCAACCAATTTAACTTAAACTTTTCGAGTTATGGGCCTCGTTAACGATCAAACTTGTTTGTTCAAACTTCATGTTTTCATATAACAAACATATAAAAAAAGCCTGCAGCCCCGCACACGATCAAATAATTTGACAAACACGTTTGTCAAATAGAAATTTAATATGAAGTTTAATCAAATATTTGATAGTCTACGGGGCCCTTAAGACTCTTAGGGCCTATTTCACCGGTCGTGGATAAAGGTTATCCAACACTTAGGTTACGAATGCTTTAACAGCAGGAGATAGATATAGGCAATTAGGACTAGATTCGCTGAAATTTGTAAATTACAACTTTTAAATTTATAATTTCGAACACAAACTTTCCGTGAATATTGTGGAATTCAATGCTGACGAAGAATAAAATATTTATTACAATTATATGCCATTCAACTGATGAAAATGGTACTGATAATGGTCGTAGTAGCAGTATTTGTATGAACACTTAATAAAAGTTGTAAATAAAATTCATGCTAGGGAAAATATCTACCAGCAGTGGAGCGACGTAGTTGATTAAGAGAAAAAACCTTTAACTAACTAACGTTAACGACGCTTATGGCTGATTTTCTTCTGTTCTGTTTATAGAATAGTCGTAATCGTTTATAAGGAACTTTAGAAAAAATGGTGCATGAATGTTAATTTAAAGGAAGGCGCGGTAGAAATTGTCGTGCTCGAAATCTGGATCAGTTCAAAATCTTCAACCTTGCATTTCCTGCTCAAAAAATGGAGCAGTCCGACTGGGGAAGTACCTCGACCTTACAGAAGACCACAGCTAAATAATACTGCTTTCAAGCTGTGTTGTGTTCCTGTTGGTGAGTAAGGTGATCAGAGCTCCTGGGGGGAATTGGGGGTAGGGTCGGCAACGCGCCTTCGATGCTTCTGGTGTTGCAGGTGTCTATAAGCTACGGTAATCGCTTACCCATCAAGTTAGCCGTACGCTTGTTTGCCGACTTAGTAATATAAAAAAAATTGCAGAAGATCGTAGCCAAATAATAGTGCTCTCAAGTAAATTTGTGTTGTGTTACTGAGGTGAATATTAGCCAGAGCTCGAGGGAAGAGTCGGAGTTAAAATCGGAAACATGCTTATGATGCGTTTGATATGGCAGACGTCTATTGGATACCGTAACCGCTTGCCATCAAGGGAACCGTTTGCTTACCACACTAATGGCAAATAAAAAGAAAAATATTTTTGTACTCCAATCAGTTCCACGTGTATATATACTTACGATTATTATTATTTTATTTTTATATTTATTTTTATTAGGTAGGTACACGATTATAACGAGTTTCGCCAATAATAGTTTTGAAGCATTATTTGAATTACAGATCTTACTTTCTTTTTTTTTTAAATATAAAATTTTATTACAGTGATAGATATTTAAAAACACTAGTGGTCGTCCAGAGGTAAAATTCGACTATTATTAAAAATTTAAATATGAAAATAAAGTATCTTTTTTTTTTAATTTTCAATTTGACTACAAACTTTGACTATCAACAAAATAGAATTTGCGTGTGTGTGTCAAATACATGGTAGTATGTGTAATGATTTTTTTATTAAATTAATGTATATTTTATGTATAATTTAAAAAAAAATTAGTCTTCTGCTCTCCTTCTCTATATGTATACCTAAACTATAAATGTCCGAAATTTCATACTCCTCCGTCCGCGCAATTTTCGTAAAAAGGGGTACAATGTTTTTGCTTCTCGTATTGTTATATAGATTTAAACAGTTTCGCAATCCATGAATGTTATTTAATATAATTATAATAGCACATAATGTGTTAAAATATTAGTTTATAAAATAGTATAATATAATATCTAGGCCAAATAAATTCTGAGATAAAAGCAAATTATTATTGTTTTCATATCTATTAAATGACCACAAACCGCTTTAAAGCCTGTGACACACATGTGCCTTAAACCGAAGCGAAAGTTATAAAGCGATAAAACTTTTACTTTTTTCACCTGTTTACTCTTCCATAGTCCGTAAGATTACTTAGTATTATGTTTTATATTAATGTTATTTTTTTGACACGCATTCATAGCATATTGATGAAAATAAAATCTTTAACAAAAATATTTTTTAAACCTTGTATGTGAGATGTCATATAAAACTTATATACTTTCATTCAACTGGCTAATTGTTAACCGAGGCTCACTACGAGCACTGCCGTATTAAAACTTTTAATACAGACTAGCTGACCCAGCGAACTTCGTAACATCATATTTTTTTTCTACATAATTAAATATATTTTTAATTTTCTTTTATACAAACCTTTATATGACAATAAAGTACACCTAAAAACGAATTAACCAATTTGATGCAAAGTTTTGCGTGTAATTTATAGCTTCATATTTATATCATAGCTCTAAACATCTCATGTGAGTTAGTCTTTATGTTACTCACAAGAGATTAATTTCAATGTTAAGTAACAAGCGGTAACTTTCTGCTGCATAGTTCCGATGCATTACCGTGCGACGTAATCACACGCTGGCGTCGTTTGCTTTTATAATTTGATATTTCTTATTATATATTAATCTGATAATAATTAGCTGCTAATCTCTGTTTTTTGAAATAAATATTATATCATTAAAAATCGTGAAGTTAAAGAAAGAAGTATTATTGCGAAAAATTTGTAACAATTTATTTCAAAGCTCATGATTTTTTATTACGTGGTAATTAAATTTTAAATTATTCGTAAAAACGTTTGCACTAATCTTAGAAAATAACTAATGTTAAGTTTTATGACAGCTCTCTTGTTTATTAAGTTAAATCAGCAAAAGCTGTCCAATTCTAGAACTATTGAAACTACTAGTTGCCCTCGAAACCTCCGGGCCCCGGCACAATGGTGGGGTGGCCTTGCTCACAACAAAACCGTCCCTCAAACGTGTGGGGTCGTGTCGTCCGTCCAGCCGAAGTCCCCTGACTATCGCCGGCGACCCCACTATTACGAGGGGGGGGGGGGCAAACCGTCTCCTCCTTGCCCCGTACCTACGTCTGCACCTGTGGGCCAGCAGCAGAGGCGTCTTCGTCTCTGGCCCGCTACGCGGTCTCCTTCTGCGTCAATACCTCTTCGCAGAAGGAAACCGCCGCCTGCCACGATCTCTCGCTATCGAGCATGGCCTTTACGACACTCGGCAGCGAGAGGTCCCGTTCGAGAACCCTAAGTTTCCCTAACCTAACGTTCCCCAAGAGCTATGGCTACCTTATTTACCACAGAAACACAACATCGAGAGTAGCAGCAATATTTGTCTGTGATCTTCAGTGAGGTTGAAATACTTCCCCAGCCAAATCTACTATTATTTCCAAAAAAAAACCGCAATTCTTTAGGGAAAAAATTCCTTAGGAATTAGAAACCGTTACTTTTTTTTAATTTTTCTATCAACATATTTTTATACTATTGTAACATTACCAACCGCGATAAAATAAATATTAAATTGGAGTGTCTGTTTGTAATATTAAAATAACCGCTTTTTACTGCATATGGATGTATACACGATACTTATACCAAATACAATTTTTGTCTGTCTGTATGTCTGTCTGTTTGTTCCGGCTAATCTGTGAAACGGCTGGAACTTTTTTGATAGGGCTTTCACTGGCAGATAGCTGATGTAGGTAATAAGAAGTAACTTTGGCTACTTTTATTTTACAAATTTATTTATTTTATAGCTCTGCGAACTGAATAATAACTTTTTAAAATTCCATGCGGACGAAGTCACGGGCACAGCTAGTCTATTTATATTCGCAAAAAAAATATTTTCTAGTTCTTGATTTTTTTTTGTTCATTGGTTTTTATTTAAGTACATGCAAGTATTTAGGAAATTTTAGAAAATAACAAATAACGTAAATCAAAAGAAATCAAACAAAAATAATAAATACAGTCGTGTGACTGATATTACGTCACTTCCGTTATACATTTTTCTTACGGTTTTAGTCTCACATTTTTTTCAGTTCGGTCGCCCAGCAAAATCCCTATCTTTTCCAAGCCTGCCGTAAGGAACTTCGTTCCAAAAAAACAACAGACAGAACGAAGTCTGTCCGGGCAGCTAGTTTATAATAAAAATCCTTCTAGGTCGTAGCGTGAAAGGTGAACTGTCTATTGCGAATTGACTCGTAGTACTTCGCTTTCATCAACCTGAGATCGATCGACTTAACTGTCGTCCAGCTTCGCCCATACATGCCTTATACGTATGTATCTACGTACATTTTGCCATTTTTCATAAGGTATGTAAGGGCGCGGTACCTAATAAAGTTTAAAAAAATTGTGTAATAATAAAAAAATATATATTTCTTCAAATGAAATATGCATTAAATCGGCAGAATATCTGATATTTTTTGGCTTTTTTTTTTAAATGTTATTAAGTCGACAAACAAGCGTACGGCTCACTTGATGGTAAGTGACTACCGTAGCCTATAGAGTTATAGACGCCTGTAACACCTGAAGCATCGCAAGCGCGTTGCCGACCCTATCCCCAATCCCCCCCAGGAGCTCTGGTCACCTTACTCACCAACAGGAACAAAATACTGCTTGAAAACAGCATTATTTAGCTGTGGTCTTCTGTAAGGTCGAGGTACTTCCCCAGTCGGGCTGCTCCATATTTTGAGCAGGAAATTTCCTGCTGTGCCCTACCTCAGTGACTTAGACTCAGTGGCTTAGAAGGTATAATATAATTTTTCAAGATTTTTACCAAACATACTAAAAGTATACAATGGAATATCATCGTCATTTCAATGAGGTAAAAAAAAAGATTTTGAAGTAAAACTTCTTTACATATGCTTGACTTGGGGAGTAAGCTGGTGAATGCATGACGAGAGCGTTACGAAAAGTGTGATCGCTCAAGGCGGACGGAGCAAGAGAAATGTTTGTTTGTTGATCTTGCAGTTGACAGGTTTGTTTACACCTTGCAAATGCTTCAAATAATAACGGTTTGTGTAATCATTTCTAACTTAAGTTTGTGCTTTTGTGTTTCTAGACCTTAACACGTACCTAAAGCGTTTATTTATAAACAAGCAAAAAACAAACAAAAAAACAAATTCAATATAAAATTATTATTGTGACCACGTCTCAATGAGTGTCGTTTGAAAACGACCTAATAAGTGGCACATTTGCAGGCGAGTACGAGTAACTCAATAAGTTGCATTCATGTGTTCGGTTGTAATTCGAGTGTGATTGTATCTGTGTCAACCCTGAGTGGACCCTGGCCCGTCTATTGGCTTACACAAATATTAGTTCATTACCTTTTGCGATATTTCCACATTTTGTTGCTATGTAGATTTTGAGAGTTTACCTAAACGTGTAGTTTTTAGGCATTTATTAAATTTTGCATAATATATGATTTGATGTTTATTTTCTTAGAGGGATATATCATTGGTCCAAATTAAATGTAATAACTTTTTTGTAGTTGATCATATCGACCTAATGAAGATAAATTATTATTTCATTTATTGTATACTAGCGACCCGCCCCGGCTTCCCACGGTTGCAAAAACTATCGGTGTTCCTCTAATATATTATTATGCATGTATTAGACATATAAACCTTCCTCTGGAATCACTCTATTTACTAAAGAAAACCGCATCAAAATCCGTTGCGTAGTTTGACTTTGTTTTATACTATGTAGTGATATAATAGTCTTTAAAAGAACTAAAATGAAAACAATTTCTTGATATTGTAATTTCTACTTATTTAATTCAATTCGCTTTATGTATTACTAGCCGACCCGTGCCCACTTCGTTGGGCGTTATAATCCATTTCACATAAGAAGGGTACGGTGAAATTTGATATGTTCCAATACACTCTCACTATTTTCAGCAAATCAGATAAATATAAATGTTTTAAAATCACCAATTAATTTCTAAGGCAAATAATAATGCTTGATTAGATTGAATTGTTGACACGGCACGTCAGAGGGCGCAGGTTCAAATCCTGCTGATTTAAAATCTTTATATATTTTTATCTTTTTCCTTTTATCTTGTCACTATTGAATAGTGTAGCTTTCTGTTAGCGAAAGAATTTTCATGATCGGATCAGTATTTGCGAAATTTAACTGAGGTAGGGCACAGCAGGAAATTTCCTGCTCAAAAAATGGAGCAGCCCGACTGGGGTAGTACCTCAACCTTACAGAAGACCACAGCTAAATAATACTGCTTTCAAGCAGAGTTGTGTTCCTGTTGGTGAGTAAGGTGACCAGAGCTCCTGGGGGGGATTTGGGGGTACAGTCGGCAACGCGCTTGCGATACTTCTGGTGTTGCAGGCGTCTATAGGCTACGGTAATTCGCGGTGTAAGAGTCAGATAAACGTATCTACATTTTCTCAATTTTACAGGAAAGCAAAAATACTGTGAAAATTCGGCTCTTTAAACTTTACCAGCTTTTTAATACAGATAAAATACTAGTATGGAAAAAAAAATTTTTTTCTATGTATTGCCATACTCTTAGAGCTTTGAAAAAAATTGAAATTATTTATTTATATGTGCTTACGCAGACGTAATATATATATTTTTAAAATTTGGTTGACATACGTTAGTGTGACCCTTAATTATTTTCAAACAATAGTACTGCCACATAAACGTAAATCGTAATACATCGTTTTGGCCATTGATTTGTATTATTTATCTAACAAAAATGTTTGTGCCAATAAAACGTAAATAGACAAACGTTACACTGGCTCTTTAAACTAAGCATCAAAACAAAATTTTGTAACGACCAAAACAACGTATAAGCTTTTGCGTTCTTCTGGTTTTTATAATATTGCCAAACAAACTATATTCTAATCGAATAAAAATATTGTTTTTAGAAATACGTTCTTATAGCTCTAAAGAGGTAGGAAGATAATTAGAACTATTTAAACGGTATTCATAATACGTTTTTCTGGTTCAATTGAAAATGATTCTTAAGCTAATTCGTTTTTTTTGAATTTGATAAATATTGACTTTACCGTTACGTCGTTTTGGCAATTCATAAAGGACTATATTGTGAACCGTTTTACGAAAAAAAACTTTTTTTGATTTTTTTGTAGATACGTTCATCTGGTTCTTATACCGCGAATTGCACTAATTGCTTACCATCAGGCGAGCCGTACGCTTGTTTGCCGACTTAGTGATAATTCGACGGTGCCGTAGAATAACGTTACATGTGAATATAGTACGAAATCAATTTTATTTAATAATTTACTTCAGGAGTCGAAGATCTATCTATACATGCAAAAAAAATAATTTTACGACCAATAGTTTCTGAGATTCTGAGGCGAACAACGTCCCATGTGTTTGTGTCTCCGTATTATAATGAACTAGATGCATATGTGACGGAGCTCGCGGCCGGGGGTAGCACGCGTTGGCCGTGCCAAAGTCACTTGTTACGTTGTTGAGTGGAAAACGAGCTTGTGCGCACGAGTTACCGCATTCGCCGATGATAAAGTTATTTTTCTTAAATAGTATTCATAATTAGTACTAAAACATGTCCAAATATAATAACAGATCTAATAAAATCCTTGATTTGGTGAAAAACAACTGTAAAAATTCGGAAGAAGAATTTGATAGTGGAAAGATATCTGGTTATAACAAGGAAATTTCGAATTATCCCGGTAAGTTAATCTTATTCCTTATTAATATGTATAACAAAATTGCATTTTAACGATTGTTTTATATTCTATGGTGGTTTGTTTTAATTTAAATAACTAACGCCAAACTTCGCGTTTCATATTCATATGTCACGTTATTTAATGGAGATTAGTCTTTACATTGTTTCTTACAAAAATGCTCTTGTAAATTAAATCAAATTGTAAAAGACATCTTTGACTACTAATGGAAAACTTAATTTGTTGATATTAAAGTATGAGTTACAAGTAGTGATATGTCGTTTTACCACGGACATATTCTGACGTTTTTGAGTTATATGTGAATATAGAATGTTCTTTTGCGGAAATCTTGATGACATATGTGAAGACAGAACGCTCTTTTATGGAAATCCTGATGTAATATGTGAAGATAGAACGTTCTTTTGCGGAAAACTGATGTAATATGTAACATTGGTACGTTTTTTCTTCCAGAAAAATACTGTAATTTGGTTTAAATTGCTTTTTTCTTAATTAAATTATCAATTTATTCGTATTCAAATAAAATTGTTTTCTTTTATTTTTGTAATTTTTATATTTTATATTATTTTTTCAGTTTCAAAGACACCTGTAAGCCCATCATCGTCACCATTACATCCGGGTTCAGAAAACATTGCTTTAGAGCTAAAAGACGTATAAGTCAGTCAGTTCAGCCTATTGTAGTTCACTGCTAGACATACCCTCCCCAAGTTCGCACCAGACATCCCGGTTTTCCGCAATCCTCCATGAAGACTACACCGGCAATCTTACGTAGATCGTCGGTCCAACGGGCCAGAGGACGTCCCACAATGCGTTTGCCAAGACGCGGTCTCCACTCCAGGATCCGTCTGCTCCAACAGCCATCGGTTCTGCGACACAGATAACCAGCCCACTGCCACTCAAACTTGCTAATTCTGTGGGCTATGTCGATTACTTTCGCTCGCGGATAGTCTCATTTCTAATCCTGTCTTTGAAAGAAACCCCAAGCATAGCCCCTTCCATTGCACGTTGACCGACTTTAAACTAGTGGACCAGTCGGTCAGTGTCCATGTCTCGGCTCCGTTTGTCAACACAACTAGGACGCATTGCTCGAAGACTTTTGTCTTCAAGCATTGTGGAATCTTCGAAGGCAAGACTCGACGAAGCCTGCCAAACGCCGCCCAGCCCAACCAAACCATCCTATCAGCCTCCTTCTCGAGTTATTTCAACCTGGTTGAATAGTGTGGCCAAGGTAGACATAATCCTGACCAACTTCGAAAAGGGTACCGTCAACCGATACCGGTCTCGGTATCACTTGGTTGTTAAACATAACTTTCATTTTATCTAAGTTCACAGCGAGACCGACTCGTCGGGAGGACTCGTTTAGGCCGGCCAGCATTCGGCCTAGCTCATCCGACGTCTCCACAAAGATTACGAAATCGTCGGTAAAACGAAAGTGCGAGATGAATTCGCCGTTGACGTTGATGCCTCGTTCCTCTCAATCCAAGGTCATAAAGACATCTTCCAGCGCAGTGATAAACAGTTTCGGTGATATTACATCTCCCTGTCTTACCCCATGCCGCGCCGGAGGAAAATGCACAGCCTGCTCCGGTGGGTGGAATTCGTCGAGTCTTCTGGCGAGACGATTCGTAACAACCCTTGAAAACAGCTTATAGACGTGGCTCAAAAGTGAGATTGGTCTGTAATTCTTCAACAAAGACTTGTCGCCTCTCTTAAAGAAGCACCACCACACTCTTGGACCACGCCTCCGGCGTGGTACCTCGGTGGATGACGGCGTTAAAAAGTTTATATTTCTATTCTGCTGAATCAGAGTAGTAATCTCTCTCGTATTTGAGCAGCGGAGGTCTCGGCGTACAAGTTTCCGTATCCTCTTAGACAAAGCCTTCTGTTCTGGCGAAGCTGCTTGGGCAGCGGGCAACTCGCACCTCCGCCGCATTAGATCCAAGGCTTCGGGAGAAAGTTTAGACTGCTTCGTTGACTACCTCGGCGGAAAGTGTTTGCGACCCAGTGTACACACCATCTTCACCATATTGTCGGTCATCTCGTCCACTTCGCCAGCGAATCGAATCGGTTTTGGAGCTCCAGTTGGAACTGCTCGGAGCCACATAGTATTTGGAGCAGCGTAGGTCAGAGAGTAGATTTCATCAAGCGGGTATTCAGAGTGCCCCGTAATAGCCGGTGGTCGCTGCTGGTGTTAACCGGTTCTAATTATAATAAATACAAAGAAAGAACAAAATGTGATGTTGGAGACTGATAATTTTAGTATTTTATGTGAGTTTAAGAAACGTTGATTGATTTAAAGAAGTAAAGATATTTTTTATGTTTAATTATTATAAATTTGATACTTTTAAAATAAAGGACTGATTTTGTTTTTAAAATGTTTTATTTTTAATCGATTTTATACAAAAAATAATAAATACTATTTATGACACGCTACTTATGAAAATGACTGCTCAAAATAAATCTGGAATATGCATATAGGACGAAATAACTAGCTTAAGTTTCATAAAAAAACGTTCCATTTGCATCTGGATCCTTAGAGCCTCCGGTGAATAACGTCACATGTGTAAATGTGACAGCAACAAGTCCATTATAAAACGTTATATATAAACATCGACCCTACTATCTTTTTAAATAAAACTGTTTCAAAATAATTAATAATACTGATAGATAATCACAGGCTTAATATAAATTTTTCCAAAGTATAAAAGCGCCAGGTTTTTCCGTTTCCGAAATATAACAATTGAAAACTTTGAACGGCTCTACTGTAAAACGACTATTTTGCAGATAGTACGTTATTCTACGGCACCGTCGATTATAAAAAAAAAAAAAAAAGATTACCCCGTATATACAAACAAAGTTATAAACTTTACCTCTTTATAATATTAAGTATAGAAGTATAGATTTTAGATTTAGGGCATCAATTTAAGCGTATTATAAAAAAGTGTGTTAGTGCAACTCAGACACGGCAGTAGTGAAATTTCTGAAAAGTGTCAGGAAGATAGGCTGTTGTGATTTGTTCCATGATGATTCGGATGATGATCACGGTCTCGTGAAAAAGGTCGTAAGCGCTGTGCAATACGGGAATGTATTCTATCTCATTTTCTTCTATACATTACGTTTTATCGTGGCGTATTTTCGTTTCATCGAGTTTCAAATCACAACGATTTTAAATATGTTTTACTTTCAAAATTGACAATATATGTTTTTTTTTTGTGTGTCACCTGATAGTAAGTGATTACCGTAGCTTAAGACGTCTGCAACATCAGAAGCATCGCAAGTGCGTTGCCGACCTCATCCCCAGTTCCCCCCAGGAGCTCTGGTCACCTTACTCACCAACAGGAACACAATACTGCTTGGAAACACTATTATTTAGCTGAGGTCTTCTGTAAGGTCGAGGTACTACCCCAGTCGGGCTGCTTCATATTTTGAGCAGGAAATTTCCTGCTGCGCTCTACCTCAGATAAAGTTGTACCTATACACTATACAGTAATTCATCCGAGCAAAGAGTTTTGTGAAACGATTGAGTAACATAACATGAACAATTTCAGAAACTTTCAGCTTCATTGTATTATTCAAACAAGAATACATTAGAATAATTTAACCTGTCATTTTTTAAACCATTAAATATAATAATAGGCAATAACTAAAATTGAATGGTTATTACATAAAGACTTCTTTCGTGCCGGATCTAGTTCTTGTGATAATTTGATAAGGTATTATGTGTTACATTAATTATGTCACCGAACTGCCGCCGGCGTTACACTCGACACGTGTGTTGTAAGTCGGAGAACGTGGCTTAGGGGACCAATGACGGAATAAGGAGCTGTCCATACTAAACGCATTTCAGTTCGTTGTTTTGCGGCGACTGCGGTTATTAATCACTCTTACTTACTTCAGCCTAAGGCCGTCCACTCCTGGACGTAGGCTTTCCCAAGTTCACAATTGGTATCTAATTTTTTTTTATATAACTAGGTCGGTAAACAAGCTTACGGCTGACCTGACGGTAAGCGATTACCGTAGCTTATCTCGCTACGTCTGCAACACCAGAAGCATCACAAGCACGTTGCTGACCATACCCCAAAGTCCCCTTGTCTTTTTTTTCTTCTTTTGTAGCACTAAGGTGGCAAATAAGCATTAAGTTTACCTGATGGTAAGTGGTTATCGTAGCTTTTAGATGCCTGCAACACCGGGAGCATCACAAGCGAGCTGCTGACCTTGACCCTCCTCAGTAGCTATGGCTATCTTACCATCAGAGCACAACACTACTTGACTATCATTTTCTGTAAAAATTGATGTACTTCCCTACTCGAGCTGTTACAGATCTTAAGCAGAAAAGTTTCTGCTGTGTCCTACCTCAACAAAATTTCTATTTTAGATGTATATGTACATCTTTATTTATATTCCATACAACTATTATCTGTGACTCGCCTGACCTGTTACAATGCGACATTGTGACCATTCAAAATCTTTCTCCTCATTATTTTACCATTACAACAGCAATGAGATGTGTACTCCTTTTTTTCTGAAGCTTAATTCAAGAAAAATACTTCTTAAGATTTTGACATTAAAATCTACATTAGATTGCATGTAACGTATTTGACAAATATGCATTGTGTACGCCTTTTTGTCCAATTAGCTTCTTAACTGCGATTTACTTACAATTTATGATGCAAACGCATCATTTGTATTCTGTTGAAACTACAAAAGATGTGGAAAAAAATAAATTGTTAATCTTTTAAGTAAAAGTTTAAATGCGCTTTGAATTTAGATTGATAGAGATTTTATAGATTTTACAAGAATCTTAAAAAATACATATCTTTAGTAAGCGCTAGAGTCACTTAGAAAGGTTAGAAACCTATTTCACTTTGCTAATAAACTTATTGGACGACAAAATATTCACAAGATAAAAGAGATATCTATATTGATAAATTTATGAGCAAACCATTTGAATATAGGTAGTTATATTTTAAAGTTAATATAGTTTTTGAAAGAAAACGTCTCTAAAATGTCTATATTAAACTTTATTAAAATTATGAGAAATGCAATGGTAATTAATTAAACACAAATATAACAATAAAATCTACGGAGAGTATAAAATAAATTAAAAAGGTGAAATCTGACGCGCTTTGCTAGGAGGCATATTTGTTCCCAACGTGATGTCGCACCCCCCACTTGTAGTTCGCGTTCTTATCAGTTTTAACGAACGTGTGTACGGGGCCGGTGACGCCGCTGGTAGCCTTGTTCCCGTCGTCGTAATCATAATGTTCACGCTTTGGGCGATCGCTCTTTGGTATCTCTGGTTGCACTAACTTCGGTTGCTGGTACCGGACTGGAATTTATTTTTAATTTTAGATTAGGGGTCGTCCATTAATTATGGTATGTTTTAGCAACTTTTTAACCCCCTCCCCCCTTGGTGATATTTGGTGAGGTTTTAGACTAACCTTGATGTTTTATAGCCTTAAGTCTCTTATATTGACAGATATTTCGAGATTAGCACGCTCAAACAAATTTTAAATAATTACATGAAGTATCTATACGTATAAATACATAAATATTAAGTAGCAAAAACATAAGAGGAATAGAAATAATACATACTTGGAGGTATTATATGCCTATGTGGTACAGGCGCGAACCTAGTGACACGTACTCCTGGAGGGAGAGGCGCCCTTTGAACTGGGTAGAAGGGAGTCGACCACGCTGATGTTGTGACCATCATACACGCCAGTAAGATCTAAAATCAAAATTCGAAACCAAATTAGTAATTATTATTATTTTATTATAATAATTATACGTGTAATTAATATATATAAAATATTTTGTAGATCGTTTGTCAGAATTTTTTTAATGACCTTTGTTGAAACTTGGGTAAAATTTATAAGAAGTCTTATTCATTATTTCTTTATTGATTGGATTTCCAATAGGAATCTATTTTATTTTACATGCTTTATGAATGATTTTATTTTGAAATAACAAACAATAAAATTAAGTTAATTAGTCTTGCTCAATTTGTTTTTATTTAATAAATAATAATCATCTCTATCTCTATATATCTCTATCTCTTCTCTATATATATAAAAATGAATCGCTAAATGTGTTGCTAAGCGCAAATCTCGAGAGCGGCTGAACCGATTTCGGTAATTCTTTTTTTATAATGTTCCTTGAAGTACGAGGATGGTTATTACGGAGAGAAAAATTAAAAAAATTGCCTGAAAAAGTCTAAAAACAACACTTTTCTATATTCCCATACAAAAGATTCGTAATCATACTTAAAAGTCAATTTAAACTTTAATCGATCACGATCTCGATTCAGCCTGTAATATCCCACTGTTGGGCATATGCCTCTTCCCATGTAGAAGAAGGATGGAATGAACTTTAATACCATACCATAAAGTTTAAGTACCTATTAGTGGAGGGGTTCCGGGAAGGATAAGTATTAACAAAAATTAAAGATCGACTGTTAGGCGGTACGAAGTTCGCCAGGTCAGCTAGTTTAATATATTTTTACCACAAAAATTGTAGTATACGTAACAATAATACACCACGGAAGTTGCCTTCAGAAGTAGGTAGAGTCAGAAAAATAATTATGCATTTTTATTATTTTCTATTACTAAATTATGTTAATAAAATAATTAATTGTTACAGTTATTCGCAATTAATCACGCCGTAACTCATTACATAGATAAAAAGTGCTATTAATATTAATCAATCAGAAAATGAGTTGGAGAATTGAATTGGAATACGAAACACGATTTTGTAATCTTAAAATTTAATATCTGAATCAATAAATATTACAATAAAGGTTATATAATATTAAAATTCTCACTTTATTTATCCAACTCTTTATAAGTATACTTTTTAGTACAAATCAATGTTTTCTAGTAAGAAAACACCTTATCTTATTCACTATATATTTAACACGCGTCTCTCAATGAAATACGTACATACTGGATTCCCACGTAGGGTCCTAGTTTGAAACCGGTTTTAATTTTTACGAAACCATTACATAAAATAAAATAAAAAACACTCACCAAAATGTAGCAATCCATATCACCTGCATTCAAAATGGCAATGCTGACCGAGGTGTCAAACAACGTCTTTTAAACGAGAAAGAAAACGATTTGCACTTTCTATCGATACGCCTTGATGCGTGACGATCCGCTTCAGAAGACCTTAAAATAAATTCCTATTTACATCTTATTAGATTTTGATCAGTTTTTATTCGGAAACGAGCAATTAGATTGAAGTGTTCAAACGTAACGGACTTAATCCGGTATTATAAATGTTATGTAACATTTTATAACAATTAATTGTAACATTGTGTAATTAATTTTATGGCATAATATATATGTTATTAGGTCATGTTTGTATAACCAAGCTGTGCTTGTATGCGAAACTTTGCTCCTATTATTGTCTACTTTGACAAAGTATTACCAACAAATATTTGCCGGTTTCTGATAAAACTATCTCAAGTATAACGATATCCAACAGATAGAGAAAGTCGATAACCGTAGTTTTACCATCAAATTTCTCTTTACCTGTCAGATTTCTATTCGTAACATATAAAAACTATTAGTTGAGGTAAAGTTTTGGTTTGCCCTAAAGAACTGTTTTACTTCCCGCCGATGAAGCCCATCTACCAATGAAACAGTCCTTCATTCAGGGATCACCTCTAATCTGTGCCCTCGGGGTCTTTAACAGCTACGTTACAAACAAACGTTCTTTCCTGCATTATATACTCGTCAGGAATTTATTTATGGTGCTTATATTTATTTGTTAAATATAATAAGCTTATCGCTTATTTTATTTATATTTTTTTATAACTTTATCAAATATGTTGTATCACGATTCAGCCTGTAATATCCCACTGTAGGCATAGGCCTCTTTCTCCATGTAGGAGAAGGATTAGAACTTCCAATCTAACACGCGGCTCCACCACGGGTTGACGGATATATCCTTACTATGAGTAACGACTAACCCAGCCATCAGGTATTTATGATAACAATCGGGACCGACAGCTTAACATTCTCTCCGATGAACGGTGGACAGACATCAAAACCGGAAAGAAATATTTGTAAATACAAATATCCATCCCAAGCAGGAATCGAAACCGCAAACCGCCGGTGTCTAGGCGCCGCCGACACGGTACACGCACCACTGTACCAGAGCGGTTTTTATATTAATACTAGCTTCTGCGCGCGACTTCGTCGGCGTGGACTCCACTCCTGTTGGTCTTAGCGTGATGATATATAGCCTATAGCCTTCCTCGATAAATGGGCTATCTAACACTGAAAGAATTTTTCAAATCGGACCAGTAGATCCTGAGATTAGCGCGTTCAAACAAACAAACAAACAAACAAACAAACAAACAATCAAACAAACTCTTCAGCTTTATTATATTAGTATATATTTTGTATAATATAGTTTGATAAGATAATACTTGTATTGGTCTAAGATCCGGAATAGCAAAATATTCCCTCATCTGTTAATTAAATGAAACAATTTTTTATATGCTGATTTCAATATTGTGAATTTATAAAAACAACCTCTGCCACCATAAGCCTGCTAAAGTAATTGAGTTAAATAAAAGTCAAGAAATAACAATATGTGTCATGCGAAAAATGGGTTGCTAAAAATACTTGACGGTATGAACTTAATAATAAAATATGTGCAGCTACATATTTGTAAAAGTTAAAGTAAGTCAGAAGTCAATTGTGTAATAAGAGATAAAACTCGTTATTACTCGGACAATGTACATTGTACATATGTGTATCGGTGTAGTAAAAATGTATTACTGTAGATGAAATATTTAAGGAATATTATCTGTAAAATATAAGAAGTATTTTACAAAGTACCTGTATATATAACAATAAATGAGTATCAATATTATTGAGTAGGTACCTGTAGGTACTTCGAGGTTTCATTTGCGACTTAACAAATTAAAAAAAAAAAAAAATTAAAAAAATACTTTATTAAAATAGGCTCCAAGAGCACTTTTGAATCGTCATTTTACAAATTTAAATTATATTTGCTTTAATTAATTCATTAAACTGCATTAAAAGTAACGCTACCAGTCACCAATTCGAAACGTAGGTCCTGCAAGAAATTCCGCCGTTACTTTAAAAAAAAAACTTTGCTGTTAAGTAATTCTACATTAAATACATTTTGAATTTAATTACACTCATTTATTGTATAAGAATGGCAAAGATTTTTATCTAGAAAGTTGTGCGGGCGATTATATGCGTCACGTGCGTGCCCTTGTAGGTATGCAACTGTTACTGGCGTGATAGTGGTCATCTAGTAACACGTGTTTTTGAAGTGAAACTTCTTTACAATTGTGATAGATTGTGATTTGAAATTCAATAAAACGAAAATGCATGTAGGTTTAAGTCGGAGAGAGTATGATATAGAATATAATTATTTACATACTATTTTTTCTATTCTCGGTGAAAAAAACACTCGTAGGCTACTTTTCAGAAGTTACACTTCTGGAGTATAAGAATTGAACTCATAAACTTTTTGTGCTTTTTTGCAGATACAATTGTTGATGAAAATGTCTAGTACTTACAAAAATGTTTTTATTTCTCAATAACTAAATGGTTGCTAAAATTGTTCTCTTGTTATTTTGTAAACAGGTTTTAGTTTATTTTCGTTAAATGTTGTGCATACCTTTTAAATCTATGCCAATCAAGTGCCATTATTAATGTTTAAAATTGTAGAGTTAATTCAATATGTATTTTGTTAATAAGCCAAATAAATAAATTAAATTAAAATGAATGAAACAATACCAAATTAAGTTAACTTTTTTTTCATAAACAAAAGTGCAGTTCTTATTATAGATCAATGAGTTCTTAACTCTTCTCAACGTAAAACTTGTCACGCACACACATTCGTTGTGTCTCTACCTTTGTTTTTGCTCTATGGTCTCTACCATGCACGTAATAATGGTCTCTACAAGCTGAATGCACACATACAATCGCGCGCACGAGGTGAAATATCTATAGCAACATCCTTTTTGCGACCTCTTCAAGTTTAATATATATATATACATATAATATTTGGAAGTAACCATATTTACTTATTAAGCAAACGAAATTGCAAACACAAGTTATATTACTTTATTTACGAAACATTAATCGTAATACGTTACGGAATTATTGAGTTCATGTCATTTATTGGAGAAAGGACATTATTTAAATCTGACCAACTATTCGATGTAATTATATTTTAGTAACATTTTTTCAATGAAATATATTAAAATCAGTGCAACTTCATACAAAAATTCAACCTTGAAGTAAATAAATTGATGTAGGATTACATATTGGTGAAATTTAATAAATCCGGTCTTTGCTACTTTTGACGTTGGAATGAAAAATAGTAAAAGAAAAACATTGTATTGAACGAGATTCGAAAAGTAAAACAACCAAAAAAACCGATAACAGTTACACTACGAGTAAGTACAAAGGGGTTTTTATAACAATAGCACGTCTCTATTTCATCATTTTGACTTTGACCTCCATAGCCGTACAAATGTTTTCTTTCCAAAAATCATTGTAGATTTTCTTCAAAATATTAATTTGAAAAGTTGAGTTAAGTAAGATTAATTTCGTTGATAAAACTCTTCTCAAAATATATGCCACGTCTAAAAAAGGGACAAAAATTGACAAATAGCTTTTCACATCACGACTATTTTCTAACAATTGAATTCTTTTTATTCTCGTTATAATTGAATTCAGAAAAACCGTATTTTAGGAGAAAGGATTCTTTTGCGACAGTGCTTACCTATTTATTTATTTATTTGTGTAACTGTTCCTTCAAACTTGGAACGAAAATATTGCTATAGTCTATTCCTCTTAAAAAAATAGTGACTAATCGCTGTCACTTAGCTTAGCCATGCCCTTGACCAATCAAACCATGTTAAACTAGAACGATACGATATTATATTTTTAAGCCTGTAATATCCCACTGCTGGGCATAGGCATCTTTCTCTACCTTGGAGAAGGAGAAGGTAAACTAGAACGCCGTGTTCAAATTGACCAATTTAGTAACTAGATACATATTAATGAGCATAATTGAAACAGTTTTAAATATCAATAGGATGTAATATCTGATATTATAATGTTATTCAGTTAACAATACCTCTCCGCAAAAGTCAAGCGAACGCTTTTAACATTTATGATCTGTGCCTATTCTATATTGCAGCACTAAAATTAATTTTTAAAATTAAAAAAAAAAAACAAAACAAACACCTGTATCTGGTTTTTTTTCTAATTCCGTTGCTCGGTTCATTCATTATTTTTAAGCAAGCATATCAGGTACATATGTATACTCATAAATTTATCTATTTAATTATTTATAGATTAAATGAATTCGAACGAAAATGATCTACAAGATTCAACAATTACTCGTATCCTAAGCATACGTATAACGAACGCTATGCTGCCCATTACGCTTGCGCATAGGTACTCATTCAGTCTGTAACATCCCACTGTTGGGCATATGCCACTTTCTCCATGTAGGAGAAGAATTGGAGCCTAATCCACCACGCTTCCTCTGAATTATGAAAGAGAAAAGTATGAAGGGGTGCACGGAAGCGACTCACGGAAGATGATGCATGTTTCCTATCCCATAATAAATGGCATTAAAATACATAATAGTATATTAGTAAATGGCGGGCAAATATGTTACAATTATATTGTTATATAATATAAGATAATAGCATAAGATAATTAGATAACGATAGGATAAGAAATGTGTAAATAGTTTAAATCGGTTAAAATCATGTTAAAAGTTTAGATAATCATTGTATTTGAAGACAGATTTAAGACATATCTATAGTAAGGAAAATTGTAAAATTTAAGTATTGATTATATAGTAATTAGTTTTAGAAGTGAGAAGAATAAAACTGTCGAAAGTCCAAAGCTAAAAATTAAGTAATCCTAAAAATGTAAAAATTTATTGGACCTAAAAACATAAGTATAAAAATGTAATCCTAAGCATTTTTATTGATGATATTGAATATCACCAAATCTGATAAAAATTGTAGATCAAAATGTTAATTGAAAAATATATACAAGACCGAGTTGTTTCCTTGCCCCTGCTAAGAGGCTACAAAGCATCAATTTTGTAAAACTGTATTAAATTGAGTGTTACAACTAACATAATGTAAAACAAAAAGAAGAACTGTAAACGACATATTGTAAAGCAACCATTTAATAAGCAGAAAATAAAGTAAAATGTGAAAGAACAATAAACAATAAAATCACAATAGGATTAAGAAAATATTTTGTAAACAGAAAAATAAAACACGAAAAAGTTGTTTCCTTTACGTGGTTCAAAAATAAAGTAGAATAGTTAAATGTAAAGTAGTTTAGGCACTGTTAGTTTGGGAACTCATCCTGATCAGCGAAAGACGATGAATGATAGAAGAAATTAGTATGAAGAATGAAAGTACGAGAGGCATGATTGATAGAAATGGAATGAAAGAGAAATTGTAGATACCGCCTCGGAATTTTTAATATCCGGGGGCTTAGTATTAAAAAAAAAAAAAAAAACCACCACGCTGCACCAATGCGGGTAGGTGGATATATTCCCCAACGATCGCTATCAGGTGTTTATGATAACAACTAGGTCTGACGTCTTAACGTGCTTTCTGAGGCACTTTGGGGAGACCCACAAGTTCAGACATCCAAACCAGAAAGAAATATACTTATTTGTACAAATACAAATATCCATCCCGAGCGGGAATCGAACCCGGAAACCGTCGGTGTTTTAGTCCACTCGCACCACTACACCAGAGCGGTTGAGCCCTGCAAATTATACTGACAACATTATTATTGTTTAAAAGCATAGGTCTACATTATTGAGTACATTCTAAAGCTTAATAACTTAATATGCAAATAGTAAAAGTATTCTCGTGGACGTAACTAACAGAGCATTTTATCGTAATGTAGAAAATTAGAAATCAAAACACCGTTCATTTATAAGCTAAGGATAAAATTTACAAACACAAGATTATGTCTTATATATGTGTTGTTTGTTGATTATTGCTAAATGTAATTAAATTTGTAGATTTAAATGCAATAACAGCACGTCCCTGACTCATAAAATTGTGACATACTTTCCTAAGGACAAAAGTAATAAATTGCTATTTTTCAATATCTCTGTACATAGGCGATCGTTTTGTTTTTTATTTATTTTTTTTAATTTAAATTCTTAATTATCCGCTTAAAATAATTTTTTCTGCTATTTTAACAATCAGTACTTTTCATTTTCTTCACTACATAGTATAAAACAAAGTCGCTTCCCGCTGTCTGTCTGTCCCTATATATGCTTAGATCTTCAAAACTACGCAACGGATTTTGATGCGGTTTTCTTTAGTAAATAGAGTGATTCCAGAGGAAGGTTTATATGTATAATACATGCATAATATAGTATAGGAACACTGATAGTTTTTGAACCGTTCGAAGTCGGGGCGGGTCGCTAGTTAGTTATAAATTAACTATAAAATAATAGGATCATTAGATATTAAGAGAAATAACAAAATGTAAATAAAATAATCAATGGGCTGGAACAGAACTCGTACTCTTTTTTATTTTATTTCTTATTATTAATTTTATGTTTAAGTTTATCAATAGTTCAATTTACGTAGTAATGATCGCTACCGGAGATACGCTGGGTAAACAAATCCGCAATTAGCTGGGGACACAAATAGCGTTTTTATTGTAGAAATTGTATTAGAAGTACTTGTTACTAGCAAATATTTACTTACACGATGACAAGTAAAATTGATTATAGTTATTACATGTTGTGCCCCGCGGTGTCACTCGCGTTAATTTGAGGGAAAGTTTATACATATAACCTTTGCATTTCTCGGTAAGTGAGCTATTCAACATAAACATTTTTCAATTCGAACCAGTAGTTCCTGAGATTTGCGCGTTTGAACAAACAAACAAATTTTTCAACTTTATAATATTAGTTAGCTTTATAATATAAATATAATATAAATGTAATAGATCTCAAAAACAGTCGTATTTAAAATAAGGTGGTAGGTTTAGCGTTCATTTCGATCTTGCGGGAATTCCAGGATAAAAAGTAGACTATAATATGTTGTTCCATAAACTCCTCTATCTTTTAGTGAAAGTCCCATAAGAATCGGTTCAGCCGTTCCGATTATAAGCCCGGACAAACAGAAAGACAGAAAGGCAGACTGACAAAATTTTAAAATCGATTGGTTGTATTTTTTATTATAGGGTAAATAAATAGTTACAAGCACTTGAAAAAACATTGGTATGTTTTGTTGGCTTGATACATGTCTGTATAACTTTAATCGACGTTCGTATCTACATAAAAGGATTTACAAGAATAGACCAATATCATCGAATAGGGGCCGCTATCGGGACGCTGGGGTTCTTAAAGACCGGGATAAAAGTATTTTTAAAGGGTCGGCAACGGCTTCCGATTCTCCTTTTAGGCGTCTACCTACGATAATCACTACCATTAGGTTGTCATAAAAACGTTTATTAGGACTTAATTATTGAAGAGACGTCGATGTAAATATTCGACATCATCAATGTTATTATCGTCGTCTCCGCCAACCAAGGATTGCCCAGTAGTAAATAAGTTAGAATATACAGAAACATGAGATTATGAAATACTTTTTACTCCTAAGTATATTTTGCACTCTATAATAGTTTTTCTTTTTGTTAGCACAATATTTACATTAATGAAATGAAATAATAACTGAATATTTTTAAAGCGAAGTGTGACACTGGTTTTAATGGAAAGAAAAAACTTGTTTTACGTAATTATTCAGATGCAAAGAGCCTATCATCGGTTTCATTGTTTCTAATGGCTTTCGAAAATAGGAGCTGTTCTATTGTTTTATTTGCAATTACAACACAAGTAGCTTAGCAACTTTCCAGTATTTTAATTAAGGAAGTGGTTATATAAAAATTGTTATTTTTAAACACTATATTTTCAATTAGAAATCTTAAAAGCGTTCAGCTGTTTTACTTTATTGTTAATCAATAGCCAGAAACCATGAAAAAAAACCAGTAGAGGAGAAGGTGGTAATGTGGCCCCCTACTTTGTTTTTGAGGCCTCATGTAAAAAATACTACACTTACAAATAAAGCAAGTACGTTATAGTGTTCCTTACTCATTGGCTTATGCATGCCTAACTGTTGAATAAATAAAATAACTACAGAATAATCACAAACTTATTTATTCTCAAAAATTAAAATTTTACAACAAAACATAAAGTGAGGGTTATATGGCCCCCGGGGGGGCCAAATTAAATGTATTGGACTTTAATTAAACATAACGGCAAAAATCACAAATATAATATTCGCCTTCAGGGCCTGCACATACTGTATGAGCCCATAAATTGTAAAATTGGCACAGAATCCTCTCCTCATCATGTCTAAGATAACTGGCTTCACAAAATATGCAGCTCGTATCTAAACTTTCAGGTTTTTTTTTATTTGAATTGACATCGTGGTTATATTTGAAGTCAGTTTCTACGACTGCGTCACTTTCAGAGCTCCCACTGGATGTACTGAATCTCTGGCGTCGTCGATTACCACCCACTGTTGCCGCTGCCCATTTCACCTTGACCACGTCCAAGGTGCGTCCACCCCCTCGTCCGCGTAGCTCATAATCTTTGTCCTTACAGCTTCAACTGCCTTTTTCATTTGATCAGGATCCCATGTTATCCTTCCCTTCGAAGGTGAGAGTCGCAGAATGAGTCAAGGCATCTGAAAACTAAATTAAAAAGGGGACCATAATAGGAACAATGTGAGGGGGCCATATTACAAGTATTAATGAATTTATAACCAAACCAAAATACATATAATTATCAAATGTTTTTGCATAATCACCTTCAAAATCCAGTAGGAAAACGTTTCTCAAATACAATGTCCAAATCACACAACGTAAAACTTAGTTTTTCCAGAAAAAAAGAATAAAATACAGAGCGGTTTGAAATGTTTTCCGTTGCGTTCTTCGAATAACTTCAAATAAAAAAAGAACGTTACGCCATCCCACAGATTTGTTACTTACTATTAGGTAGCTGTCACAAGAGCTCCACATTGCACGTAAATTATACAAGACTACGCGTTTCTAAATTATAAATATGCAAGGGGGCCAATATACCTGCAGGGGCCACATTACCACCTTCTCCTCTACCTATTATATAACTGATAATGCGATAACACACAAATACAATAACATCGTGACTTTTTTAAAAGAAATCCAGGAATCTGAAATAAAGCAGAACATGAAAATGGACAATAAGACAATCGTTTATGGAGAAATTCGTATACTCTGTTACAGTGTGTAGGTACTCTCATAGGTGTTTTTTATTTTATGTATTTTTGTGTTCAATCATCATCAAAATCATCAAAGTTAGGCCTTACTAAAAGCACTAAAATGCCAGGTAAATTATAGCAGAGGTGCAATTTCCTAATATTATTTGGCATCACACGTTAGCGTCTTCCTTGTTATTATTTATCTTCTATATCTATATATATAAAAGAGATTTCCATCCATTGACTCATCACGATATCTCTGGAACCTTAAGGCGTAGAGACTTGAAATTTGGTAGGTATATTCCTTTCATCGAGTAGAGGTCAGATAAGAACGGGTTTTACGAAATTCCACTCACAAGAGGGGGTTGCGGGGGTTAATAACATATATGGCAAAACAACGTTTGCGGGGTCAGCTAGTTATTTAATATTATTATTATTATTTTACGGGTACGAAAATGTTTCTATAAAGTATGCACCAACTTTTTTAAATCTATACATATAATAAAATGATAGGAAAGTCAATGTATGTCCGGGATAAACTCAAAAAGTACTGCATGGATTTACTTCAAATTTGGCACGAATATTATTAAGAAGTCGGGTCAGAACATAGGCTACATATTATCACGCTATCACCTACGGGGAACGAGCAGTGAACGCACGCAGACGACGTCGCGGGCAGCAGCTAGTTAAAAATAAAAGAATAATCGTTATTAATTGCTCTTTGTTTTTGTTTAACAACTGTTCAATCGTTTAAAATTAATAAAAGAATGAAAACAATTGTTTTGTGGAAAAAAGTAGAGTCATACACAGTATCGATAGCGACTGTCTCTATAAATGATCTAACGGTCAGCACTCAAGCTCACCTGCTACCAACACCTCAAGATGTTTCAACGTCTCTTTTACTCTACGGTACTCCATTTTTTTTTTACAAATGTATTGTGTTCGAAATATTTGTTACAGTAAAGTGATACAAGGGAAAGTTAGTGACTTCGGTAGATGAAGATCAAACTATTCGAAATTTATTTGTGTATATCGTCGAATATATAAATGTATAATGAAATAAAAATTGTGATGAAGATTCTTTTGACAAGTTTTAATCTGTGAATTGATATGGCATTGTTCCAGAAATGGATATCGTGCTTTCTGGTAATGAGTTTTGGATCAACTTGGAACCCTGTTAATGGTGCGGCTGTTGCTGCTCCTCAAAATGGACCGTCCACAATAGAGGCTCAAGCAAAGTTCTTTCAGTAAGATTTTTCTTTTACATTTGATAGATTTGCATTAGTAATTCTTTTTTTAGTTAGAAAGCTACTATTGTTTACTATTTTATCATACAAGTATTGAACTAAATAATAATAATGCAAAATATAATTTTTTTGAGAGCAATTTTCTGATGATACTTTTTTATTCCGACAAATGGAACCATTATAAATACAAGTTGAAAAAAGAATTTTAATTTTGTAAACCATTATAATTGATAAAATCTGCTGAGGAAAATTCATTAAAATTGAATAATAATTATGATTAATGCAAATATAGGTATATGTTTTATTTTCTAAACATAATAAGTAAATATTTAAATATACGACTTTATCAGATTTGTTAATTGAAATGAAATTGTTGAAGTGAAGTGAAATGTGAACGTCATTTTCATTTAAATGAAGAGTAACGTAATTTAACTTGCTAAAAAATATTGAACGTTAAATTAAGATGTCTTAACTCTTAGATCTTGAATCTTGATGAAATATAATGGATTTCGTTTAAATCAAGGTTACATTATACAAGCTCGAAGTGACGAGTTAAAATTTGCTTTATAGGGATTTTTTCTCAGTACAGTTGAGTCCCTACAACATTGAGTTTGGTCATGTCTGTGAGGATCCGAACAATTGGGAGCAGCGTTATGAGAAGAAAGACTTTAAGAATCACAGGGATATGGGAAAAGTATCAAGAGTTTTATAACTATCTCGCTTTGTTACCTAACTTTTCTATGTTTCTTTCTCTGTCCTGCTTGGCTTCGCTTGACTGAATGAAGATATAGGCATTTGCCTACTTCGGAAGACTTCGATCAGGGACATCGGTTGGGGAGTGAACGTCACTTCGTAGAGAGACATGAGCGATACAGACCCTCTAAAGGACTGTTTTCTGCTAAAGTACGCTGCTTCTGCTTTTTTCTGTTTTCATTTCTTACAGACCTCAAACTATAGATCGATAGATTAATCGGTATTTTAATTGTTCTTAAATATCGTTGACCCAACCACACGATTAGCAATCGTAAATACATTGGCACGGTTGGCAGTGAGCCTGCTTTCAGCCCCAGGGCTATGGATACATATAATGATTTTTTTATAGATAGGTCGGCAAACAAGCGTACGGCTCATCTGATGGTAACCGATTACCGTAGTTTATAGACGTCTGCAATACCAAAAGCGTCATAAGCGTGTTGCCGACCCTATTCCCAATTACCCCCTGGAGCTCTGGTCACCTTACTCACCAACAGGAACACAACACTGCTTTAAAGTAGTGCTATTTAGCTGTGGTCTTCTGTAAGGTCGAGGTAATACCCCAGTCGGGCTGCTCCATATTTGAGCAGGAAATTTCCTGCTGTGCCCTATCTCAGTTCAATGTCCTCAGTTAATGTAGCATGAGTGAAGCAGTCACCTATTATTACCTATCTAAAATACTTTCACTAAGTTTCTTACCTTAAAAGCAGATGATCGTATAATATGTTAAGTATATTTACGTATTTTTTGGTTATTCAAATATGTTTTTACAACCGAATAAGCTATCGATCTATGTTATGTATGTAGATGCCCTTATTTTATTAACTTTCCGCTAGGATCATTTCTGCTTTTTTACATAACAATAACACTTTTTCATAATAATAACTTTACTTGCATAATTTATAATGTTAATTTTATTAACAAACTTAGCATAACTTTGGTAACCCTTGTCTGTGACTTGATGTGACACACTTGATTAATTTTGGTGGACTAATGACGAGCTATGACTTTACTTGGAAATAAATTCAAATATATGTGAATGCATTTAATTTTAAATGTATCTTTATTTCGTATTATATTTGAATGGAAAGAAAATAACGTTTCTTTTACTAACATTAAAAACAAATAAAAGTTAAAACAACATTTTGTTAATTTTTAATGTTGTCATTTTTAAAACAGGTAAGATGGGGAGATAAAAAGGGTGGATATGGCGAGCATTATTGGGATTTGAACCATGCGGGTCACACGGATGACAATGGTTATGACGACTACAACACTAGCTCCGATGACGGTTCTTATCACGAAGACCCTACTTCTAACGATGAATCAAATGAAAAATTACAAACATATGAAATTGATGAATATAATCCTGATGATGCAAGTCACTATGATGAAAACGGAAGAGCTAAGAGAGCAAATACAAGGGTTAAATCAAAACCGCAAAAAGATGACAGAAATAGTAATGAAGAAGAACAACTGACCAAGGAACATAGACAAAGAAGCAATAAAGATGACGATAAATCCAGGGAAGAAAGTAGCGAAGAATATGTAACAGTTAGACCATTAAGAATTAGGGCAAAAAGCCGCGTTCGTAAACCTCATGAAGCAGAAGTTTCACAAACGAAAGAGAAGAATGATTTTGTTTTGATTGTTAATCGAAAAGAAAAAGATGATGAAGGTGAAAATTATAAACCACAAGAACCTAAAACTTTAGAGTCTTATGATAACGCGGAACCAAAACGCTTTGTTTCATATGAAGGAGGTGCAGGAGTAAGACACAATGTTCAACACGATCCTTTACCATCGGCTTCAGTACCTAGACTATTTTTAGACCAATCTACGGGCTATATCTTTGATAGGACAACGGGACAGGCGTATGTATTGCAACCAATACATCAAAATATTCACTACAGTTAATTTAAATTATACGTAACGTAACCAAGCTTAGAATAATAAGATTTTTTATATTATTTATTTAATAAAAGTGTTACTGAATTTTCTTTTTCTATTCTTCTCCTCAAATCACAATATTTAAAATATGTAACGTATCATTAATTTTACTTATATTTCTTATCCGTACTCTCATTATATTACAGCTATAAAACCTTATAGAAATACATTACACCATACCTACATCTTTTAAGACATCAAAATAAGCTTTAAAACATAAAACCTGACATTTAGTTATGAAGCTCACTGGCCACTGGTATCCCTTACAAAGGCTTGCTGATGCCTAAGCTATTAGAAAACAATACGAAATTGTAATTCACCGTACAATACCGTAGATATTACAACTAATTGTAAAACAAATATGGCAAGGCTTACTTGAGAGTTCGTCGATCTTATTTCTTTTAAAATTAACTGAGCAAATTAAAAAAAAAATCTAATTGTTCTAAAATTTTAAATACGTTCCACGATTAACCTAGTATGCACTATAGGTATTTCGTAAACAAAAAAAAATCTTTACTGATTTTTTTAAGACAAAATCATTACACAAATTTGAAGTAGGTCGAAAATAATTACTAAAACGAAGATTGCTCAACGTTAAATATTTGTTGATTTATTTTTTATGAGCATTTTATTATTCCACTAAAAAGTTAACATCTTAAAAGTAATTTAAAATATTATTCGTTCCACATTTATTTCTTACTAGCTTCTGCGCGCGACTTCGTCGGCGTGGACTCCGCTCCTATTGATCTTAGAGCGTGATGATACATAGCCTATAGCCTTCTTCGACAAATGGGCTATCTAACAGTGAAAGAATTTTTCAAATCGGCCCAGTAGTTCCAGAGATTACCGCGTTCAAACAAACAAACAAACAAACAAACAAACAAACAAACAAACAAACAAACTCTTCAGCTTTATATATTAGTATAGATTTGTTATTTATGAAAGAATAATAAAGTTTCAAAATAAATTGAATACAATAAAAACAATACCGTTCCATGTTTAATCCTTGCTTCGTTTGTAACGGTCATTTTGTAAATAATAGTTACTTACCGTTACATGTGGGTAAGATATTATCTAGAGATGCATCTAACTCTTTATCATATTTCCTTTTGAATTAAAGACTCATAAATACAAGTTTCACACGGGCTCTCGTTCGTATAAATCGTTGAAACAATATTATGTATATTATAATAACCTTATCATGTTTCATATTTTTTGCAATAATTCTTCATATTATTTTTAAAATTATTAAACATTTTTTTATTTAATCTTATATAAATAGGTATATAAAATTCTCGTGTCACAATGTTAGTTACTATACTCCTCCGAAGCGGCTGGACCGATTTTTATGAAATTTCGTGTGCATATCGGGTACGTCTGAAACTTGGCCAACATATATTTTTCATACCCCTAAGTTATAGGAGGGGGGGATTAAGGGGGTTAGTAACATATATGGCAAAACAACCTTTTCGAGGTCAATAGTATCAATAAATAAATATCAATTTTAAGCTTGAAAAACATAACTTTTTGTTACATACGAATAGTTCTTATACAAAGTAATAAATTATAAAAAAAAACGTTCCTCTCTATCAAATGACTTAAATGTATGTTCAATAGAACGTTCTAATATTATTATAATGTTGTTTTTTGTTGCTCTGGACCATGTACAATAGGGGTCCCAGCGGGTCCCAGTGTATCTCCCTGAGAGGCGACCTTTTTAAATGGAAGCACGCGCCATGTCGGACAAAAAATTAGCGCAAGGAAGATCATGCGGTGAATTTCAATTCAATTGTTAAATATTTTGATAATGTTTCATCACCTCCTTACAATTATAAATATTCTTGCAATCTTTCGAATATTTTTAATAGAGATGAATAGAATCACGAATCACGAGTCGTAGTAGAATCAGCAACGGTTGGTTTTTTTGACGTTTATTATGAATACCCTGATTGCAAAGTCTACTTACCTACTTTTTAAATTCCACTCTAAAAATATTCAATTGGTTTAATAGTTGAACATAAATAAACATGATTTTAAACAACAATAATTTTAAAGCGTTGTTCGTAACTTGATCAAAGTAAAAGCAATATATAAATATTTTTGTAAGTGAAAAATAATCTTTAATTATATATAAATTTGACTAGCTCGTTGGCGCAGTGAGTAGTGACCCTGCTTTCTGCACCGGGGGTTGTGGGTTCGATTCCCACCCCGAGTCTGGGTGTAATATATATTTATTCTGTATGTTTATCGAAAAAAAATAATATGTAGCTATACCAGTCGGCTGTTACCTATAACAAAAGAATTAAGTTGCTTACTTTAGGAACAGACGACCGTGTGTGTGTGTTGTAGATATTTATTTATTTATTATTTATTTATAAGGGTAATCTTTAGTAGATTACCCTTATATATTATTGTAATAATTATTAAGTTATTTTTGATCACAATAGATAAATATAGATCGAAATGCCATATTTAAGGGCCTATGCAAACCACGTTTTTTAAACGCGCCGTCGACGCGCGTTTCTAAAACGCGCGTCGACAGCGCGTTTGTATCGCGACATACGCGCGTTTGCATCGCGTCTGTATCGCGTGACACGCGCGTCGACGGCGCGTTTTTGTCCTACAGAGCAGTTTGTTGGCGTTTGTATCGATGCAAACGCGCGTCGACGGCGCGTTTGTATCGCGTCATACGCGCGTTTGCATCGCGTTTGTATCGCGTCACACGCGCGTTTGCATCGCGTCTGTATCGCGTTTAAAAAACGCGGTTTGCATAGGCCCTAAGATGCATAGGTACACCACAAAATAATGTGTGTTTAGCAACTAGCTCTAAGCAGTCACCCAAACAGATACTCTTTATATATTTTTTTATAATAATTATAATAATTTGTTGTTCAATTTAATAATTTGTTTCGAATTCTGTTCAATTGTTTCATTTATTGTTAAATAATTTTTAAGTATTGTAACTAAAAATTTCTACGTGATTATATGAAGAATTGGCCTATATTGTATAGAATAAAAATAATAATTACTGTACACCAAAAATGAATACGAATGGATCATGTAGCGACTGCTAATTGTCCGTAATAAAAAATAAAAAAATTTATTTCAATAAACGACGCGTAAGCTTAAATAACTCTACCTTAAGCTTACTCTTGATAAAATTGCTAAATAAAAATAAATTTACAACATCTGTGTTATGTGCGCTATAAATAAACTATTATTAAATAACTGCAAAATTTCCCACATTGCGAAATGTGCGAGTAATCCTTTACGATCGACCGTTATCATGAACCCCAAAGACGGTCAAAGGATATCCCTGTCCACCCTTGCACTTTCTAACAAACCAGTCTGACCAGTTCAAGACGTGGGAATCTTGTCCACTATTACCTACTTCCTTATTCTCTTACTATATATTTAAACTCTATTTCAAGTTAATAAGGTCTATTTTGCAATAAACAAGGATTTATCATTAACTATTTGCAAGTTGCTTTATATAGAATCGCCGAAGGTGTCCTGTTTGGGTTACACTTGTTCGTTTGAGGGTGCTTTGTTTGATTTATGTATGTGATATACAGGCGGAATGAAAGTTTCCAAGTAATGTACTAGGTACACGTAACATTTTAATTTTAGCGCAAAAGATGTTTAAAAAAAAGTTCATGAGTCTTACAAAAAGAATGAAATAATTTCGTTATTTGAATAGGAAATATTAAAATAGGAATAATACGATATTTATTTAAAAAAACAATAAATTAACTATATAATTACTAGCTTTTACCCAAGGACTTTTTTTTGTAATAAAAATTATCCTATGTTATTTCTAATACCTCCAAGAATATGTGTACAAAAATTCATGATGTGGGTACATTTTTTTATAATATTATTAGGGATTATTTTTTATTTCAGTTAATTAGGAAATATTTCACTAGTTAATTATTATTATTACTAGTAAAAATTTAATTTACCTAATTGCTAATATCGGATACTTAAATTGTATTAGCATCGTGATAAAATTAAGTATAGGTATAACATACGTAGGTAGGTATAATACATAATCTACATAATTATAAAATGAATAATATTTCATATTTTATCATAGTAAGTTTTGGTTAGCGGGTACCGTGTGTCAGACAAGGCATTGTACATTGCACATGCAAATAAAGGGTCATTTAATGTCCTTTCCCACAGGGAAGTTGTCGAACAGGTTTTTGGACGAACCCTTTAATAATAACAATATAAGGACATATAGATCTTCCTTGTCCAATTCTTTTGTCCATAACTAGTTTGACCAGTTCGAGCATGAGAATGTCTTGGAATTATTGTGATGCAATTTTTTTTTTTTAATAAATTGAGCTTCAGAATACTTTTGTAGTGCGCATAGAAGCATAGATATGTTTTGGCTTTAGTATACTTTAGTATACTCTTTATCTAAAAGAAATCTCGAATTTACGTGTACTTCATTGTACCTAGTTACGTACTACTACTTATAACAAGAACTCGAAGATACCATTATTGGACAAGATTTCTTCTCTGATTACGGAACTGAAACTTAAAGCATTAGGCAGAACGCAGCTTCAACGCGACACACAATTTTATTAATTTTAAGTTATACATATATTAATATATATATTATATTTAAACCTTGAATACTTATAATGAATAGCTGGCCAAATGCGAATTAATTATGAAAATATTTTCTTTCTCATCGAAAATATATAACTTGGTCCCTCGTAGACGGCACTGGGCACATAATTAATTTATTAATATATATATTATATTTAAACCTTGAATATAATGAATAGCTGGCCAAATGCGAATTGATTATGAAAATATTTTCTTTCTCATCGAAAATATATAACTTCTAAGGTCCCTCGTACACGGCACATAATTAATTTTTAACTCCTAGTAGTACGTACGCAAATTTTTTGACCTATATAATTATTATCTTTTAAACACAGCTATTTCATAGATAAACAATTAAACATTATAGACTTAGGTTATTTGAGCTGAGATTAACGTTTACATTTTGAAGAATGTTTTAATTTAGCATATCATAGCATAGCATATCTAAAGCCAATTTCGTAAGGAGGACAGAAGAATTAATAGAAAATGGTTTAAATTTAGATTTGCAAAGTAGCCACTAACTAATTCTATCTTTGAGAGAAACCTCAAGCATAGCCCGTGCAAACGCAGTGTAGGACGTCCTCCGGCCCGCTGGACCGACGATCTACATAGGTACGTAAGATTGCCGGTGTAGGCAGGATGAGGATTGCGGAAAACCGGGATGTCTGGCGCGAACTTGGGGAGGCCTATGTCCAGCAGTGGACTGCGATAGGCTGATGTGATTGTGGTTGACCTACTAACTGGGTTTCGACGTACTAAATTAATTCGCAATTTATCATAAGCTCATTTTATAGAGCGCCTATTTGTTTTGAGAGAGATTTGCAGACATGTGTAACCACAAATTTATAGTAAATAAGCGTAGGAGTTTACGATAAAAAATTTCTCCTTGGTAGATTTTGAATAATTTGAAGATCAGTGGCAAAGAGATCAGTGGGACATGTACGACCTTTTGCGATTCAGTATATTGTTTTTTGGAGCTAATATAAGAAAGTCTTAACTTGTAGAAAACCTTTAATTAATAAGAGACTCAATAGATCTATCCAATAGTGGTGGTAGGTACCTACTATAATTATTTTGGTTTCATAAGATATATTTCGAACATACATATTTATTAGTAGGTAGGTACATAAACTGACATATTTTAAACTATATTCTATTTTTGTATAAGTGTCCCAATCGGTAAACAAATATGGCGTACTTACGACCATAGACAATTAGAGTAATGCTAGAGTAATGTGTAGTTTAGTGAAGTGACACAAAGAATGAATGAATGAACAATATATTAATAAGCCATAGAAAAGTAAAATTCATTTTACATAAAAATATTTAACGATACCATATTGCTGAAATTATTTCAAAAACTGATAATATATTGAATAATTTTGTTAATAATTATAGTAAAGGTACAGAATAAAAAAAAATGGGACTGACTGGAATAGATAAATAAAATATTGTCACTGGTTTATTCATGAAAACATTAAAAGAAAATATTCGAATACAAAAAAAAACGCCAATAAGGTACTTTATTTTCTAATCACTGTCTTTTAAATACTTTATTTTCTAATACTTCCTAATGAATCGCAGGACTCTTCAGATGCCTGGATATAGAAACCTGGGCCGTCTGATGCAGCATCCATAATTCCGTCAAGCTGCATCATTTTATTTTCTTCTTTTATGATATATATGATCAATACTTTTCCTCCACGACACCGCACTTATTTAAGCCTTCTTATAAGAGCTCCTTGACTTCTGCCATTTTAAAACTTTTATTATTTTTGCCTATGTAACCTTTTGCTTGTGCCCATATGAGTTATATAAGGTTTAATTCGCAATGGTAGGGCGGAAGACGTATGTGATAATAATATCATGATTTAATATATTTTTATGCATAATTGTAAACAAATATTAACATTCTGCACTCCTCCGTATAAAAAACTATAAGTGTACGATATTTTATACTCCTCCGTCCATGCAATTTTCGTAAAAAGGGGTACAAAGTTTTTGCTTCACGTATTAATATACAGATTCTGATGCTCTTTACCATTAAAATTCAACAAATAAGATACTAACAATAAAGAAAACAAAGTAGGCGTAATATTTTTTTAATCCTAGAAAAGTAACCTTAATTTTTAGCATGGAAAAGATAAACACGCGCCTGAGAAGATACCGATTTACTTATATATTAAATTAAATAATATATATTTTTAACTTCAGTTAAATTTTACATTATCAATAAATAAATAAAATACAAATACGTAATATTATTTGTTTATTGTTAGAAATTATGTTAGATTTTACAAAAACTAACAAAAACTAGAGGTATTTATAGTAGGAACTAGAGATGCGCTGAGTACTCGGTTTGTGCTCGGTACTCGACGTAATTAGGCTTTTTTCAGTACCTACTTGGTACGTGGCCGAATAACTCGATTCCAGTGACCGAGTATTTGGTAGGTAATTAGTTAATAATCTGTTCCTTTTCTCCTCGTAGACATTACCCGCTTCTGAAAATAAGCGCTCGATATACACAGTGCTTGCAGGTGCACATAAGAACACACGTGTTAAATGTGCCAAGAGTGTATATCTTGTTTTATGTCCTGCCCACCACTCGAATGGACTCAGGTCTCGCGGCGACAAACTCTTGCTTACATAAGCGACCTAACTCTTGTGCGATGGGACTAGAAAGGAAACGTATACGTTGTTGTTTTTAGGAACTAGAAACAACAACGTATAAACTGAGTCAAATCGAATTACTCGGTAGAGTAACTCGGTACCTACTCGGTTACTCGGTAATCTTGTACTCGGCGCATCTCTAGTAGGAACTAATGTGATACAAAGTATAAAAAACAATATGTCACACAATATCATTATGCGCACTCGCTTAAACATCTACACAAAAGGACTGATAACATTGTTTTTGCCAGTGCTATGTGCTATACCTTTATATTATATGGGATAGAGTTAAAATATGTTCAGGGTGAAAATGATAAATATTTAGAAATATTCATAATATAAAATAAAACCTTTACAATAAACACTTTAATATAAAAGATTGACCTTGTTTTTTTTTTTTTATTTAATTAAACATCCATGGGCTCAAAGTGCCCATGCCTTTTGTTAAACATGCATGCTTTAATTATTACCGGAGGCGATATTAAAAGATTGATATTTGTAATATTTTGTACGCATTCTTTGCGCTCAACAAAAAAAAAAAACAATATTTAGGTATAAAAACTTACTAACAAATCGCTTTTATAGTTCGTGAAAATTTAAAATATAGATAAAGAATACGGTCTTTTTTATCACTCATTTTAATAATTCCTTATACTCATTCACCTCTAAAAATATAATGGCCACATCCCTATTTGCCTTATAAAAAAAGATATTGATATGTCATATTCAAAAATATTGATTATCTGTACTGTCAATATTCGTATTTTAGTAAATTTTGTGTGTTTAAAATGATAAATGAATATTTGTTTTTAGTGAAATAAATAGTAAATGGAGTTTTACATATGTCCGTAAGCTAATATGTTGTGAAAATGAGTGATAAATGCGGAAAAACGTTAATTACGTGTTGACAGCGGTTTGTTTACCAAAAGGGACGGATTAAAAAAAATGGACTTTACAGCTATGCGGTTAGCTACTTAAAAGTTTAGACTATTAATATTTCCTGGTTGTGGGTACGACTCGTATTTAAAATTTATGGCTATTAATATCATTCGTGTACCTAATCTCCATCCACATTGGCGACTTAATTTGTGCTATCTTTGTACTATAGGAAGCTAGTACACCAATGTATAAGTACCCTACTAGATTGTACACAATCAGAAAATTTCTTGTTAATTTACAAAAATATTAAATAAGTTCTCTTATCTATACCTACTTAATATAGCTAAAGAGTTTGTTTGTTTGGCTGTTTGTTTGAACGCGGTAATCTCTGGAACTACCTACTGGGCCGATTTGAAAAATTCTTTCAGTGTTAGATAGCCCATTTATCGAGGAAGGCTATAGGCTATGTATCATCACGCTAAGACCAATAGGAGCGGAGTCCACGCCGACGAAGTCACGTGAAGCTTCTTCTTCTTCTTCTTCGTTTTCATATACGTAATCGGAATGGAAAGTACCTAACTACTAGCTACTTTCTTTACATTTTCAAACTTTTATTCTGAATAGCTCGAGAGACAATTATTTTTAAATTAGTTTTCCAAAGTAGTTTCACTTCTATCGTGTGTGAATCGCAACACACCTTTTTTAATTTTATTAAATCACAATATCGTTTTTAAAATTTTGCCTAATCTTCTCTCGTTCTAGTTTTTAAAAATGTGTTAATTTTCGGCCATTTATAGCGTAAACGAAAATTTGTTATACCTATTCGTTATAGGAATGAGAAATTTGACATGTTTGTAATTATAATTAACTGAAAAATTTTACATTGGTGATTTCTAGTGTAGTGTAGTTATACAATTTTCTTCGTATGTTGTTTTTTATGTCCTATCAAAGTAAAACAAGTCATTAATATATTATGTTTTATTACCTTAATTAGAGTAAACATTTTTCTCGTATTTTATTTGTTCATTTTTTAATAAACCAGTTTATATTATTTTTCTGGTCTAATCTTCATTTAAACAGTTACTTTTAATGACTTAAAATATCTAACTGTTTGTGTTTATTGAAGATCGAAATGTAGAAAATTTCAATTTAAACAATTTATGTATAGTAATTTGAATAATAATGCAAATTTAATTCCTGCTCAGGTCAGTGTGTACACAACACGTACACCTCAGGGTAATCAAGGAGCAATAAAAAACTACAAGTTTTAGGGTGGGGATAGTTGGACCCCTTCGAAATCAAATAGAATACAAAAGATATGCAAAAGAGATCATAGAATGCTTTGCATACCATTTTAATGTCAAGTCAGTAATGCACAAGTTGTTAATGTAGCCACATCAAAATAGTGTTTTGCTTATCATAAGTTTTGCATGTTATCGTAAATTGTTAGAAGCAGTGAAAAATAAAAAACTTTGTCTGGTGATAGCCATATATTAAATTTTATAAAGGAACAATAAAGGTAAGGTTAGGATGAAATGTTTATGACCTTTGAATATTTTTTTTTCAATAATTATCGATATCATGTGCTATAAGTATTTCATTATATCACATTGATTAAACTCACACTATCCATGTAACTTGGTAACATTGAATTTTTTTTAATTAAATAAATTATATAGGTAAGGATAAAAATTCCGAATTAGTAGGTTAAATAGATGAAAATGAATTGAAGAGGTTTAATGAGCGAGCACAGTTTCGTGGTCTAGATGTTGTCTAACTTGCTTGATAACATTTTTTTGTATTTTTTTTTATTTTTTCCCCTTTTTTTTGTTCAACTTTAGGAAGCTTCGAATTGTTTATTCGGGTTCGTTCATCCTGAGGCGAGCGAAGTCCTCAAAAACAATGTTGTCTTCCTCCTCATTGGCATACATAGAGTTCTCATAGCGATGTCTCTCAATGGATTGCATCTTCTTCATGGCGTTGAAACGTTGACGTTCGGCGGAGCCTGTTTAGAAAAGGCAAAATATAGAATTATCAATTGTTGAATTATTATTGTAAAGTTCAGAGCTCATACGACAAGAAAAAATGATACTGAAATATGACTTTTCATACCTTCAGCTGGGTGAAGCAGCTTGAATGGTACATCGGTAACGAGTTCACCACCAAGGGTTCCACAGTTAAGCTTCACGCGTACAGAGTAGGAGACCACAATACCAATGGCCTCAGCTGGGCATTTGCCCTCAGAAACCATAGTAGAGCTAGCGAGATTGACATCATCTTCCTTCAGGTGGCCGTCCAAAGCGATTCCTGTAAAAATATTGAACATTTGAAGCATTTTATTGTATAATCTGTTGTATTTCAATTAAATGTTAACTAAATTTTTGATGTACTAACCGCGGATATCCTTGTTGCTGCGAGCCAAGGGCACAAGATAGAAGGTCTTCGAAAGGCTAGCACCAGGAGTAACTGGGCATCCCTCGCGGCTTTCCAAAGATGCAACGTGACGGCTGAATTGAGAGTTGATCATAGTAATTTCAACATGCTGGACAACCATGCAGCGAATGTTGCGGACAGATTTCCTAGAGTTGTTGGATACGATAATGTTAGCAGCGACTTTTTCGCCGTGGTAGTAGATTTCCTTGTCGAGAGTCACCTCAAGGCTGATCTTGCCGTTGCTGAAAGTGAAGCCCTTGCTGACCAGGGAGCTTGGCAGGCGTCGTCCACGGGAGGCTGGAGCATGTTGCAACTAAACAAAAAATATTTTTGTAATTGTCTTGTAATTTTGCGAAGATGTATTAATATTTTAGAACTTTTTGGTGTCTAAGCAATACCTTCTTGATAGCAAGAGTAACAGAGCTCCTCTTGTGGCTCTTGTCATCTTCGTTGTCAGCCACGTAGGTTCGTACGCAGTAGTCCACGCCCATAGGCTTGCCCTGGTCCTCGTCAGATGGTTGGAGAGTTACCTGATCAAAGTAATTAATGTAGTACATTTGTATAATTGACTAAGCAATAAGTATTTTTGTATTCTATTGGTAAGAAATGTTACCGAGCTAGGAGACATCTCGGGGAAAGTGAAGGTGAAAGGGAAGGCATTTGGTCCAAGCTTCTTCAGGAGCTTTTCCTGGACAGGTGTCAGTTCCATTTTAGCGTTGACCATTGGTACAACTTGTTCTTGGCCGATGACCATCTCCTTGGTGAACTTGACCCCCATAACCTCATCTTCCTCCCTACCGAAGCGGTAAGTCGTAACGAGCTGTTTAAATGAAAAAGAAAGATTAAAAAAATTTCGACACTGTACGATTTACACAATTTCACTTTTCACTTTATACACGGCACTTTTTATACCTGGCTGTAAACTTTTCGTCCTTTCAGGTAGTCGGTGTCAACCACCACCACGCCATCGACAGGATCGCAATAATCTATATGATCAATGAAGTCGCGCTTGCCAAGGTAAACAGTAACTTTGCCATTCGGAGTGGTTTTCTTAAAAACTTTGACTGCGACCACGAAAGCCAAGGCTAGGTAGTCAAGCATTTTGCTTGATTTTGAGGAGCGTTATAAATAAAGATTAAATTAGACGTAAAGGATTTAAATCAATTATATGGAATATAGTAGGATTGTGTGAGTTTGGAGCACTCACCAGGAATGACAATTCAAACCTGGTTCTCCTTATATATATATACCCCTCTGTGAGGTTTCCTTCAGTGAGATCTAATTGGATTTAGTTCGTAGGAGGGAAAATTGGATTAAAATCGTGTGACGGTTACTTGTAAAAAATCGATACTATGATGTACAACACTATTTGATGTTTTTAAATCCGGTCAAGGAAATGTCAAGCTATGTTTTGACAGTTAATAAGGGGTTAAGACTTAAGTTGGATTTATTAAACTTGTTTTGTTGTGATTTTTAGAATTATTATAGTATGCAATGTGATTTAGTCTTATTAGAATCTAAAACGATTGACAAGCATATGCAATAAAAAAGTTAGGTTAAAATTACAACATAATGTAAATTGGTGGACGTAGAATAAGTAAGTTTAATGTTAAATTTAGAAATGTATATTTTCATATTAGAATAAATAGGTTCTTATTTGAATGTAAATATTCCGCTTAATAAATAATATGTGATTGCTTTCTAACGAATCACGACTTGCTTTACAGAAATAAGCGCACTACTCTAATCATGAGTACATAATGCAATGCCAATTTTTTATATTGTAAGTTATGTCTAAAATGTAACTAAAGTTTTTGATTTGTTGACTAACAGTCAAAAACTTTACTTTTAATCAAATCACAAGTAAATTCAATTTACTTGTGAATGGCACTATTTATAGCTAAACTTTATTAATTACAGTTACACTGTCAGAATGCCAACCTTCTTGACGCCTGGGCGTCATGGCTACAGTGTGCGGTTCTCTCGTACACGCCCTGATGCATTGGCTGTGGCCACCAGCCAGTATTATGGATTGGCAGGTGGTGGAACCTTATTCTTCTTGGAACTAGCTCCGGAAGGCACAACAATAGTGGAAATGCAAAAGTTGGAATGGAGCGATGGACTATTTGATGTGGTAAAATATTTCACTTCTATATATTTATATTATCTGTGTATTTATTTTCTATTTGTTTCTTTGTGACCGATAAAGATTGAATTTACTTAACCAATTTAAATACCTCGTTCTCAATTTTGTAACTACATGAATAAATATATAATCAAAAGTGCTATGACACATAACTCCACAATAAATTCCTGATCAGGCAGTTATCATAAAATTGACCCTTATATTTTGTTGTAACATAACAGTTGAACTGATTGATATTAAACTTAATGCTGGTAACATTGTTTGGCAGAGAAAGTTCTTAAGTAGATGTTAATACATTGTCACACTACCTCAAACCATCTAATTAACAAATAAATTGTATGAAGTTAAACTCTAAGGGCCTGTTTCACCAGTTGTGGATAACCCTATTTAAAATATAACAATATCTAACCAGAGGCGTAGCGAGCCTAACTCGCGCCCGGGGCACAATACCTTTTTAGCACCCCCTCATTCCTCGCCCCCGGGCACAATACGTTCTTAGCGCCCCCCTCATTCGAAAACCAATATGAAATGTCCAGCAGTTTTTAGTTTTGTGGACAACTTGGCACTCCTTTGTGAGTAGCGACCGGGGCATGATGCCCCGCCTTGCCCACCCCTCGCTACGACACTGTATCTAACAGATGAAAGTTTTTAGTGTATTATTCTTTTTCATCATCGAATTCCACTTAATTTATGGGATAATTTATTAGCTACCAGTAAATCTAAAAATTTTAGTTTATTTATTGAGGTCCTAATGGTCTATTTTACCTCCTGCTGTTAAAATCTAATCATAACTTATGTAGCAGGATAGACCGTGAATGAATGGAAAACAGGTAAAATAGATCCTAAGTGTTAAAAGTTGTTTTATATACGTACATGTATATAATATGTAGCTGTTACACATCATCTAAAAGTAAATTTATACCAGAAATATGCATATAAACTTGCACTTTGATTTATATTCTTGTACAATAGAAGAAAATAATTAATTTTCTTAATTATATGTTATAAAATAATCTGGGTGTGTCAATAATCATGTTTTAATAGGTTTAAAATCTAGACTACAGTTCAGTCCCCTTATACATCTTTAGTATAATCTCATAATGTTGTACATTTTTCATATGAGAGACCGGCATATTGAAGCCTTAGTAATGCAGTTATGTGAACAAACATTCTGACGAAAGCACTAAGCTGGCTTACTATTCAACTAGTTGATATTTATAGTTTTACTTAACACACTTAATATTTTGCAATACTTTAAGTGAATATTTATTTAAATTCTATAAAAGACTATGGGTAAATAAAAAAAGACTGAATCCTTTACTCATTTTTTTTAATTTTTAACCAACTTCGAAAAAGGAGGAGGTTACTTAATTCGACCGTATAACGTATATATATATATTTTTTATGTATGTTTGGGCATAGCTTCGTCGTTAGTGAACCGATTTTGATAATCCTGATTTTGTTGGAAAGGAGATATCCCAAGTTTGGTACCATGATAAGGAAACCAGGATCTGATGATGGCAACCAATGGGAACCTTCGAAAATCGTAGTGATAACTAGTGCGTTCGTTAATTTTTTTCGTCTAATTACGATGTGTTACTTGTAGATGTAATTGATGTCTGATTTTTTTCGTTTGCTAGCAAACACAATTATTTATTTAATTATTGATTTTTATATTTTTGTGGTCTGAAAGAAGATGTAGTGACAAAAATTGAGAAAGGTATGCTGAGATGGTTTGGCCATGTCGAGAGAATGAATGAAGAACGATTGACGAAAAAAGTGTATAAGGCGAGTGTGAATGAAAATGTTGGAAGGGTTAGACCTAGGCGGACATTTCAAGACCAGATCAGAGACGTCTTGAAAAAAGGCCAGGTCAAGAGTACCCTAAACCGAAGAGCATGTATGAAAGGAATAATAAAAGTGGACGAAGCGAAACAAGTCAACACTCCGGACAAATCCCTGCGATTTTTGGAGTGCATTTATTGTAATTATTGATGTAACATGAGTTTAAATAATAATAAAAAAAAGTATGTAAGGATCATAGCAAGTGGAAAGATGTGGTCTCTGCCTATCCCTACGGGAAAGAGGTGAGATTATATGTATGTATGTATGTATAATATGTTATAAAAGAAAACAAATGACAGTAAATGTGTTATGCGACAATTACTTTTTATTTTGTATGTGTATTTAATGATTTTTTGAGTGTTACATTGAAATTTCCTGTTCTGTTGTGAATGTCATCCATATAGTCCCTGGATATCACATGACTAATATATACCGGGTGTATTTGGAACGCTTTGAAAGATTTTAACCAAGTAATATACTATTTATATACTATATAATGCATATAACCATTTATCTCAGAAACGTTTTTTAAAGAACATTTTAGGACTTATGTATTTTGCGAACTATCGTTGACCGCGGGACGCACGACTGTGTGTGCAGGAGTACGTTGACCTCGTGCCGGTCAGCTGATGGCGCACATGAACTAGTAGTATTCAATGACATTGCCGATTTTTTCAAAACACGATTATTTTGAAGCATTATCTTAAAATGTCTGTTTCAGTATTTTCCCCAAACCGGATTATACCAAAAAAGTTATGAAAAGTGGCAAGAAAAAAAAATTCTTTTCGCGTTTTTTTCACTTGTATCATGTCAGGTCATGCCAATACTATCATACCTCTTCGTTTTTCAAAGCGTTCCAAATACACCCCGTATAAGAAAAAAATACTGTTATATTAAAAAATATAATTTTATTTATAGACATGGTCAGGAACGGCTGATGGGGTAGCGGCGTGTGGGGCGGGTGATGGTGCAGTAATAATATGGAGAGGGGGCTGCGCTGCACCTTTAAGGGTGTTACGAGCTCATCATAGTGAAGTATGCTCCGTCGATTGGCCAAGAGCACATTTATTAAGTGCTAGCTGGGATACTACAGTAAAATTGGTGAGTTTAGATAATTAAATATTTAGACCCAATCGCATTCAGTCTCATCCCACTGCTGGGCATGTAGGAGAAGGATCAGGGCTTAATCCACCATGCTGCTGCAATGTGGATTAGCGGATATATTTTCTACTATGAGTAACAATCGCTATCAGGTATTTATGATAACAACCCTGAGCTTAATGAGCTGAGCTCAAGACACGGTGGGGAGACCCAGAAGGACTAACAACCAGACCGGAAATAAATATAAGGAATTACGACCACTAGGCGACCACTAGTATAACTAAATATAGATATGGAAATATTGATTATAATTATTGAATCATAATAAATATTTTATTTAAGTACTAATTGAAATATAAATATTTAGTATTAACATTACTAAAATATCAGTATATCAATATAAAGCAGGTAGTAAAGATTATTTACGTTCACCTTTTAATCTAAAACACTAATGAGATTAACACAGTATTATCATTGCCTTGAACTTCAGTGTGATATAATCCTACTTAGTAGTAGATAGTATAACTGAGGATGTCCATGCAAATTAGTAAGGAATTTAAAAGTAAAATTAATTTAAGGCGTAATTTTCAAAATTTGCCAAGTCTACTTTGGTTTCATCCATAGATTACGTCACACGACTTTTACACGATTTTTGAACCCCGAGTTTTTTTAACACATGCTTTTTTAAATAATTATTTATTTTATTTAACAATTTATGTACACTAGAACCAGTGCTGTGAACGCCGCGTTGGCGCAGCGGTCACAGCACTGGATTGCGATCGGCTGTTGCGCGGGCGGTTGCGGGTTCGATCCCCGCACTCGACAGCATTTGTATTGGCCATACAGATGTTTGCCGTGGTCTGGGTGTTTGTGCAGTCCTTGTGGGTCTCCCCACCGCGCCTCGGAGAGCACGTTAAGCCGTCGGTCCCGGTTGTTATTATATACACCTGATAGCGATCGTTACTCATAGTAGGGAATATATCCGCCAACCCGCATTGGAGCAGCGTGGTGGATTAAGCTCCGATCCTTCTCCTACATGGGGAAGAGGCCTATGCCCAACAGTGGGATATTACAGGCTGAATCGTGATCGTGATCGTACACTAGAAAACAATATACAATAAATAGCACTTATAAACAATGCTGGTACAAAGGCACTACTTATCCCATGATGGAATCTCTTCCAGTAGTCCTGCCACAGGAAAATTATAAAATAATAGCAAAATTTAACGTGTACAATAATAAATATTTATTATTAAGGTGTTTTGATTATATCTGACTTGGTTTAAAAGAAATTAATTTGGTTCTAATGTCGATAATCGACTGGTTATATTACTTATTTTTAAATAAGTATAAAAAAGAGGAGGTTTTCAATTCGACTGTCTGACTGTCTGTGTTTTTATGTGTGTTATCTCAACTTTTTACTGCGTATTTAATTGACTATTTTTTTGTCGTAGATAACGTTGTAATACTTGTCGATGTAAATTGAAGTCGGTTTTTTTCGTTCGTGTGCAAATACAATTATTCCTGTCTAGTACAGACACCAGACGAATAAATTTTATTATATGTTTTTATATTCCAATTAAAACCATTTCAGTGGGACCCGGAGTCAGAAGTGTGCCTCAGTACGTTTTCGGGTCACTCACAACTGGTATACACTGCAACATTTTCTCCACATTCCCCGGCTACGTTTGCTTCGGTTTCCGGAGACGGGCATCTTAAACTATGGACTTGTACTGAATCTAGTCGACCAGCTGCTGTTATTAAGGCTCATGATGCTGAGGTAATAAAAAATTATCTAACCTATCTAAAAGTATAGATAAATGTACCCTTTGTTTGTTTGAATTAATAAATTAAGCCTTGGATTTGATAGTTCATGTTTGTAAAATATTTAAAAAATAATAATAAAGCGAGTAAATCAGAATAGTTTTAGGCTATGAAATGTCAACCAAAGGCGTGATGTAGCTATGAGTCATATATAATATTATATAATTCATGTTAGTGGAACCGTAGCCAAAAGTTAAACTGGATTAAACCACAAGGCCAGTGAAAATTATTTTATACGTCTTGTTTTATTTTCAAGGTAGTTTTTTTTTTAACAAATATACCATAAAATCTACTTTTCCTACAAAACATAATATATGCTCTATTATTATTCTTTAAATTTTCTTTTATTATACGTTTTCAACTGTTTAAAGGCTACAATTATATCCATTTTACTTTACAAATATGAACTTTGTACCTACTAAATAAGGTTTATTTTCCCTCTAAAATATTTATTACTTATAAGTCACAAATATAAACCTTTCTGCATCATATAACGTCTATTCTTCCTATTTAAGGTCTTATAATCTTTATATCTAAGGTAATAAGGTTGATTTTCTCATTTAGGTGTTGTCGTGCGATTGGAGTAGGTTAGAAACGCATGCGTTAGCGACCTCCGGATCTGACGGTCTTGTTAGAGGCTGGGACTTAAGACGGCTTACTTCACCAATGTTTACACTAAAAGGCATGTTTTTTTTCTTTAATTCGATTTTCAATTTATTTTTTTAAATTTAATGTAGGTTTTCATTGTAAGCCAATAATTATATTAAATAAGCTTTGATATCACACACGGCCGTTTGTTTCTAAGGTAAGCAACTTAATGCTTTACTGATATATAGCTAAAATTTTCGGCGGCAAAATGCTGTAATACCTATTTCTTTTTAACGTTTTCGTTAATGGTGACTTATTTTTATTGTAGTAATAACATTATAAATATTTTTTTTTATCGATAAATTATACACTTTTTAGCATATATTTTGAAAAAGTTTGCAAAGGTAATATTATTATGATTGTTTGTTAAAGGTTTGATCGTATTTTTAATTTAAAACCATTACCCTAGATCGTTTTGAAATCGCAATTTCCATGTAGGTCATATAGGTATATATTATTTTTTTGTATTAAAAATGTGTACTGATATATATAATACAGAATGTATATTTTGTTTTCTTAGGATGTGAATGTGCTGTCCGAAGAGTGCAATTCTCGCCACACGCTCCCTCTGTTCTAGCCGCTGTATCATATGATTTTACTACTAGGTAAACTATATTTTTATAAAATTTTATATTTTTTGTGTTAATTTTTTATGTTAGTACTAGCTGCTGCCCGCGACGTTGTCTGCGTGCATTCACGATAGCGTGATAATACGTAGCCTATATGTTTACCCGACTTTTTAATAATATTCGTGCCAAATTTGAAGTAGTATTCATGCAGTACTTTTTGAGTTTATCCCGGACATACATTGACTTTCCTATCATTTTATTATATGTAATAGATAATTGTAAAAGTACTTGTCAGATCGTAATTAAATTTAAATGGGACCACATGTCACGCAACACCTCAATTAAATCAAAATTCATCGAAATCGGTCCACCCAGTCAAAAGTTCTGAGTTTATACATAAAAAAATCCAACCGAATTGAGAATTTCCTCCTTTTTTGGAAGTCGGTTAAAAATAAATAAATTCATACATTTTTTTCATACACATAACAGTACTTATGCCCTAAACATAAAATTTTAAAAACGTATATAAAATGTTTTTAAGTTCACAACAAAATAATTTACGTTATTTAAATATGAAATGATTGGCAAATGAACAGTTAAGATTTTCTTAATAACTTTTTATATTTATGTCGATATGTTTACCATACCGCATACGCATCAATACTGGTCAGCTAGATGGGAGTGCTGTAATATAAAAGTGACGTTTATGGCTTTCTTTGTCTAAATAAGTATAACAAAAAAATTATTACTATTACTATTGGTGATGCCTATGTCCAGCAGTGGACTGCAATAGGCTGAACTGACTGAATGACAAAAAAATCCCATACTATTCAAATTAAATAATTATGGTAAATATATTAAAAATCGGCCAAGTGCGAGTCGGACTCGCGCACGAAGGGTTCCGTTATCCGTACCATTGACTTGATAAGTAAATTTTCTGTAAAATATTTAATTGTTAAATTAAAAGATGCAAAAACAGCAATAATAAGATATTACTAAAAAAAAACATTTTTTGATAATAATTTTTAGAAATTTAATTTTTGTTAGTTTAAAAAAATTATAATTAGCAAAATAATAAACTTTGATAAATTTTTATTGCATAACTTAACTTTATTAAGTACTAGCTGACCCGGCGAACTTCGTACCACCTAACAGTTGATTCAATTTTTTTTATTAATTTTTTTAATACTTATCCTTCCCGGAACCCCTCCTCTAACACTTAAACTTTATGGTATGGTATTAAAGTTCAAATTGACTTTTAAGTATTATTACGAATCTTTTGTATGGGAATATAGAAAAGTGTTGTTTTTAGACTTTGTCAGGGAATTTTTTAAAATTTTCTCTGCGTAACAACCATCCTCGTACTTCAAGGAATATTATAAAAAAAGAATTAGCGAATTCGGTTCAGCTACTCTCGAGATTTGCTCTTAGCAACACATTCAGCGATTCATTTTTATATATAATTATAGAGATCTAAGTGAGAAGAGCTCCATGAAGCGAAAAAAATTTTAGACCAATTATTTAAACTTTTATGCCTTAATTTATAAAAACAGAGATTGGAAAATAAGTAGTTAATTAACAACAATGGTGTAACTTTTTTGAAAAATCGACATAAACTTTTTTTTTCACCGAGGTTTTTTTCCTTCAAGTGTCTAGATTACACAATAATTTATTCAAATTTTTAAATTGTTATTTAATACTATAAAAAAATTATTTTAGGTGAAATACCGGCTTTTTAGACGGCACGTCTATGGCGTAACGAACTCGTTTTAGAAATTATTAACGAAAAACTAAATACCTTCTTTTTTTTCTTATTTTGTTAATAACAATCGCAATTTTTTATGTGCTAATAAACCCTTAAAAAACATTTTTCTAGAAATCATTCCGAATCGAATGAGCTATCGCCCATATTTTTAGGAGCTTTATCTCTATTTAACACGTTTTTTAACTTGTCGACTAGACTATGTTACCATTTATTGATGTCGAGAAATTGGCAAAAAATGGCGTTCTTTGTATGGGAGCCAACCTTAAATATTTATTTTATTTTGTTTTTAGTATTTCTTGGTATAGCGGCAACATAAATACATATTTTGTGAAAATTTCAACTGTCTAGCTATCGCCGTTTTTGAAATACAGCCTGGTGACAGACGGACGGACGGACGGACGGACGGACGGACGGACGGACAGACAGACAGACAGCGAAGTCTTAGTAATAGGGTCCCGTTTTTACCCTTTGGGTACGGAACCCTAAAAACTATGGCAAATGTTAAATGTTACTGAAAGAGCTTACTTCTACACCCTGTTGCAACGTATAATCGCATTATAATGCTTGCGCGCTATCGTTATGCAATCCCGCTTTATGTAAGACACTGCTTATATAACATACATATATAAGTAGGATTTGAAGCCGTACTCTTAGATAAATAAATTCATCAATTCATTTATAGCCTAAAGGCTAAATAGTGACCTATAACAATTTTTTTATTTTTTATATACATATAAAATAATGAATCGCCGAAATCTATGTACGAAGAAAATGGCAGTTAAAAGTTTTTCATACGTCAGTCAGGCAGTTTTTTAATTAAGAAACAATATTTATTTAGAAAAGGTTTATATAAGAAAGCATACCAGAATTTATTGTAATGATACGAATTGTAAGCGTTAACTTGTTTTTATTATTTTATTTCCAATTTTATTCGTTCATTAAACCATTTTAATTTATATACTTACCTACATCGTTCTTAAGGAGCATCCTCCTTTTTTATAAAGGTATATGAAATAAAATATTTTTATATTTACGAATTTTTTGTAATATTTTTTCTAGAATATGGGATCTAAAACGAGGCTGTGATCCGCTAGAAACTATCCGACACCACTCTGAGTTCACTTACGGTCTGGACTGGAACACTTTGAGGCCTCATCAGATTGCGGACTGCGGTTGGGATTCTTTAGTACACGTGTTTACTCCGAGGTCCCTTGTTTGAAACTTCGGTATGTTATATATACCATATGTTATTTAAATATATATTTATATGTATATTATATAGACCCGATGCAGAATAAATGTTTATCTGTTTGCTCAAACATCATCAATGATTCTCTTTCCCATTTTTAGACAGTAAGGCCCTGCGCGCACTAGTGACAAAAAATTCTTTGTCACTGTCACGTCACCGTCACCTTCGCGACTGCGCGCACTTGCAGTGACAGATTATATACAGATATAGGTTGTCTGTGAACTCGTTTTTAGAAATAGAAAGAAATACAATAGTAAAAAGTATTGGGTTCACCCGCTTTGGAGTGATAGGCTGATAAGTGGAAAGTTCTACACCATGTTTGCCAACCTACGTACATATGACACGTGACATTTTGTCGCGTCACGGGCATGTTGGCGTCCTCCGCGGACAAAAAGTCACCGAATTGTCACGCATCCAAGTGCGCGCACCTTCATTAGGGATGATGGACGCGGTGACAGTGACAAAAAGTCACGGTGACAAAAAGTCACTAGTGCGCGCAGGGCCTTAGAATCAGGGTACGATGGGGCTGACATGTCTGAAAAGACAAAAGCTCCAAAAAATGTAGTTAGACGACTTGAAGAGTGACAAAAATTGTTTTTACTTTGAATTTTCGCACTAAATTTCTTTAAAATTAATAGACACAATATTAGCATTTTTGTCTAAACCCATTTTCTAAAAGTATATACGTCAATGCGGGTAAAACCGCCTTATTGACTGACTGAAAGAATAGCTTATTAAAATCTATTTTTTTTTTAGTTTAATTATTTGTTTGTCGTCTTTTTTTTCAATGTTAAAGTTATTATTTGCACCACCAATAAAAGTATTGTGCATGTAAGTAAACGTCCTACTTTCAAAACATTCTATTAAATTTTTTTTTTTAAATCTTAATATACAGGGTGGGGATGATAATACAACGATAACTTGGACAGCGTATATGTAATGACATTCCAAGCCCACATACAAAAAATCAATAAAATACATCCAGTAGTTTAGTCACAAATTATGATTTTTCATTTTTTAAAATTTCTACGTATGTATCAGACTAAAGACCTGACCTACCCTAAAACCGGCGGTTAACGACTCAAGGACAGCTATTATTATTTTTAAAATCATAGATTAAGAAATAATGGATATGGCATCGACTGCCACAAAAAGGCACAATTTTTAATCATTGCCATTTAGTGACAGTTCGCAGACCAAATAATATTATAATAACTAATGTTTAAAAAAAATAACTTATTCAGTATCGGCTACTGATCAGTTCTGCATATTTAAAAAAAAATTGATGGTTTGAGAAAATTTAAATCAAATAGTTTTTTATTCAATTTAATTTTAAATGCGTAACAATTTATTTTAATTTACTTTTCTAACTTACTATTTTTTATTCAATCAAAATAATGAAGTTTTGTAGGTACAAGCACATAGCACTTCCACGCGATCATGCCGCGTAGAAAGAAGGCCACGCGCGAAGGCGGCGCGATGACGCGTGTAACAGGTCAGTGATCCTGTAGTTACAAAAATGATGTTATAAAATTTTATTAAATTATATTAAATTAGTTTGTATGAAAAAATCTTTTTTTTTGATTTTGATGTTAGGACTTATCTGATGGTTTTGAAATACTTCTTTATACTAGTACTAACGGTGTTTTCAATTATCGTTCTATTGTCATCCACACCTTGTATATAAATCTCGTGTCACAATGTTTGTCCTCAATGGACTCCTAAACCACTTAACCGATTTTAATCAAATTTGCACACCGTGTGCAGTTTGATCCAACTTGAAAGATAGGCTATATTTTATTTTGGTTTATGTAATTATTATATTTAAGAAAAAAAAAAAGGCGGTACGAAGTTCGCCAGGTCAGCTAGTTATGAATATAATTTGATCTTCAGGTTTTGTATGGAGAGTTAAGCGGTTCACTAATGAGGATCCGTAACGTTTTTAGTTGAGAATGCAGATTTATAGAACTAAGAAATCCTTAACATACAGTGCAAAAATTTTTGTTCTACGACAAAAATTGACGAAGTTATGATCAAATTACTAGCGGAGTTTACTAACCGGCCGGCGCGGAAGGCTGTGACGTCACTCGGACGTTCCATGCCAGTTAGCCCATAGTAGCGACAAGCTGCGATGGTGTTTTCATTTAAACTATCTGTCCAACAAAAAATTTGTAAGGACATAATTTGTAGCAAATTGCTTTGCCTACAAATATGTTCATATAACTTTTTGCCGAAATTTAAAAATTAAAGAAGTTATAAGCAAAAAAGTGAGAAAATTTCTTTAAAGATTTTCTTTTTTGCTCTATAACTTTTTTTTATATATTTCATAAAAAAATACCTCTACCAGTCTTGTAGATAGTTTTTTGAGGAAAATTTTTCGCTACAATTTTTTTAATTTCATTCATTTAAAACGCTGTTACACCGCTCCAAAGTTGACCGGGTTCGTCAATGCTCATGAGAATCCGGTCAAAACGAAATGTTTGACTTAGTTTTATGATCCGGAGTGAGTTTTATGAGTCGGAGTGATGCCACACGCATCCCGCATACACTGGTCCCGCTTACATGACGATGCGTTGGCGCAGCGGTCACAGCACTAGCTGTTGCGCTAGCAGTCGCAGGTTCGATCCGCGCACATGACAAAAATTTGTATTGACCATACAGATGTTTGTCATGGTCTGGGCGTTTGTGGTTGTGTATTGTGTGTGTTTCCGGACCCCCAACACAGGAGAAAATCCTACTGGGGGCCGATGAGTGTGAAACGTTTATTATTTATTATTATTATTACTGACGTAGCAGCAGGAACGGCATAATGTTTATAACTTAATATCTTCGTAAGTAATGGTCCGATTTGGATAATTCAAAAAGAAATATCTTTCTTATATCATAGAGAATAACGTGGATACTAGTTTTATTGAATTTGCTATAACTTTATTGATCCTCATTATACATATGTGTAGAAGAGTACTTTTGAGTCTCAACCAGTTTCGGAAATACTAATGTTTTCCAAAAATGCGTTGACTTCTCTTAATCTTCTTCGAATGTATCTACTTAGGTAATCAAATATCTCATAAATCATATTTTTTTAACGTGGTATTCCCAGTAGGCCTACCCCACAGACAGCTTATGCCAATGAATAAGTAAAGTTGTAGGCAGGGATTTAACAAAAAAAATTTAAGAATAGGTATATTTACAATAAAAAAAGGATCATAAAACTAAGTTAAGCATTTCGTTCTGACCGGATTCTCATGAGCATTGACGAACCCGGTCAACTTTGGAGCGGTGTAACAGCGTTTTAAATGAATGAAATTCAAAAAATTGTAGAGAAAAATTTCCTCAAAAAACCATCTACAAGACTGGTCAGAGGTATTTTTTTTGAAATGTATAAAAAAAAAAGTTATAGAGCAAAAAAGAAAATCTTTATAGAAATTTTCTCACTTTTTTGCTTATAACTTCTTTAATTTTTAAATTTCGGCAAAAAGTTATATGAACATATTTGTAGGCAAAGCAATTTGCTACAAATTATGTCCTTACAAATTTTTTGTAGGACAGATAGTTTAAATGAAAACACCATCGCAGCTTGTCGCTACTATGGGCTAACTGGCATGGAACGTCCGAGTGACGTCACACGCATCCCGCGTACACTGACGTAGCGGCAGGAACGGCATAATGTTTATAACTTAATATCTTCGTAAGTAATGGTCCGATTTGGATAATTCAAAAAGAAATATCATTCTTATGTCATAGAGAATAACGTGGATACTAGTTCTATTGAATTTGCTAGAACTTTACTGATCCTCATTGGTCAAGTTAAAGAAGTGTTTCTTTGTATTGACGATTAATGATGAAGCAAATGTAATATATTTCATTAAATGGTATTAAGTTGTATTTGATTCATACTATTTAGTGTAATGGGTGCGCTGGTTGAAGTTACGGGTTAAAATTGAAATAAGAGCATTTTGTTACAAAAAGAAACAAGACACATTTAACGATTGAATTAATTACTGGTAATTACTTTTTATACGCCGACTTGCGAAGAAAAAAAAATGATAAAGTTTAGTTTTATGCTATTTTTGAAGTTATACTTCTTTTGGCGCGTTAGGGAAAAATAATGAGAGTAAATTTTTACGATGCGCGCGCACACCGTCACGAAAACAACCGACACAAAGAAGTTAGCAACGTGAAGTTAGCTACCGTAAAATGGGGTGAATAGACACATTTTTCAACTTCAACACTGATTTTCTTACATATTTTGTATGGAAGCTTATTAATACCAAATATGTATCCTAAAAATAAGTAAAAACATGTCTATTATTTGTAAATTAAGAAAAAGTAGGTGGTTTCTATTTACCTGGAAACGGGTCAAAAGATACGAGAGTGGGGGTGAATAGCGAAAAAACACTAGGACTGTCAAATTCAACTTTAATTATTAATTAAAATAATAGGTAAGAACAAAGACAACATAAATGTATGTATATGTTTTATAAATCAGTATATATACAGGATGTTCCGTAATGAATGGATAATCCTGAACGTTCGTGTGTGGAGGGGGAGGTGTGTTACAAAACCAAAAAAATTTTTTTTTATCTCAAAGAGTTCGTGGTCTATGCCATTTTTTGTAAAATTTAGAAAAATCCCACCACGTCCGCTATTTGAGGCCTAGGTCGGATTTATTTTTCTTTAAAGTGTTCCCTAATAATGCTGTTCCTTAATTATGTTTCAAAAAACTCAACTACTATGAATAGTAGTTTACAAGAAGTCGCTAAACTTAAATTTTAATTTTGAAATTTAGTTAACTGCTAAATTTGAGCACCTGTGGTGTAAAAAAAAAATGTATCGGAGCTGTCGCGGCCAACTACTTAAAAAATAGCCTACTTCATAAGGATTCTAAAACAGTACCATACTATCTACTTTATATCGTAAAATTATTGAGCTATAGCCATTAATATGTAAAAATAGGCATTATTTCATCACAAAATTGCAAAATTATTTGCAGATATTTTTTTTTTTTTTTGAGTTTTTATTAAAAAATTAGATTTTACTACCTGCTCGGCTTATTCAGATGAATTATTCTAAACTGTGTGAGGAAGACAAACAGTGCCTGGGAAACTTTTCTGAAAAAATTTTGATCTTCGATTCTCCTTAACATTTCTCTGGAGAAAACTATTCGTGCTCGGCAGTCGTGTTGTTACAGCGTTTGTAGACGTGTAAGGTGATACGGATAAAGTTCAAATTTTTTGACAATGCGATGCTATTCTCTAATATGATGATATTTTCGTATGGCGTTCGATATCTGGCATCGAAATTTCTTCATCAAGTTTATTTTCAAGTATACTCGTAGGTGGATCATTTTCTTTGGAAGCATTTCTTTGAACAATTTTAGTTCTTTTCCCTTTCCTTTAGTGACCCTATCCGTTGTCTTTATATTTTTTTGCTGATATCTATGTATTCTGAATCAGAGTCAATACAGTCATCATCACTCGAACATAATACACTCTTTCCTGCCTGAACTTGAAGCTTTCTCCTTTTTTTGGTACAACTACATTTATTGTTCCGTACCGCATTTCCTTTAAAAAAATTAATACTGTCTGGTCGACAGTTTCAGCTTCCTTAAGTTGGTCATGCCATTCAGGTATTTTTTTTAAAACTTCTGAAGGGTTAAAAGGATGTATTCCTGTCTTCCTGAAGCCAGACATAATATTGCTTTTGCTGTTTTTTTTAAATTGTCCATTAATTTGGACAGCAATTTGGGAAAACAACCTTTGGGTATTGAAGATTGATTTCTCCCGTCTGTTTTCTTCCATTCCGAAATTATACTTCTCCAAGCTATTTTCATTGGTCTGAATAAAGCAACATCAAGGGGCTGGGTTATATTATGTGTTGAATTTGAAGGTAAGAAAACAAAACGAATATCCTTTTCGTCACACTTTCTTATTAAATCGAGTGAGAGATGGGACGACAAATTATCGCCTATTAAATTTTTTTTACCGGATTTTTTTTCAAAAAACGGAAGAATCACAGTGGTCACCCAATCTTCAAAAATATTGGCATCAAACCAGCCCGATTGACTTCTATTATAACGGGTTCCTTTTGGACTACACTTTGTCCAGGTATCAAATAAGTTTTGCGCCTTATAAACTACATATGGGGCTATCACTTCTCCTGCAGCCGTACAAGCCATCATAATTGATACTGCAGCTTTTGAATGATTCATTACTCGTTCCGGGTATTTTGTTCTTCTCTTAGTGATAATCTTTTTTCGGCCGGGATCATCAGCCAAACTTGTTTCATCGTAGTTAATAATGTTATCGATCGGAACACCACTGATTGATTCTTTTAATTGTTCGAAATACTCTTAGTATATCAGCAGACACTGCAGCTCTACTTCTTTTAACATTTTGTGATATCCTCTGTGTTATCTTATCACTGTGCCTTTTTAGAAAACTTCTGGCGAAATCCGGTCCAGGCATGTTGTCTTTAAACCGTTTTTCTGTAACGCCTAATTTGTCCAAATAATTTTTAACTAATAACATCAAGTTATAAAGTTCAAGAGGATATCCCCATTCAGCACAGACATTGATGTATGTTATAAATAACTAGCTTCTGCGCGCAACTTTGTCCGCGTGGAATAGGACCAATTCTGTCATACATGATTTGTGCGAAACTTTAACCGTTTACGCAGCGGAAGCTCTCAAAAGGCAAGCTTTTGAAACATTCTTCATTGGTGCTACGCTCCTGTTGGTCTTAGCGTGATGATATATAGCCTATAGCTTTCCTCGATAAATGAGCTATCTAACACTGAAAGAATTTTTCAAATCGGACCAGTAGATCCTGAGATTAGCGCGTTCAAACAAACAAACTCTTCAGCTTTATTATATTAGTATAGATAATTCCACCTCTTCTGATAGCACTGTCTGGCCGCCTTGTCTCTTCATATTTTTTATAGTATGTCTATATAAGACAGATTTGTCTATTTCAAACTTTTTAGCGATGCAACTTAAGTTACCGAATAGCCTGCTCATTAATTCTTTAGGGTACCTTTATACTTCTTGCCACGAGGATCTGGTTTATAAACCCTCGGCATGGCGAACTCAATACAATCTAGCGTACCTGTTTGAAATAAATATTAAGTATTCAGACTGATATCATTATTATTCACTTAACAACAAATACAAATAAATATTTAATTTATTTTAATGTTTGAATTTATATATATATAAAAAAATCAGATAACCACTTAAAATGGTTTTTTAATAATTAATTGATACTTAAAATATTTTTTTAAGCACGTAGGTAGCTAAGTATGAAGAACTAGTCTATGATAGATAACCCTAAAAACGTGTTAATATTAACCCCTTTCTCGTTTCTATTAACCTCTCATTCGTATCTATTCACCTCCTTCTTCGTGTCTATTGACCCTAAAGGCGTTTACCCTTGTATTTACCCCTTTCCCGTATCTATTCACCTCGAAATTACAGAAAAAATGCCTGCATCTTGATTTTACAAGAAATAAGAAAGCAATAATTGAATATTAACACTCACCTTTGTATTCCTAAAAGATTAAAAATTTTACTTTCGAAATGTATCAATTCGCTAGATGAAATCTTCAAAGAACTCAATATTAAGCAAAACTTTTCGCAAGGTCTAAAATCACTTATCACACACGTTCACTTTAACGGCTTTTTTCTTTAAATCATTAAACTTGACGTAAATTTGTGTATTGCCAGCATAAATGAAAAACATTGCCGTGTCATAAATAGAAGAAATAAACCTTCGATAATAACTAATAAGCTATAGATAATCTAGTGACAAAATAATAAAACTTCCAGTTTTGTTTCTATTCACCCCGCGATTTCTATTCACCCCATTTTACGGTAGCCAATATGTGTAACTTCTTACGTGCGTACATCAGTACACACACACACTTTTTTTAACCTTAAAACATTTCAGAATTTGCTCGTAATGGGAAAATATAACAAAAAAATTTTGGTTATCTATGAAAAAAATTACATATTATAACATTATAAGTTTATAACGTAATGAAAAATGTTCTAATCTTAATTTTAACTGTAGCTTTGAAAATTCGTAAAACAGGGAATATGTAAGCTTTGACGGCTAGACTGATGGAATTATTATAATAATATTTCTTTTTAATTTTGCATCTATAATATAATATATTGAATTAATATAAATAATATTGAATTAACTGTAATATTCGAGTTAATGTTTGAAATAAAACAATAAAGTTATTATATCATAATTAAACATTTTAACTTATATAATTTGAAATGTCTAGGTATTTTGTTGAAAAAAAAAATGTATTTAAAAGTAAATTCGCTTTAGATAGGTATTGATATCAGTATATTACTACAACATACCTAATATATTATTAGTTTATTAATGAAACAACCGTTATTAATGTCTAAATTCATTGTTGTCTGGGTTTTAAGTTTTGAATAATACAAGTTTTTAATGTACCACTGGATTCCAGATTTTTAATATTTTTTTTTAAACAAGCGTACGGCTCACCTGATGGTAAGCTATTACCGAAGCTTATAGACGTCTGCAACACCGGAAGCATCGCAAGCGCGTTGCCGACCCTATCCCCAATCCCCCCCAGGAGCTCTGGTCACCTTACTCACCAACAGGAACACAATACTGCTTGAAAACAGTATTATTTAGCTGTGATCTTCTGTAAAGTCGAGGTACTTACCTAGTCGGTGTCCTCCAGATTTTGAGCAGGGTATTTCCTGCTGTGCGCTACCTAGTGTAATATTAACAAAAACCATAATTGTTTTTTTAACATTCAAACAGTTTATTATGTTTCTTTGTTGTTATTTTTTTTTTGTTTTATTTCTTCTGGTATGAGTGTCTGAATGTTTTAGTACTTTTGTCTATACCTAATGGACAAGCTTTGGTATATTATGTATTTAAGAAACGATATGCATTTAAGAAACTTTACTTACACTCATTCAACATGACAAAATCATAAAATATTGTATTCTATTGATTGATATATTGATTTTAATGTTTCAAATTGCTTGTATTTGTAAATAAAATTGTACTTAAATTAGTTTTCAATGATAGGGTTCTACATCGAAAACCTTGTATGTCTTAAATATTTACGATATTACTAATAAAGTTTTATACTTATTTCCATACAGTATCGTATTACCTTTGAATAATTTGTGTAAAATATTATTAGTAATAATTATATGAAAAAGCTTATATTGTTGTTATTGACTATTTGTTATATGTAAATATATTTGTAAGATATCTTAAAAACGTTTTAATCGTCTAATATTGTTTAGTCTTCTTTATATGTAACCTATTTTTAAGTTATGTACTGGTTGGATACATTCCTATTTTTTATTGTTTTATATATATTTTTTTAACTTGAAACGAATTTAAAGGTTTTCCAAAGGGAAACATTTCGTTATAAGAATTAAAGCACATTAAAAAGCACAGGTAATTTGTATAATCTTGGTGAAAATTAAACAAATTGAAACTAAAGACTTTTTACTTATTAACCCTTTACATGTTTTTTTTTTTCTATAGAATATAATATATATTTTATATAAGTATAAAGCACGTAATGACAAAATCACACAATTACAGCAAATAAAAAAATAAAAAATTGTATGCAAAATACTTTGTTTCAAACGCATTTTGTTTGTTTTGCTAAAAGTGCCATCTATTAGTTAATATGCGTACTACGTACGTAAATTATTTTTTATTCTGCGAACCCTTCCTTCAATGGCGGTAAGAATATCATATACAGCTTTCAAGTCATCTTTTTCTTTATTTCCTCTTATATCTATGAAACTATACACCGGTGAAAGTAAAGGCGACGAATAGATGGATGGTGAATGGTTATCATTAATTTTGGTGGTATTTTTTGACGTTTTTGTTTGGCAGTTTACATCTTTTCTTCCGCTAGGTTTCATGGTACACGCTTCGGTGAAAATATTCGGTATTGTCGCTGTGTGATACACCATTTGTTCTCCAGATGTCGTAATATGTTTCTGGACTGAAGTAAAAAAATAAAAAATTAAGTGAAATTAAAAAAAAAAATTTAAATGCGTTAAAAAGAATAAAACAAAAACAGGAACTATGCACATATTATGTATTCAGTCATCCCTAATATAAACTCTTGATAAATTAAAAACGCCATAACTTCAAATATTTCGTGTTTCCCTTGGTTTTAACTTAACTAGGTTGTAGGTTTGTACTTTTACTGCTTTTTTTTCTAACAAAGTTTACGCGAAAATAGTTGAAATAATGGCACACACAAAAATGAACATACTTATTTAGTTTTGTCTCATTTTACTTACAATTCTCTTTGAACAGCGCCAATTTCATCGCTAACATGTTACGATAATAACGGCAATTTGACGCAAGATGGGATTTAATGTCATCGATTACATCTAAAAAAAAATTCAAAGTGATCTACATAATTATAAGCAATGAAATTTATAAGTAGTAGGTACCTATTATAATGCTATTATAAAGCTACGTGTAAAATCATGGGAATATTAAAAAAAAATTAAGTATTTTGCCTTCATCAGCATCTGTCCAAAAAAGTTAGTGCAGTTCTTGTTTGTTAGGATTATGTTATGTTTCTTATTCCATATAAATGTCCAACAAATACCATTACATGCTTACATTAAGAAATAGGTACACATAGACTATCGTTCGAGAACATTTGTCCTAGATAATTTAAATCAAAAACTAAAAAAAAAAAAAATAGTAAACATAAATAATACGAGTATTATACGATTTAAAAGGCGGCTATGTTCCATTATTATACCTACTAGAGAAGAGACGAGAACTGGTCACTAAAGTCAACTTTACACTATACAGTACAATGTAGTTAGGTTCTATTATCACTAGTTAATAATTAAATTTTCGTCATACCCTGATCATCCAGTGTATCGGCAATTCTTGGACTACAATTTGGACAAGTGAGAAGTTCAGCTACAGCTTGAATAGAGGTATCGATACCTGTTGGAAAATATTATCATAGTGTTATTAAAATTAATTTAAAGTTAAAATATCACCAATCTAATTTTTTTGATATGCGAGAACTAGCAATGGCTATATTAACGTCTTTTTAGCTAATGATACCCTATAGAAAAAGTTCAAGAACTTTCAGAGGGAGGTAGAAAGAGTTATGTTCGGCATATCTTTACGCAATAAGAAATGAGAGAACCTGTAGGAGGTGTAGAATAATCAACATAGCTGTACCCGTCGTTAGTAAGAAGTGAATTGGGAATATCAAGGGAATTGGGAATATCAATGGGAATATCAAGCAACCGATGTTTATTGAGGGTGCACGAATGGCAAAACCAAACTCATGATTGTCCATCTCGAGTACCTACATGAACGGGTTGCAGAAATTTGCTTCTTTCTTGGGGCGCAAGACCTTATGTTCCGCAGTAATGTAAATAAATTTTACAACGTATTTGTTACTGTTATCTTTTTCGGACGCCTAAAAATTTAGTACCCAAGTAGGTATAGGTAAACCGCTGTAAAGTCGACCCTTGCGATGACAAATGGGAGGCAGGGCGGGGGGTATGCACGGGTACACACGGCATTGTCGCCACAGAGATTTATCTTGAGATATCTCAAGTATATCTCTCTGAGTTATTATTTAGGTGAATGATTATAATTATTTGAGTCATGCGAGTGTGGCAAATATAGACTGCTTCTATATTTATTTTTAGTATATGTTTTTCTATATATATACACAATTAATTAAGTAACTACGTTAGAAAATAAAATACTAAATACTGAGCACTAAAACTAACATTAATATGTAAAAAAGTTGCTTAAGATTAACATTATCATCATTCATTTAGTCATTTTTCGTCTTGGTAATTTCATATTTATTGTTGGATGTAACCAAGTAAAATAATCTCGTGTGTAGTGCGTACGTCATTCGATGTCAACGCCTAGGGATGGCAAAGTTGACTCTCAAGAATCGATCTTTTCATAAAAATAATCGACTTTTTGGAAACCACTTGAACCTGTCTCGAGTCGATTGGAATCGATTCTCATTCGATGACTTTGACTTTTTTTAAGCAACACAACTGTCACAAACTCACGGACGGTAGTATATATAATTATATAGTTTGTACTAGGGATTGGAATACCGTTTAAAAATTCGGTAACGTTAACTTGTCTCGGCAGACAACGTTATTTATGGAGTAACGATATCTTAAGTTAAAACAAACTCGTAACACCTAAAGTTCGTAACTATTACGGTAAACGCACAAATAGATATTTGATACCCACTTTAATTAACCAAATACCCAGAACTATTACTACTATATACTACATATATTAAAGGCGAGAGAGTTTAAATTCAGAGCGGAACAAAGGGTCAAAAATTTTAGTACTTATTAGTAAATTAATCATTATAAAAATACATAGCAATTCATTACAAATTTACTATTATTGAAATTTAACATTGGAATGATAATATTATTGAAAACATCACTTTTACGAAGTACCACAGTGTCCTCACAAAAAAAAAAACAAGATGCTTTCAAAAAGTCGACTTGAGAATCGATTTTTAACTGTGATTAATCGACTTTGAGAATCAAAAAATTCCAAGTCGATTCCAAAGTCAAAAGTCGACTTTTTTCACGCAGTCTCCATCCCTAGTCGACGGCCGACATCAGAATTCAGACTGTCTGATTGGTTGAGTGCTACCCGCCCCCGCGTCCCGCGGCCATCGCTAGGGTCGACTTTATCGCGGTACAGCTATAGGTAGGTATATTTATGTTTACCAGGTTGATTATATCTTAAGCAGCACTCGGCGTGGGCACAAAGCGTACACGATGTCATACGTGACGTCATTTTATTTAAGAGTGCAGCAACTAAAAGATAATATTTATTAGTTCTTAAACAATTAAAAAGTACTTACACAATACACGCGCTCATTCACACACATATCCTTAAACTAAATTCTGCGCACAACATCCAATTGATTGATTTGACTAATTCAGTATTTAACATTCCACGGATGGGCCTAGGCCTCCTTCTCCACATATAGGAAAAAGGACGGAACCTATTTCACTAAGCTGCTTCACTGCGGGTTGGCAAATATACTTAGTGAGAATTTCAACTACAGCTTGAAGTTGACTAGCCCGTTGGTGCAGTTTGTGTGGTTTTCTGCTCCGGGGGTTGTGGGTTCGATTCCCGCCTGATTCTGGGTATAATATTACAAACTACAAAGTAGTTATTTATATGGATACCTATTATTTCTATGTATAGGTATTTATCGAAAAAAAAAAAACTGGCTGTTCCTAGATGACCGTGTAAAAAATATCTCCTACTATTAGGTACTTTACTAGGCGCGATAAATCGACAAGGTCCACCCCACACACCCAGATAGGAAACTAATATTTGTACAAATAAAATAATCTTCCCGCAGCGGGAATCTAACTCGTGACCGCCGATGCCTAGGCACTATACGCACCACTACCACCAACCAGCCACCTAGAGCAGATGTCAACATCCATTATGTACCTACTTATAATTATATTTGTGTGTACAAGAAAGATAAAAATGTGTCTAATTTACGTAAATGAGTATAGACTTAGGAGCGCAATCTGAACCTGAGCTAATTAAAACTTTTACGTCGTGGTAACATTAAAACAATGCTGATCGACAGAATTAAGTCGACTCAATGCTTTTTTTTAAACAACTAAAGCAGTATTATTTAGCTGTGGTCTTTTATAAGATCGAGATACTTCCCTCGGTCTGCTCATGATGATATTTATTTCTTGCTGTGCCCCACCTGCCTAAGTAAATAGGTACGCATCACGAGTGGTCTAAGATCCGAGATAGCTAAATATTCCCTCATCTGTTAATTAGATGAAACAATTATAGGCTGATTTCAATATTGTAAATTTATAAAAACAACCTCTGCCACCATAGGCCTGCTACATTTTTTTTTATCTTTTCCCTCTCATGTTAATTACATGTAATAAGCTAAAACCGTCAATATTTTACATTATATACCTGACTGTAGTAGGCATCTATCTCTATGATTGCTACACTTACCTGCAGCCAGGTCAGTAACCTCAGTCAGCAGTAGTTTTAAAAATATAGAATCGAATTGAGAACCTCCTCCTTTTTATGTCAGTTAATGAAGAAAAAAAAAAAACAATACAAAGTGTTCAAAATGGCCTAATTTCTAAAACACTTTATATAGGTAGGTAATTTTTAAACTAGGTATTTTAGAGACATTTCGTAAAAACTTACCTTTATCATTTCTTTCTTTATTACGATCATAGTATGTAAATACATCTGACAGTAAACAATGGGAAGTTATCATAAAATCGGATTTGCATATCTTTTCTTGATCATAAGTGGTTGCTGAAAAAATTATCTTGATTAAGATAAGGCACCTACCTAAACATAAGAAAGTAAAAATGCATAAAAATTATCCAATACCGGATAAAAAAATGTAAAGAACGCGATATTAGTTACTAAATTCCCAGAGTATTGGTAGATTTTCCTATCAATTTAATAGTGAAATGCTTTTTATTATGGCTGTAAATAATTTTGATTTAAAGTTTAAGTATCTGTTTTATGAAAATTAAAAGTATAGAAGAAAAAAATATCCTACCTATTTCTTTCTAGACTTAGAATCAATGTTTATTGTTATCACACAATTACTTTCATACTTTGGGTCCAATTTTACTATTATACCGACTTTCGAACTGCATTTCGTTGAGGTTTTTGATGGTAGCGCTATGGAAAATTAGAATTTAATTTAATATATACACGTCCACTTATAGGAGCAATATTTTTTTATTATTCGGTTATCGTAGTATACCTATAGTATCGTAGGAGCAAACACTTTGCCAAACCTAGCCCTATTGCCAGGAGTTCTGGCAATTTTTTTTATTATTTTATATATTTTTATATAACTAGGTCGTCAAATAAGCGTACGGCTTAGGTACATGATGCTAAGTGATTACCGTAGCTTAGGTATAGGTAGACGTCTGCAACACCAGAAGCATCGCAATCGCGTTTCCGAGCCCGTCCACAATTGCCCCCAGGAGCTCTGGTCACTTTACTCACCAACAGAAACACAACACTGCTTGAAAACAGTATTATTTAGCTGTGATCTTCAGTAAGGTCAAGGAACTACCCCTGTCGGGCTGCTCCGTATTTTGAGCAGGAAATTTCCTGCTATGCCCTAACCTTAGTTAAAAAATCTACCCTAGTTTAACCTACATCAAAAGACATTTCCTTTGATCTGTACAATTATTTAACCTTTAAGTATCGACGTGTGGTCTGATAGACACTGAGATGTCAGTACATAATATTATTATGTTAGCGAACACGTATCCCCTCGCGCTTTTTTCTACCCCTCGGAATGTCGCCCGGAAGCGATCGTGAAAAGTGGCAATATATGCGACAAGCCTATATACAAAGAGTGTTTGTATTGTAAACTTCAATATCTAGTTCCTACAATTTGGTGCCTTGTGATTTAAAACAAAATTGTTGACTTTGAGCTAAATTTTTATTTTTAATGCTTATATAGTTATTAATCTTTAATAAAAAAGTATCCTTATGAAAAAAATATTAGTTGACAAGTAATAGTTAATAATATAAAAGTGATATTTTGCCCCAAATTATTGGAAACTGCAATGTACCTACCTACGTTATTAATTTGTATTAAATGTAAATTTTTCGTTATTACATTTTACTTATATTATAACTAGATATAAAAACAAGTACCTGGGTGACCGAGCCTAGCTCGGTATTTTCATTTTATTTTTTGTTTTTTTTTCTCGGTATTTTATATTTTAATTTTATTTAAATAATAAATCACTAGTGAAATTAAAAAAAAAAGAAAAAAAATTAATCTGGAGACTGAGATTCGAACCCGGGTCAACACGAATTGACACCCGCCGATTTCCTAATTACGCTATTGCTGCTATGTTGACAATTAGTGAAATTAAGCTTCGTATTCTAATGATATTTTTTCATTGCCTAAAAACAGGGATAAAACGACATTTTTTTTTAAATTAATCCTAGCTAGATCAATTTTTCGCCCCCGAAATCCCCTGTATACTGAATTTCACGAAAATCGTTGGAGCCGATTCCGAGATTCAGATTCTATATATATATATATATACAAGAATTGCTCGTTTAATAGTATAAGATATAATAAGAAACATTTTTAAGAAGAATATAAAGAAACACAAATCTTTACTAAAGCTGTGGTGGTTTATCAAACCTCACGTCGGTACTTTAAAGGTTAATAAAATATTACCTGTGTCTCGTACTTCTGGTCGTACTTGGATACACTCTGTTATATCATTTGTTATTACTTCGCCTGAAATCAGTTTCAATCAGTAAACAGTTATTATTTATACGAGTACCTAGATATGAAAATTAAGTAAAGTTGAAGCGATTTTAATGAATTTCGAAATTCTAAGAATCCAAACATACGACATAAAATACATCTTTCAATAGATCCTGGACAAGTTAAAAAAGTGTGTGTACTTATGTACGCACGTAAGAAGTTATACTTCATTGGCTATCTAACCTCACGTTTCTAACATCTTCTTCGTTGACTAGCTAACTTCAGGGTGTCGGTTTTTTTCGTGACGGTGTGCGCACGCCACGTAAAAATTTAGTCTCATAATTTTTTCCTAACGCGCCAAAAGAAGTATAACTTCAAAAAAAGAATTGTGTGTTTTATTAGAAATTGTTATTAGAGAGTACGTTTATAAGGAAAAGGTACTTTTTACTATTAACTTAACAAATCGGAGAGATCTTTTAACACTCTTTCAAGTGAAATATACATAAGCAGTAAGTTTTTAGAAACAGAAGTTGTATTTCTATAAAGTTTCTTAATTAAAAAGTTTAAACCATAATCTGATCTAAAACGACTTGGGCTAAAAGTCTCAAATTAATTTCGTGTTACCTGAGGTGATATTATCCACTTTAATTTTTTTACAATCACTCAAATCACTATGAATTAACGGCGTCTCAATTGGTTTTGTTTTGTCTTTAATGGGACAGATATTCGTAATGCTTACAGTTGAAACGACTCCAAGAGGTTTTGCAGTTACTAAAAATTAAAATACATATAAACAATATTTGTAGTTCATTTAAATAAAGAAAGATATTCGAAAATGTTTTTAATTATCATATGAAAATTTTCGATCCAGCGGGATTCGAAACCGCACCTCCCGACATTCCTGGCTGACATTCACGGCTGGACATAGATCCATAGCTTGACGGCTAGAGCACCGGACACGGAACGTCTGGGGGTGCGGGTTCGAATTCATGTGTGGGAATTTCCCACACATTTATTTTTGTGTTTCCCACTGGGAAACACAAAAATAAAAATAAAACGAATTAAGAAAGAAAGACATTTTCAAAATTTGTTTATATTTAAAGACACATGGACGTTTAAAATTCTAGCAAAGTAACTCTTGCAATTGTTAATTTATTTCTCACAAATACAATCATAACTTTGTTAGTATCTTAAAAATAAACATAACTTCGTAAGAAATAATATTGCCTACCGATGAACAAGTAAATTGAAGGCTGCTCAGCATTGATTGACATCAATGAGAATGAAGAGACGCTTGGTAACGAAATTGTTTTATAAGTTTGGAATAAAAGCATATTTAATGAAAATATTGAACATTATTCCACTCCGAATTCACTACCAATACATATTTAAAAGCAACATTTTTTCTCATAATTTAAATCTATCAAAAACCAAAAACTTTTGTTTTGCTTTAAAACTAATTAGACATCGTTCACTGAACAAAGCCTTAATGGTTTATTGATAGCCTTAAGAAGGTTTTTTAAGACATTAAAATAACATTTTGTTCGTAATTAATTTTATATCTTAGGCATTTTGATTTAACTTTATACATTTATATATCCTGCACTGTACATTCTCTTAAAATAATAATGAAAAATTTTACAAAAAATATCTCTCTCTACTTCGATATAATTTCAATAATAAATAAATAAATAAACGCTTCATACTCAACGACACCAAGTAGGATTTTCTCCTGTGTCGGAGGTCTGGAAACACATTATACACAAGCACTAACGCCCAGACAAAAATCTATGTAGCCAACACAAAATGTCTGTCGTGAGCGGAGATCGAACTCGCGTCCGCCAGCGCAACAGCCAGTGCTGTGACCGCTGCGCCAACGCGTCGCCAATAATAAAATTTAGTAGTATATATTTTCCTACCCTTACCTTATTTATTTTTTGTGACAAAAAAATAAAATTAATTGAGCCATTAATCCTAAAGAAGAAGAAGAAGTAATAAAAAAGTTTAACAGAAAAAATTTGCATCTTCATAGTTTTTCATTATTGTAACAGTAAATATAAAATAGATAAAGCTAACCGCAATTAATAGCTTGCTGTTGACTTAATGGGACCTTCGACAAGTTTTTCATTTCGTTTAGAACTTTTTTATCCCTAGAGTTTACGATGGCGAATGAAGCACGTTCTAACGACTCTGTTACAGTCGATTCACTCAAATTAACTATTGACTGGACATCTGAAATAATTAATTATGATAATATTGTAAACCTATAATTTATATTAATACGTGAAGCAATAACTTTGTACCCTTTTTTACGAAAATTGCGCGGACGGAGGAGTATGAAATTTCGCACACTTATATGTAGTTTATATAGACAAGGAGTGCGGAATGCTAATATTTTTTTAAAAAAAAAAGCATTACACACGCACACACGTATATTATACTATTTTGTTGATTGTCAGTCTGTAGTCAAATTAAAAAGGTATTTAAAAGAAGGTTCTTTATTGTCATAATTTTTTGGTTTTCTTTAATTTAAAATTATAATTAAGGTCGAATTTCGACCTCCGGGCGACCATGACTAGTATCGATAAATAGATAATAATTCAAACAAAAAATTTAGATAATCGTTTTTGAATCAGTTTTGTTATTGATTGTTACATAACATGGTGAGAACAATTGCTATGCTGATCATTTTATTAGGTACAGCCAATCGGGGTAACTTTGATTGACCAGGTAACTTTGACAGTCAAATCGCAAAATTATTTTTTGATTTTTACGTGGTCCACATTTAGTGCATAAAGTTAAATTTATAAAATTTGTTTACTTAACAAACTTGGTAAATGAACTCTCTGAAAAAAAAAGAAGCCGTTAAACGAAGTTGATGTCAAAAAGTTCCGCGCGCAATTTTTGTATTTTTTTCAGTGGAAAACTTTTAGATAGAGAGATAAGATAACTCGAAAATTTTGCCACTATCAAAGTATGTTAAAACATATTAAAACTTTTATAATATGTTTAATTTTGGATACACAGATAATCTATACTAATATATAAAGCTGAAGAGTTTGTTTGTTTGGTTGTTTGTTTGTTTGTTTGTTTGAACGCGGTAATCTCTGGAACTACTGGGCCGATTTGAAAAATTCTTTCAGTGTTAGATAGCCCATTTATCGAGGAAGGCTATAGGTTATGTATCATCACGCTAAGACCAATAGGAGCGGAGTCCACGCCGACAAAGTCGCGCGCAGAAGCTAGTTTTAAATATTTGCGGTCAAAATGATAATGTAGAGGTGTACAATTTCTATGCTCTTCAGTGTATTTAAAAGTTATGATTCCTGCGACAAATCTCACCTGTGTCAAAGTTACCCATTAAGGGGGGGTAACTTTGACACACAACAAAATTGCCAATTTTTGATACAAATCATGATTTTTATAGACATTAAATAACTTGAGAGTATGAAAACCAACCCGAGAGCACCTATTAAATTAACTCTTTTGTCTCATATTCAACATTGTCAGTTAGCTAAAAAAATATAGAAATGATGTGTCAAAGTTACCCCGATTGACTGTAACTTGTAAGTGACAAATGAAATAACACAAAGTTAAATAGTCATATACTCTTTTAGAATGCTACTTTGATTCATACGTGTAAATAATAATAATAATAATAAAACAAACGATAATTCTCTTCGCAAGGGATGATAAATGGAAATTTTACTGAAACTTCAAAGATTCGGCATTCCCACGATATTTAAAAAAAAAACTGGTATCTTAATGTAACCGTACCTTTTCTGGATTCGTTGACACATCCCTTAATCCATTTAGCTGCATTCAAATTGCTTGAAACAACAAGATTTTGCTCTATTTTGGGCGTGTCTTGTTTTGATTTACTTATACTTGACTTATCCTTCAGAAATTCTTTTAATTCATCTTTTTCACCTTCTGAACAAAGTGATAAACATAATTACGCAATTGTTATTGAAAATTATTGTTTTTAAGATATTTTGTCATTGTGAGATGGCAATTATATGTCATCCCATTGTTAGGTTAAAGTGTATTTTATTTATAAGTTTTTTTTTTAAAATGAATATAATAATTTCTAGACAGATCAATCACGGCCGCCAAGTAATAAATCAAAAAGTTAGTATTTAAAGTTTTAAAAAACTGTTTTTTGTATGTATATGTTTTCGTCTCTAAAGATTCATCATTGTCGCTGAGGAATTATGCTTAATTCAATATTAGTAAAACTATGGGGCAAAATAAACTCCATGTTCTTTCTATAGAAAGACTTGTAAGCTAAATTTAGACTAAATTTTGGTTTATTTTCACCTTTTTTTGCATTTTGGATTGAATCAATTAAATCGTAGTAACACTTAGTTTTATTTATTTATTCATTAGTAGCCTATGGACGCCTACAACACCAGAAGTATTGCAAGCGCGCCACCGAACCTAACCCCTAACATATTCCATCCTCTGGGCAACTTGTTACCACAGGAACACAGCACTTCTCGAAAGCAATATTTTTTAGCTGTGATCTTCTGTAAGATCACTCATCACACTCATTCACTTCAGCCTATCGCAGTCCGCTGCTGGACATAGGCATCCCCAAGTTCGCGCCAGACATCCCGGTGTAAGAGACTTACTAGGTATTTTTAATGGTGATAATAGTGAAACAAAATATTCACCCGTGTCTAAAGTTGTTTGAACAATATTAGATGTACGCCGTACACCAAGTTCATCTATTGATTTAAATTGTAAAGCTGACACGCTTTGTTCTTGTGTTGTTTTCATAGCTAGAAAGTAAAATAAAAAAATCGATATTTTGTGTTCATAATAAACAAATATAAATTAAGAGCGCGCATAATGCAAAATTACCAATCTTCTATTTGTTTTGACATGAAAAATTCCAGACCAAATCTTAAAATAAAAATATATGACAAACTACGTGATATTTGCAAGGGTTAACCTTAACCCATATCAAAAACATAAAATAAGGAAATTTCCTCGATAAAATATAATCACGAAGTAACCTCTAATTTTTATATTTTTTCTTTTTATACTCGATATGGTTATGACCATTAAGACAAAAATTTGATAATTAATTACATTTAAATATGAGTAAAGGCTATGCCTAGGCATTTAATGTAATTACTTTTAATTTCGGAATTATATATATAAAATAAGATATTTGTCGTTTTTTACATTCGTAATGCGCTCAAAACTATATCGTCTATCGCACTCTGACACGAGGCTTTGTGTATATTTTGTTTCATCAATTACTCACGGGCGCGCGGTTGAAACCTGATTTTTTGCTCGCGTTATGTGCCCTCTTAATATCATTGTCAATTATTTTACTTCTTTTCACATACAGAAGAAGGATAATAATTGTAAGACAATCCGATGAAATAATATTATGTTTGTGAAGTGAAATATTTTCTTGTTGTGTAATAATGTGTAGAAAATATAAATAAACATTATATCAATATCTAAATTTTTATATTTTAACGATTTTTTTTCTTGTTCACTTTAAAATTTTATATAATCGATACGGGATCGGTGGTAATAAAACAAGTACTCGATTTTTAACGAAATTTGTAACTGAAAATATTTTGTGAGCGAATTTCGCAAAAAAAAACTTGTAAAAAGAAAAGCAACAAAACGTAGAAAGTGGAAAATAATGGCTTCGCCTGATTCTTTGTGATGTACACGTCAATATTAGAGTCAATAATAATACAGTATAGGTAGGTATCATTAATATTATGTTTTAGTTGATATATTCTACGCCTACAATACCTTGTATTCAATAAAAATTTGTGAAAATATTTCATGTTTTTTAAATATTATATAAAAATATTTTTTGATAGATATTAAGAATTCGTATTTTGAATTCTTCTTTGTAATTGATATTTTCATTGAATTTATTCTATTATGTATTCTTTTATTATTATAACGTTCTTTTTGATTTGATTTTTCTTTAATAAAAAGTCGATGGAGGTATCGAATATTCTATAATTACTTCATCAGTTAAATTGCTCGTTCGTTATAAATTCTATTCCGCAAGAATGGCAAGTCATCATTTGAGAATGTGTGTCACTTTATCTACAAGTTAACCAATTATCTACGAGTATTATATATGAATATAATTATATATAATAAAAATAAATGGCTAAATTTGTTTCTAAGCGCAAAACACGAGAACAGCTGAACTAATTCGGCTATTTTTTACATTTTTCAGATACTTTTTAGAGAGTTTTTACAGAATGAAAAATAATTTTAGTTTAAAGATTATTGCGCTTGCTGAAAAGTTGGCAAGACAGGAAAACGTGTATCGGCTACAATTAATACAAGTAAATATTGTTAGCGGTGTCTCTTATTAGCATGCAATGTATGCAAATATAAGTTAATTTTGTTGCTATATAGAAATAGACAGTTAGACACATCAGTAAAACCATCTAGAATTTAAACTCAAACACTTCCAAGTGTTACCAAACAATGAAATATATAATTCGTATGGAAATGCATATATTTAGTCGTTCCCGTTTGTGCTCTGTCCGCTACAAAGCTAAATGTAATGCTGTATATTCAAGAACATGTGTTTACACATTCGAGTTGTTTCCGACCAAAATAATTCTCAGTTACAACCAAACAATTCTCAATTTGTGCAAAATGTTCTCACCGTGGATTGAAAACACATTTATATTAACACAAATTTAAAGGGCTAATTTAACGACAAACGGCCATCATATCCATGTACAATATAAAACTTATATATAAGTATATTGAAGCCTATTTGAATAAAGTCATTTTGGTTTTTTTTTTTTTTGTATTCTTACACGGGAACTACTGCGTTTTTCACGTTGGAACTACCGATAAAATGAAATAAAAAAATACTATAGCGATAAGTTTTGTATAAGTAAAAGTCTAGGTTTTGAGCGAAAAAGTAAGTAAAAACTTAGTAATTTCTATGTCAGTCTGTATGTATTTTATTTATCATGTATTTTTATATACTTATTGCCAAAAAAGCATAAAGAATAACATATAATTGACAGATTTTGAGATATTTTTGAGCAGACAACGTTTCACCTATACAGTAAAACATGTTTTCTGACATTTTGTCAACTTCCACTGGTTTATGTTTTCTCTTTCGTGAATGCATATTTTACAATTATAAATTATGGCAGTTAATGGCTGTTGGTAAGTTAAAAGTGCTTTATTATCGTTGCTCAGTCTGCTATTATAAAATAGGGTATTTTTTTTAAATAATAATATAACTAATGTATAAAAACCAATACAAGAAAAATCTTTACAAAGTATTCTACTAAAATTTTGAAATTATAAACATAATGCAAATTATTTATTTCGTGCGTGTGAGTGATGTGTCCGAAACACAAAAACTAAATATATTATTTTGAATTATCTGGATGACTAGGTCTTTAAGTTGTTTTATAAAAATAATCTTTTTTATATCTATAACAATTAATATAACTGAGACCTTATACATACTTTTTTCAAATGAAGAACAAGTCGTTTGTGCTTGTGGTGTCTCGCAGAGTGGTGATCCGCCAAGATTTCGAACCGATAAAAGCCGACTGTGTCCGATGTGAGCCGAATTATCTGAGTTATTAGATAGTTCTAGAAATAAAAAGAAAAAAAAATTTAAAAAAAGTGTGCGTGTGTCAGCTCCGACGCACGACTGGAGTTTACTCCTTCAGATCGACTGTCTAAATACGCACAAAAAATGCTTACTAGTCTAAGAAAAATATTAATACCATATCAAATGGTAAATAAACGAATCAAATAACGCCATCTATCGGAACCTAATAGGGCGTAATAGATGGCGTTAACAAAAACTTAACGATGTCATTCGTTCAGTAGATTTTACTCCTCATATTTTTATCATACTGGGGGCCTTATATGAAAATCGATTCTTAAGGAGTAAACTCCAAAAATATATTTAAATTGAGAAATTAATTATTTGATTCTTACATTTGTGTATATTACTAAATAATTAAATAGACTGATTAGCATGTAAGTAGAATTTTTTTTAAAAGCCGAAAAAATAAAAAAATGGCTTCATTAAATAAAAATCTGTCAAGATGGCTTCACAATTTCACGGCCATTGGGGTATTTCCGTACCAAAGAGTTATTAGGAGCAAAAAGTATCAAGGAATATTAAAGAGAGAGTTTTTCCTCAAACTATTGTCAATACACATCTCAATTGTCATATCACACTAAAACAAGAAAGATTTATACCCTTCTACTGATGAATGTTAGTGATCTAAAAGTTTTGATTTAATCCAATTTTTGTAAAATATTTACAAACCACACTGTATTGCCTACTTCTTCTTACGGTAAGAATTAATTATCTTTACAATAACTGCTTCTTAAGAAACGTGTGTAAAATATATACTTGACAGGAGGTGGTTATTTTATGAGACTGCGTTAGAGCCCAGAAGAATTATAATCTTTTCTAAATGCACCTGAGCACCCTGAAGGAGTCGCTTGGGATTTTGTTTAATTAATACGCCTGACAAAACGGTAATTACGACCGTCTTTAAAATAATTGACAAATACTTTTAAGATTAAAGTTACGAACGTTTAATTTAGTTATTAGATTAATTTATTCTCTCACGTGGAGAAAGAAAGACCTATACCCAGTAGATAGATGTTACTAGCTGAACTAATCAATCAATCAAAAAAACATACTTAATGATTTTTTTCGGCAGCAACGTTAGGCTAGAGTTATATATCTCGTGGGTGTCGTAAAATGCGACTAGGGGATAACACGTTCCACTACCACCTTAGAACTTAAAAAGCCGACCGATGGCGGGATAACCATCCAACTGCTGGCTTTGAAATAGACAGGCCGAAGACGGGCAGCAGCGTGTTCGGTGCAACAAAGCCAGCCCTGTGGTCACCAACCCGCCTGCCCAGCGTCGTGATTATGGGAAAAACACATGAGTTTACGCCATTTTTGGCGTGAACTTGTGGAGGCATCATATGTTATTTATTATATTTTATTTTACCCTTTAAGTAATAATGTTAAGTCTTCTCCTACATGGGGAAGAGGCCTATGCCCAACAGTGGGATATTACAGGCTGAATCGAATCGAATCGAATAATGTTAAGTGTAGTGAAATACAACGATAGATTTCCTTATTTTAAGTTGGAAAATCTTCAAAAACTCAAGACAACTACTTATTTATGGATAATGTAGAAAATAAATGGTTTTTAAACATAAAAGTTCAATGTATGACTCGACCGCCGCATTGGAGCAGCGTGGTGGATTAAGCTCCGATCCTTCTCCTACATGGGGAAGAGGCCTATGCCCAACAGTGGGATATTACAGGCTGAATCGTGTATGACTCGACTACTATACAGCATTTATTTGTATACTGTAGACAGACCGACAATAACCTTTTGTTGGCAAAGTTCTTATCTCCAACTAAGATCCTTTAAAAAAGGCGCTATTACTTTTCCGCCATAGTTAAATATCTGTCGTTACTGCAACATAAGCAACGTAAACATTTTTTTTTTGTAATCGAAACCATTGCTTTCATAAGACTTTATTCTGAGTCATGCATCGAAATAATATTTAATCTATAAATGACCCAGATATACAAAAAAAAAACGATTGTTGTTTCGATGTTTTGTTATGTTTTGATTATAAATACTTTTTTATTCATACGCAACAGTTTTTAAGACATTGGCTTAATTTAATATTTTTTTTATAACAAAGAAAATGTTGAGATATAAATATATCTATATAAAGACAAAGGTACATTATTTCTAAATTTTAGACTCGTTAATATATACTCTTAACAAAATTTATATATTTTAATCATTGAGTGCATTTTGAACTATGGTTGCATTCAATTGAAAAGGAAAAAAATCTGCTTAGAAAAGAAATGATACCAACCGTTACTCTTTTTCGAGATGCTGTATTGAGCGTAGCAGTCATTTCTGTTGGGAGCATGCTTCTGTTCGTATTGAAGTCCAAACGAACTATCCGTTTTAGTTGACTGTGGCTTTGTTTCAATATCCGTGTTTGTACATATCGAAGAACATTCCGGATGAAAAGCTATAAATATTAAAATGAATTATTATAGGTACGAAACCGTTTTCATAGACCGCTATGAATATCTATTCAAGTAAAACATTGGATTAAGTATGGCGTCGTTGAATATAGTTTTCGTTCTGTTTTATTTACAAAGCCTCAAAGATTTTTACAAGCTATAAGAAAAAAAGTGTGTGTGTCAGCTCCGACGCACGACTGGATCTTACTTCTTCAGATCGACTCTCTAAATATGCACAGAAAAGACTTTATAGTCTAAGAAAAAGATTAATACATCAAATGGTAAATAAATGAATCATCTATCGATGGCATTATTAGAAAACGTCGTAACCGTCGTAGCCGGTGCCGTCGTAAACGTCGTAGCAGATAGATAGCGCACAAAAACGTAACGAGGTCATTCGTTCAGTAGATTTTACTCCTCATTTTTTTTTTCATACCTGGGGCCTTATATGAAAATCGATTCTTAAGGAGTAAACACCAAAAATTACTAAAAGTAAATCTGCCATACTGCTCCAAATCTTATCTAATACATACACCCATTCTTACGAAATTTCTTTATAGACTAGTAGGAAATAAATTTAATTGAAAATTCAGTTCTTGAAAAGTTAGTGGAGTTGGCTCGAATTTGAACTCTTTACTATCCCCTGAGTCATCTTAGCTCTCGTTTCTGTATGAAAATGCTTCTAAATTGCCCGTTTATATAATGCTTAAAATGGCATTTTGCGTATCTTTCTTATATGAAAAAAAAAACCGAAGCGTGTGTTGTCTAGACCTCGTTACGAGCATATTATGGCGTCACTAATTTTTTTGCACGCACAATTTTACCATATGCGACTATGATATGAAATAATTTTTAAGTCTTTACGACAAAAAAAATTGATTTTTCATACATGATTCTCTAAAGTCTTTGTATTTATAAAATAATAAAAAATCTCGCAATTTGTTCTAAAATGTAATGTAATTGAATGCATGACCACGCTACGTCTTTATTTTATAGGTATAGGTATATCAGATATGCATTACATGTCGTGGTCCTACGACCAGCATGCTTAGAAGCAAGTTTCTAAAAACCTATTTACTATAAAGAAATAAGAAGTAATATGTATGATCAAAGTATTACGGGACTACATTTATTTAGTGATTTTTTTATCTTTTCTATTATGGTCCATTGTATGTTTGCGATAGCAGATATTGTGCAATAAGTGCTGTTAAGATGCAATTTTTTTTAAACAATAACGAATAGTAAATGGATGGAACTATATTATTTTTAAGATTTTATCGTCCCAGACAAGTAAGAAAATAAAAACCAAAATTGTAGACTAATTTATTATTGTACTCTAGATAACCTGATACAATTAAGATAGAGTAAAATAAATCCAGCCTTTTTAATTTATTAGACACTGAGATTTATTTACTTAATCCGATTAATAAATATGTGTCCTGTCACATTGCTTGTAGACTATAGACTGCTTTTTATACATGCTTTTACTTTAAAGATAATGTCTATATGCAGTTTACATACACAATATTCATCAATTTGTTTGAAAATAAATATATACAATATTTTTTGTTTGTTCAGAGGATGGGACCACTAGATACCTATCCGATAACTGGGTGGAACCGCTACGGGTACGCGACCCCGGACTGCTCTAGCTGCTATTGTCACACACACCTACCCGTAATCCGCGGCACTGGTATGCCTAACCCCAGATCCTGTTCTCACATAAATCTTTCCCACCTATCCTTCTTCTTAGCCAAGAATTACCAAGTTGGGTTGATGTCAGCCAGGCGACCGGTTGTAAAATATACCATGCCAAATCTTTTACAACATGAGTTCCATGACTCATGTTGTGCCGACCCCACATAAGTGGGATAAAGGCAGGGAGATGATGATACAATATTGTTTGTTGATTTGTACAAGGCTGTGTTACTTTCCAGTCGGATTGTTCCAGATATTACACGTAGGTATTATTAAGTTTTTTGTTTTCACTTTACGTAACCTATTTACTGAAAAATATACTTTGACTCTACCCCTATTAGTTACGTTAATGTTGTACGTGGTTTTAAATAAAATAATATAAAAATTTCAGTACCCGCTCCAAAACTGCCTTGTGTTAGATGAGCTCCACCATTGAAAGAAACTTGGTTCACTAAATTAGAAGTAGATATTCCTGAAATTATATATAAATTATTATTGTAATGTACATGAACATGTTAGGGTATGCACAAATTGCTTTTATGTCAAAGAAAACGGATAGTGACTTTAAAAGTCTGTTTACTTATTTATTATTGTTTAATTAATATACGGTTATCTGTTACTAAGACCGCCATCTCAATGCCAGTATTTTAAACTAACTGCCGATTGTACACCGATTATTAAGTTTGGTACACGAAAAAATTATTAAGTAAATATGCATTATTAAAGATAACTCCAAAAGTACTCATTTCTGGATCTCTATTAAATTTATATGAAACGACATGACAAGTAAAACCATTCTATTAAAAAAAAGTCATAGAAATCGGTCAACCTTCCTACTCCTTTTTGGAAGTTTGAAAAAAAGGTAACATAATCGTTGCACTAGACGTACATATGTAAAAATATTATAGGTTTATTTAATTAGCTTACAATATAGGGATTAATCTAATTGATATTTAATAAATATATTCTATCTTTAACAAAACATCTTTTATTTTAAAATGCATTTGATAAATTGAAGCTTCAATTTCAAACTTTTGACTTAGACTCGCTTATAAAAACACTAGCAGTTGCCCGCGTCTTCACTCACGTAAAAATTTATAATATTAACATAGAAGGGGTAAAGTAATGTATAACCGTTAGGTATACAATACGTTTCATAGAATACTCGTGCGAAAAACAGTTTTCACTTAGGTTTCTCAAGTAATTTTTAGATAATTTTAGAAATACGTCTTTCTTTCTTTCTAATTCTGCCCTATCGAAAAATCCGTTCTTGGCGGACGTCTACTAACTGTAAATGACCTCCCTGAAATTTTTTATCTTTATGTCGTCTAGCGGTTTTTTTCGTGATGAGTTACCATTTTATATATATAGAAGAAGAAGATAAAAGATAATTTTAGCCCCAGACAGTAAAAAAAACTTAAATTTTGATAAACTCAGTCTAAATGTATCGTTTATGTTACCTGATATACTTTAAAATCAATAAATAATGACTAACTATTTCAATAACATTACCAGCATTGATATAATCCGTGAACTGCGTGTAAGAAGTTGATTTTTCACTTTTCTTTACGTGACTGCTATCTGTACCTGATCGATAGATTGAATATTAGTATAACAAATATTGTTGATAAATAATATTAGTTTATTAATAAAAATAAATCCCTGTTTCACAAGATCACGTCATAACGTGGAAATGACTACCAATTTCATTCTGGTAATTCAATTATTTATTTCACAGGCTTTCATGGAATTTAAAAAAGGATATTGTGTAGAAAAGTAGGGAAATTTAGAAAATTTAACGTTTGTATTAATTTTAGGAATCACGCATCTCAAGGTCGATAGTTAGATTAGTTTTAAGTAAGTCAATCAGTTGATAGAACACGTGAGTCGCGAATTTTTATCCGAATTAGCTAGCATAGCTGGGAAAACGAACTACGAGAAAAATGTTTCAGGAAATATTTTGACAATACTAATCTGTCAGAAAGAGACAGGCATATTTTTATTTGTTACTGTACAATATTAATTATTATTAATAAATTAGATAAAGAGTATAAAAAATATTGTCAAATATTTTTACCAACCACCAGTAAAACCAGTAGTTCTTTAGATTAGCGGGCTCAAAATAAACAAACTGACTCTTTAGCTTTATAATATTAGTATAGATAAATAAATGTTTTAACGGTAAAATGTATCAGTATAATAGGGCTGTTTTTTCACGATTTATGTAATCTAAGTATCGTATCACTGGCACAGCACTCGACTGTGCATTCGTATAAGACAGATTTGATCTGATTTACAATATTTTATTTAATACCCAGTGAAACATCTTCGAGATGACGTAAATAAAGAGATGGCGCCGTCAAGCAATCCCTATTTTCAGCGTTCACATCTGTCGAAACAGCTAAAAACATAAAATTAAAATTTAAAAAAAAATATGGTTTATTCCAAACAATGAGAAATTTATAACTTTATTGTTACCAGTATCCGCAGTTATTTTTGTATGTTTAGATATCACTGATGCCGTTTGGATTTGAACAGATGATACCGATGTTATTTTTGTACCTGAAAAATATTTACGACACGTTTGCCCTGTGGTCGCAATTATGTTATGGCGTATTGGCCATATAGATATATTTCGTGGTCTGGGCGTTTATGTTGTGTTAATTTCCGAAAGCTTGACTCAGGAATCACGCCCTACTGGGGGATATTTAGAGTAAAGGATTTTCTATTTTGTTGGGTTTACCGGAAACAGACACAACGCAAAAACAAAAGGGCGAGACCATTTGAAACTTCTGTCTAGCCTTTATTAATATTTGTCTATACAATGGTTTTTCATAAGTGATATTAATCAAATAGATGATTGTAAGCGCCACATTCGGGAGTGTGACCTCTGTGACTTGCTACTGACGTTATGTCTCCGTCGTCATAATATGGTACAGTAAACTTGGTATTCAGGAAAGTATAATTTGTAACTTTTAAAGTATTTTTCTATTGAGTAATCATAGAATTTTTTTTTATACCTGTGCATGATAAAATTGTTCCTTTAGGGGTTGTTATTGTAGCATTTAATTTTCTGTAAGGTATACTTGTATCTAAAACAAAAACAATATCATATAAAACAAAAAAAAAAAAATGTTCACGTTTAGCTGAGTTCTAATAACTATCGCCCTGTTTTTCTTTGTAAGCAAAACATGAAATTCAAGGCTTCCTTAACAAGGAAGATTGAAAGGTATTCGGTGTCCAAAAAGTACTAATGACCTACGCTTTTACTGTTTACGAACGAAAAAAGTAACATAAAATAATGCTTAGAAAGAGCAGAAGTATTAGTAACTAGCTTCTGCGCGCGACTTCGTCGGCGTGGACTCAGCTCCTATTGGTCTTAGCGTGACGATACATAGCCTATAGCCTTCCTCAATAAATGGGCTATCTAACAGTGAAAGAATTTTTCAAATCGGCCTAGTAGTTCCAGAGATTACCGCGTTCAAACAAACAAACAAACAAACAAACAAACAAACAAACAAACAAACAACCAAACAAACAAACTCTTCAGCTTTATATATTAGTATAGATAGTACTACTAACTAGAAAAAAAAGTTGAACTAGTTTAATTTACCTGTTACAACGCTCGATTTTGCATCTTGTAGGATTCGATCTTGAACCACAAACCCTGTGGATACCTTTCTAATTGATGGTACTGGTGACGCTTGTGTCTCTGTTAAATATTATTCTAATTTATTTTAACTTTATTAGAATTCGGAATTCATCTTTTTAATGACAAAAAAAAAAATACATTTATGAGTGACGCCGCGTTGGCGCAGCGGTGACGGCATTGGATTGCGATTGGCTGTTGCACGGGCGGTTGCGGGTTCGATCCCCGTACACGACAACATTTGTATTAGCCATACAGATGTTTGACGTGGTCTGGGTGTTTGTGCAGTCCTTGTGGGTCTCTCCACCGTTCCTCGGAGAGCACGTTAAGCCGTCGGTCCCGGTTGTTATCACCTACACACCTGATAGCGATCGTGACTCATAGTAGGTTATATATCCGCCAACCCGCATTGGAGCAGCGTGGTGGATTAAGCTCCGATCCTTCTCCTACATGGGGAAGAGGCCTAAGCCCAACAGTGGGATATTACAGGCTGACTCGTGATCGTGATCGTGATTTATGAGTGAAAAAATAATAAAACCTAAACAACAGGTAGACTTTATATAAACGCGCACACTCAGACACGCAATATTTTATAATAATCACCATTACGAGTTACATTTAAAATTGAAAACATAGCGATAACAATCGTTATGAAATCCATTTACCTTTATTCATTAACTCTCGCCATTTCACTTTAGAAGTCATTACTTTGATTGATCGTTGAGATTTATTATTTGATATCAACGACTGTGTACCTGTAAAGGAATGTAAAATTTAATAAATGACTTGAACGATGGGGATTAATTTTCTTTGAAACCTTACGACTATAACTGTTAATCTTAATAATTTATATCTATCAAATATATAAAAATTACGTTTCATGGTGTTTATCGACTTCCTCTGTAACGGAACGGCCGATTTTTATATATTTTTTGTAAATATTTATAGTAAAGATACATATATTTTTATACTACTCTAGGTGAGCAAGTGCACAGTTTTTTTTTGTAAGCGTGCTGTCTATGAACGCTTGCAGTAAAACGAAGCATTGCAAGTGCGTTGCCGCCTCTATTCATGACACTCCCTACGAGTCCTGGCTACTTTACCTGCCAGGAGAGCCAAATGCACATAACGTCAATCGAGAGCAGTATTATTTGTCTGTGATCTTATGGATCAGTTGTGAATATAATACAGTAAATTAAAAATATATAATACTTATATATACTAATAGGTAAAAGTCTAAAATGTTTCTGTAGCTAAATAGCAGCGACACACAGCTACGCGACAGGACCACCTTTGCATGCTGCCTGAGTTCCTTTGTTATTTTTATATTACTAAAATGTTTTTTATTATCATATCTAAATTTCGATCCAGCGGGATTCGAACCCGCATCCCCGACATACCGTGTCCGGTGCTCTATCCATTAAGCTATGGAACGATGCAACCGCTGGATCGAAATTTTGATATGATAATAAAAAAAACATTTTAGAATTTCCTCATGTGTGGGAAACACAAAATAGAACAATACAAATTTTATATTACTATGTTTGACAACGTGTATTTCAATTGTATGATAAAGTTTTATTGTATTATATTTCATTTTTACCTTCATCAACACCAAACGAAAAACCCAAATCATCACTAGTCTGTACTTTCATAAAACCTCTGTCAATAGGAGTAAACTTGGTTGTTGTTTCTGTAACATAAAAACTAATTAGAACCATCACATAAATAAAAAATGCATCAATTTTCATTTCTTTTTCATTCTAATAATTAAACCATAAGCAAACCGTATGGTTGAATATAATGCATATGTAGCAAATAAAAATATTACGATATTTGGATTTTTTATTAGATTAGCAAGACAAAATTATATTTAAAGTAACCGAGAGATCGTCCAAAGTGCACCAGTGATCGAGTTAGATCCAAGTGACTACCAGAACAAAGTTTAGTAAGGTTATGTAAAGTACTTGTACTATCGTACAACTTACAAGTGATCCTTGTTTTCAGATTTAACTGAACGTATAACTATAAGTATCAAATGTAGGTATTTGCTAACGATTTATTAACAATAAATTTTGAATTTTCAAACATAGAATTGTTTATCTGAATTTTATTTTACGAATAGTGTAAAACCCAATTTAATTTAGATGTTACGAATAAATGCAGATGTATATTTTTACAAGTTCTTTTATGTATTGGTATTAACGGTATGGATTTGCGATATACTCCTAAGTTAGAAAGCGACTGTAATGAAAGCATTATAATACAAAAACATTAAAGCTTATGATACATCTAACTATAGATAACAGAGATAAATATATGTACCATTTTTTTTATAAACACAGGATATATGGTTCACCAGATGGTATGCGATTATCGAAGCCTATAGTCGCTTGAAACTCCAGAAATATCGAAATGGCATTGCCAACACTTATTTTGCTGTCAACAAAGTATAGGTAATATCCCAAAGAAACTCTAACTTCGTTGCTCGTTTCAAGAACTACTACTTGAGTACAGTATAATTTTACTGAGATTTTTTTGTACGGTTGAGATAATTTTCCAGTTAGGCTGCACCAACTTTTGAGCAGCACATTTCCTGCTGTGCCCTACCTAGTACAAATTATATAAAACGTTTGGACGTCTGATTATTATTAGTATTATTATAGTTACCTGCATTGTTGCAGGTAACGACCATTTGTGTATACGTATCTTGTTTAACAGTACGAGTATCATCTAATTTCACTGAATCCACATGAAACTCTAACATGGCACTCGTCATCTTGTTCTCAAATGCTTTAGTTTTATCTGTGAAATGTAATATTAGAAAAGTTACGATTATTATAATGAAACAACTTTTTCGGATTTCATCGCGGTTTATTAGGTTGTTACATGGTTACCCAGTGACCATGGTTGCTATAAAGTATCCGAAACGTCGGGCATTTAAAAAAACCTAATAAACCGCGATAAAATCCGAAAAAGTTCTTTCATTATAATGAGGGAAATCCGCGTAAACATTAGAAAACAATAAGTTACCATTATTATTATTTTCATCTAATATTTAATATACGGCACTTAATATTTCATGATAAGATTACTTAGTGGCGTTAGAGAGCCTGTTTGACAAAGATAAAGAACGTGAAATTTTTTTGATATTAAGATTTTGATATATGTACAAGAAAATTACCTTCTATCCTATACCTAGTATCTGGATCATATACTGATATACTTAAAGGTGGATAGCAAATAGTGTTCAAGAGTAAATTAATAATATAATCATACGTCTACTCGTATCTGAAGAGCATTGTTATTTAACTAAGATGTAACGACATCTATTACTTAAAACGTAAATCTAAAACAAATAGAAAAGCTTCAGTAATATCACCTTGGGTATGATCTGTTATTTTTCTGCCTGATAATTCACTAGGAGAGAAAACGGACTTCGATGTGCCGTCAACAGAATCGCATCGACAGTGCAAAGCCTTGTACGATGTCATCTTAGATTGGTTTGGAGATTTTCCAATAAGTATCGCTGTGAAAAGATACTCCTTTAAAAACGGCAACGTGCAATAAATAAATTATATGTGTAATATGTACCGCTATGCTTTCAAAAATAAAATGTTCGTTATGTATACATATATTTCTAAGGCCTTGTTAACGGAGACGCGGAGCGTTGTGCGTAGCGTGTGGCGTAGCTTCTCGCGTGTGTCAAAATGTATGAAAATGAACGCGTGTAAAATCGCTTCTCCGTAAACGCACTCATACAATGCCCTACGTTTGAATTTAGTGCGTTCCGCCACGCCACACGCTACGCACTACGCTCCGCGTCTCCGTAAACGAGGCCTTATAAGATTTTAACATTTACTCATTTTCACTCATTTCATATTGATTACAATGAATGATTATCGACAAACAAATAGTCTTTGTTTGTATTAAGTAAAGGCACAAATCAATAAAAAAAAATTATACTTATCTTAAAGACACTTACATGAGTTAGTATGGAATCTGAAGATGGAAGGGCCGATATTTGCGTGCCTCAAATGAAAATCATTGCTTTTTCCTGACGGTACTAAAGAACCTGCAAATTGATTTGTCTAATTAAATTAATAAATTAAAAGTAAAAAACCTTTTTAAAAAACAAGCTTTTATTTGAATGCACTAAAACGAAAAAAATAAATTTTTACCTTAAAACTTTTACTATCTACTTATAAAGTCATTACACATAATCTATATGATAGAAAAGCTTGTCGCGAGATAGTAGGTACTCGTATTTCCTTAGTTTGAAAATTTTAATAGTTAAAATCAATCACATCAATTTATTTAATTTACTTGTTTACAAGCAAATCTTGCGACAAGCTTTTACATCATATAGATTATGTGTAATGACTTTATAAGTAGATAGTAAAAGTTTTAAGGTAAAAATTTATTTTTTTCGTTTTAGTGCATTCAAATAAAAGCTTGTTTTTTAAAAAGGTTTTTTACTTTTAATTTATTTTTGACTTTTTAGTCGGTTATCACGTCACTTTATTCGAATTATTCTTAGCAAGCCCTTTCATTTGATACCCATATTGTAGAAGTGCACTAAAAATAGCTAGTCCGCACTCTTGGATATGCCGCCATATTGGATTTAGAATGACGTCACAACGGTAACCATGCATTGGCATCCAAATTGAACCTATATACAAAATTTTAGCTCAATTGGTTGAAGATATCTGCTTTAAAATTGAGTTGCAAGATTTCACCTGAACAAACATACATACATACAAACCATGCATTGACATCCAAATTGAACCTGTATACAAAGTTTCAGCTCAATTGACTGAAGATATTTACTTCAAAATTGAGTTGCAAGATTTCACCCGAACAAACATACCTACATACATACAAACCATGCATTGTCATCCAAATTGAACCTGTATACAAAGTTTCAGCTCAATTGCTTGAAGATATTTGCTTCAAAATTGAGTTGCAAGATTTCACCCGAACAAACATACCTACATACATACAAACCATGCATTGTCATCCAAATTGAACCTGTATACAAAGTTTCAGCTCAATTGCTTGAAGATATTTGCTTCAAAATTGAGTTGCAAGATTTCACCCGAACAAACATTCATTAAATTTACATACATACATACATACATACATACATTGCAAGTTAAATAAAAGCTTGTAATAATAAATAATCCTTACTAATATTATAAATGCGAAAATAACTCTGTCTGTCTGTCGCGCTTTCACGCCAAAACTATTGAACCGATTTAAATGGAATTTGGTACACAGATAGTTTAGAGCCTGAGAAAGGATATAGGCTACTTTTTTATACAAAAAAGGAGTGAAAGGGGTTGAGAGGTGGGGATGAAAAGTTATATGGAAGTATCGTCATTATTAGAGCTAGAAGTTTGAAAATTATTTTTTAGTCCGTTCATCAGCGACATTCAAAGTTTGTAAAAGTTTTACTTTAACAAACTTTTCAGCTTTATAATATTATTATAGATAACCAATGGCTCGATTAAAATAAAAAGGTATCGAAGTCTAGTTAAAAAAATATATTGCATAAATATATATCACAGTTAAAAGAGTTCATTTACATTAACAACAATAAGTTATAACAAAAAAAAATCTGGCATTTAAAATTTAAATCAACAAAGAAATAAAAATAATAATCAACTTGGTAATAAAATAAAAACATACTTCACTATGAAGCGGTAATAAAAAAAAAACGAGGAGATGAAAAATACGAATTAACATTTCGTTAGTATTTCTGAGGTCGGTATTAAAGCGAGCGAAAATATATTTCTACAAGTATTCTTCTATTTAAGATTTAATTAAATTTTAGCCCTTTAATGTTCAAGATAGCAGGATGATTCCATTAACTACGTAAGATCTCAATCGAAAATCTTAAATAATAAATATATAATTATTATTTCAATAACATGAATCCGTAATTAATCTTTGGAAATTAATATTTGAATTTATGGTGTAATAAATTCTTGAGATTAACGTGTTTCTAATTACTTGCATTCTTCAAAGGTTTGATCGAAAGTTTCATTTACCGAGGTTAGAGCGAAATTAATATTATAGTTTATTCGCGTTAAGAAAATAGCGACTCTTTGCTGTCACTTAACTTAGTCATGCTCCTTCCTTGACCAATTAAATGATTGTACAATTTCGTTCGTTTATATACAATCAACGGGAAGAATAGTTATGAGGAAATAATCAAACTCCACGAATACTGTAATGTACAAATACTTTTAATTTATTATAGGAATTAGGTAAAATTCAAGAGCATTGCAGTGCAAGCAAAAGTTGTGCACCAGTTGAAGTAACCAATTCAAAGAGGCGTTCTAATTTACTATGATTTAATTGGTCAAGGGGCGTGGCTAAGCTAAGTGTAAGTAATGACTCACTATTTTCTTAACGCGAATACACTACAGATGTAATTTACGTTTTAAACGATGACGTGTAATAACCGAATTTATTAATTAGGTTCCATTTTCTTAAACCTTATTATAAATACTTGTATGTACCTACGTACGTAAGTTTTATATTTTAATCAACTTCGAAAAAGGAAAGATTTTCAATTCGACTTTATTTTTATGTGTTACCTCATAACTTTTTACTTGGCGTACCGATTTTGATGATTTTTTTATTCGGAAGTAAGTCCTTGTCTTGTGGGTCCATTTAAATTTTATCGAGATTTGAAGAGTACTTTTTGAGTTATCTCTAATAATGTGTACAGGTATAATTTTACTATTTTTTTACTAATAGTATTGTTTCACTAATATATAATTTTTGATTCCAATTGTTTATAATTATGTATATTTAACGAAAAAAACTATATATGTTGGCTTTTACGTTTAACACAAGCTTACCTTAGGAACAGATAACTGCGTGTGTATATTAAATATATTAATATTTGTAAATTAAATTATGAGTTTATTTCTACTATAAATCTCAGCTTTCACAATATATTCTCAAAGAAACCATTTAAAATATTCATTAACTGAGCACTAGTAGGTATTTATAAGACGACGTTATGTATGTTTTACTTTTGTTACTATGTTGTTCTCATGTAAGTGACATTGTCTTTTTTGAGAATAAAGTTCTTTAACCTATAGTCCTATAATTATTTGAATAACACATGCCATTAAAGGCTATAATAAAAAAAAAAAACCTAAGTACAACAGACTTGTCTATTGTGTTGTAGTTGAATCGGAACGCGCTTCAGCCTGTAATATTCCACTGTTGGGCATAGGCCTCTTTACCCATGTAGGAGGAGGATCAGAGCTTAATAAACCACGCTGCTCCAATGCGGGTTGGCGGATGTAATACCTATGTCCTACTATGAGTAACGATCGCTATCAGGTGTACATGATAACAAACGCGACCGACGACGGCTTAACGTGCTCTCCGAGACACGGTGGGGAGGCCCACAAGAGCTCCACAAACATCCAGATCACGGCAAACATCTGTATGGCCAATACAAATGTTTGTCAAGTGCGGGGATCGAACCCGCAACCGCCAGCGCAACAGCTACAATCCAGTGCTGCAACCGTTGCGCCAACGCGGCGTCGGAAATGTAAACAATATTCATCGTCTTTCTAAGTGTAGAAAGATTAAAAAAATATAGCTGGCTGCAAAGGCAGCAGGATTCAAAATCTATTCTAGAATGCTCTCCAAAATTTCCGAATTTTTTTCAATGTTTTATGCATCAAAGAAACTTTTATAAAATTTTATTTTAAATTATGAAAGTCTAACAAAACGTAAATAATAAGGCGCAAGAAGTTTTTATGTAATTTTAAAGGGTTCGATATTACGAAAGCTGTATCGCTTGTAAATTAGATTTACCTATATGAATAAGGGAAAGTTTCAGACGATAAATTAGTAACGTAAAACAAAGAAAACGAGATAACAAATTAATTACGATACAAATTTATTTTGTGTGAGGCACATTAGATACGCGATCCACTTAAAATAATAGTTTTAATTATCCCTTCCGCGTTGGCGCAGCCGTTACAGCACTGGTTTGTGGCTGTTACGCGGGCACGGTTTATAAGACGCTGCAGTGGTACAATCCGTCTTACTATATTGTTATTGAGATTAGACATAAAAAAATTAAAGAAATAATTTTTTTAAGACTTCATGACAAGTTTTGATAAAATTAAAAAAAATGTAACAGAGTTTAATCCAAAACAAATAAATTTTTTTATTATTACTTAAACCTACATTAACGTTTTCGATTACATTAATAAAACCATGTAATTTAAAGTACAAAATAAGCTATTACCAATTCCACATTGTGACGATGAGTTGTTAAGAGCGTCAGTGACGTTGGACGATTTTCGTTTTCCCGTGACAGCATCCGTACCTAAAGAGTAAAAGCATGTCAGGCATTGAAGAGGAAGGGACTTAAACGATTTATACGAAAATATACTCCTATTTAACGCTTTCATTCGGTTGTACTGATCGCGGTCTTTGATAATAAATATATATATGCTTAAATTATTTGAAAATTTACTATCTAAATTATATTGTATTATTTAATATAGTAGTAGTAGTATTTGCTTGCCTATCATAGGTGAAATGTCTGACATGCTCCGTAACTCTACCTATATTTCATCTGTAAAACTACATTTCTTGCAAATCAATAATTTATTATTATTATAGTAGGTACACTGCTTTTGATGTTTAATTTTTTTTTGAACCTTTACATTAATATTTTAAAATGTTTTTATTATTAAGGTTTTGTAAGAACCTTAAAGGCGGACAATTGAGTTACATAAAAATGATTCAATATATTAAAATTCGTGAGTATTGCATTATCAAAATAATTCTTTCAAAACAACAAAAATAGCGTAAATAACTGCATAACATTGAGGCATTTGCACGGGAATGGGATCCTATGGACTAAACCAATCAATCAAACCAAGTTATTCTTTAAACGAACAAAGATATAATATATATAACAAAACGAACAATTATGCTATTAAATACATAGTACCTGGGTGACCGAGCCTAGCTCGGTATTTTCATTTTATTTTTTGTTTTTTTTTTGCTCGGTATTTTTATATTTTAATTTTATTTAAATAATAAATCACGAGTGAAATTAAAAAAAAAAAGAAAAAAAATTAATCTGGAGACTGAGATTCGAACCCGGGTCAACACGATTTAACACCCGCCGATTTCCTAATTACGCTGTTACAGCTATGTTAGCAAAAGTGAAATTAAGCTTCGTATTCTAATGATATTTTTTCATTGCTTAAAAACAGGGATAAAACGACATTTTTTTTTAATGAATCCTAGCTAGATCAATTTTTCACCCCCGAAATCCCCTGCATACTAAATTTCACGAAAATCGTTGGAGCCGATTCCGAGATTCAGATTCTATATATATATATATATACAAGAATTGCTCGTTTAATAGTATAAGATAATCCTAATATACATAAAGTGGTGGAGATGTGGATCAAGCTAAGAGAATAGAAAGAGACAGCCGGAACACAAATCAACTTCAGATGCATCTAGCATTCATGAAAAATAAAACTGGGAGAAATATATTTAAATAAATACATAATTATATAAATAAACATAATTTTGATAAATAACATTTTGCAATACCTGTTTCGTTATAGACAAATATTGTTGTTTGTGCATCTGCATCGTCCCATTTAATAGGTTTCTTGAAATTTTTTATTTGAACTGAAAAAATTAAATAGGTATTGTTAAATCCCACAGATCAAAAACTCACTACATTAAAGATCTTTTACTGCACCCAAAATATGTTTAAACAAAAAAAAAAAAACTTGGATAACGCAATTTTTAAAATACTTTGGCAGATAGCTTCGTTAGTATCCTATTTAAGAAATAAAAGTTAGGTACTGGAAATTGTATTGTATACCCTTAATTTATGTATATGTAAATACTAACAATATTTGCTTCTAATTTAAATGGAGTCCTTGAATATAACGAACAATTATTATTAACAAATAATTATTTAGATTGGGACAAAATTCTTGAAGATTTCATGTAAATTAAAAATATTAGAGAATCTCCTATTTTATTCAGTTTTGGTGTGCATTTTTTATTAAAACAAACATTTGCCAAATCTTATTTCTCAATCTTAGAAAAAAATTAAAGAAAATTCATAATAATTTCGTGTTATAATGTAAATTTAAAGACATTTATCGTAATAAAATCTTTGTATTAAGTGAACCTTAGTTGATTTTTAGTCCTCCAGACGCAAATGAGATTACAGTTTGATGAATCTATTGAAAAGAAAATTTTATTTTGCTTTTAGGAATTCAGTTTTTGTAAAAGCATCTAAATCGGGACAATTTTTTTACATGTTAAAGGATCTTTTTATCATATTTTATTAGAAATTCAAACAAAAATTACGACTAAAGATATGAAAGTTTTTTTTTTTTTGAAATATAAGAATATCAAAAATCAGAATTATAATAAAATACGTCTAATACATTTTCGTACATACTTTTACGAAATGTTTTATATGATTTATGATCAATCTGTAGATTGCTATGATTGAAGCGATTGTAAAATAAAAATAAGCTTACATTTTCTAAATTTATACGGTGATTTCGACCAGCTGGTCCACCTTTCAGTAGTTTTCTTCCAAACGCAATCCCATCTACGCCTGCAGACACGGCCGATTGACATGCGTTTTTTTAAATTCTTCAACGATCGTGGCACTGAAGAAATTGTAAAACTTCTTATTATTATACGTTGAGTTTTAATTTCAGTTACTGTAAAATTGAAAATCTGTATTATATATAATCAGACTATATGCTACATAATGTATATATTCCAACTATATGCTATAACTGTATTTGGATAGAATGTAAATGCAAATTTTACAGTATATACATATACTACTAGCGACCCGCCCCGGCTTCGCACGGTTGCAAAAACTATCAGTGTTCCTCTACTATATTATGCATGTATTATACATATAAACCTTTCTCTGGAGTTACTCTATTTACTAAAGAAAACCGCATCAAAATCCGTTGCGTATTTTTGAAGATCTAAGCATATATAGCGACAGACAGACAGCGGGAAGCGACTTTGTTTTATACTATGTAGTGATAACTATGTTTAAATTCTTACATTTTTTCCGATAGGGCGAATGTCTAACTTTGTGACATTTCTTACATCTGCCTTTACCATCCCATAATTCTTGTACAGCTTTATTCTTCTTCGCAACTTCCTTTCTCCAGCAGTAATGATAATAGTAGTCATGATAACTATTTTTATCTAAAATTATATTTTTTATACTTTATAAATTTGAGCCTCTCCTTTTAGGTAAAACAATATTATGGTTTAATATTTTACTTAAATTATATAATATTGTTTGTAACGTTTTTTATTGTAAAAAAGACTCTGTGTAATATGTACATTTATTGAAAAGAATAATAAGTGGATAAAAACGGTGTAAAACTATATCACTGACATATCAAACAATATATTACGTAAAATGAAACGCTTTTTTAAATGAGGTTTCATTTTATCTATAGAAATAGGTACTAGACAGTAATAGGTGCAACTTCTTACGAAAATAGAAACTGAGCTACAAACATTCTATCGTTAGTCAAAATAAGATTAATATCATTGAACTAGTACATGACTTTAAAAAATAATGATGACATTAAAAAAATATATCATATATTTGTATATGTATGGAATCTTTGAGTTCTTACCAGGGTTTTTAAAGCAATTTATATCAATTTTGTCGTCACAAAAACTCAATTGCCATGGTTCATCAACGGTTGACGTTTTTGAAGATTTTCCAACCGTTGTATTGTCACGCGAACTTTGTAGTTTGGCCCAATCGCTATCGTTTTCAGCGGTTATATCATATTCATTTCCAAGGTCTAAAGTACATTGACTCGATAAATCATCGTGTAGTACTGAATTTGCTCCTAATCCACTATTTTTGGTTTCACAGCCTATTATAACACATATTTTAATAAATGCATTTGTCACTAATAAAAATATTTATATTTATTATTCAGAAACACTTGTAAAATAACCCGAAACAAAATTGTGACTACTATCTGCAAAGATTTTGATAATTACATTATTTACGTTTATGGAAATAATAAAATTTTCTTAGAACTTACCGTTTGCGTCAAAATTAGTAGTTTTTTGAAGGACTTCAGAAGGACAGTCTACGTAAGAGTTAATAGGATGATTTTCTTTATGTTCAAGTTTTTTTTGAGGATTTGGACTTGACGGATATTTTATTGGTTTGTAGATATCTACACAATAATTAAGTGTTATTTAGTTTTTATTTAGGTACTAGCTTCCCAGACAGACTTCGTTCTGTCTATTATGTTTTTTTTTTTTTTAGTAGAAAAACCTTCCGTGGAATTTAAGGAACATACAAAAAAAATTAGCCGAATTGGTCGAGTCATTCTCGAGTTATGAGCTTATCAACATTCATTTTTATTATATAGATAGATTATCGTTATAAATTATTATAATAATAGCATTAGAAGATACCTGTACGTTTTTGAACTAGTTTTATGTCCGTGTTTAATTTTGGGATTGTAGAAAATACGTTGTGTACTTTTAGTGAGTCCTTTTTTAATTTGTTAATTACAACCGTCGGTTGTTCCATAAGATTTTCGCCTAAAATAATTACGTGTTAGCCCAAACTACTGATAGTAAAATGGTTAAATTTAAGCATTTGTTAAAATAGTTAAATATGGATTTTTTATTAGCCTTTGGGTAAACGCACGCGAAGTTAAAGTTGTTTAGTTAGAAAAAATCTTTCAGGTTAAAAAAAATTACCATATTTACCAGAGTTAGCTTCTTCATATGCAGCATTCTGAATGTTAGACTCTAAAGTGTTTTGAAATATGTAAAATTTATCATCGCCAAATATTTTTGGTGAGCACGAATTTCTAGATTTGGAAGAAAAATTGTTTCGACTCGGTTTGCTCATAGTCTGATAGCCTTAAATATAAAATAAAAATTAAAAACTAATTTGTTTGTCTAAAACTAAAATAAGTAAGTTGTTGTGAATGTCTTTTAAAGAAAGATGCCTGATACCTATCACTTCCAAAAAATGACTTCGTTATAATTATCATTATATTATTAAGAGGCCTATGCCCAGCAGTGGGATATCAGGCTGAAGCGTATATCATTACAAGTGACTAATGAGATAATTATAGGTCAAATAAATATTTAACGTAAGGACATTACTTGGTTAAAAAGTGATGGTGACATTTCACTTTTGTTTTTAAATACAAAAATCAAGAATATACCGGATTCATTGTCTCTAGTTGGATAATCCAATTTCGAAGACAGCCAATCTTCTACGTTTTCATTTGTACTTTTAAATGTTACTGCGGGGATGCTATTAAAAATATCGGGTAGATTGTTTAAAGGATTTAGTTCTGAAAGTACATCAAATTATACTCGTAAATGTGTTAACAAAAGGTATGATACATGATACTTATTTTTCTAATAGGTCTCATAATAGATTTACAGATCAATCATTTACAAAATATTTTTTACCGTTATTTTCTGCAAAGTTTATAGTGATTATTGAATCTGCTTCAGTTTTAGGTGTTTCAACGCTTGTTACATTTAGATCTACAAATTGTTCAGGGATATCTCGGTATTCTCTTACAGATTCTAAGAACCAATCTGCAGAAAAATTATCATTTGATACTGGGTATTTATTTTAAACTAAATTTTAATTTTCATCATACCAGTAAACGTTTCATTGCTTAAATCTTCTCTATAGATGTGTTCTAAGGTGGGTATTGGTCTTGCAGTTGTGACTGACTTTGGAGGCGAATGAATCCCAGGGTGTATATCTGTTAAGTAATATCCAGGCTATATTCACACAAATTTATAATTACTACCTCTATACCTACCAACTTATAATAAAATTGTGACAGGTTCAATTTTGTTATCTATACATATAATAAAATGGTAGAAAAGTCAAAACTGTACATTGAATATTTTTTTAAAAGAATACTTGGGGTGTGATCTACAATCGATACCGAAGCCAAAAATATAGTTTTTAGAATTTTTGTCTGTTTGTCTGTTTGTCTGTTTGTCTGTTTGTCTGTATGTATGTCCGGGATAAACTCAAAAAGTACTGCATGGATTTACTTCAAATTTGGCACGAATATTGTTAAGAAGTCGGGTCAGAACATAGGCTATATATTATCACGCTATCACCTACGGGGAACGAGCAGTGAACCTTTATTTCTTCAAATGTATGTCCGGGATAAACTCAAAAAGTACTGCATGGATTTACTTCAAATTTGGCACGAATATTATTAAGAAGTCGGGTCAGAACATAGGCTACATATTATCACGCTATCACCTACGGGGAACGAGCAGTGAACGCACGCAGACGACGTCGCGGGCAGCAGCTAGTAAAAGATAAATTTCTTGAAAGACACCAATTTTTTTTTGCACTTTTTAGCCGATACTAAAGATATGATCGATTCAGCCTGTAATATGTGGGGAGACCCACAAGGACTGCACAAACACCCAGACCATGGCAAACATCGTTATGGAAAATACAAATGTTGTCGTGTGCGGGGATCGAGCCCGCAACCGCCCGCGCAACAGTCAATCGCAATCCACTGCTGTGACCGCTGCGCGGCGTCAAACTGAAGATATAAATGCATTTATTTTTTGTCAATTTAAATAAAATCGATCAATCTTTGATATAATACTACTAATTTTAATTAAAGATAACTTGAAATCAATTTTTTTTAATACTATCAAGGTGGCAAACAAGCGTACGGTGAGTCTGATGGTAAGTGGGTACTGTAGCCTTGGACGCCTGCAACACGAGGAACATTGCAAGCGCGTTGCTGACCCTATCTCCGACTCTCCCCTGGAGCTCTGGCCATCTAAAGGCCTATTTGAACTTACCTTGGTTTATATTCAGATGTTGAACTCTTTGAACATTTTTATGTCCAGTGTATGGCTTTCTCGTTAAATTTTTTGGCGAAGAAACAGATGTTTCTGTCGATACCTTACATGTATTTATTTGTCGTCTAGGTATTAGACTTGGTTTGAGCTTTCGAATACCTTCATTCTCTTTTATATGTTTTGCGTTCTTACTTATATCTGAATCACCTTTATAAGGAAAGTTTTTTATAAAATATTTTTGTATAATTGTTATTACCGGTACTGTTAAGGTTATTTGTTACCTGATAAATTAGTTTGTCCACCCTTTGTAATTATCTTTGAAGATAAATTGGTTTGCATGTTTTTAGGCAGTTTACTTACAAATTTCTTCTCCTCATTCGTTTTTTTGTTTATTTTTATCTAAATATCAAACACTTTAAAATACATCATAACTTGAAATTCACTTGGTTTGTTTTAGAAATTACAATTTAGATTTTTATTTGATTACCTTACGTAGCAGTTGTATTATATTTCATTTACAGCTGTTATCATTGGGGGATAGATGGTTAAAGGTGTAATGTTTATTATGCGTTTGTAGTTTACAAATTCACAATAAAATTTTTTATGTGCATTAGAAGTTGCTATTTTTTTTTATTCACACAGTACATATAGTTTTAATAAACAATATATATCATGTTTTACTTTATTTAAAATCATGCATTACAAGAAATTTCGAAATATTGCTTTATATTTATTGAAAATATAAGTGACAGCCGTTTCTTCTTTTTTCTATGTCATAATTTGTTTACACTACAGATTTCGATGTAGAAACTCGTTGTTCAGCATTTACTTCTTCCAACTTCTTTAATAAATCTTCTTGGACACTGTCGACAATTTCTTTTAAATTTTTAGCTAAAATGAAAGAAAAGAAATATTGCGAATCTCTTAAATGAAACTAAACGTATATTTTGAGGAAGTAGTGAAGTTTCGTTTACCAGTTTTTTGGTTAAATTCCTCTGCTATTAATGAAATCTTTCTTAGCGTTCCTACATGTTTTGCTATCTCACTTGCCACATCGTGTTCACCACCTGTGTTTACTGCTATATCTTCTGTTACTACATTGCCTTTTTTGTCCGCTGTCTTGAAAACATCACTACTGACCAGTGGCATTTTTGGGATTTTAAAACCTGGTCTAGGACGTGGTGCTTCTTCAACTAATGCAGGCACAATATTGGAATCACTAACAACTGCTTGTGTAACTGTTATAGTGTCGTTGGGTAAAAGTTCAGGCGCATAAGATTGTAGAGTTTCAATTTTCATAGGCGATTCCTTTTTCGAAGGTGGTCTCTTTGAAAATTTGACTGGCAAGGCATTTGTGAGGCTCTCGATGATTGTTTCTACAAAAAATGAAGTATAGTGGCAATAATGTTAATGGTACATTAAAAACATTTATTTCTGATAGTACGAGTACAAACTTACGGACAATGTTCTTAGGACATTCTTCGTCTTGTCTCTTTTTATGTGCGAGTTTTCTGGTAAGTTCAGCTAAGAACATAGAACATGTGGGTCCTGAAATGCATTTTATTTCAATGCAGTTTTACTATTTATTTAATGGTATTATGTGTATAATAAATTATTTATAGACATTATCATTTAAAATTATGAGTAGTGAAAATTGAAAATTTTAAAGTTAAGGGATTTTAAAATTGACTCACCATCACTTTTCTTTTTTTTAGTAGTTTTGGATTTCGCTGCAGGTTTTTTGTTTTTAGACTTGCAGTTAGCAGATTTTTCCATAACTACTTCTATAGGAAATTACACAACATTATAATTTATTTAATATAGACATAAACGTGTACTGCTAACCTATAATTAAATGATATAAAGAGGTAAAATAATTTATGTCTCTTAAACTAATTTAGAAAGTATTCAGTAAGTAGGTCTATACTGAAAGCATTTTAAACTGTAATTAGTTGAAAGAAAGACTATTCTGAACTTTGCGAATTAGGAAAAGACAGAGTAAAAGTAATCAAATTAACATATACCTACTCTTTTTTTCTCTAATTCCTTAACAAACTGTTGTTTTCTTTTTAGTTTAAGAATTCTTTTTTAACTGTGTTAAAATTTGTTTTTAAATATTTTGTGTAATATCGAAACATAATCCAATTTTTTTTATACAAAATGCTTTAGAAACTTTTAAGATTAATGAATATGTAAAATTTATATCCAACGTTGACGATGTGTTGTCTAGTTTTCAATGCAGCGTACCTTGGAAATTTCATTGGAAGTCCCGTGAAGACGGGACTTCCTTAAATAATTATAAAATAAATATTGTTTGTCGATATTACAATTACAACAACTTTATCAAATGACAGGAATGCTGTTGTCACTAAAATAATATGTCTAGTCAAAGAGTATATATAACCACTACGTTTTATGTCTAGTCTATAGTATTAGCAATTATTTTAAAAATCATTCATAAAGTGAAAAAGTTATAGGCTTTATAGAAAAGGCTGCACAGTAACGTTTTCTTAACATCTACAAAGAATATTAAAATGAAATCAGCTTGCGGTCTATTGCTTCGAAAATATAGGAAATTTTTCTCGAACAGTTGGTGGAAAAGTTTTAAAGGACTCTGAATCATCCGGTCTGCGAAAATTTATTATTATTGTTTTCTTTATTTTAATATATACCATCTTTTTACTTTTTTATCAATACGTAATATCTAAAGGTTTTGTGAATAAACATATTTTATTATATTTTTGGGTTATTTTGTCAAAAAATATTACAAAACTTTAGTCGCTGTATGAATGCGTTCCTGACACAACTCACGTGGTCGACCGGAGAAACTGAAGTGCCAAACAATTTACGATTAAATTGAAACTGTGTTTTTATAGCTCAAAGTTTTATAATGAAAATCTGGCTTACTCTTGTTACGGTTTTTATTTTATAAAAATTCCGCTTTATCATGGTATTAATGAATATCAGAAACGGTTCTCAAATAAATGTTTTAAGTACAAATATTTGTAGTCATATTTGTCTACGTTAATTACACTAAAAATTCCCTTAATCTTAAACATTAGATTAGAAAGAAAAGAAACGGGAATTACAACTTACAAGAGATTTTGATATTAAGATACTATTTAGAAACTACTGGTACCGCTTTTTATTACTGTAATCGCCCATCACTAGTTTTGTCCATTTGACCGAATATCATTCAATAAATACAGTACAAAGGGACGATTCGAAAAATAAAAATACACTGAAGTACATAGTTCGACGATACCTATATAATTATTTTTTGAACTATTCTGTGAAAATCCCTCATTTTTCGTTTTGTACTCTTCTGAAATCTCCCCGAGTTAGGTAGGTCGTGTATGATATTACATGGTAGTTTATAAAACTTTCATCTGACTGACTGATTCATTAACCAAAGATATAGCTTATGTTAAAAAATGCATAAAGTATTTTTTTTTCAACGGCGGAGGTGGGTAAACGAGCAGACAGTATCAGCTGTTCTGATGTTGTTTACTGAATACTGCCCACCATGAACATCTTCAATATTAGATGTGTTGCTGGTGCGTTATCGGACTTTCGGGAAAACAGCTACTATAAAATGGTTGCATAACGTTGAATTAAACATATTTACAAAAGATATAGGGAGTTACGTTAAACCAGTAATTAATAGTCAGCACAAAACCTAATTATTTGAAGCTATTACACAAAATATTTATAAATTTATATATACGGTTGCTAAATAAAGACCAATGCTTGAGCTGAAGTAATGAATAATATAATATTATTTGCATAAGTACCTGGGTGACCGAGCCCAGCTCGGTATTTTTATTTTATTTTTTGTTTTTTTCGGTATTTTTATATTTTAATTTTATTTAAATAATAAATCACGAGTGAAATTAAAAAAAAAAGAAAAAAAAAGTAATCTGGAGACTGAGATTCGAACCCGGGTCAAAACGATTTGAAATCCGTCGCTTTCCTAATTAAGCTGTTATAGCTATATTAATAATGGTGAAATTAAGCTTCGTATTCTAATGATATTTTTTCATTGCCTAAAAACAGGGATAAAACGACATTTTTTTTAAATGAATCCTAGCTAGATAAATTTTTCACCCCCGAAATCCCCTGCATACTAAATTTCACGAAAATCGTTGGAGCCGATTCCGAGATTCAGAAAATATATATATATATATATATATACAAGAATTGCTCGTTTAATAGTATAAGATACACACAAAAGCTTCAGGAGATTGCATCAAACCAGTGCCTTGTCATAATTCTTTTTAGAACATCGAGTGATGTATTGAATAAATCAAATTCAAGTTTTACTTCGTTGGCTAACTACTTTAAGAGATTTATAATTATTACGTGTTTCCTTTTAACGGTAACCTTTATTTTTGTTTTCAGCTCTGTTTACTTCAGCTAGTTTGATAGTGTTTTATGTAAATGAAGAAAAAGTATAAAGAAGACTTTAATCATGGTTTGTTTAACAGATCACAAATGCATTTCGTGTAAAAACTCCTGAAGCGGTTTTTCCATCTTTGCTGATGAAATGGTATAATTGTGCCTTCATTTCCAAGCCCACAACTCTTTGTTGCCATGGTTCTAAGCTGCTGTGCTTAGGTTAAATACGCTAAAGTATAAATATCGAAATCTTTGTATTCTTGCGAAAAAAATACAAATATATCGATATTTACGCTTTAAATATATGGTCTTATAACATTTATTTAGGTTGAATAATGTAGGCTAAATGATATATTTTACATTGTACCTAATTATACAAGAAATCTAATGGCTTCAAAGTGTTACAAAAGCAGAGAAAAACGGTTACAGCTGTTACAGGTTATAGTTGTTGGCGGTTGCGGGAAGGTCATTGATCTAAGCGGAAAGGCCCACAACTAAGTTCGAGCCTCGCCACTTGTTTTTGCCAGTTGTACCCGCAAATATGCTCGTTTCAAGAACTACTAACGATAAAGTTTACAAATGGGCACAAATAGAAGAGTGCTTAAGTTCATAAATGGTCACTAAACGTCAAAAACATTTGTATTTAGTGTCAATAATTTATCTAATACTACCGTTAGAATTTATATAAAATTTGAATGTTATTTTCTTGCACATTTTACTATTTGTAGACCAAATTGTAGACATTATACGTATAAAATTTTTAATAACAAACTATTTCTAATTTCGGTTTTATTTAAAACAAAATAAATTAAAAAATTTAACAATTTTATTTAAAGCATTGATGGAGAATAGTTTAGAATTATTCTAATAGAAATAATAATAATTAATATTGTACATCAAAACTATTATGTATTTCTGAATGTTTAGATGGATTTCAAAATATGTTGTTCTCTTCATTCCTTTTCTAGGGCGGAACAGAAGGTTTCTAAAAAAGAAGTTTATTAGAATTTAATATCTGTACTATACTTTAGACTATTTAAATATACTTTATACTATAGAAAAATTGTTACATATTAAATAATAGCTAAGCAATTATTATTATACTTTGTCCATTTTATTATTAGTCTTTTGACAGCTCCGGCCCATGACGTTTCATATTGTTTAACTTAAAAATTCATAGATATAATATCGTACTTCATGGACGGGTACCGCCCCTTTAGTGATATGCCACACATAACGATTACTATGATTGTGCCACAGATTACAAATAATCGGTAGAAATAAATGCTAATCTATATTATAAACAGGTGAAGTTTTTAACTTTGTTTGTTTGTAGGAAGTAATCTTCGCAAATAGTAATCCGATCATGAAAATTCTTTCACGAACAGAAAGCTACACCACTCAGGAGTACTAAAGGCTATAGTTTATTGTTATTAAACACAAAATTCAGTGAAAAATAATAATATTAATAAGTATATGTAAATCAAATCGGACAAAAATATACATTATATTAGCTGCTGCCCGTGACATCGTCTGCGTGAACGCTATACAGCACGAAAAATACCCTTTAAAATAACATTCATTTACCCATTTCTTCTTTACATTACATATCTACAGAAAGTGCAGTAACGGAGAGAGACTGTCTATTATAAAATTGACCTTCAAAAAGTGCTTATTTTCAGCCTGCTTTAAATAAACGACTTTATGGTGATTCTGCTGAATTAAGTCATAAGTTGTGACTAAAGCAGATGGAGAAAATAATGAATAAGGAATACAGAATAGGGTAAAAATACATACTTATAGGCCTTCTCGATAAACAACATTAGTGGTTTGGCTAACTATCATGACATTTGGCGTTCGCGTCGGCTTTCTTCGTTATTTAGTTTATGGCGGCATGTCACTAGCTAGCGCTAGCACTAGCGTTTCATTGGAAACTCCCTCGCACACACCCCACAAGTTCAAATTGCTTACAGCAAAAGCGTGCCGTTCTCGAGTTTAAATTTTGTCATAAATCTATGCAGTTCTTTTTGAGTTCTGTTTGTTATTATTATTACATACAGATAAACTCGATGAATTTTATAAGACATAGATGAAGCAGCTTAAAACTTATATAAACACATTTTTTTTAAATGTTTTGTTCATCTCTGAAACGAATTAACGATACAATTTTTAAGAAGAAAATGCACAACTCCATCTATGACTTTTAAAAATAACCAATTAACCTCGCCAACATCATCAGATCAAATTTAAATTATTTATATCCAAAAAGGGATTGATGATGATGTTTTTGAAATCTCATAGATGGCGCTGCTTTAAAATTGTCTTGATACTACTTATATTCATTTAATTATGTTTATCGGCCTAAGTTACTTATATTGCGTGATTTTTATAGAGTGAAGCTAGCATAGAGCATGGTTATTAACATAATAACAACAACATTCAAATATACGTCGTTAGATTACACGTTGTTACAGAATGCGTTGAAGAAATAAAGGTTCACTGCTCGTTCCCCGTAGGTGATAGCACAATAATAATTATGTAGCCTATATGTTGACCTGACTTCTAAATAATATTCGTGCCAAAATTGAAAATAAGTTCATGCAGTACTTTTTGAGTTTATCCCGGACATACATACAGACAAACAGACAAAAATTCTAAAAACTATATTTTTGGCTTCGGTATCGACTGTAAATCACACCCCAAGTATTCTTTTAAAAAAATATTCAATGTACAGTTTTGTCTTTTCTACCATTTTATTATATGTATAGATATCGCCTTGCAACGATATTGTTCATCGATATCCAGTTGACGTACATATATATAAGTTTTACGTCGTAATATTTTCATATTAATAAATATTATATTTTTTAACAAAAAAATTAGCGATACCGATTATTCTTTAGGACATCACTAAACCTTGTCAGTCGTCGATCTGTCAAAAGACTAATAATAAAATGGACAAACTATAATACACGATAAAGCGCAAAAGCGCTGCTTAGCGCTGACGGTCAGCGCCAGCGTGACTCAAAAAATAAGTTTGTTTTTTTAATGAAAGACACAAGAGCTTTCATACAAAACCTTAATATTAATTATGATTTGTACCGTAATAGTTTTGGACGGTTCTCTAGGAGTGTCTGAAGTCATCTGTGATTGAGGTGGCTCTGTTACCCCTTTCTGCTCATTACCATGTTCACTCTGGGCTTGGGCTAGCGTTACAGTGGGAATAGTATTGGCAATGTTTGCATCTGAAAAAAAGTTATTTGATGTCTCATCCAAATGACAATTCCCATTTTTCTATGAAGCCGTGCCCCGGTAGGTACGTGCTTTGACGTGTCCAGACAATTCATATATTTAAGTATCCTTTATAATTTCCTCTTTCAATAGAGGAAACTTTAATATGTCAATTTTATGGTCGTGGTATTCGAGTATTGTCATTTAAAATTATATTTGCTAGACATTGTAAAGACAGTGTCTTTTTAAATAATAATTTATTATTTAAAAAGAAATTAAATGTCAGGGAACTAATTTTACATCACTACCGCTTGTATATATTCGTTATACTCAAATTTTAAATAAAACTTTACGTTTTATAAATTAATTTGAATATGTATGTACTTAATAAAATTGAAAACACCCTCTTAACTTTACTGACGTTATGAGTCTAATCAGCTTAATTATTTAATTACGGTTAGTAAATTTAACGAACTAAATACTCCAATCTTTGCGTTTGCTCGCAAACGAAAAAACTATTATATTTAGATGTCGTTGAGATGGTATATTTATGCAAAACTAAAAACTTATCTCATGCCTGCACTACTGCTTCTATTTGAGAGTTTAGAATTAAAAAAAGTACATTTGAATATAATAGAGTAGAAAAAATAAAGCAATTTATACATAGGAGTAACTTCAGGACATGATTAGGTGTAGTTGAAATATTTTTGTGCCACAAATGTACCTGCTAACTCGTGAAAGCTTTCATCGGCATCGTAGAATTCATCTCTTTCAACAGTGTCGATTAATTTAGGTATTGTACCAGAGATAACGCTGGATGATGAAGAGCCACTTCGTAAATCACTTTCTGGTAGACTTTTCTTTTTCTTCCTCTTCTTTATTTTACCAGCAGTAACGGTTTCCGGTTTGGGTTCATCTCTTATAATGTCGTGAAGGTCCATTACGAATTTTTGATTAGTTTCAAATATTTCAGGATTCGATGATGATGTTGTGTCTGTGTCTGTTAGATTGAGGAGATCGTCTATATCGTTATCTAAAAATAAATATTTTTTTATCGAGGCGTCTATATTTAAAAATGAAAATGAATGAATCAAAAATTTTAACCAGCTTATATTTAAAAAAATTTTAAGTTACCGATATTCTTACCGAAGCTATCCATCGTTATTTCTTTATAGGGAATTCCTTTTATCAATTGCTTGACGTTGATTGATGCGCGTTTTTGATGAAACCCATATTTTTGTAAACTTTTATTATTTAGGAAATTTTAATATTTATCAATAAGCCATTGTAAATTTTATTTTGTAATAAAAGAATGTTTGACGTTAAGTTTGACAGATTTATCGATTTTAGAACATTGAAAAAGTAAAACGTATTGTATACAACCTGCTTAGACATTAAATTTCGTTTCCTTTTTGCCGCAATATAATAAAGTTTAATTGATATTTTGATAATTATCTGTGTTTTGTTCGTTAACGAAAAGAAGAAAAAAGTATATACCACGAAAAAACAATAAAATAAAAAATAAAATAAAATTTAATTTTTCATGAATGATTACGAATTTAACTATAGGTAAATACAATATTAAAATGTATCCTTGTCTATTTTATTGTTTTAAACATATGTGTGGTCATTAATTACAATTATTTAATACTGGCTACGCCTCGCGGTTTTACCGCGTAATTTCCGATCCTGCATAAAAAGTAACTTATAATTAATTATGTTATTGAGGATCGTTCTTATGATTTGTTGGTCGTACCAATTTTCAATATAATAATTTCAGTAGTTTCTGTGTGAAAGAGTAGCAACGTCAATCTATCTTTACAATATTTCACGTTTGTAATATTAGTAGGATGTGATTCGAAGAATTATAGTTACAAGAAAGTAGCAAAAATTGTAGTCATCAAAAACTTATTAGTTCTGTTATTCAGTTCTATACACATTCAAAAGCCTGTATGAATGAATAATGGCCAATTTTCTATAAATTAAAATTAAAAAGTGTGTGTGTCAGCTCCGACGCACGACTGGAGTTTACTTCTTCAGATCGGCTCTCTAAATATGCACAAAAAAGACTTTATATCTATGAAAAAGATTAATACCATATCAAATGGTAAATAAATGAATCAAATAACGTCATCTATCGATGGCATATTATTAGAAAACGTCGTAACCGATACCATCGTAACCGTCGTAGCCGGTACCGTAGACGTCGTAGCAGATAGATGGCGCACAAAAACGTAACGAGGTCATTCGTTCAGTAGATTTTACTCCTCATATTTTTTTTCATACTGGGGGCTTTATATGAAAATCGTTTCATAAGGAGTAAACTCCAAAAAAAGAAATAATCGTGTCAGTCAGTTCAATTCGGTTACGCTACATCTTTTGCAAGTTGGCTGAGTAATAAATGACGCACGTTTTTTTCCGAAACATATTGTTTTAGGTGCAAGCTCGAATTTGAACTCTTAATTAGGTACTAATATTATTTATTTATGCTTTAAAACGCAGTACATTTACAAACCGTAAAAATGCTGGCTTAACGCTGAAAGCAATTTGTGCCGGTCTCAAAAACTTGCATACTTAACAAATTGACAAAAAATTATCAAAATACAAATATAGATTATATTCTTATTACATCTATTAGACTTTATCTTAAATTATTATTAGATTTTATAGACTTTTTTATTTTTTATTTTTCCATCTTCTAACATCATCTTTCTAACATATTGGTAAATTAAAAAGGAACAATGGTTATTAGTTAGCTTACTCATCACAGTAACACAACACTACTTGAGACTAGTATTATTTGGCTGTGATCTTCCGTAAGGTTTAAGTATTTCCCTTCTTGATGTAATGAACAAATTTATTATTTTATTTTTCGCAAAACCAACAGAACGATACCCGAATTTTATACTAAATTTTCAGCATCGTAAAGTGAATTTATCTTTCCGGGAGCAATGCGCCTATTTATTCTTACGATATACTGATTTGATTTAAAAAACGTGTTATGTATTCAATTAAATTAATACTGTTGTAAATATTTTTCTAACGTTACGTCCCTATACATTGTTGATATATTATGTACATGACTTGTCATTGTAGATTTTAACTAAAATGATGTTAATTTGATTGATTAAAAAAAATTAAACAGCAAAAACGGTCACGAATTCAAACCATGGACTTGTAACGTTTCTATGGGCCACATAATTATGTTGGTCACCCAACATGACTACCTACTGGGGGCAGTTTAGTCTATAGCTGTTGTTACTATTTATTTATTTGTACTATAACACGACAGCCTAAAAATGTCTCACTGTTAAGCAAAAGTATTTTCCTATATTTTGAACAACGATTGAAGTTTAATTGACTAGACTGTTCCACTAAATAAATATTCATTGACTTTCAATTAGGTTATAAAATCAGAGCAGCAAATATTACATTAAAATAATGTGACTATACTGTACCGAAATCAATATTAAATACCAAGTATTGACTCAAAATAAATAACTGTCGATGGCAAAAGGGATAAAACGGCGAGAAAGAATTCTGGTACTTTCTATATAATATTTTAGGTCGTTCCGTTTTACGATGTGATCGACAATGACCTTCCAGCCCTTAGGGATGAGTACTTTGACCTTTTGTTTTGTACATGATCATATATATGTATGTAATAATGTAGTCTTTAAAATGTACTGGCGTTTATATAATGTTTGGTCGAACGCTTACTGCATAATTTATAGATTAAATTTAACCCAATTATCATTTTAAAAAATGTTACGATAGAAAATACAAAACGAATTATTATTTTATATCGTCTAACGATGTATGAAAAAATGAATGTATGAAAAACATTTAACGGTTGAATATATGACATATTTTTAGACTTTAATATTATATACCTATATAGAATGCTATTTATTATAAAAAACTATATAATTATGTTCTGAAAGTATCCTAAAATACGCATTTGGCATATTGGCATACTACAGATGCTTACAGATTCAATAGAATATTTTTGCATTAGCATAACCTTTATATCGAGGTAGATATCGAAATATAGATATATTATACTTAAGAGTACGTTAACTAATCTGAGAAATATGAACAAAAACGCAAATGAAACCACAAAACGTCTGCGTATAACATTAAACATAAAAGAAATAAATGATTGAATAATCTCGATGACAAATGAGAGAGTGTGGAAGAAAGCGCCCAAAGAAATAGTTTGCAAGAAAATTGTCATACTCTTCTGTACATTCAGAATTTTTCCTCGAATTTACATAGATTTATGAAAGACGTTTAGAGGGTCGGTCGTTCCAACGGTCTCCATACGTAATAATGCGAGGAAGAAATGTTAATCAGTCACAAAAATTACATTTACGTAGGAAAAAATATTTAATATACAAGCTTAGTTTTTATTGATGTTATGACTTATTTACTACTAGCTTCTGCGCGCGACTTCTTCCGCGTGGAATAGGATCAATCCTGTCATACATGATTTGTGCGAAACTTTAAGCATTTACGCAGCGGAAGCTCTCATAATAAGGAAAAAAACCCGATTTTGAAACATTCTTCATTGGTGCTACGCTCCTATTGGTCTTAGCGTGATGATATATAAAATATAGCCTTCCTCGGTAAATGGGCTATCTAACAAGAAAGAAGTTTTCAAATCGGACAAGTAGATCCTGAGATTAGCGCGTTCAAACAAACAAACAAACAAACAAACTCTTCAGCTTTATTATATCAGTATAGATTTTACGAAAGTATTGACATTAAAACAAGGTATTATGTGTCCAAATATGGAAATAATATGTGAATAACAAATGGTAATAAGGTCTTCCAGTTAAGTACATCAGAGTTGTGCAAGTAGTACATTTGTGATCAAAATATATTTGTAGATGCTAGATGAAAAGTCATGTACAAATACCATGTCGATTACATGAAGCAGCTGATTGTATTTGATTCTTGAATAGATATTAAATAAGACGATATACTTAGTTTCAGTATGTACAGTCAAGGTCTAAAGGTACTTAAATATTATTAGCAGTTTTTGTAAGTTGTTACTAAAACAGTTGAATTTATGGATGCGATGTGATTCAACTGCGAAATACTACAATGGAACTACTATTTTACGTGGACATGATTTTTATAAATAGGTAATAGGTATAATCTTTAAAACAGTTTTAAATAATTAATAACATTTTCTAACCTAAACACCGTAGTAAAATGGCAACATTATATAGCTACATAATAATTATATAGCATCACATATAGCAATTTAAGTAATTTAAGTTCTTCATACATAATTATATACGATGTTACTACACTCGTTTTCATCTCTATACAAATTGTTCAAAAATTTGAATAATCGTTAAATTCAATGGCTTGTACGTCCCAGTTCCGTTGAAACAATATGGACGTACATAGTAGGATATGGACTCGATTTTAAATAAAAACTCGACGCAATAGAAGGTTTGTTTCAGTCGTTATTTGCGGACTGTTGACGACGGAATAGTCTGTGAAACGCGATTTGACATATCGTGGAGAGTTTTTTGCACTGTAAACTAACTCCCTATATTTTATGGAAGCTGTTGTCCGTAACATCGTTCATTCGTTACCCCATATTGTTATATATATTGCCTGTATTATCTACGTCTTTTTGTCTAAATATATTTAAAAAAAAAGATATAAAACAATCGACGGTGGTTACGAACCTATCACTTTTAAATATTATAGGCATTTGAAGCCTGCTGAGTTACTGGTTTCCTCTAATTTTTGACATGTTTATATACCATATAATTATGTCATGCTATCGAAAGTAATATTCATATATATTTTATTGTTTTTCCCATTTTTAAAACATTTTTCACTGATGCTCCACTCCTATTTATCGTAGCGTAATGTTATAAAACCAATAAACGGCATTTCTCAATAAATATGCTATTGAACACTTAAAAAGTTTATGATCCAAACCAGTAGCCCTTAAGATTAGCGCACTCAAATCAAAATTTTTAGCTTTGTAATATTATTACAACTCATTATTATCTGTTCAAAACATCTATTGATAAAAAAAGATTTTAATGTAGATATATGTATGATAATTATTGTGTCTTGTAAATTGGGAAATAAATACATATTATTCTAGTATATTGAGTGTGAAGATGATATATGATAGTCCTTTAGTCTAAAAACGTTTTTGAGTGGTAGCAAAAAGGGTTGACCAATTAACGATGTCGTTAGCCTCGTCTAGAGTTACTGTTTATTTCATACTAGTTACCCATTGTGATTTCATTAATGATTAATTTTGATTCTTATATAATATACAATACTTTATTGTACACTAAGAAAGGAATTTTTTCATTGAATAGGAAATATATGTTCAAAAGGCGGTCTTATCGCTGAGAGTGATATCCTCCAGACAACCTCAAGCATGAAAAGAACATACATATAAAATATACATATAAAATTTTACTGCTTTTGATGCTTCTTGATAATTTGTCTTTGTGCTTATAGCCTTAGTATTAGATTTGTTAGATTACAAGATAAAAAACAATACTTGTTTGTTGTACTATTGTATTCTGCTAGATATAGGTCTGTCCTGTTATGAATGAGTACTGTGTCTAAGACGACTTTTTTTTATATCTGTAACGTAACACATAAACGCAATTCAGTTCTAAGTTATTGGTGCCATAAATTTTGGGTTATACTTGAGATAACAAACGCATAAATTGAAATGTGAGTTGACACGTAAACATAAAACAGTCGATTTAATGGACAAAAATTGTTCTAATCCATTAGGGTCTCAAATTTTAAGTTGTACTTAAGAATAGAGATTTATTAGCTGGGAACTCAAACAGTTTAGCTAGCGTGTTAAAATATTAGGCGATAAATTTTATATTCGAGACAAGCTTAAATTGGTTGTGTTGACAGATTCGGTGAAACGTTCTAAGGGCCAGTTCCACTGATTGAAATGATCGCGATTGGTTCGACGTAAACTCGGTTTACGCGTTTAACGGAGTTAGAGCTGGAAATTGCATTTCACCAACATAAACTGGACGCAGTTAGAGAATAACTGAGTTTAAATTCTAAACGACCGATTTTTGGCGTTTAGCTGTGTAAACACGGTTTGTCTAGAGCTTCTAACGGTCTAACCTATTAAAAACAAATCTTGTCGAGTTGTCATATGATATATTCTGATACTCGAGTTTGTGGTGGTGTATCCCTATATATATAAATGAATGGCTGAATGTGTTGCTGGGCGCGGATCTTGGGAGCGGCTGGACCGATTGCGCTAACTTTTTTTTTTATGTTCCTTGAAGTGTGAGGTTGGTTGTTGCGGAGAGAGGTTTTTGAAGGAATTGCCTGAAAGAGTCTTAAGACAACACTTTGCTATGTTCCCATACAGATGATTCGTAATAATAATTAAACGAAAGCCAAGATTAGAATCGAACTATAAATTCGATTAAGCAAAACATAGTTTATTAAACGGTGGAACCCGGCCCTAAGCGCTCGGGTCGACGTGTGAGTGGTTTTTTTTTTACTGTAGTTACAGGACGCCAGAGTTGCCATCACAAAGTTTTAAGTTACCTTGTTTTGGAATAAAAACTACAAAATTGCCGTGTATTTACTTTACATTAACACATAAGGTTAAAAATGACAATAAATAATTGTGTTTGCTAGCAGCAAACGAGAAGGCTGACTTCGAGTGTATCGACAAGTAGTGCAGCGTGGGTGGACGGGAAAGAGTTGACAAGCGCACTGGTCGTCACTGCGATTTTCGAGGGTTCCCCTTGGTTTGTCTGGGATTCCATTATCATATCCTGGTTTTCTTACCATGGTGCCAGCCTTGGGATGTCTCCTTTCAAACAAAGAAGAATTGTAGGAATCGGTTCGTGAACGACGGGGTTGTCCCCGAACGTACATAAAAGGAATATATTAATGCGGTCGAATTTAGTAGCTATCTCCTTTTCGAAGTCGGTTAAATAACTTCCTTTTGAAATCGGTTGAATAATACATTATTCTTCACAACCGTCATACAAATTATCGTAACTAACATTTTTTCTTCGGCTTTATTCAATGTATATTGGTTTTTTCCTTTATATTGTTTATCTTTTGTTGTGTTTTTGTTTAATTGATTTACGCAATTTCCTTTGGATCGGATAAAAGTGCTTACAGCCAGTAAAGCTCAATTTATTGAGGAAGTAATAATTTTATTCCTTGTTTTTGTGTTGCACTATAATGACTTATAAACTATCGATTAAATTATTAGGAAAAAACAATTACACATTGGATTGCCGTATCTTTGAACACGGCAATGAACCGAAGATATCCAAATTTCCGTGTAACACGGGAGTTGCCGTGTGGATGGCAACACTGCAGGGCGCGTTGGTGGACGTGTGAGGGTGGGGGAAAAACGGACGCTGGACGTGATATATATGGTTCGTGCGTCGGGAAAGGGGCATTGGATTTTGAGTCGGGATTCGACTTTGAATTCGAAGTACAGTATTGAGAGCCCTCGGCTGGCGAAGCTATGGAACTTCTGACTTAGATCAAAGATAGAATACCTAAAAAGTATTTTTTAGGTCTGGTTCAGAAATTTCATTAGCGTAAGCTGGCCGAGTGGCAATGTCGCTTCAGTGTAGTTCGCGAATTAGTTTAATTTAATTTTACTGATTATTATTAAGTGCAATTCTTTATTATAAAATTTTAATTGTAATCCGCTAATTAAATTCAGTGAAAGACCGGGGTACAGTCTGCAGTTTCTTCTTATCAAGAGCTCCTGTGGTTCGATGCATTATCTTTTCTTTTATATTTGCATGTGAAACAATTTCACAATTTAGATACGTTAGGATATAAACCTGTGAGTCACCAATTAGTGTAGAATTAAAATGATGCATGTTTGTTTTTCTGCATGTTGTGTTTCTTCTACTGATTTTTATAATTTTTACGGAGGTTTTTAATAAAAGATATTGAATGAAATTATTATGAAAAGGTTTACATTGATACTATTAATTATTGATTGATTATTGAATGAAATTATTATGAAATAAGCCTTATGACCATAATTATATTGAATTTAACTGATAAAATGAAATCTAACTTAAGTAAATAATCACAATATGATGTTGATAGAATAAAACGAAATTACATTCGTTTGACTTTAAAGTACATATATAAATTGAATGAATCTTTGGTTAAAACTATCATATTAGATATTAAGGGTTAAATAGAATTTCGTTAGGGTGTATTTAAATAATGAAATGAAATTTTACTATGTTGTTTAATGAAGTCATTACTTTGGAAGTAGATAGAGTGGTGAATAATTCTAGGAAAATATGATCTATAAACAAACTGATGATTTGTACGTATCATGTTGAATATTCTCTACATAAAAATATGCCTCTATTGAATGTATATGTATGTATGTATATATATATATATATATAATATATGTATATTTGGCTTCATTGTGACACTATACAAGATTGTAATTCAAACATTAATTTAAGAACTTGTAGTTTTTAAATATATGTTGGAACGAGGTAACAAAGTGCTTGTAGTCTGGAGTGCGTTCAAGGATACTTTTAGCTCTTGAATACATTCTAAGATGAGGTATTATACACTGATCTATGACATTACACAACTCTTGTAGTTTTGAACATTGATCTAAGAATTTATGTTCTTAAATGAGTGTCAAGACGAGGTATCTGGTAGACTGGAGTGTCTCATTCTTGCGATGACTTTCATTGAACTATATAAACATGTTCAGGTGAATCCATAAATGTTTGTATTCGCCAGTGTTTTATTATAGGTATCCCCTATAAGGCTTGGCCCGTCTAAGCCACAGTTCATCGCGTCATCGATGCTACGTAGATACTAACCTTGGCCTATCTAGTAGAGAAAGTTGCGTGTACTTCCTACCAACCTCTGCGTTTGTGTTTGCCAAATTGAACTATGTTCATGGTAAATACTATACGTACGTTTCCTCATCTTTGATGAGAGATATGGACAAACTTCACCAGACACCTAGTGTATGGTAGTTGTTTGAACTGCAACAGAAATTAGTAGTTTATATTTGGACAGTGGTATGAAGTTCTATTTTAGACTAATAGAGAAACATATTCACTTTTCCAATTAATTTATTGCTAATTTTTGTGGACGGTCTCTGTTAAGTCCTAAGGCGGATTTACTGAGATTTAAGCCGAGCCTTAATCAAGCCCTCTTGTGTTGTACAAACATACAAACATTGATGGATTATAAAACCTATTAAATATACATTCTCTTTTCATTGTGAAAATGAGATACTCTCAGAGATTCTGATTGAGTAAATGAATATGTTATATTTAGTTGTTTTATTTATCTCTCGACACTGCCATGTCCTTGATAAATCCAATCAGTTCCTGAGAGAGAGCCTGATATATTCAAATGTTTAACAACTTAATTACTGGTTCAATGTTTCGATTGAACAATCTATTCTGGTTAATGAATGCTGTTTCATGTGAGTGCTGTGAGTCATGCAAGGACAACCCTACACAATACACCTACTCTACATGTTGGTCTTATACCTTTAATTATTCTTAATTTCCTTATAGGACACTCGAAAGGTTGCGTTGTCGCAAGTCGCTAGTCGCTGTTTGACCCATCTCACAATGGTGGCGAGGCTTGACATTATAGTGGACTATAGACTCGTAACTCAGTAGGTCTTTCCTATGGGAACTTACACTACACAATCCTATTGTGACAAAAGTAGTAGGTTTCGTGATCGAATTTCAAAGTAGTTGTGTGACCGAAGTTCCCGTATGGGCTAGTAAGCACACAATGAAAAGATCAGTAGACACGATCTCCTTTTGTTCACGAGGAACACATCTTAATACCATGTCTGATTACAGCTTGGTAATTACATCAACTCTAGTAATTCACTGGTTATGTCTATATGGCATTCCAAGGGATTACTCAAATACAGTCATTGCATGATTGTGCTGCAACGGTATGAAACAAGCATTTGTTAGATAGGATATATTTCAATCTAACTTACTGTAGAGAATTGGGACCTCTCATTTCCTACCTACTACCCTTCTTTTGATTTGATAGCACCAACGTTGTGCCTAATTTAATTTAGAGCCTTCAGCACGGTGTGGATCGGATGGGGTCGGAGGGGTTATGGTGGTAGCGACCCCCCGGGTTCAGCTGAACCCGGCCTTTTTAATTCCCTAATACCTATAAACCCTATCCTAACAGATTAACACATACAAACAAACACTACACATTATTTCATTTACTTATATATTTTTATTTATTTCATTTGTTTAGAGTTATTAGAATTTATCTATTATATCAGGTTTGAACTAAAAATACATGTAAAAGAAATTTAGACACTATTCAATTAATCAATGTCAATATAGGATATCCTGAATATAATTATTTAACTTTATTTCTATTTTAGCTATTTAGATTCACTAAAAATATTAGCAATTATAATTTACACATTTTTAAGGTGACATCAGATCTTCTAAACAGTATAGGTGATAGCTATTTCTAAATGAATAAGTTTTATTCCTATTTATTCTTAACGGATCTAATTTACTAAATTTTATTAATTCTAAATAAGTTACTTATAAGGTGTTATAAAGTTTAATATCTTTCTTTCCTTTTAATAGTATTCCAGGAGTTAGTTATCTATAGTATTTATATCACTGGTAAGTGTAAATATCTTTCAATTAAATTTTAGGATAAATTAATTTCAGTAATTTAATGTCATTGTGCAGAGATGTTATTTTAAATTAATGGCTAGGTAGGATGTTAGTTAGAGTTTATATAGAAATCAAGGCTTCTAATAACATATACTATGTATTTCCTTCGGCATACCACAAAAAGAACTGAAGTTACTCTGAAACAAAAATCAAACACAACGTAGAGTCCTTCTTATTCTAGACGATCGCATTCATAAGGCCAAAGACATTTAATGTCCTCTTAAGCTTAATATTAGCTTGTAACGCCACTACCATGATAGTTACCATGCCATAGGGTAGCATGATAGTGTTACAAATTGGTCCACGTGACCAGGATTATCATAAATATGGTGAATGGTTATCATGCCATAGAGTAAGATTGTTACAATTTGGTGCCGTGACCAGGATTATCATAATTATATGATTCTTCGACACCATCACTAGATTACCAGAGTTGCATAGGGTAAGAACATTACATATCACTAAGTCGGCAAACAAGCGTACGGCTCATCTGATGGTAAGCAATTACCGTAGCCTATAGACGCCTGCAACACCAGAAGTATCGCAAGCGCGTTGCCGACCCTATCCCCAATCCCCCCAGGAGCTCTGGTCACCTTACTCACCAACAGGAACACAACACTGCTTGAAAGCAGTATTATTTAGCTGTGGTCTTCTGTAAGGTCAAGGTACTACCCCAGTCGACTACCGGAATTCTTTAAATTTTAAACTGAAACTGCGATGGTTGTGAATTAAAGAATATAATTTATCATCAAGAGTGAGTGTACTGAGCTCAAGTCGAGTTCTTTGTACTGAGCGATGAAACGTTTAACGAGGCGTGACGACTCTAACTGAAGCACTACGTATTTTACATATTGTTAACTTTGCTTACATAATCATAATTAAAAACTCACATTAAGTTGATAAACTACTTTGTGATTTAAATACTATAACCAAAAATATTTATTAGTATTGTTATCTTACTCACGAATTTTAAAGGAGTGAAAGATTAAGAAAATTGTATAGAAAAGTAGAAATCATAACAGCTATTGTAGCTATGTATACCATTCTACACTTATGTATATGACTTTTTGCAAGAATAACAAACACTTTACAGCAGTAATTACTAAAATGAGACTATCTTCCTGTCGTTCAAAAATAAATACAAACACAAAAGTGAGGTAGCTATTTATAATTTGTAGAAATGAAAAATGTAAAGTTGATTAATATAATATACATAAATGCACCGAAATAAAAATGGTCTTCATTTTGCAAGGTATTTATTTTTAATTTGGATTTTTGAATTGATTTCATATAAACATTTGCACAACCTAAAAACCTAAATAAATATACAGTGAACTCATAACCTTTTGTGTTAAATACAGGAAGCGATCACTACGTAAACTGATATACATATATATTATATACATATACGCCGGTCTGGTGTACTAGTGTGTGTAGTCGCCCAAAACACCGCCGGATTGCGGGTCTCGGGATGGATATTTGTATTTGTACAAGTATTTTTTTCCGATGCCGTGCCTCGGAAAGCATACTAAGCCGTCCTTCCTAGTTGTTACCATAAATACCTAATTATTTTATTATTTTATTTTATTATTTTATTATATTTAGGAAAACAGACAGTGTAATTTTTGACAGAGTTTAAACTAATTACATAAAAATAAAATACAAAAAATACACCAATTAAAAGTTTTCACATGTGGTTGCTACTTAACCCTAGATTACTAATCTTCCCTACGAGTAACGTTATTACTAATCATTCGTAAAAAATACGACATTAAAATGAAACGAGAATAAACAAGATAATAAAAACTTTTATTGTTTTAGAAATTGTAGTATCATTCTTTGGGTTTAAGAGATCACGTTATAATTAAAATTAAATAATTTACTTATTCTACACAGTTGAGACACATGTTCATCTTATGCGCCCTACATATGGCTCTTTTGCATTTCATGCAAAAGTGTGTTCTAATTTTTCTTGATATGGATGGACAAAAGGCACATATTTTTCTTGTATTAGGTTCTTCAATTGTTGCTGCTTCTGGAATAGGTTCAACACACCATAAGTATACTTTTATGAGGTCCTTTATTTCACGCCGCAAAGTGGCAATATTAGTCTCATTTTTAGCGCAGGTTCCATAAGAACATCAGCCATTTCCAAAACAAAGTCACGTCTAGATTTGCTTTTTTTATTGTTTATGCAGTTGTTACTGACGTAAATAATGTATAAGTTTATATTTGTACTCGTAATGTTGATTAACTTATAAAACAAGCGTAATGGCCATCGACGTGTTCTGGTCCAGCATATTACTAATAACAAATAATCAAATATTAGTAAGGAATAGTGAAAAATACATATATAGTACAGAAAATATACTGAAATCAAGTAAAATCAACATAAAATCATTACAAATAAGTCATAAAAACAAGTAAAAACAACAACAAACAAGTAAACTTACCATCGCTCAAAAGTCACGTAAACACTAATCTTTCGTAAATTTTACGACACCTTCGCTGTAACTCAACACAAAAATGATGTGGGATCACAATAAATGCACGTGGTGCACTAACAGAATAAATAAGGAAGGTATTGTGAAGCAGGGGGCGCGGGAACGACGCGAACATTGTTTTTTCCAGGAATCGTGGTTTCGTCGTCGTAATTTTTACGATAGATTAGTATTCTAGGGTTAAAAAGCTAAGGCTTGTACAGTAATTAATGACTGAATTTAAACGGAAATAAGAAGCTATCAATAAAATGATTTACAAGTTTATACATTTGCTAAATAAAGAACAAAGTTTGAGCTGAAGGTTATGACTAACATAATAATAATTCATAATACACAGCAGCTTTAAGTAATCGCATCAAACCAGTGCCTTGTCATAATTCTTTTTAGAACATCGACTGACGTATTGAATAAATCGAAATCAAGTTCTGGGATGTCATTCAATGTGTTAATTTCTTTAGATGTTCTAATTAAGAAATAATTTTTCCGGTAATTAGTGCTACTAAATGGAGTATACAAGAGAGATGGAATTCTTGACGACCTTGGAGGGACTTTCAAATATATTTTAGATAGAAGAACGGGAGAGTCTATTTTATTTTGAGCAATTTTTAATAAACTAACAATATCAGCTATACGACGTCTTTCAAAGAGAGGGAGAAGATGGAATCTCTTAGCTCTAGATTCATAACTAGGATCATATGTCTTGGATTTAAATTGTATATATCTAATGAATCTTTTTTGGATTGACTCTAGCCTATTAATATAAATATGGTATTGCGGATTCCAAACCTGAGAACAATACTCCAGGGAGCTACGAACATAGGAGCAGTAGAGAATTTTTATGGTTTTAATATTCGTGAATTCTGAACTGACTCTACGGATAAATCCTAACGATCTATTAGCTTTATTGATAATATAGTTCAAATGCTTGTTGTACGTAAGCTTTGTATCATGAATGACACCGAGATCACGAACTTCTGTCACCTTTATTAGTACTTGTGCTTTTAATTTATACGAGAACTGTATTGCTTTAGCAGAGCGGCTGAAAGTTATGGAAGAACATTTCGATACATTAAGGTCTAACCTATTATTATGGCAATACTCTGCGAGTCTGTCCAGGTCTTCCTGTAGTAAGTTACAGTCAGTCAAATCTTTTATAGTCCTAAATACCTTCATGTCGTCAGCATACAAAAGAAATTGTGAATGCTGAAAACATGAGCTTATGTCATTTATAAAAATGTTAAAGAGAAGGGGTCCCAACAACGACCCTTGGGGCACGCCTGATGGTACATGACACCATGCAGAAGAGAAGCCATTAAGAACTACAGCCTGAGATCTATTTTCGATATAAGAAGAAAACCACCTGAAAAGACTGCCATGGATCCCCGCCAAATAGAGCTTTTCGAGAAGCAAAGAATGATCTATACGGTCAAAAGCTTTGCTGTAATCGGTAAATACAGCGTCCACTTGTCCTCCCGAATCCATACCTTCAGATACATAATCAACGAACGTCAATAAATTAGATGCAGTTGACCGATGCTTTAGAAATCCATGTTGCTCATTAATGAAGAAGTTTGAAAAAAATCTATATACTTGACTGTACACAATACGCTCAAATAATTTGGCAAATATACATAATTTGGAAATGGGCCTATAATTTTTAACTTCGCATTTACTCCCACTCTTAAAAATCGGTGATATAAAAGTGGACTTCCAAACTTTTGGGATTACGCCTTCTGTAATGGAACGCCGAAATAAAAGTGTAAGAGGTTCGGTTAAGGAAGCGGAGCAACGTGAAATGAATAGAGGTGGGATGTTGTCAGGACCCATACCCTTCGTCAGGTCAATACCTTTTAGTAAACTCCTTACCTCATCTGGGGATATTACGATATTACATATGGTAGAATTATTATTATTAAAAGTTAGTGATTTTTTACTATGCCTATGTATGTTATGACTTATGAGTTTGTGAAAGGAAATTACTTTCGAAGTATGCAGAAAAAAGAGAGCAAGCATCTGGCCCTGTGTTAGCTGTTTGTCCATTATATTGCAGGGATGAAGGAAGGCAATTAGTGCTATCTTTATTATTTTTAATAAAAGACCAAAAGAGTTTAGGATTCCTGTTTATCGAGTCTTCACACTTTTTTATATACATCTTATAACAACTTATTTCAAGTAGCTTAGCTCTCTTGCGAAGCAACGAAAAAGTTTCATAATCTGCAGTATTGCCATAAACTCTATATTTACGAAAATATTTGGATTTTTCCTTGAGGAGTTTCTTAAGTGCAGGGCTATACCAAGGTGGGAATTTAGTATTGCTCCTGATAGTTTTATATGGTATATATTTATCTATAAGATCCCGGAGACTTCCATAAAAGTAAGTTATAGCATCCTCTAAGGAGTGCTCATTTAGATGGTGGCTCCAGTTTATATTACTAAGATCTGAATTAATACTATCATAGTCCCCGGATGCAAAAAATATTTAGTTTGTATATTAGTTTCAAGTAGCTCAACATGATGGAGATGTAAGTGAATATCTAGTGATTTATGGTGCGCATCTTCAGGCACTAATGGTGAGTCACAGGTAGAAACCAAGCAATCAGTATTAGACAATACTAGATCTAAAAGCCTGCCGTGGATATTATGACAGTGGTTGAATTGAGTTAAATTACATTCAGCTAAAGTATCAAGAAAATAGATTTGTGCTTCACCTGCCGCGTTCGAGAACTGTGGGGAATTGTATGCTTATAGCGATCGTTACTCATAGTGGGGAATATATCCGCTAACCTACAGGGGAGCAGCGTGGTGGATTAAGCTACTTCTCCTACATCGAGAAAGAGGTATATGCCCAGCAGTGGGGTGTTACAGGCTGAATCATGATCGTTGTACGCAAACGAACGCAGTTCTTTTATAATCCTCGCAATGCAATGTCAATCTGCGTACAGTCTGGATCGAGCATGAGTCCACTTACTAAAGAGTTAGTTCAATACTAAAGAGTTAGATAAATATTTTTATCCTTAGGATTTCGCAAGGCTTGAAAACAAAGTCTTCGAACAATGTGACATACGGTGCCGAGACGTGGACACTGAAGAAGGGATTAGTACAGAAGTTTAAAGACACTCAACGCGCAGTGAACAGTGAGGTTTTATCTTCCTGGTAAATAAATACACATATATTGCTCACTGTGTGTTCAGGCTTTGAGAGTGCTGGTCAAATACCATAGCTTATTAAAAATGTAGAAATATGGATTTATTGCGTAATGATACTCAGAGTGGTAATCTATTAGGTTATAAAGAGTGCGGACGAAACTTAAGCACAAAACTGAACGTTTTTACTTATTAGATATTATACAAATAATAAATTAACGGACTGGTGTTCCCAAAATTGTTCAATTGTTTTGGTTTGAAAATTTTTACACACCATTCCATGCGTCATTGAAATATGAACGAAAAATAAGAAATAGAAAAGTTTAACTGATCTGAATTGAGTTGAATGAACTAAATCATCATAGATCATGAGCCGAGATATTTCTGTGCATAAAATGTGTCATCCTGTTAAATCAGTGATAGGATAAATTCGGAGGAAATCTGCAGATCTCCATAAATATTCGAAGATATGCATATACTCGTTAGATCCCTCTGAGACGAACGTGGTATTTTAAGATTCAATTCCTAAAAGGAAAAAAGAGCTACTCTTCAGATGTAAATATTTAGTGACATTTCAAATAATCAAAGATAAAAACTGGCAAGTTAGCACAGTTGGCTGTTCCCAACTTTGCGCCCCAGGGGTTATGCGTTTTTTCAAATACCTTCTAGTGTAATATATATGTAAATTATGTATACAAGTTGGGATGGATTGTAACATCTCACAGATGGTTATGTGTCTCTTTCTACGTATGGAAGGAGGGAGTGTTTACATAAGTTTATTTAAAAATTTGTATATCGTTCTGTTGTTACCTAAAAGTTAGACATTAGGTACGTTACCAATCTATAAACAGTTGACTGTATGTGTATGTTACACTTATAAAACAAAAATAAATATTAAATCGGGAGTAATAATATATTTCCATAGAAGCGAAATAATACTCTTACGTAATGTTTACAAAAACAGACACCACGATATTATTTTTTCGCTTGATTACTTCGTATTACGCGGATGTATAGATTCTATTTAGACGATAATTCGAAGTATTACATTTGAAGGAAGAAAGCAATTTGGAAGTGTCAATAGCGATCGTAGCTAAAATGATTTATTGAGCCCCAAAACCCTTGAATTTGTTGATTATTGATATTCGAAACGAGAATACCTTATCAGTATAGTGACGTTTTTTATATAGATATAAATACACTTAAGAATATCATGCGCGACGAAATTTTGATATAAACATATATAATACAAATAAGATTTCAACATATTTAGATACTAGAAATATACGACTTGCATGTTAAATTAGCCTGTAATTGTAATATACTTTGTCACACTTTTATGTTGATAATTGTATTAAAAACTAGCTGCCTAGACAGACTTTGTTCTGTCAACAGCTTGTTCAATAATTGTCCCCACAATTTTTGTTTTTAATTTTTTTTAAGTATTAAAACCTTCCGTGGGATTTAAGGAACATACTAAAAAAATTGGCCGAATTGGTCGAGCCATTCTCCAGTTATGCGCTTAGCAACATTCATTTTTATTTTATAGATAGATTTATTCGTATCATATTACAACGTTTTTTTCCTTACGCTTACGCTTTATCCTGTAATATCCCACTGTTGGGCATAGGCCTCTTTCTCCATATAAGAGAAGGATCAAAGCTTAATCCACCACGCTGCTCCAATGCGGGTTTACGGATATATGCCCTACTATGAGTAACGATCGCTATCAGGCGTACATGATAACAACCGGGACCGACGGCTTAACGTGCTCTCCGAGACACGGTAAGAAAGACCCACAAGGACTGCACAAACACCCAGACCACGGCAAACATCTGTATGGGCAATATAAATGTTTGTCGTGTGCGGGGATCGTACCCGCAACCGCCAGCGCAACAGTCACAAATTAGTACTGTAACCGTTGCGCCAACACGTCGTTTTCTTCCTAGTAAATAAATAATTAAATAGTATTGAAAAATAAATAAATATTTTTGTCACACTGTGAATTATTGTAAACATCTTTAAGGTTCCTCTATGGTTCCTCTATCTACTTACACAATCAAAAAGTCCAAAAATAAATCGAATCAATCGCGGATATAGAAAGGTTTCAAAACCTAAACAATAAAATAGGACGGTGCCGAATAAATCTTCGGTGAAAATACAAAGTTTATTCGCTAGTTCAATACAACAGTATCAACAACCATTCAGAAACGGAAATCAAAACATTGCGTGATCCAGGAGTTTTATTTGATAAAAACTCGTTGCCATACCACAAATAGAGAAGAAAATACCAAAATCTCTTCAAAGGACTTGTAATCCGTAACACAAAAGACATTCGGAAGCCTAATACTAAAGTATTTCTATACAATAGTCTGTTTTGAAGTACCCTCTAATATTGTTTCGTCTGGAGGCCCTACTATGGATACCACATTTCAAGATTATAAAGAATACAAGAATAATTTTTCTTTTACATTTCTATTCCAATTTCCCAATTTTATTCTTGAATATAACGACAACAATTTAATATAAAACAATATTTACGTTTAATACGTTACGTGTACACAGAAAAATGTAAGAAAAGAATAAATAAATAAGAGAAATATATGAAAAAAAGACGGTCTGATCGCAAAATAGTGATCTCTTCCGGGCAATCTTTGATAGACAAAGAGAAAAGGCATAAAGAGAAAAGCGGAATATAAGTATAATAATGATAATTAATGTTTTTTTTTTTATAAAACAAATTAACATGCACATCTACATATGAAAATATATTTAATATTCAAGAATATGCGTTTTTAAAACGCTTGTCGTAATAAAACAGAGTTATATTCAATGTTGAATCTATTTTATGTATACTAATATAATAAAGCTGAAGAGTTTGTTTGTTTGATTGTTTGTTTGTTTGTTTGTTTGAACGCGCTAATCTCAGGATCTACTTGTCCGATTTGAAAAATTCTTTCAGTGTTAGATAGCCCATTTATCGAGGAAGGCTATAGGCTATATATCATCACGCTAAGACCAATAGGCGCGGAGTCCACGCCGACGAAGTCGCGCGCAGAAGCTAGTTTTTTATAAAATTATCAATATTCAAATAATGAGACATATGTTATACTCGTTGTAGTTGAGTTTCATTTCGACAGTTACCAATTACGCTAGTTGTATACAATGGCTTCCAGTCTTTTAAATTCACCTTAATTTTATTTGTTCCTAATATTTTTTTCTTATAATACACACACCTTTAAATGTTGTTAGAAATTTTTGTTTTCACTTTTTATTGTTGATTGATTTAATAAAGGAATTAAATATTTATTAAAAATTAGCGTTTCATAATTAATGACTTACTTCCCTTACGATGTGAATCCTGTCTCGGAAGTTCAGAAACACATCCAAAACAATCAAAACCGCACAAACCATGACAAACATCTGTAAGGCCGCATCCATTAGCGCACTTTGTTGCGCAATTTAACGAAAAATACAACATACACACGACGTTACTATACAAATAATATACCAATATTTATTAAAATTCTTTTGAAATTTATTGTTTTTTTTTTTACTATAGTTCCCTAACTCAAAAACGTAAGCTTTATTGTTTTTTTTTTTTTTTTTTTTTAAAGGTATTCCACGGCAGATGTAATTAATATAAAATAATAAAAACCAGTATTTTTGTTAATGCTCAATCATTTAGAAGACATAAAGCTACATGTATGTGGGTTGCACATTAGTTTTATTTAGACAGCGAAAATAATATTTATTGAGTTTTGGCACAGCATATCTTGCATAAAACATAGAGCAGCACGACTGGTAAGTACCTTATGGAAAATCAAATAGTAATGCGCTCAATTAGTATTCCTCTGGTGACTAAGGAATAAAATAATAAAAGTAAAAAATAATAGTCTTCACTTCGAAGATTCCGCAATCCTTGAAAACAAAAGTCTTCGAACAATGCGTCCTGCCTGTGTTAACATACGGAGCCGAGACGTGGACACTGACGAAGAGACTGGTCCACAAGTTTAAAGTCGCTCAACGTGCAATGGAACGGGCTATGCTTGGGGTGTCTCTCAAGGATAGAATAATTACAAATGAGGCTATCCGCGAGAGAACGAAAGTAACCGACATAGCCCATAGAATTAGCAAGTTGAAGTGGCAGTGGGCTGGTCACTTGTGTCGCAGGACCGATGGCCGCTGGAGCAGACGTGTCCTGGAGTGGAGACTGCGTCTTGGCAAACGCAGTGTGCGACGTCCTCCGGCCCGTTGGAACTTGGGGAGGCCTATGTCCAGCAGTGGACTGCGATAGGCTTTTGTAATATTTCTGATGTCTCAAGCGTCCATACTCGAACCGTACGCCTGTTTGCACCCTTGTGGAGTAAAATGTTATTATTATTATTATTAATAAAAATTCTAAGTTTACATTAATTACATCTTAGATTAAAGTTATTAAATAACGTATATATCTTAAGTAATTATAGCATACCCTTGTAAATTAAAATCTAGTATGTAATAAAACAGCATGAAACCTGCCTGAAATATACCTTGATACTGACTCAATGTCTATAAGCACCATCTTTATTCATAGAGGCTACCTGCCTGCTTTATTTGCATTTTATTGAATGAGGCAAAAAGTTTTGCGTTTTATCGAATACATTATATCGAGCTGTTTTTTTCTATATTGTTTTGAATTAAAAAAAAAAAGATAAATTGGTACAGTTTATTTGAAAAAATAAATTGATATAGCTTTTCTTAATAGCAAGTATTGCAGATGTGTCTAACTGAGGTAGTGCACAGCAGGAAATTCCCTGCTTAAAAAATGGAGCAGCCCGACTGGGCAGTACCTCGACCTTACAGAAGATCAAAGCTAAATAATACTACTTTCAAGCAGTGTTGTGTTCCTGTTGGTGAGTCAGGTGACCAGAGCTCCTGGGGGGGAATTGGGGGGTACGGTCGGCAACGCGCTTCTGATACTTCTGGTGTTGCAGGCGTCTATAGGCTACGGTAATAGCTTATCATCAGGTGAGCCGTGCGCTTGATTGCCGGCTTAGTGATATAAAAAAAAAGATGTTTAGTAAATATTAGACAATGAGCCACTAACTATCAAAATACATTTTCAATAACAACGAATCTGTTTCAGTCAAAACATTCAAAAAATTATTATCAACATAATTAATTCCTCAGTTATGGTTAAATTGTTTTGCATTTACTCTTACCCATTATACATTTAAATTGACTACATAAATAATTTTGTTACGAATAATTTGCATAACTACCGGCTTTTGCCATCTGCTTGACGTCGCTATAAGTCTCAATTAATTTTGTATTATATACGACGCAATACTTCAATCAGTTAATTACGTTAGTTTGATTTTTATGTTTTGCATATTAAGCCGATTTCAATAAACTTTAATGAGATTTTAAAAATAAATATATATAAAAATAATTTGAAATCGTTAGAGTTTGTCAGTCAGTCAGTCAGTCAGTTCAGCCTATTGCAGTCCACTGCTGGACATAGGCCTCCCCAAGTTCGCGCCAGACATCCCGGTTTTCCGCAATCCTCATACAGCCTACACCGGCAATCTTACGAAGATCGTCGGTCCAACGGGCCGGAGGACGTCCCACACTGCGTTTGCCAAGACGCGGTCTCCACTCCAGGACACGTCTGCTCCAACGGTCATCGGTCCTGCGACACAGATGACCAGCCCACTGCCACTTCTACTTTCGTTCTCTCGCGGATAGCGTTAAATAATATAACTTAACAAATATTAAATCTAATATATATCTGCTGAGCAACTTAAACAGCAAGTAGATTATAATCTAATATTAGAATTCTTTAAATTTATTGCAAATGAAATGTATTTCACGAAAAGCCATTAGTAGCCTTATAAAATATCAGAAGAGTCGAACAAACGAACCTCATTTATCGTAAAAATACGACTTAAATTAGTCATAAATTTACTGCAAACAATAAACGTCGTTTGCTTATAAAATTTTCAGATTTTTTTCATTTACTTTTTAACATGAAAGTATCGATCTTTTGAATGAAAGCGTAATTTTGTCTCCAAACTTTCCTAATGTTTTTATCAATCAATCTTTTCCGAGCAATAAATGTCAGTTGCTGTGCTAAAAGAGATTTTCGAATCGTATTTCATTGTGGGTAAACAAATAGATCGACAGATTAGTTAACAAACTAACAACATTGCCAGCAGTTATTGTTTGTTGCAAACTAAACATAAATTTTAAATTTTATTGCATTTAGAATATACAAAGTCACAACAAGAGTTGAAATACTCGCTGTTAGTAATAGTTTAGATTTATATATTTTCTTTTATATTGATTGTTTAAAAATTAGCAATAATTATATAAAATCAAAATCTCGTTGGGTTTTGTCTAGTTAAAAATTTCAAGTCACAGATCAAAATCTTTATTTTTTTTGAGTTCAGACTGGACATCCCATAATATTAGTATATGTAATCTGTTTTGTATGTGTAATTGAGACGTTAAAAGAAAATTTTGTTCGAATTCATCTTACGTTCATAATCCTCCTTATCGTAAATGTGAACATTTCTTAGTATTTTTAAGAACGATAACTTAATATAAAACTGAAAAAAAATGTATAAAAATTTATTATGGTTAATTGTACCTACATAATGTAACGTTATAAAAAATCAATTGATTGCTGCTTCTGAGATGATTTATCACCGTTACAAACTAATTAATAAAGTCACTTTATTATCTCTAGTCTGTTGAATATTTAGAAAGTAATATTTATTATATTATAGACTAGATGTCTGTTATCTTTTTTTGTTTTTTTTTTTTAGTATAGAAACCTGCCGTGGGATTTAAGGAACATACAAAAAAAAATTCCGAATTGGTCGAGCCATTCTCCAGTTATGCGCTTAGCGACATTCATTTTTATTATATAGATAATTGTGTTTGCTCGCAAACGAAAAAAAAACCGACTTCAATTACATCGACATGTAGGTAATACAACTTAATAAGACTAATAATTAGATCTCAATCAAATTTAAACAAGACTACATGACAAGTATTAACTTTCGATTACAGTAAAAATCATCAAAATCGATAAACTCAGTGAAAAGTTATGCGGTTTAATACAATGTAGTTCGACGAAAAAGTAGTCGAGTAAATACGCATTATTAGATATAACTCTAAAAGTACTTGTCAGATCTCAATTACATTTAAATTGGACCACATGACACGCAACACCTTTCAGTTAAAATAAAATTCATCGAAATCGGTCTACCCAGTCAAAAGTTCGGAGCTAACAAACATAAAAAAAATACAATCGAATTGAGAGCCTCCTCCTTTTTTGGAAGTCGGTTAATAAGAAAGTAATAAGTAAGATTTGTTATTGATCACGATATCATAGGTAAACTTAATCATATTTTTGCTCTCAATTTTATCATATTCCAGCATCGTTTACATGATTTATTTATACATAAGAAAGGTAAGGCCTAGTTTTAGTTTGAAGTTATGGATCGAGATAGTGGATACTCAATTCATTTGGATGGTATGATATCAATTTTTATTTACAGAATCTAGTTTGAGGCATTAGACTTTTTTTTGCAAAATTTTCTTATTTGTGTGTAGATTATTGTTAGTATTACTGTCTCTTTTAATAAATACGTAACTTTTAAAACTTTGTCTAATGTATCTCGAGCAATAAGACAACTTAAAATAGAATTTAACTTCAAACATTTATATTCCATACCACAAATAAACAATTACTCCGTAAATACTCTTTCATTTTAATGTAGTTTTCATTCCACCCACATACCTTTTTGTCTAAGGACAAATATTGAACAAAATTTTGGGAATGATTATGTGTCATAATAATTTAAAATATTAATGGTACCTATAAATAATGTTACTTTATTGCAAGTTTCATTCGACATCACTCTTGTGTAGTGGTGTGTGTATGCGCTCAAACATCGCCGATTTCGTTCGTTGTTCTCCACACCGTGCCCCGGAGAGCACGGGTCGGTACAGGTTGTTATCAAATACACCTGATAGCAATCGTTACTCTTACCATCAACCTACATAGAGAAAGAGGCCTATTCCCAGCAGTGGGATGTTACTGGCTGAACCGCGTCGTGTCATTGTAAGTTGAAAATTACTTTAGATAAATTCTAAAATACACAATTTATCGATTACCAAAAGAATTATTCAAACTTTTTAAGGTAAAATAAAATACGTCATCCCAAAATATACACACATTTTTTCCGGACTATTACAAAAGAATATTGAAATCGTAAGTAATTTTTTAAACACTGAAACGTACAAATCACACATAATATATTCACTGGATACTAACATCTCCTCAAATCACCGACCTCCAATCTAAAACCCAATCGTACCACAGTCGTCACATCAACGGAAACTGTTCTTGGCGGGCTTTCAATCGCGTTCCCGTTAAATGATCCGATACATTGGTCACTTCTTCACGAAAAGGGAACGATAAGGTATTGAAGGAATTCGCTTATTTCTCTTGTTTCATTCGATTAGGTTTCCCTTTGTTACATCGGTTGTACTTGAAAAATATTTGTTGTTTCATTGTTTAAGCTAGATTAGACTGAGGGAGTGTTTTAATTTATCTTACGTAGGAAAAATGTTTTTTTCGGAACACACATTTTTCAGTCAGCTTGCGTGCGTAAGCACATTCCACACAAACTTTCGTTTCTTAATTTACCATCGAAGGGAATTTATCTCCTTAAAACGGAATTTAACCTTCATTTATAAATTATGTTTGAGTAATAATTTTTTTATTATAACTGCAATATTTTGTAAACAAAATTTCTTAAAATTAAATCTTTTCTTATTTAATCAGCAAACTTTCGGTTTAAATTTTTATATATTAGATTTCCTAAATTCACGAAACAACGACAAACGACAAGCGTTGCTTACTTGTAATAACTCCCTGGTTTCTATTAGTTTGATGGGAATGTTTTATAGCCTAATAATTGGTAAAAAATAGGCATTCTTAAAATATTAGCAGTCTGGAATAATTTTTGTAAAGCTTGCAAATTTTTGTAAACAATAACATATTACGAGTAAAGATCAGTGTAAAAAGGCGGTCTTTTTTTTAAATCTTAATTTTTTATAGAAGGTTTGTTCACAAGTTGAACATGCCACCCTCATTTTTACACACTAAATCTTACACACGACGCTTAAGACATAATTATTTGTACAATTTTATGCAATTTTTTTTTCGCTAAGAGAAAAAGAAAGGTGGTCTTATCGCTAGAAGAGCGATCTCTTCCAGACAACCTTTGGGCATATAGGACACGGCATAGTGGTAGGAGGTGGATGGAATGAAATGAACGGACGGACGGATATGACAGCGAATGACGTGGAAAATAAAACAAGTACGTATAAGTGTATACATTTATTCAGTTAGGCTGTAATATTACAAAATGAATTTCCTACTACAAAAGGTACTTAATAAATTCAACATTTACGATATATTTGTCTGGATGCCAAGATAGGTCGGGCCTATTTTATTAAAAACGGTTACTGGCATGCCACTTACCATTAAAGTTTTCAACAATCAAAACCTAAAACAAAACTCAAATTTAAAGTAGCGTTCGAAACGTTTTCTATATAAAACTGAACATTAGAAATAAGGATGACATATTTTTTCGCCATATCGTGAAAGCAGTGTGATAGAAAACGATAGGTAGGTATGGTAGTTATCGGTGTGGGCTTAGCTGTATAACTTTGATAGTTATATTAAAAAGCTGAGTAACCATTTTTCTCAAAACAAATTGTTTCAATATCATTGAGCACAGCAGGAAATTTCCTGCTCAAAATATGGAGCAGCACGACTGGGGTAGTAACGACTGTTGGTGAGTAAGATGACCAGAGCTTCTGCGGAGATTTGGGGGTAGGGTCGGCAACGCGCTTGCGATGCTTCTGGCGTTGCAGACGTCTATAAGCTAAAGATTACCTTTAGCTAAGCTATTAAGCTTACCGTCAGGTGAGCCGTACACTTGTTTGTCGACCTAGTTATATAACAAAAAATTGAGTTTTGTTTTAAAATTTTGATATTATTTAATATATGTTTATTTTCAAACCCAACATTAATATATTTTTTGTTATATGAAGCTTCGAGGTAATATTAAAAAAGATGAAGCCAATTATCATCAAGTTCTTCGGCTTCACTAGAGTTTGACTCTAGTTTACTTATAATAATTATTTAACATAGAAATTCTTTCCATACTTTACTTATTATAACAACGACAAATATTACATTTATTAAAAGTTATTACATTAATTTGTTATAAAATGAAGTTTTGTTTAAAAAGTAAAAATCAGTAGACTTTTTTTTTAGTAAAAAAAAATTGAGTAAATTTTTGAAAGTAAAGTGCAAAAAAATACAATCTTCGAGTAACATTCAATTACTGAAGTTTAATAATAAATTAAATTATTTAATTTTTATCCTATTTTAATTATTCCCTGTATTCTTAGTTTTTATAATAAATTCTTAATATAAGTGTATTTTTGTTGTTTCTCATAAACTTTTATGGACCATAATTTTTATATATTTTATAACTGTTGATAAACAAACAGTCTCTATCGCAAAAATTGTCGGTTCAGGTTCATCAGTTTTTTAAATGTCAAATGTAAAAGTATTTTATTTGAGATACAAAATTTAACTCAAAATGTTTAGGTTTTGTTAGTCTTTATTTCTATACTTTAATACCAATTAGATATTGATCATATACAAAACATTTTAAAAATTGATGTTTTTGGCGTCCTGTCACTTAGGGTGGATTTAGACCAAACGAACAAAGAGCTAGAGCTAGAACAAGAGCTTTCTTTCTTGATCTTCGAACACTCGTATTCATATATACAGAGTGTATTTGGAACGCATTGAAAAACGAAGAGGTATGATAGTGTTGGCTTAACCTGACGTGATACAAGTGAAAAAAAAGCGAAAAGAAATTATTTTTTTTTCCTGTTTTCATCATTTTTTTGGTATAGTCCGGTTTGGGAAAAATGATGAAACAGAAATTTGAAGATAATGCTTTAAAATAATCGTGTTTGGAACAAACTGTCATTGTAATGCAAACCGTTCATACGCGCCATCAGCTGACAGAGGTCAACGGCACGAGGTAAACGTACTCGCCGCCGCGCGCACGTTTAATTTTCGTTCCGCCGCCTCCCGCGACCCGCGCGGCTCGCGGTCAACGACTACTCGTCACAATGTGTATGATACATTGCTGCCTCACATAATACATAAGTCCTAAAATGTTCTTAAAAAAACGTTTCTGGGATAAATGGTTATATGCATTATATAGTATATAAATAGTATATTACGTGGTTTAAATCTTACAAAGCGTTCCAAATACACCCAGTATAACAACGAAAGAATGCTCTACGCCTGTTTACACTAAAAGAATTTGATAAGAATTTGATGTAGTGGGGATAGAATGAGCATTCGCTCGTCTGATGTAAATCGACCATTATGGTCGATTATGGTATTTACATCAGATGAGCGAATGTATAATAACACTTTAGGGGTTAATTGTATTTTAAAGTGCTTTTCTAAAAATTTACATTAATAAACTTCATAGGTACATATTTGGTAATAAAATATTTATATATGTTTTAAATAAAAATATCGAAACACTATTTTACACCAAAGACACATCAATAAATATATACAACATGAACACTTACTTTGATAGATTTTAATTTTACCTGTTTCGATATAAAATTGTATACACAAACGTTAATGTTACACCCATATGGAATTTTGTTCATTAGAAAATATTGCATACTTAGGATAAAATATACACTAATTTATGGTCACAACATCATACACAAGACTACGTAAAGCGACTTTAGTCGCTAATTTTATAAATCTATTAGTTTTCATTTTTAACTTACAGCACTTATTTAATAAATTCAGAAAACACTAGTTTCTTAAATGCTTTAAAATTAAATCATCTCGTAAAAGTAGGTATATTGGATTAACAATGTGATTTTAGTACATAAACAGAAAACAAAATTTGTTTAGAGATAAGTCAAATGCAAAATATTTATATCGTATAAATCTTTCAAGTTAAAACGATCGCGAAAAACCAAAGAAGTCATCAAAACTTTTACTAAATTGTAGTTCTCCAGTTGTTCACTAGCGGCAGTACCTACTGTTATGTCAAAATATGTAAGCAATAATTGCACAATTTATCACTATTGCTTGGCTCTGGCAAGTTACTTAAATAACCTGGAGTAATTTGACAACTAGTAAACTAAAAATTTGATGATGTTTTACCGATATAGTATGATTAAGGTAAAAAAAATAGATAAAGATTTAAAGTCAGGACGAAAATATAGTTACTATTATTGTTAGTGAAGGGTGTGAGCACAAGATGACAATCTGAACATTAGGTATACGTTAAACTAACATCTTTAAGAAAAGGATCTATTAGCAACATAAGACAAATTATATATTAGATATATAAATGCAATTTGACTTATCTAAGATCAAAATTATCAACCGCTATATAATTTTGTCTAGACCCAATGACTCGACTATCCGATGCTATTCGGATAGAATTTAAAATATTAATCTATGTAATGCTCCCAGTTTTATCCACCTGATTTAAGCTATACTAACGTGGTTTTCGGGAGATTCGGTTATATTGGCACAATTTAATGTTTTAATATCTTTTATTTTTAAATGGTAGTGAGATAATAATTTTTAAGATTTGGGTGTGTTTGTATATGAAAACTAGCATGTTTAACATCGCCAATGTTTTCTTGATTCCGGGTTATGTTGTATTGACTTGCTTAAGATGACCATATGTATCGTTTCAAGTAGAAGAGTATCGTTGGCTGTTTGTCCCGAATTTCGCGGCGAAGATGGACCTGTCCCGCTATCACAAACACATGAAACAATTCCAAAAACAATTTAATTATATCCTATATTTTAGGAGTTATTAACTGAGGTAGGGCACAGCAGGAAATTTCCTGCTCAAAATATGGAGCAGCCCGACTGGGGTAGTACCTCGACCTTACAGAAGATCACAGCTAAATGATACTGTTTTCAAGCAGTGTTGTGTTCCTGTTGGTGAGTAAGGTGACCAGAGCTCCTGGGGGCGATTGGGGGATAGGGTTGGCAACGCGCTTGCGATGCTTCTGGTGTTGCAGGCGTCTATAGGCTACGGTCTTACCATCAGGTGAGCCGTACGCTTGTTTGCCAACCTAGTTAAAAAAAAAAAGTTATATTCCTAGGAATTTACAACTCAACAATTTAGTTCATATTGTATAGCGTAGGTACTTATAATTTATTATTAAAGCTCTAATGAGCACTACTAAATGTCACGTTACGTGACGTTTTGACACGTAAAATAAATGATAATGTTAGGAAAGTTATTCTACGTGTTTCTCCAGAATTAATAGATCATTCAATAATTGTAAAATTGTATTATAATTTTGGTACCTGTTCTACAAAAACGTGTCAGCCGGTCTCCTTGGGGCTTGAGCGTCACAGTTATTGTTTATCTGAAGTTGAGTATCAGGGAGATGGAGTCTAACTTTCCGGGAGTTACTATTGCACTGGTGTAGACGCTGCTTTGGATTTTTGATACTGTCATCCTTCACCTGTAGTAAGAAATATTAATTCTTATTTTATAAATTAACAATGCACACAGCTTTATTTACGTTTCAGTTAATTATTCCCCTTCTACAAAAAAAAAAAAAACGTGTCGTGAGAAAATAATATAGCCCTTACTTTTCTCCATTCTGGTTTTCTGACGCTAAAAAAATTTCGAATCAGATCAGACAAACAAATAAATGCAAGAAGACGTTATATTACATCTATACTAATATAATAAAGCTGAAGAGTTTGTTTGATTGTTTGTTTGTTTGTTTGTTTGTTTGAACGCGCTAATCTCAGGATCTACTGGTCCGATTTGAAAAATTCTTTCAGTGTTAGATAGCCCATTTATCGAGGAAGGCTATAGGCTATATATCATCACGCTAAGACCAATAGGAGCGGAGTCCACGCCGACGAAGTCGCGCGCAGAAGCTAGTGGATTATAACGCCCAACGAAGTGGGCACGGGTCGGCTAGTATAAGATAAAATTGTAAATTGAAACTCATTGAGTAATCAATTCAATTGTGTTGTATTGTATTAATGTCCGCGAGTTAGTGACAAGGTGATTATAGTCTGTTGTTTTTATTCAAAAAACTGTTAAAACTGTAATATTTGTGTCTAATAAGTGGCATATTTCACATTAAAGACAACATTAGATACAATTTTTAATATTATACCGTCCCTCAAAATGTTATTCGAGGGTAAGCATTTGATTTCTTAACCTAAATAATATGACAACAAAGCGTGTTCGGTAGCTATAGAGACGCCATGTTATATGTGTTCAACCTTGACGCTTTCTCGTGTCTGGTATAACGCTTACAGACACTTTTACTGACAAGTACCGCCCAGCTTTTTTGATAAAGAGGTCTGCAAAGGACACGATGGAGTGACAAATTATTAATTGAATTTAGTAAACAAAATTATGAAAATAAAAGAATTTAAGAGACTACAATTTAAATTTCATTACTTCAGATTTTATTAATTGAAAGAAGTATTTATATAATATGCGCGTAAACGAAAAAAAACGACTTAAATTACATTAACTACTAATACTCGTACAATTTCGAAAAAAATTAACAAAAGCTCTAATCACCACAACAATTTTCGAATGATCCCCTCGAATTCTCTAGGATGTCATCATCAGATCCTGGCTACTTATCATGGTACCACTCTTGGCATATCTCCTTTCCAATAAAAATAATCTTCAAAATCGCTTCATAAACGACGAAGTTATCCGCGAACATACATAACAAAAAAATATATATATACGTACGGTCGAATTGAGTAACCTCGTCCTTTTTTGAAGTCAGTTAAAAATATAGTTGTGATAAAAAATTTTTTATAAAAATATAAATAGCGTGTAGTATTCAATCTTTCCAACCTCTCCACCGTATAGTGGTGCGTGTGCGATTTCGATTTCCACTCGGGATGGTTTTTTTTCTATTTGTAAAAATATTATTATTTGTTTTCGGTTTGGATTCTCTGTGTATCTCCCCACCGTGCCTTGAGCACGTGAAGTTATGGTTCCCGGTTGCTATCATATACACCTGATAGCGATCGTTACTCATAGTAGGGAACATATCCGTCAAACCGCAGTCGAGAAGCGTGGTGGATTAAGCTCCGATCCTTCTCCTACATAAACAAAGAGGTCTATGCCGAGCAGTGGGATATTTATATTACAGGCTGAACCGTGAATGGTGATTCAATCTTAAAAAAAGAAACATTAATAATGTAAAAAAGCCCATGATTAGAAATGCCGGAAGTGTAATTTTTATCAGATTTATAAGGTCTACCTAACATCATGTAAAATTTTACATTTTGGTATTAATACAATAAGTGTAACTTAATTTTTTTTATGTCACGATATATGTAGAAAACAGAATTGAAGTTGCTAAGACAATAACAAGAGGCTATGCTTGCGATAACATTGAAATTAATTATCATAATGATAAAATCATGGATATAAAAGTATATCTTTAGTAAATATTCATTAAGGTTTGTAATTTTGTGACTCGTTCTGGCATTTTACCAAAGATATTACAGTCGCCAGAGAAAAGAGTATTACAGAGCCGGACGTTAATTTTGAATAACCACAGCACTTCAAGACCTTCATTAGATTGTTCTTTAAAAACAAAATGTTATGCTCAATATTTGATTATAATTTAAAAAGTTCAATATTAGTGAGACCTTAAACACTTTTTCTTTTGTTTTTATTAGATTATTCCTGAATTTTTATATTTGAAAACTTTATGGAAATAAATTTTAGTAGGTATATGTAAAACGAAAGAAAAAACTATATAAAAATGAAATGTACGTGAATAAATACGAAAAATCTTTTAAGATATTTTATTTCTAAGTATTTGTATGTTATGCATTTTTCTACTAATCATATTGGAAATATCGAATGAACTTTTTACTGGCAAAATAGACTTAATTTAAATTTTTTTTCGAGTATTAGTAATATGATATTGTGAAAAAATACGAGAAAATACTCGTAACAAACGTATATGTAAATCTAAGTTTAGTTCATAAAAGTAATATTCTTTTTTCCATATTTTGGTCAACAGATTTTATGTATAGGTTATTGTTCCTATGTAACAAAACGAAAAATACGGGACGCTTTGCGCTATGACGCAACAAGAACGATTCTAAGATGTATCCTACTTATTCTAATGCGACAATAGTCCTTTACTTTTATAACAATGGGTGAGTAAATCCATTGAAACGAGAGTATTACGTAACCTGCTCTACATTGCGTCCGTACCAGCAAAAAACAATTGCAAGAAACGAACTCACGCTGTACACGAATAGATACAAAAACGTAGTTCATCAAGATCAATTTTGTTCAACACTAAAATGGGTGTTTAATTGTTTTTATTGAAATTTTTTATAATTATCTTTACGTTAAGAGCTTAGGGTTAGTTAGTAGCTAGATAAAATGTATTTTTGTGTATATGTAGAGAAATGTGGAGGTGTACTTAATATTTGGGAGTTAGGTTAGTTTGTAGGACCATTAAGGTTTAATAATTAAGTAATGCCTTAATATTAAGTTAACATAGCCAGTTAAGTTAACGTAGCTAGACTAATAATGTAGGATAGGTACCAGTACCACACAGTAGAGCGGGTTAAGGTTCATTCAGGATTTTTTTCGGTGTTGTTTTCTATAACCATCAAATATGCAGGCAGGTCATCTAATATTATAGGTATCAAGAAAAAAAAGATCAAAATTATATTCCTGAAATAATTTCCTGGCTTAAAGGAATTAAAAGATATTTTCTTACCCGGATTGTGAGTTCGTGTCTGGTGCGTCGGTGTGATGATGTCAGGAGTTCAGTATGAGCCCTGGATTCGTTCACCGCGGAGCTGTCGCCTGTCTTCATCCAGCACCACAACCACTTGTATGGAGGAATATTTCTGTATTGAATAATACAAAATGAATCCACTTTTAGAAGAATTATAAATATGAAAGTTGATGCTAAAAATGTACTGCGATAGAACGTGACTAAAATTCTTGAGTTAGTGCATGACAAAATTTGAATTCTTCTTTTATTTATTTATTTTTGTAAATTTAATTGCAAATGAAGGTAAAAATACAGAAGTTGTCTTTTAAAAGTTTCTAATAGTTAATAGTAATTCCGTTATTATACTAAAAATATGTATTACAATATCAGAAGTTCACGTTTCAGCTACGAAATTTCTGCGAATATTTACTTATATTTCAGAACTTTACCAAGTCTTTTGTTTTAACAAAATGTACCATTAAGGACATAAATGCAAAAATCGAGGTACTTTAGACTCTATTCTAAGAAAAATGAGTGAAATTAAGTTAGTAATGGTAGCTGAAATTGTGTCTGTGAAAACATAATGTTTGGTAATTTTATTAAAACTTGCCTGGCTTTCTACCAAGTTTGAAGTTGTACATTAAATTTGTTTCTAAATTTATTTAAATGCACGCGTTGACACAAAAACGAGAACCTTCAAAACGGAATAAAGTTTATAATCCATGGCCTGAAGTTGAATGACATGGAAAACTAGTTCTGTTATTGTATTATGTTTCTTTTGTGTTGCAGATCTGCAAAAAAACATTTTGAGTAAATATGACCTTTTAAAGCTTTTAAAATCTCGATCGTATTTTACAAGCATCATCATCTCTAGAGTGCCACAAAATCAGTTATAAATTTTTATTACTCTTTGGCTCGTAAAGACTTACAACATTATGCTATTAACTTTTTTTATTAATGTCAACGTTGAACTTGAAACAAAAAAGAACAATGTCTGTACTGTACTGTAAGTGAGGCCGCACACCACAGCTACATTTGTATTACGATAATTGTAGTGCCACATTTGAAACGCGACACATTTATCGCCCCCCCCCCCCCCCTATATTTGTATGTAAACCCGCACATCAAGGACACATATGTAGTAGGTGCGGTTTGTGGCAAGATGTCTGCCACGCCACACGAATTCAAGATCGAACACGTTCGTTTTTTGTGGCGCGAACATAGAATAAAAATGCGGGAAAATGAAAGAATGTTGAATTTTATGTTGAATTTATTGCAGTCTGCAGAGATTGAAAAAAATCGCGTTTAAATAAATTTATTGAACTGATTAATTGAACAATTTATAATTTATTGAACAATTTGATTTGATTGAACTAAATTTTATAATAATTGGTATGTGTTTTCATATTCATTCTATGAACTTTTCTTCTTCGGATCGTAATTCTTGCGCAATTTTGAAATTTCCGTAAACTACAATTTTGATTAAAAGGGTGAACTCAATAATGTTTTTTTTTTTCTCATTAATCGCCTCATCAAAAAATCGTCATCGTCAGACAATGATGTCGACATTCTGACTTCTGTTGTTAGTGCCACGCTACAATTGTGCTTCCGATGTGCGCACACACGACACATTTGTCGCCGCTTAAATTGTATCGCAGTAATTGTGGCGCTGTAAATGTATGTTGAGAGTAGCGTGTGGCGGCGGTGTGCGGCCTCACTTACAGTGTAAACGTTCCGCTACTGTGTACTTACTCTCTTTCTCTTTAAGGAAAAAAGGTTGGAGCTAAAGCTGCTTCGCTTTTTCATTATTGATTAATGGTATAATCGTATAATATTTTAGATTACTAATATATATTACGATATATATTACGATTACTAACATAAGATTTTAGACATCATCGTGATTCTCTGTGTGTGAGTGTGTCATCTCGTAATCAAAACATTCGCAGTCAATGTCGAAATATCAAGCTCCGCAAAGCGAAAATAATAAACATGGTAAATATACCGTTATCGAATAATTTTGGCATAATCATGTCTTATTACATGAGCAGTATTTAATAGTTGAAGATTGGTGTCACATCAAATTGTTGTTTAGTAAGATATTTTGTGACTGAATAAAACTGTTAGAAAAAGGATGTATGAATAATGACAATGAAATCTGCATATAAACGGTAATTCGAGTATTGGTACACTCAGTGACGTTGCTAAGTAAAGACTGTGTATTAAAATATATTTGACATAAGTATATAATTATAATTATGTTTTATATTACAGAGGTGGCAAACGAGCATACTATCCGCTGGTAAGCGGGTACCGTAGTATCTTGAAGCCTACAATACTAGGAGCATTACATACGCCTCACCGACACTATCTGAATAGAGGTAGTGGAGTTTTTGTTGATTTTATTAAACGATTTAGGCTATATATTATTCAGTTTTATTTTATTGATCAAATATACAGACAGGAACAGACGACTGTGTGAGTAGTCGAGTACGTTAAATGTGTTTGTTTATTTATTTATATGCTCTTGTAAATCATTTTCAATATCAAATCACTCTGTTGAAATGTTAAAGTAGATTAGACGGAGAAGTGTTGTAATTAAGACAATTCTGACAAGATATATAGATGTCATGTTTTGTTTATAATTGGTTGAGAAATATAGGACTAGAATACTAAATTAGCTTTCGGAGACTAGTCACACTGTTACTTAATACTTGAATAATTGTATTAATTTGAAATATATTCAATACATTTAGTTGACAGACAAAATGTATTTTAAGCTAGAAATAGTCATATATTCTAATGTAATGAAATGTTATTAACCTGAGTAGAATATTTGAGTATCAAATATTTCAAATATATTATATTTCTAATTAGACGGATTAATAGAAGAGTAATTTATTATTTTATAATTTTCAGCGTATCAGTTGTTAATAATAGTTTATACATCACCATTAGATTATTTAAATTAAATTAAAACATTTATTTCTTCATAAACTCATATTATACATACTTAACGAACAACAGAAAATGTTTATATTTTTAAATAACTAACAATAAGAGATATCAAAACAATTTTTTCAGACTAGCAATTAACAATAACTGTGTAGAACAAGATAAAATAATTGTGTAGGACAAGACTCCCTAAATTAAATAAAAAAATAAACAAACAAACATATTATAACGTAAATGGCATATTTTATTACATTAGGTACATCACAAACTTAAGTAAAATACAGAATGTTAACCACCATTATTATTATCCATATAAATTTTTATATTAGATGAAATTCTGTTTATTTACTTATGAAAATGAAGAATTACGTATTATGAAGAAAATCGTTAATTATGGTCTTTGTACTCACCGGAGACTAATAAATATCCTACTCGAGAAGATGAAGTAAATGACAGGATTAGCAGCTGAGTTTAATGGCGCGAGGCTCTGGATCAGTGAGGCGATAGCTATGTTCACTTGGGTATTGGGAACATAGCCGTACACTTGGAGGAGGTCAAAGATCATGTACGGAGACCAGCAGAGGACGAATACTGTAAAGAAAGGAACTTCATAGTGATATTGGGTAACAAGTTTGATAGCGGTTTTGTAAATCAATTCATTGCTTTAGAAATATACAACTTTTATATCACAATGGTGGAAATCATGCGTTTTGTACTCTATCCCACTTTCATATCCTTGCTTCACAAGGTTTTTGGCTACTTTACTCACCACAGAAACATAACACTACTTAAAGCTGTATTATCTGGCTGTGATCTTCTAGTTACTTCCCCAGGTAGGCGGATTGATCTAGACTTTTGGTAAAACAAATATTTAATACTCTGCCTACCTCATGCCTATAGACTCGGTATGCTTAAAATTTGTATAATTTTAAATCTGTTATTTCATTTATAAATATGTAGGCTACCTACGCTGTTGTTGATATTCACCTACCCTCAATCATTCTATTATTCGAGTCGTTCTGACGTGTATGTCAGTACCTGTGATTATTCGAGTCATTCTGTCGTCGGCTAAGGCATTCTTGGCTCTGGCGTGGTGCGGTGCACTTGTGTATCCTGCTAGTAGCTTAACCTCGACTCTTCTAATAGTTAGTTTGTGTACACGAATTAATTGTTACTGATTGGGCGACTCGACCGGTGGTGGTGAGTGCTGTAACGATCTCCTACTATGCAATGATAACCATTCACCATATTTATGATAATCTTAGACACGTCACCATTTTGTAACGCTCTCCTATGCTATGGGGTGCGGTGAGAAAGACCCCAACATATATAAATTTATAACATCCTGGTCACGAAGACCAATTGAAACGATCTACTACTATATTGGATATATTTAAATATCCTTATCATCGCGGCAGCAATTGTAACTATACCTATGACATGGTAACTAATCATCATGCTTATGATAAACCTGGTCACGTGGACCAATTTGTAACACTATCATGGTAGTGGCGTTACAAGCTAATATTAAGCTTAAGAGGACATTAAATGTCTTTGGCCTTATAGTTGTGATCGTCTAGTATGAGGAAAGACTCTACGTTGTGTTTGATTTTTGTTTCAGAGTAACTTCAGTTCTTTTTATGGTATGCCGAAGGAAAGACATAGTATATGTTATTAGAAGCCTTGATTTCTATATAAACTCTAACTAACATCCTACCTAGCCACTAATTTAAAATAACATCCCTGCACAATGACATTAAATTACTGAATTTAATTTATCCTAAGATTTAATTGAAAGATATTTACACTTACCAGTGATATAAATACTATAGATACTAACTTCTGTAATACTATTAAAAGGAAAGAAGGATATAACACCTTATAATTAACTTATTTAGAATTAATAAGACTTAGTAAATTACACTTACCAGTGATATAAATACTAAAGATAGCTAATTTCTGGAATGCTGTTAAAAGGAAAGAAAGATATAATACCTTATTAGTAAATTAATTAGGAATTAATAAAATTTAGTAAAATTAGAACCGTTAAGAATAAATAGTAATAGACTTATTTATTTAGAAATAGCTATCACCTATTGTTTAACTAAATATCTGACGTCTCCTTAAGAATGTGTAAATTATAATTGCTAATATTTTTAGTAAATCTAGATAGCTAAAATAGAAATAAAGTTAAATAATTATATATAGGATATTCTATAATGACATTGATTAATTGAATAGTGTCTAAGTTTCTTTTACATGTATTTTTAGTTCAAACCTGATATAATAGATAGATTCTAATAACTCTAACCAAATGAAATAAATAAAAATATATAAGTAAATGAAATAATGATTAAATACATATTATATAGTTATTAATTATCTTGAAATAATTTATTCAGTTAATAAATTATCTCAGATAATTGTGAAAAATAATGTGTAGTGTTTGTTTGTGTGTGTTATTCTGTTAGGATAGGGTTTATAGGTATTAAGGAATTAAAAGGCCGGGTTCAGCTGAACCCGGGGGGTCGCTTCCACCAAGCCCCTCCGACCCCAACCGATCCACACCGTGCTGAAGGCTCTAAATTAAATTAGGCACAACGTTGGTGCTATCCAATCAAAAGAAAGGTAGTAGGTAGGAAATGAGAGTACCCAATTTTCTACAATAAGTTAGACGGAAATATATCCTGTCTAACAAATGCTTGTTTCATACCGCTGCAGCAAAATCATGCAATGACTGTATTTGAGTAATCCCTTGGGACGCCATACAGACATAACCAGTGAATTACTAGAGTTGATGCAAATACCAAGCTGTAATCAGACATGGTATTAAGATGTGTTCCACGTGAACAAAAGGAGGTCGTGTCTACTGATCTTTTCATTGTGTGCTTACTAGCCCATACGGGAACTTCGGTCATACAACTACTTTGAAATTCGATCACGAAACCTAACACTTTTGCCACAATTGGATTGTGTAGTGTAATTTCCCATAGGAAGGACCTACTGAGTTACGGGTCTATAGTCAGCTATATTGTCAAGCCTCGCCACCATTGTGAGATGGGTTGTCGGCGACTAGCGACAGGCGACAGCGCAACCTTTCGAGTGTCCTATAAGGAAGTAAAAAATAATTAAAGGTATAAGACCAACGTGTAGAGTAGGTGTATTGTGTAGGTTTGTCCTTGCATGACTCACAGCATTCAATGAAACAGCATTCATTAACCAGAATAGGTTGTTCAATTGAAACATTGAACCAGTAATTAAGTTGTTAACATTTGATTATATCAGGCTCTCTTAGGAACTGAATGGATTTATCAAAGGACATGGTAGTGTCGAGAGATAAATAAAACAATTAAAATATAACATATTCATTTACTCAATCAGAATCTCTGAGAGTATCTCATTTTCACAATGAAAAGAGAATGTATATTTAATAGGTTTTATGATCCATCAATGTTTGTATGTTTGAAAAACACAAGAGGACTTGATTAAGGCTTGGCTTAAATCTCAGTAAATCCGCCTTGGGACTTAACAGAGACTGTCCACAAGAATTAGCAATAAATTAATTGGAAAAGTGAATATGTTTCTCTATTAGTATAAATAGAACTACATACCACTGACCAAATATAAATCACTAACTCTTGTTGCAGTTCAAACAACTACCATACACTAGGTGTATGATGAAGCTTGTCCATATCTCTCATCAAAGATGAGGAATTCTTATCAAAGATAAGCAAACATACGTATAGTATTTACCAAGAACATAGTTCAGTTAGGCAAACACAAACGCAGAGGTTGGTAGGAAGTACTCGCAACTTTCTTTACTAGATAGACCTAGATTAGGAACTACCTAGCATCGATGACGCGAAGAACTGTGGCTTAGACAGGCCTTGCCTTATAGGGGAAACCTATAATAAAACACTGGCGAATACAAACATTTATGGATTCACCTTAACATAGTTTATATAGTTCAATGAAAGTCATCGTGAAATTGAGACACTCCAGTCTACCCGATACCTCGTTTTGACACTTATTCAAGAACATAAGTTCTTAGATCAATGTTCAAAACTACAATAGTTGTGTAATGTCATAGTTCAGTGTGTAATTACCTCATCTTAGAATGTATTCAAGAGCTAAAAGTATCCTTGAACTCATTCAAGACTACAAACCAACTGTGTTACCTCGCTCCAACATATATTTAAGATCTACAAATTCTTAAATTAATGTTTGAACTACAAAGTTTGTGTAATGTCAAAATGAAGTCAAATACACACATATATATATATATATACATATATACATATACATACAATAGAAGCATATTTATATGTAGAGAATATTCAATAAAATACGACAACTAATCATTAGTTTGTTTATAGGTCATATTATAGAAATATCCACCACTCCATTTACTTCCAAAGTAATGACATAATAAAATTTCATTTCATTATTTAAATACACCCTAACGAAAATCTATTTAACCCTTAATATCTAATATGATAGTTTTAACCAAGATTCATTCAATTTATATATATACTTTAAAGTCAAACAGATGTAATTTCATTTTAGTCTAACAACATCGTATTGTGGTTATTTACTTAAATTAGATTTCCTTTTATCAGTTAAATTCAATATAATTATGGTCATAAAGCTTATTTCATAATAATTCCATTCATAAATCAATCAATAATTAATAATATCAATGTAAACCTTTTCATAATTATTTTATTCAATTATCAATCAATAATTAATAATATCAGTGTAAACCTAGATAATAATTCCTTTCAATAATCAATAATTAATAGTTTCGATGTAAACCTAACTAATAATTCATTAGATATCTTTTATTAAAAATCTCCGTAAAAATTATAAAAATCAGTAAAAGGAACACAACATGCAGAAACCCAAACATGCAAATAAATAAAAAATTAATGCATTCGAACCAATCAGGAGCGCTTCTTCACAGGTCTTTCACTGAATTTATTTAGCGGATTACAATTAAAATTTTATAATAACGAATTGCACTTAATATTAATCAGTAAAATTAAATTAAAACTAATTCGCGATCTACACTGAAGTTACATAGCCACTCTCAGCCGGCTTATCCTAATGAAATCTCTGAATCAAATCTAAAAAATACTTTTTAGGTATTTCTATCATTAATCTGATTCAGAAGTTCCATAGTTTAGCCAGCCAAGAGGCCGCGACGGCCGCGGAAGGCCTACGTGCTTCGAACTCCGAATTCAAATTTTAATGTCAAACTGACTGCCAAAACTGACTGCCAAAACTGTTTGAGTTCCCAGCAATAAATTCCTATTCTTAAGTACAACTTAAAATTTGAGTCCCTTAATGGATTAGAGCAATTTTTGTACATTGAGTTGACTGTTTTATGTTTACATGTCAACTTACATTTCAATTTATGCGTTTGTTATCTTAAAATTTATGGCACTACTAAATTAGAACTGAATTGTGTTTACGTATTACGTTACAATCGCCCCTTAATTATATAATGTAGTTTATCGTAATTATTAATTAATCGCTACAACGTAATCAAATAACACAATTCTGTATCATGTTACTTCTCAACTGATAGGACACTCATGAATCCTTACATTCAGTTTCAATCAACAGCACTTAGAAGCATACTCTTCTCCCAAACATCCAACCTCTCATCAATCATACTACTAGAGTTATATTCAATGATTAAAATCAAAATAATCAGTTCCAACCAACCATTCCAGCTCCTTCACCCACTCTCACACTCACATAGATCCAATTTGATTTGAATTCCTACATCTAGGCTCAATTTTATCTTATAACAATACACATATTGTTTTTAAAATATAAAATCCGGCTTTCAATGTTAAATATACAACTTAACAGAGTGCAGTTCATCTTATTTTAGAGGAGATGGGGACTTTTAGGCTAAAATGTATTAAGTACAGATATGGTTTTAAAAAAAATTGGTCATATATATATATTTCTTTTTTTTTTATAAAATATAAAATATCAGCTCAATTCTGAATCTGGAAGCTGAGAAAAATGAAAAAGATAGTTTTCGTCAAATTAATTGGGTATCGATTTAACTATAATCGATTATAGAAATTAAAAAAAGTTTGCACTAGTTAATTAACTCAAAGTATTCAGATACACAATTGAAGTTATAAACAATAAAGTGTATTTAAATAAAGTTACATTAATATCGAAATTAAAAATTAATATCTGATAAAACCAATTTATTATCGATTTCGTATCGATTGAAAATAAATCATATCGATTTAACTGTAATCGATTATAGAATTTTAAAAAAATTTGCACTAGTTAATAAACTCAAAGTATTCAGATACACAATTGAAGTTATAAACAATAAAGTGTATTTAAATAAAGTTACATTAATATCGAAAATAAAAATTAATATCTGATAAACCCAAATTATTATCGATTTCGTATCGATTGAAAATAAATCATATCGATTTAACTGTAATCGATTATAGAATTTTAAAAAAATTTGCACTAGTTAATAAACTCAAAGTATTCAGATACACAATTGAAGTTATAAACAATAAAGTGTATTTAAATAAAGTTACATTAATATCGAAAACAAAAATTAATATCTGATAAACCCAAATTATTATCGATTTCGTATCGATTAAAAATAAATCATAATTATTTTTAATAACAGCTTTGACAGCTGACTGATATTGAACCTGTGTGCCCCGTCATGGTCCCGTCACTGTCACTCGTTTCATGTAATCATGTTTATAATTGTTTAATGTTTTCAGTGTATTCAGATGCATCCTGAGTCCATTCCTGATATTTATTTATGGTTTCAAGTGATTGATATTTGTAATGATATAATATGATAACCTTTAGTGCTTCAGGAACTTAGTGATTTCCCATAGACATTGTAACATAACCTCAATTTTACAAAACGTCTAATAACTCCGCTCTTAAATAGCCAAAATTTTCAGCGAGGAATCAATAAGCGTAAATACATTAATTTGTACCATTTCATTACGTTATATTTTACATTGCATTTCGGCCCAAGAATGTATGGAATCGTATCCGTTTCCTTTCAGAATGAATAAATTAAAATATTTGAATACAGTTGCACAATTCATATCTAATACTAATATGAATTGGTGATATGTTGTTTAGTATATTGCAGTACTTGGACAACTTGTATTGCAAACAGTCAAACTTTAAGGTCTGACCTATATTTTTGCAATTCAATTTAGATTGAATATAACTTAAAATGTTCAGTTAATTTTGTGAAGAAATGACCGCCCTACTCCCCACCAACTATTTTTATTAAGCTAGCGCTTAATAAGTATTTGATGAAGAAAAAAAATTTATATATGACTTAGTAGTCCGTTGAAAATTAAATTATTATTTCTATTAAGCTAGCGCTTAATAGGTTAAGTAATGATGAAAAAAAAATTAATATATGACTTAATAGTCAATTGAAAATTAAATTGTTATATAATTATGTGAGAACTTTTAAGCGCTCCAATAAAATTAGTTGAGTCATTTCCCTGACCCATCATTCCCTAATTTTTATTTATATTCATAACTAAACCTAATTACAATTACACTTATCTAACTTATTACTATCTATTTTAATTATCTAATTACTATCTTAATAACCTAATCTTTTACATATATATCTAACTTATTTAAGTGCAATTCATTTTATAAAATCATCTATAGTTTCGACATTAAATTATTGTGAAATATAATAAATCTTCGATAAAGTTTATTGATATTCTAGTTTAAAATCTATCCTTTTCAATTCCACATTATTAATTCAATTGTTTATATCAACAGTTAAACATTTAAGTGCAATTCATTTCCTTATAAAACCATCTATAGTTTTGACATTTAATTATTGTGAAAATATAATAAATCTTCAATAAAGTTTATTGATATTCTAGTTTAAAATCTATCCTTTTCAATTCCACATTATTAATTCAATTGTTTATATCAACAGTTAAACATTGATAACATCTATAATTGATCGTGATCAATTTATTATTGATAATATCTATTTAGATGTATTGTATTAAAGTTTCCTCTAATTTCTTTAGTTATAGGATCCATTAATGTGTAAACATTTGCAAATGGAATTGCACTAACTACATAAGGTCCTTCATACAGCAATTGAAACTTTTTTATAAGTTTCTTTTGAGCCTCTGACTTATTTACCTTACGAATCTTTACATAATCTCCAATCTGAAATTCAATTAAACGATGGGACCTATTAAATTTAGTTTGTCGTTTAATACTGTTATCTTTTAAATTTTTCCTAACTTGAATTCTAATTTGATTAATATCTTTAGACTTATTTAATTGAGGCAAACAACTATCAAATGACATGTCATTACTCAATCCATATAATATTTCATTAGGAGTAAATCCCGTACTTTCATGAAATGTGTTGTTATATAATGTTTCGATTTTATTTAATATCGTTACCCAACTTTTATGATTTTTATGGCAATATGTTCGAAATAAACGTCCTAGCTCTCTGTTAACCCTCTCTGTCGTATTAGGTCGAGGATTTCTTACAGTTGTAAATATAGGTTTTATACCCATATCCTTTAAAGTTTGTTTCCAACTTTCAGATGAAAATTGACTACCATTATCAGTCATAATTACTTTAGGCTTAATTATTTTAACAAATTGTTTTAATTTTGTAATAACTGAACGAGAAGTGGCTTTAGACAAATCATATAATTTAACAAATTTACTAAATGAATCCTGAATTACAAATATATAAGCAGAACCAAACCGTCCTTTCGGCAATGGTCCATATAAGTCTGCCATAACTAAGTCACCTATTTCTTCTGTCACAATAGATTTACATTTGCCTACATATTTTATATTATCACTTTTAGAAACTTGACAGAGATGACAAGTCTTTAATAATACTTTAACTGTTCTATGCATATTAGGAAAATAGAATCTATCTTTAATATATTTGAGTACCTTAAAAACCCCTTGATGTCCCATTTCTTTATGAATTTGAGAAATTACTTCCTCTCGTAACTGAGAGGGTAAATAAATTACATGTTTATCTGAATCAATTTTAAAATATAACACTCCATTCTTGATATAACAGCGCTTAGCAATATTATTTATTCTACCACTATGATTATTACTAATATTATTTATAATATCCATTATCAACTGTACTTCATTATCATTAGATTGAAAACTAGATATATTTTTTAAGTTTGTTATTAATGTTTTATTTTTATTAATTTCCATATAATGTATTTCAGGACAATAGATTCTATCTTCTTGTATCATTGATGAATCAGGTGGGAACCTAGATAACACATCAACAGCGACATTATCTCTACCTTTTATATGTTCGATACTATAATCGAATTGTTCGAGAAACAATATCCACCTAATTATTCGACTATTATACAGTTTCCATGTCCTAACAAACGTCAATGCTTTGTGATCAGTTCTAATTATAAGCTTTGCGCCCCTCAAATAGGTTTCAAACTTCCTTAAACAATAGATTATAGCCCAAAACTCTTGTTCAGTAACAGTCCATCTTAATTCGGCGCCCCTAAGAGATCTGCTACAATAGCCTAATATTTTCATTTCCCTTTGTTCATCGTACTGAAATAAAACCCCCGCAAGACCTACTCCCGAACTATCTGTTTGTAAATAAAAAGGTTTAGACATATCCGGATGATGCAACATTATTGTCTTTAAAAAACTGTTTTTCAATTTTTCAAAGGCTACTTGTGCTTCTGAAGTCCATGTCCATCCTTTACTCTTTTTTAACAATTGGCATAAAGGTTGAATTATACTATTATAATCAGGAATGAACCGCCTATAATAATTACAAAGTCCTAAAAATGCTCTTAAATGTTTTATTTTCTTGGGAACTGGGAAATTCTTAATTGACTCTATTTTCTCTGGGTCAGTTTTAATTCCCTCGGTAGAAATAATATGTCCTAACATTTTAACTTCTTTACATATGAATTTACATTTTTCAAGATTACATGTTAACCCCGCTGATTTTAATTTGTTTAATATTATATCAATATGTTCTAAATGTTCATTTAACGTTCCTTGAGTTAAGATAGCAAGGTCATCTAGATAATTCACGCAAAAATGTCTAACTTCAGGCCCTAATATTAAGTCCATAGCTCTACTGAAACTACCTACTGAAGTCTTAAGTCCTTGTGGTAAAACATTGTACATATAAGATTTTCCATTAAATGTGAACCCGGTATACTTTTTACTATCCTCAGAAATGGCAATTTGAAAATAAGCATTATTCAAATCTATTATACTAATATAATTAACCCCGTGAAATGAATTTAAAACATCTATTTGCATCGGAGGTGCTTCCGACTCAGCTATCATGTATTTATTGATTTCACGTGCATCTAGTAAAACTCTAATTGAACCATCAGATTTTAAGGTGTAAGTTAGCGGACTACAATACGGTGTTGAACCTCTAGATATTATTCCCATATCAACCATTTCGGCTAATTTTTCTTCCATTTTCTGTCTATACGCGTACGGAACAGGATAAGACCGTTTAATTATCGGACTATGATCCATCATTTTGATAATATGTTGATAACAATTAGCTCTACCTAACCTTTTAACAAATACTTCGCTATATTTAATTAGAATCTGTTTTAATTTATTTAATTGAGTTCCTTTAAGAGGTGTACCCGTCTTTATTTCTTGTAAATATTTATTGAAATCAAAACTATTATCTACCTTTGTAATATCACAAATTCTCCTTTCCTCAAAATTATATTTAATAAACGGAATTAATACTCGTTGATCTCTATGTTCGATAACTAACCCTATGGATGGCTCTTGTAATTTAATATTAACATTATTTGCCATAAGCCAGTCAAATCCTAATATCATTGAATGAACTAATTTTGGTACTATAAAAAATCTAATCTCTAAATCAATTACCCCAAATCTTACAGGCAATAAAACCATTTGTTGTATTTTAGCACTCTTTTGTCCTACTGCTCCACGTATCTGAATCGGCTTAACAGGTAACATGTCTAATTTGTTCCCAGTTAATGATTTTAAAGATTCCCAAAATGATTCTGAAATACAGGTTATGTCACTCCCTGTATCGATTAAACATATGACTCGTTTACCAGATACTATCACTTCAATCTCAGATTTAATTACTTCTAATTTATCCGCGGTAATATTATCTTCCTCGTCAAATAATGAAAAAACTGCTTCGGTTTGTACTAACGACTCATTATCTATTTCCGATTGATTTTTTAATGTTTGTATGATTTTATACTTGAAATCTGTTGAATTATTTTTATTTAATCCTGAGCCTAACCCTGATTTACAATATTGTCCCTTAGCTATAATTGGTTTACGTATACCATTATTATGTCTACCTAATGTCTGTCCAGGTTCCCACCCGAGTTTAAGCATAATTCTTAAAGCTACTGATGTACTGTTCGCCCCTACTAACGTTGATGTACCGGGGTCTGTCACATCAACACTTATTAGTTTAAATTCTCTGTTGATACAGAGTTTTCTATAGAAACATTGTTATCATTATCTACTCTATTTGTACCATTAATGCTATTCTTCTTGTTTGGTATCACCTTACTCATTGATCTAGTGTTCATAATTCGCTTCCGGTTGAGACCGCCTCTGCCATTCTGCTGTTGAGCTGCCATCTCAGGTCTTTGAACGCTGCTAGAATGGGCATTAATGCCACTACTGAAGTTATTTTGCTTATTAATGTTATCTAACTTTCGTAGAAACTCCGTAGCTTGAAGAATCGATGTATAATTACTTGTTGACCAAGCAAATTGAACATCTTTAGGAAAATGATTCATAATGTCGTTTATTAATTGTCTCTCTTGAATAGGATACGTCAACATCTTCGCTTGTCCACATAAAGTAATGAAATGGCTTAACATAGACTGGACTCCGTCCCACGAATTCTGACTGATTCGTCTTCTTAATTCATTCTGCTCAGCCTCGCCCCAATATGTGTCTAAAAAATCCCTTTTGAAGTCTTCAAACACTGTCCATCTATCTCTATAACTACGCGCCCAATTCCGAGATTCATTTTCAAGACAATCCATGACAATGTCTATTATATCTCTCGCCTCTGGTGCAGACCTTCTTAAATAAGCAGTCAGGTCTTCGATGAACGTCACAGGATGTTTTCCCTTAAATGGAAACTTAGGTCTTTCCGTATGCATCTGCGCCACTGGATAGTATACCGTTGATGTTCCCGGCTGTATGATAGGTTGAATAAAATTTTCTCTCGGCATAACATTGTCCGATGATCCACTGGGAGTAGACATTCTATTTTCCAACTCCGAGATTCTATTATTAATGTTATTCATTGCCTTTTCCATCAATCGAGATATGTATTGTAAAGAATTAATCTTCCTTACTTTAGTAGCAGGTCTAACTGCAGACACTCGCTTGTTATTAGAATTAGTCGCCTTGGTTCCAACAGGACTAGCTTTAGATTGACGCCTAGGCATTGTTATAGATTTAATTTGCTTCAAATGTATCACTGATAATGTTTATCTAAATTTTAATTAATTTATTTTAAATTAAAAAGATTCACTGCACTCTATTTAAGCTACTCATTTAATTTGAGTTTAATTTAAATAAACTTCCCAAATGTTCACACAAAAACTATCTCTTTCTAATCACCTTTTAAACTTCTAATATTTTATTGAAAATTTTATCAAGTCGACCGGATCCTGCAAAAATTTAGTTTTAATTTTAAAACATTAAATGTTTATAAGTTTAATTAAAATTCAACTATCATACTTTCAAATGAAATATGACAACTTCATTTCTTCTCTAGTATTCATTGATAACATTCTTATCAAACATCAATTCAATTCCATTCACACCAAACAATGCATCCATCAACAAAAGAATAATAAAACTATCACTGTGAAATCATAACAATTAGAAAAATTCTCAAATCCTCATAAATGTTAAATGCCAAATTCATACTATCCCTAATCGTCTTTATTATAATAAATACTACAGTATATATTTTTAATTGAAATTCAATTCACTCGGATTGAACTCACTACCTTGCATATGACATTCAATACCCTTATCCACTGAACCATTGTATACAATTTATAAGATCACAACCACGCCATCTTTGTTTCACAATAAACACTTCCATATCTACACTCGATACTACGCCATTTCTATTTCAAAGCCTACCTTTCAATACCACTCACTCTCAACAGATGGCGTTACTGATATGAAACATTTTGAAATTCTTTCAGCGCCATCTACGAACACATAGCACAACCATCCATAACTTCCGTAAGCAACTCGATATTAATTCACGTTTGTCCACCAGATGTCGCTACCAACCCTACTACAATTTTACTGTCGCTATTAATTCACGCTTGTTCAATACATTTAAAACCACACATCCTCTGATATAAATACTAATAATTAACAAGGTTAATATAAAATTCTATTCAATTCAAATTTGAAATAAAAGTTTCCTCCCTTTGACAATTGACAGTTCAAAATTCGAGGAAAGCTAACAAAAAAAAAATAATAATAAATTAAAATAAATAAAATGTAATAATAATGTTCATAAAAAAAAAATTCTATATTTTTTTCTAATAATGTCTTATTAATATTTAAAACAAGAACTTTTCAAAAGATTTTATTGTAGTTGTTTTTAGAACGCAATTTCTAATGTCACATAAGAAATTATCCTGTTTTTTTTTATAAATAACAACTTAAATATTTGAATCGATTTAAATTTATATCGAAACAGCACGTAAAATATATATAATTTAATTAAATGTGTGAATTGGGTCATTTTTCCGTGGTTGGTATTTTAACCTGGTTTGTTGTCAAGAATTGAAAAAAAATATACAAATTCAGACTAGGCTGTATGGATTATAGACTTTTGCCTTTTCCTATTGGGGATAAATTTTAAAACAACAACATTGATTGTTGTCAAATCAAGTCAAAATAAAATAGACATTTTAAAATTTAAACTTGTTTGTATTTTAATTTATGAGTGCTAAGTCATTCGGTAAGCTATACTCTTTTTTACAAATAAAATTATCTTAAACAGTTGCAGTCAATTCCTAAAATTCAAGGTCAGAATAACCCTGTTACCTTCATAACCTAATTCAACTTTATTTAACCAGTACATTCTCACACTCATGAATAAAATGCACTGAATTTCTATACTTTAAAATCTGTTATTTAAACTAAGTATAATTTGCTATGATGGCAATGACTACACTTAATTATTTTTAAAATCTAACATTAAAATGAATAAATATACCAAAATACATAGTCTTTCCTGTACAGTCTCTGTAAATAAATGAATAAAAGTTAATTCCACAGTTAGTTAATATTATAATTAATTTCCTACTACTAACTATAATATTATCCTATCTTCACATTATGTTTGCAGATTTTTAATACTATTGAATACTATCATTTCAGCCTAACCTCCACGTACATCTAGCCAGCCCTTAAGGATTTTCAACGCATAACTATTGGGACCAATTTCAACAAAGAAGGAAATTACTTCAGCGTCAGTGACCAAATGTGACAAAATAAGTTTAAATTGTACATAACCTAGAATAATTTGTATCTGTAAGTAATATTAAAATTTACTGCAGGCTTTTATTCAAAAATTCCCTAACAATATTTAATTAATACAATCTAAATTTTATTAACTATCCTAGCAATGTCTACTGATTGACGATAATATAATAATAATCAGATAATAATTAGATGTGCTTAAGACATGCTTCAATATACTACTAGGTAAATTCAGCAATGTTGTGTAAGTAGATACTTTCATGTAATTTCATAAATAAATAATTATTTAAATATGTAACTATCCATCATTAGTAATAATACATGAGATAGTAGGCTGCTATGGTCTGTCCATTTAAAACTTATTACTGAGAACTTAATGCAACTTTTAAGTATTAAACATCTCTTCAATATTACTCTTAAAACAAATTTATTTAGATTTATGTACCTAACTGTAATTCTAACTGCACCAAGATGCTATATATATATATAGGTCCATTCTTAGATTGTCTAAAACAAGTTAATGTGTTTACATAATATAAATTTAATAGGTTTAACTTATTTTGTGTAAAATGAACTTTAAAGAGTTGTTAAGTAATACGTTTTGTGTCTTCTTTAAGATGCAATCAATAGGTACATGTTTATCCTTATTATGTATCAGTATAGTTGTGCAACTATTAACATTTTATCACTGGCATTACATTTATTCACTATAAATGATTTGAAAAGTTACTTTAAAGCTTCTAAGATACTCGCTTACTCCGGCATTTGTGCAACCATAAAAATCCTGGTCACGGCACCATATTGTAACGATCTCCTACTATGCAATGATAACCATTCACCATATTTATGATAATCTTAGACACGTCACCATTTTGTAACGCTCTCCTATGCTATGGGGTGCGGTGAGAAAGACCCCAACATATATAAATTTATAACATCCTGGTCACGAAGACCAATTGAAACGATCTACTACTATATTGGATATATTTAAATATCCTTATCATCGCGGCAGCAATTGTAACTATACCTATGACATGGTAACTAATCATCATGCTTATGATAAACCTGGTCACGTGGACCAATTTGTAACACTATCATGGTAGTGGCGTTACAAGCTAATATTAAGCTTAAGAGGACATTAAATGTCTTTGGCCTTATAGTTGTGATCGTCTAGTATGAGGAAAGACTCTACGTTGTGTTTGATTTTTGTTTCAGAGTAACTTCAGTTCTTTTTATGGTATGCCGAAGGAAAGACATAGTATATGTTATTAGAAGCCTTGATTTCTATATAAACTCTAACTAACATCCTACCTAGCCACTAATTTAAAATAACATCCCTGCACAATGACATTAAATTACTGAATTTAATTTATCCTAAGATTTAATTGAAAGATATTTACACTTACCAGTGATATAAATACTATAGATACTAACTTCTGTAATACTATTAAAAGGAAAGAAGGATATAACACCTTATAATTAACTTATTTAGAATTAATAAGACTTAGTAAATTACACTTACCAGTGATATAAATACTAAAGATAGCTAATTTCTGGAATGCTGTTAAAAGGAAAGAAAGATATAATACCTTATTAGTAAATTAATTAGGAATTAATAAAATTTAGTAAAATTAGAACCGTTAAGAATAAATAGTAATAGACTTATTTATTTAGAAATAGCTATCACCTATTGTTTAACTAAATATCTGACGTCTCCTTAAGAATGTGTAAATTATAATTGCTAATATTTTTAGTAAATCTAGATAGCTAAAATAGAAATAAAGTTAAATAATTATATATAGGATATTCTATAATGACATTGATTAATTGAATAGTGTCTAAGTTTCTTTTACATGTATTTTTAGTTCAAACCTGATATAATAGATAGATTCTAATAACTCTAACCAAATGAAATAAATAAAAATATATAAGTAAATGAAATAATGATTAAATACATATTATATAGTTATTAATTATCTTGAAATAATTTATTCAGTTAATAAATTATCTCAGATAATTGTGAAAAATAATGTGTAGTGTTTGTTTGTGTGTGTTATTCTGTTAGGATAGGGTTTATAGGTATTAAGGAATTAAAAGGCCGGGTTCAGCTGAACCCGGGGGGTCGCTTCCACCAAGCCCCTCCGACCCCAACCGATCCACACCGTGCTGAAGGCTCTAAATTAAATTAGGCACAACGTTGGTGCTATCCAATCAAAAGAAAGGTAGTAGGTAGGAAATGAGAGTACCCAATTTTCTACAATAAGTTAGACGGAAATATATCCTGTCTAACAAATGCTTGTTTCATACCGCTGCAGCAAAATCATGCAATGACTGTATTTGAGTAATCCCTTGGGACGCCATACAGACATAACCAGTGAATTACTAGAGTTGATGCAAATACCAAGCTGTAATCAGACATGGTATTAAGATGTGTTCCACGTGAACAAAAGGAGGTCGTGTCTACTGATCTTTTCATTGTGTGCTTACTAGCCCATACGGGAACTTCGGTCATACAACTACTTTGAAATTCGATCACGAAACCTAACACTTTTGCCACAATTGGATTGTGTAGTGTAATTTCCCATAGGAAGGACCTACTGAGTTACGGGTCTATAGTCAGCTATATTGTCAAGCCTCGCCACCATTGTGAGATGGGTTGTCGGCGACTAGCGACAGGCGACAGCGCAACCTTTCGAGTGTCCTATAAGGAAGTAAAAAATAATTAAAGGTATAAGACCAACGTGTAGAGTAGGTGTATTGTGTAGGTTTGTCCTTGCATGACTCACAGCATTCAATGAAACAGCATTCATTAACCAGAATAGGTTGTTCAATTGAAACATTGAACCAGTAATTAAGTTGTTAACATTTGATTATATCAGGCTCTCTTAGGAACTGAATGGATTTATCAAAGGACATGGTAGTGTCGAGAGATAAATAAAACAATTAAAATATAACATATTCATTTACTCAATCAGAATCTCTGAGAGTATCTCATTTTCACAATGAAAAGAGAATGTATATTTAATAGGTTTTATGATCCATCAATGTTTGTATGTTTGAAAAACACAAGAGGACTTGATTAAGGCTTGGCTTAAATCTCAGTAAATCCGCCTTGGGACTTAACAGAGACTGTCCACAAGAATTAGCAATAAATTAATTGGAAAAGTGAATATGTTTCTCTATTAGTATAAATAGAACTACATACCACTGACCAAATATAAATCACTAACTCTTGTTGCAGTTCAAACAACTACCATACACTAGGTGTATGATGAAGCTTGTCCATATCTCTCATCAAAGATGAGGAATTCTTATCAAAGATAAGCAAACATACGTATAGTATTTACCAAGAACATAGTTCAGTTAGGCAAACACAAACGCAGAGGTTGGTAGGAAGTACTCGCAACTTTCTTTACTAGATAGACCTAGATTAGGAACTACCTAGCATCGATGACGCGAAGAACTGTGGCTTAGACAGGCCTTGCCTTATAGGGGAAACCTATAATAAAACACTGGCGAATACAAACATTTATGGATTCACCTTAACATAGTTTATATAGTTCAATGAAAGTCATCGTGAAATTGAGACACTCCAGTCTACCCGATACCTCGTTTTGACACTTATTCAAGAACATAAGTTCTTAGATCAATGTTCAAAACTACAATAGTTGTGTAATGTCATAGTTCAGTGTGTAATTACCTCATCTTAGAATGTATTCAAGAGCTAAAAGTATCCTTGAACTCATTCAAGACTACAAACCAACTGTGTTACCTCGCTCCAACATATATTTAAGATCTACAAATTCTTAAATTAATGTTTGAACTACAAAGTTTGTGTAATGTCAAAATGAAGTCAAATACACACATATATATATATATATACATATATACATATACATACAATAGAAGCATATTTATATGTAGAGAATATTCAATAAAATACGACAACTAATCATTAGTTTGTTTATAGGTCATATTATAGAAATATCCACCACTCCATTTACTTCCAAAGTAATGACATAATAAAATTTCATTTCATTATTTAAATACACCCTAACGAAAATCTATTTAACCCTTAATATCTAATATGATAGTTTTAACCAAGATTCATTCAATTTATATATATACTTTAAAGTCAAACAGATGTAATTTCATTTTAGTCTAACAACATCGTATTGTGGTTATTTACTTAAATTAGATTTCCTTTTATCAGTTAAATTCAATATAATTATGGTCATAAAGCTTATTTCATAATAATTCCATTCATAAATCAATCAATAATTAATAATATCAATGTAAACCTTTTCATAATTATTTTATTCAATTATCAATCAATAATTAATAATATCAGTGTAAACCTAGATAATAATTCCTTTCAATAATCAATAATTAATAGTTTCGATGTAAACCTAACTAATAATTCATTAGATATCTTTTATTAAAAATCTCCGTAAAAATTATAAAAATCAGTAAAAGGAACACAACATGCAGAAACCCAAACATGCAAATAAATAAAAAATTAATGCATTCGAACCAATCAGGAGCGCTTCTTCACAGGTCTTTCACTGAATTTATTTAGCGGATTACAATTAAAATTTTATAATAACGAATTGCACTTAATATTAATCAGTAAAATTAAATTAAAACTAATTCGCGATCTACACTGAAGTTACATAGCCACTCTCAGCCGGCTTATCCTAATGAAATCTCTGAATCAAATCTAAAAAATACTTTTTAGGTATTTCTATCATTAATCTGATTCAGAAGTTCCATAGTTTAGCCAGCCAAGAGGCCGCGACGGCCGCGGAAGGCCTACGTGCTTCGAACTCCGAATTCAAATTTTAATGTCAAACTGACTGCCAAAACTGACTGCCAAAACTGTTTGAGTTCCCAGCAATAAATTCCTATTCTTAAGTACAACTTAAAATTTGAGTCCCTTAATGGATTAGAGCAATTTTTGTACATTGAGTTGACTGTTTTATGTTTACATGTCAACTTACATTTCAATTTATGCGTTTGTTATCTTAAAATTTATGGCACTACTAAATTAGAACTGAATTGTGTTTACGTATTACGTTACAGTGCCAATGCGCATTGTTAGGCGGCGCCGCCGTAAACCAACACTCGGGTCACAAGTCCCGGGCACTGCGTCGAGTTGTCTCTCTGCCACGCGATAGACGGTACCCGCTCGGTGAGTACATTGAATACTAAGTAGTAACTATCGTGTTTTAAATTACATTGTGAATTAACCAGGCCATCCGTCCTACTCCTCACTTCTGATTCCTACATCAGAAGTGGGATGCAACCTTAACGACCCACATCGCGAAAGCCGTGCGCCGAACAATAAGCAGTGTGCAATTAAGTTGCAATATTTCGTAGTGATCGTAGGTACATCGATATTTTAGTTCTTTTCGGTCGTTCTGTTGTGTTCTTATCGGTGTACAAGGGTTTTATTCAGTGTTATTTGTTGAATTTAATTTTATAGTTAATGATTTTTGCTAATAGATTTTGCGATTCTGTTTTTATTTCGATTCAGTTACAATATTAGATTGTGAGTGTGATTGTAGTGCGAGCTTGCAGCGCGTTCTAGGTCTAGATCTAGCGAAAGGCAAGGCGTATCGAACGGATTCGTTGCGTACTTTCTGAGTTTTTAAGAGTGAATACTCATTTTTCATATTTCGCGACAAGGTCCACCCTCACTTTAATGACTCTCTTCGCTTACGGTATCGAAGCCATTTTTCGGAAACTCGAACATATCTGTTTCCATAGGGTAGTTTTAAATAATTGTAATTTGTAGTATTCTGAACTCAGTTCAAAGTTAAAATATTAAATGATGCAAGCGTAGTTGTAGTATTTAGGTTGTTAAAGTTTTTGTGGTTACCTACTTGTTTGTGATAAAGTGTTAATATCGTCTTAGCTTGAGTATTTCCGATTACCCGAATATTTTTTTGTGTTTGTTACACGATATATCTTACACGATATTTTAACTAATATTATTTGTCGAAGTACCGAAAGAGCGTAAAATTAAAGACTCCATCTTCCGAACAGTTAATACTAATTTTCTGATTTAGTCAGTCACCATTTTTATCATCTACTGGCGGGATTGTTGTAATTTGCAAGTGAATAAGCAGTTATTGTTTAATTACGTAGTTTTAATTATTACGTGGCGTATAAGTGATTACTGTGATTAATTCGATATAGTTAAAAGTGTGTATCGTGAACTACAGATTTGAAGTGAGAAATGAGTGTTTCTTTGAGGGTTTTAGTCTTTTTCTAGCTTTGATTGATTTATTTAAACTGTTTAAAAGTTGTTTTAGTTGTTCTGTTTAAGAACGTTTAAATTACAGAGAGTTAATTGATAACACCTTGGTACAATCGTAAACCTATTACAACAATAGTTATAGGTAGGTCACCTAAGATTAATAATTTTGTTTATGAGTAGGTAACTATTGAAAATTCTTACTATATTCGTTTGTTTTCTTTTAACAGTTCAAGAAAATTTGAAATTAGTGACTCCCTCACACGTTACCAATTTGATTTGAAATCGATTTTAGTTAAGAAGAAATTTCAATCGATTTAATGAAATATTTTTAGTTAAAAAAAATTAGTTGTTCCTTTATTAGTTATTTTAGTTAATTACGTAGCTAGTTTGTTAAATAAATGAGTAGACAGGTGTATGATTTTCCAACTTGATTTCGACTTTATTAACCACGCGTTTTAAAGTTAAATGACACTATCGCGTGAGTAGTACATTTTAAGGCAGTCGTTGTAGGTAACTGTTGAAATTCTTATGTTTCCATCTGTGCTAAAAATTGTTGAGTAACTTTGCGAAGCAAGGGTTATAAATGGAACTGTATGATTTCGATAATTCCTTCATAGAGACAGCTAGGCTTTTTAATATCCTATTGGCGATTTTGTTCTGTTACAAAATGAGGAGCGTAATCAAACGAAACTTGATCCGAAATATTGAGGCCCTTTTCACGTAATAAAAGTTCTCGAAGGTAATCGGTATACCCTTAAAGCTTAAATTGTCAACGTACCTACAAATTTGCTCACGAAAGGTTAAGAAAAATGCCAGCACGTCATGTACCAGACGATATTGATGTAATTTATGATCTTGTTGATAATGATGATGTTCAAGTTTAAGTAGAGGGAGAAACTCGATTGATCAATTCTATCGACTGTATAATGTGTTCAACCGTACCAGTCTAGTTATTTAGTAGTCGTAGCCCTGTAGAAGGTGTCTCTTGGGGCAACCCAAGAGTTCATGGGTGTGCGTTGTGCGTTTAACTCTGGCGGAGGTAGTAGTGTTTGATACCGTAGCGTGTAGTCACAAGAGGTGACTGACACGGGTGATCCATTCGATTGATATGCGTACTGAGATGTATGTGACTGACACATGTACTGTGATTACTCTTCGTCTAGAGAGCCGTGGTGTTAGAAGTCTTTACGCGAGGTTTTCGCAAGCTTGTTGTCGAAGTAGAGTACGTCTATAGTTTTGGCTGTGATGATTTCGATGGTACATGGCTGTGGTATTTGAGTGAAGTGATTAGTTATAATTGGTTTAATGACAATATTATGATTCAGATTATTGTAAAGTTCTTGAAACAAACTAAGTTTTGAGCGTAGAGTTTGTCTACTTTCCCCTTTTACGTAGAGTTTGTCTACTTTCCCCTTTTACGTAGAGTTTGACTGAGTATAAAGTACTGTTGCGGCCTTTCTTCTACTCCAGGTTGACCAAGGGCGTGTGCTAGCAGGATGGTCGTGACTTGTCCTTTGTTACTTATATAGTTTATTAATTGAGGCGAAACCGGTCCACACTGACCTATACTGGCCTATTCTGGTAATAATTAGTTAATTCTTGGGTTTAATGGCTTTCAGTTATGCCAAAGAGCACTGTCGATTTTGGATAATTAGCAATCCCAGAATAATTCAGATACTATGACTGCCAACTCTGATACTATGACTGCTACATCTGATACTATTTGTAACAACTATGATACTATGATATTTTGTGCGATCTGAACCTGTCAACATTATGATACAAGCTGATGTTTACAGAACTAACTACAGTACTTAAGAGATGAATGGTAAAATGAAAAAAAAGAGACAATTAATTTCAGTAAATGAGATAACTTTAAGAAACAAAGGTGGCAAATTAACTACGAGTATATAATAAGTACTAAGTGATTAGTAGAACCGATTTAGTAGTAGTAGTAGTACTAACTTGTGTAACTTTTGCCTGGTAAGACTGAGGAAGAGACTAAGTTCTATAATGTTTTCGACCTCATTGACTTGATCTCATGACTCTTACACGATGTAGAAATTCACGCTGAACTAGACAGAGCTGATTAGTAGGTGAGAACGCTTTTTGGTTTGCATTGGTCGAAAGGACAGTGCCATCCGGGCCATACCGTGCGCGGTTGGTCGAAGGGATGCACCCGTCCGGGCCATACTGTTGGTTTAGGTTGGTCGAAAGGACAGTGCCATCCGGGCCATACCGTGCGCGGTTGGTTGAAGGGATGCACCCGTCCGGGCCATACTGTTGGTTTGCGCTGGTCGAGGGGACAGTGTCATCCGGGCCATACCGTGCGCGGTTGGTTGAAGGGATACACTCGTCCGGGCCATGCTGTTGGTTTGAGTTGGTCGAAGGGACAGTGTCATCCGGGCCATACCGTGCGCGGTTGGTTGAAGGGATACACCCGTCCGGGCCATACTGTTGGTTTGTGCTGGTCGAAGGGACAGTGTCATCCGGGCTATACCGTGCGCGGTTAGTTGAAGGGATACACCCGTCCGGGCCATACTGTTGGTTTGTGCTGGTCGAAGGGACAGTGCCATCCGGGCTATACCGTGCGCGGTTAGTTGAAGGGATGCACCCGTCCGGGCCATACTGTTGGTTTGTGCTGGTCGAAGGGACAGTGCCATCCGGGCTATACCGTGCGCGGTTAGTTGAAGGGATGCACCCGTCCGGGCCATACTGTTGGTTTGTGCTGGTCGAAGGGACAGTGCCATCCGGGCTATACCGTGCGCGGTTAGTTGAAGGGATGCACCCGTCCGGGCCATACTGTTGGTTTAGGTTGGTCGAAAGGACAGTGTCGTCCGGGTCATACCGTCCGTGGTTGGCTGTGAGGACACACCCGTCCGGTCCAACTTGCTTGTTTGTTGTTGAGAGAACTAACTGAAGACCAGACTGTTTGTAATGATGAGTGATGCGCTGCTGGAATCTCACCTGCTATAGTGGGTGACGATTTAGACCAGCAGGTTTGAATTGTAGGGGTTTTCCTATTGTAAAACTAGACTAGTGTTACTTACCATATTGATATGACTGTAATGATGATGATGTTAACCATATTCAGACTGGTGTCACCGAGTGACTTACTAACTGAAACCAATTATTTCTAGTCGGAATGTCCAGCTTGGACGGAATCAGATATTAATATGTTGGATAGATTTTTGTCAGGATAGTCGAGCGATATTTTGTTTTTGCTTACAAATACCTAAGATTGTAATAAATAGCGCGCGAGGACGCGCGCAAATCAGGACGGCCGTGTAGGCTACCTACGCTGTTGTTGATATTCACCTACCCTCAATCATTCTATTATTCGAGTCGTTCTGACGTGTATGTCAGTACCTGTGATTATTCGAGTCATTCTGTCGTCGGCTAAGGCATTCTTGGCTCTGGCGTGGTGCGGTGCACTTGTGTATCCTGCTAGTAGCTTAACCTCGACTCTTCTAATAGTTAGTTTGTGTACACGAATTAATTGTTACTGATTGGGCGACTCGACCGGTGGTGGTGAGTGCCAATGCGCATTGTTAGGCGGCGCCGCCGTAAACCAACACTCGGGTCACAAGTCCCGGGCACTGCGTCGAGTTGTCTCTCTGCCACGCGATAGACGGTACCCGCTCGGTGAGTACATTGAATACTAAGTAGTAACTATCGTGTTTTAAATTACATTGTGAATTAACCAGGCCATCCGTCCTACTCCTCACTTCTGATTCCTACAAATATAAAAAAATAAAAGTATAAAGTCATAGGGATTAAATAACTAAAACCCTTAAATAGGTTAACAAGATCTACGATATAGTTTTAATCTACATTCAAATTCAATTTCAAATACCAGAATACGTTAACGATTACTGTGAAATATGAAATGATAAAAAGAGAAATAAGTTAGAAAACCTTTTTCCACGATATCACCGTCTCGTAAAAGTAATAATGTCACAGCTAAAAGTTTAAATATTTCCTCCTATTGCGGCGTGGAGTCGGGTCACGATTCAAATTGTAAATTTATAAGATTCCGAGCACTCCTACATATGTGGGCGCCGACGCGCGACGTGACGATTAACTCAATTCGCTTTGAAATCGAAAATCATACACAAAACATCATAAAAAAGAGAAAAAAAATATATATATTAGGTATATAGGTATATTATATTTAATCACTACATATTATAAAACAAAGTCGCTTCCCGCTGTCTGTCTGTCTGTATGTATGCTTAGATCTTAAAAACTACGCAACGGATTTTGATGCAGTTTTTTCTAATAGATAAAGTGATTCAAGGGGAAGGTTCATATGTATAATACATGCATAATATAGTAGAGAAACACTGATCATTTTTGCAACCGTGCAAGCCGGGGCGGGTCGCTAGTAATAGTATAATGCTCTGCTGTGTGGTTACGGCAATAAAGAATATAGCTATCCACTCTCTTACCGTAGGTTTCGTAAGAGGCGACTAAGGAATAACACAGTTCCACTACCACCTTGGAACTTAAAAAGCCGACCGATGGCGGGATAAACATCCAACTGCTGACTTTGAAATACAATGGCCGAAGACGGGCGGCAGCGTCTTCAGTGCGACAGAGCCCCTGCGGTCACCAAACCGCCTGCCCAGCGTGGTGACTATGAGCAAAACACACGAGTTTACGCAATTTTTAGGGCGAACTTGTGGAGGCCTATGTCCAGCAGTGGACTGCGATAGGCTGAAGTAATGATGATGTGATAATGATGATGAGTATAATGCTATTTATTTATAATTTGGCAATGGCATTGGCTAAGATATTAAGCTGTGGCTTATACGACGTGTGTGCTCAATCCTCTTATATTTACGATATGTTTATAGGACTGTGCCTTAAAATAGATAATAAAATCAGTAACAGTAAATAAAAGTTTTATTTTCAACGGGTTCCAAAAGAAATATATTCTCTCAATAAAAATTTAGTTACCCTAATATTGTAAATTTACTTGTACATATTTTAATCCGTCTAGTCCCAAGAGTGGCTCAATAATGATAACTATTGTAATAGATTAGTATATGTGCTAGAAGTTATTTAGTTAAGCTTATATTAACCATGAATGCTTGTTGCCTAAACCCTTTACCGCATACAAAACCATTATTATATTGTTCCTTAAGTTCCATATTTTTTTCTTGTCTAAAAGCGCAAAAACAATAAATAATTAAAAACAACCAATATTGTTTCTTAGAATCATTTCACCATAATATATTTTTTTTAATTAATAATTTTGCGCCATTTTGGTAATAACTTAAATTTTTTAAATTAATATTAAAAAAACTATACCTAATATAAATTTATAAGAAAAGCAATTTTGTCAACTTTAACATAATGGACGAGATCGTAAAATGTTTTTATCGTCAGTTTTGCTCTTTATGAAGCATGTTGTTTAAAGTAACTGCTTTTAAAAGACTGTTTTTTTTACATATTTTCAAGGCCGTTAGCCTATCAGTGTAATTGATTATGGAGATTCACAGAATAAAAGTTATTGTATTATCTATTCGCTTCAGCTTGTAATATCCCACAGCTGGGCATAGGTCTCTTTCCCCATGTAGGAGAAGGGTCAGAGCTAAATCCACCACGCTGTTCCAATGCGTTGGCGGATATATTCCCTACTATGAATAACGATCGCTATCGCTAAATGATAATAACCGGGACCGACGGCTTAACGTGCTCTCCGAGGCACGGTGGGGAGACGAAACGAGGCATGGGAGGGGAAATTATAGAGGTTTTCTTTCTTTTGTTTAGTTGACCATATAAACAACCGATTTTTATCATTGATTTAGCCAAGGCATATCATGATATGGCCAAGGTATAATGCACAGTGAAAAATTTCATGAAATGCGACCATTTCATGAAATACTCGGTCATTTCGTGATGTGACCAATTTTACGACATGGCCACGACATATCCACCCCCCGCGTCTAAGTTATGGTACATACTCGGCCGAGAAGACAGACTTCCACTGAGATGTATACTTATATAAATATGATGCACACATATCCTACTCAAACACATTTATTACAAATCGTTTGTCAATACAAGTCTGTTAAATGAAACACAGGGATTAAGTTAATAATCTTAGTCAACCGTCTGTATGTGTTGAACATATATTTTAGATATTATTCATTTTATATATCAATACCAAACTGTCAATATGAAAATAAATCGCCGCTATATATATTTCAAAAACGTAAATATTTTTCTTCTATACATATTAGTCCAATATTTCATAAAAGTAACACATTCTGTCAAAAAGTTTCCAGACTAAACAATGTCAAAATACGTATATTTTTGTACGTATCGTACATAAATCAAGGAATATACGATATATTTGAAGAAGAAACATTGCTTACATGTCCAAACCTTTCACTTAAATTAATTGACGTCAATGCATTTGTATAGAAGACGTGCACATTAAATTTATTACTTTATTTATATTTTGTATTTAACATAATTATCATGAATATACTAATATTATAAATTTGCACGAAAAATAAAATCCAATAAGATTGTGAGTCGATAGTCTAGCTAATATAATACGTAGGCCGTAATTGAAAGTCCGAGTATTTAAATTTGCGAGTTTGAAACGCTAGACTAAATTCAAAGCTTATTTTTTCCACTACGGTAGGAAACACAACCTAACTTGGGTAATTTTTTTAACAATGTCCGCAGTGGCTTAGTTAAGGTATTGTTAAGGTATAGTTAAGGTATTTAGCTCAAATCTTTTGTTTGAGTAAGAATTCTATGTTGACACAGTCGTAATAAATTTACAAGGAATTACATCTTAGAAACTAGCAGTATAATTTCTGTAACACCTTTTTATGTAATTAGTTTTGAAAAAAGGGCTAATTAATTTAAAAATATATATATATATATATATTATTCTTTATCTTCTTTGTTCGCGGATTACCCATAATGTCCAGGATATATATTTAAAAAAAAAGAATACATAATATCATAAAACTACAATAGATTCTTGTCTGCACTCACGTAAACAAAATCGTAATTCGTTCCTTTTGTGGGCGTATCACGCCTAAACCATCCAAGTCATCAAAATTCCCCATTCTTCCTTAGTACCAAAGTACCCGTTTTTAGTTATAATATAAATAAGCACTAAATGACTATTAGTCAGACGTTTATAGTCATTGCTTCGATTTTATGAATAGTAGTGTAATGCCTTACAGCCTATTATCGTACTCAATAAACAAGCTCCCTAACGCGATACGGCCTTGATCGAAACGAGATCAACATTATAATATAAATTAATTCTTTATTAATATAAGTTAACTTAATAATAACTTATATACAAGGCAGGTGAAACTGGGAGATATGTCATACAAATTGTAAAAAGTCACTGTAGAAGACGTCTTTTGTACATATTTCAAATAATTGTTAATGTTAGTTTTTATTAACCAAAATCACAATTAAAAACAACTTTATCTATACTAATATTATAAAGAGGTAAAGTTTATAACTTTGTATATACGGGGTAATCTTCGCAAATACTGATCCGATCATGAAAATTGTTTCACTAACAGAAAGCTACACTATTCAGGAGTGACAAGATAAAAGGAAAAAGATAAAAATATATAAAGATTTTAAATCACCAGGATTTGAACCTGCGTCCTCTGACGTGCCGTGTCAACAATTCAATCTAATCAAGCATTATTATTTGCCTTAGAAATTAATTGGTGATTTTAAAACATTTATATTTATCTGATTTGCTGAAAATAGTGAGAGGCTACACTATTCAGGAGTGACATAGGCTGTATTTTATTGTAATTGTACTAAAAAATTCAGTAAAAAAGAAAAATATTAAAATATATTATGAAAATGACAAAGAAACGAACGCCATCTATTGCTGTTAGATTTAACTATTTAATACTCTATTTTATTTACTGTCTATTTGAATCTATCGATGACGAAGTTTTTACGCTTTTTGATAGATGGCGTTGGAGCAACATATTATTTATTTAAGTGGTTTAAAATTTGTTCTTTATAGTATGTTATTTGGTTCTGTGATTTAAAATAATAAATACACGATATTATTACGATTTTATTCATCGCTGTAGGCGCCCGCTGCCGTTTATTTTTTATTTTATATATTTTCTCTTTACTTTCTGTTTTACTTTATCGGTACTCCGGACGTAGTTTTGGTCAAAAGTTTTCTTCAAAACTATTTTTGCATTTTAATTTCTACTAAGTACTATAACTACTTCTGTTTTAATATTTCTTATAGTTATTATTTGTTGTTTAGTCTTTTCAGAAATAATTCTAATTTGTGTTTATCATAATTTTTTGTTTCTTTAGCTTCAGTCTTACTTTCTTCTCTTTACTTTCTGTTTTATTTTATCGGCTTAGATACATTACTTACAGGTAATTAAAATTTCGGGATATTTATTTCGATTTTTCAATATTACAATACAAATATTTCTCTATTTTATTTTTGTCTAACACTTCGTCGATCTGAAAGCAAATTGCATTATTGAAATATATCGTCACGTGCACTATACCCCGTCCGGCGACTAATTAGCTTTTTGACAGCTCACGCCTATAAATTACAGTTTTTTTTTTCGGAATAACGTACTAAAAATTTTACAGTAATGTCATACTTTATTGACGATTTGATTGATTGAGTGAAGCACCCTGTGCATAAGAAACAACCACAGACTATGAAACAGTTCTTGAAATAATAAATCGATAATAAATCGATCATATGATAAAAATAATTTTACGTCATGTGATTATCTATACTAATATTATAAAGAAGTAAAGTTTATAACTTTGTTTGTATATACGGGGTAATCTTCGCAAATACTGATCCGATCATGAAAATTCTTTCGCTAACAGAAAGCTACACTATTCAGGAGTGACAAGATAAAAGGAAAAAGATAAAAATATAACTCAAAAATGGTAAATGTACTACCATCTCTCGCCGCCATCTATCGCCATTAGAAGACTATTTATTAGTCTATCGACGTCGTTTTCGGGATTTTTGATAGATGGCGTTGAAGTAATATATTATTTATTTATACCCCGTCCGGCGACTAATGATCTTTTTGACACATCAAGAAATTTTGACATTAGTGACTGCCTCACACGTTATTTATTCGATTCAAAATAATAATCGATTTTATTTAAGAAGAACTTTCAATCGAATTAATTAAATACATTTAATTTAAAAATATTATTTATTTATGCGATTATTAGTTTTTTTAATTATAAATGAAATATATAAATAATAAATAAATGAATTAACAGAGTTATTGCTCTATATTCTTGGTTTGCAATTAAATTTCTAGATTTCGACTTAATTCCTTGCAAGTAATCAATCTTGGGGGTCATAGATACTATTTTTATTTCCTTTTTTGTATTAAATTTATAGAAACAATAATCACATGACGTAAAATTATTTTTATCATATGGTCGATTTATTATCGATTTATTATTTCAAGAACTCTTTCACAGTCTGTGGTTCTTTGTTATGCACAGGGTACTTCACTCAATCAATCAAATCGTCAATAAAGTATGACATTACTGTAAAATTTTTAGTACGTTATTCCGGAAAAAAAAACTGTAATTTATAGGCGTGAGCTGTCAAAAAGCTAATTAGTCGCCGGACGGGGTATAAGTGCTATAAAATTTAGTATGTTATTTGGTTCTGTAATTTAAAATAATAAATACACGATATTATTACGAGTGTATACGTCCAATACTTGCTATAAACAATGAACCTAATAGAACTTAGTAAATACTAAGAACTACACAACATAGGTAATGCATCACAAAGAAAAAGATAATTAACGCCCAACGAAGTGGGCACGGGTCGGCTAGTAACTTATATAAATAAAGTTATTATCATGGAAATATCTCTTATTCAAGCATCCCTAATAGAATGAAAAGCCGGTTTCAATGATACGGAAACATACACAATTTCCCAATCATGACAAATATCTATATGACTTATTATAATGAAACAAGGAACAACACGTAAGGAGGTCCTCCCGTGGCCATGGTTGCTGTAAAGTATCCGAAACGTCGGACATTTAAAAACTGAATAAACCACGACGTGTCATCTACAATGTGTCGTCTCTTGTCAAAGAATTCATTGTAATATGAAACTTTGTATAGTTGGGTCCTGTAAAGGACTCGCTATTACGGCACCACGCTTGCTTAAAACCGAAATCAAGAATTTCGATCTAGAACTTACATCGCTCCATAGCTTAATTGGCTAGAGCACCGACACGGTACGTCCGAGGTGCGGATTCAAACCCCGCTGGATCGAAAATTTTGATAGGATTTAATGGTCTAAGATCCGAGATAGCTAAATATTCCCTCATCTGTTAATTAGATGAAACAATTTTTTATAGGCTAATTTTGAATTCGCGAATTTTCTAGTATGTTTAAATGAGCCTGTGATACGCGCGCATGAATTTTACGCTGTCTCTTTTCGTTGAAGGAATTAGTATTATTCTGTCTCACTCTTCGCAATGAGCTCCCATAGTCATCGTAAATTTTTTCTTTTTACTATTTATCTTTAGCTGCATCAGCTTTTAATACGGCAGCCAAACATTATTATGTTTAGAATTTGACGCCGTTTATTATTGCATTTAGATTTTTAAATTAACATGTGAGGGTAATAATCTACATTTATCTACCTTTTCTGACCTGGCTGCAGTAAGTAAGTAAGGTATATAATATAAAATATTGCCGGTTTTAGCTTACTACATGTAATTAACATGAGAGGGACAAGGTCATAAAAAATAGTGATTAACTAATTAAGTATTATTAATCGTAGCAGGCTTAGGGTGGCAGAGGTTGTTTTTATAAATTCACAATATTGAAATCAGCCTATAAAAAATTGTTTCATCTAATTAACAGATGAGGGAATATTTTGTTATATCCTGGATCTTAGACCATAAAAATATTTAGAATTTTCTCATGTGTGTCACAAAAATAAAAAAAAATAATACGAATTAATAAACCACGATAAAATCCGAAATCATTATAATGAGTGAAATTCGAGTAAACGTTATCATACGATCACGATCACGATTCAGCCTGTAATATCCCACTGTTGGGCATAGGCCTCTTCCCCATGTAGGGGAAAGATCGGAGCTTAATCCACCACGCTGCTCCAATGCGGGTTGGCGGATATATTCCCTACTATGAGTAACGATTGCTATTAGGTGTACATGATAACAACCGGGACCGACGGCTTAACGTGCTCTCCGAGGCACGGTGGGGAGACCCACATGGACTGCACGAACACCCAGACCACGGCAAACGTCTGTATGGATAATACAAATGTTGTCGTGTGCGGGAATCGAACCCGCAACCGCCCGCGCAACAGCCAATCGCAATCCAGCGCTGTGACCGCTGCGCCAACGCGGCGTCACAACGTTATCATAACGATAAAGTAATATAACAGCTGTAAGTATTGCGTGGAATTGTCGTCAAAGATATTAATAAAAAAAATATGAATAATGAAATGACATAAAAATCTTTAAATTATATTCACACTGAACCCATAAAATTACACTTTGGAAGAGATAGATACAAAGAAAGTGTGTAAATTGACTTAATGCGTGAAAACGTAGGCCTCGTTTACGGAGACGCGGAGCGTAGTGCGTAGCGTGTGGCGTAGCTTCTCGCGTGTGTCAAAATGTATGAAAATGAACGCGTGTAAAAGCGCTTCTCCGTAAACGCACTCATACAACGTCCTACGTTTGAATTTAGTGCGTTCCGCCACGCCACACGCTACACACTACGCTCCGCGTCTCCGTAAACGAAGCCTTAAATTTGTTATAGCTGTTCCACTTAGACGAAGTAGTGATGACAAATTAATATGAATGTAGGTTAGACACATTAGGTATTTGGGTATAGTAATGAATGTCTCAAGAACAAAAAAAAAAAACACTAAATACGTTAACAGCTAAATTATCTTGTAATATATTCTAGTTAAATCGTTAACGATTATATATCATACATTATTTGGCATCAGCCAAAATTTATTTATTAGATTATATTTTGTGTTTATAACTTCTCTAAATTTTATTTTTTTCTATTTTCATTGTTTGATTAATTGATTACCTTATAAATTGTACATTTCAAACTAATGTCCCATCACTAGTATTTTCCGATATATGTTTCATACCCTGGTTTTGATGAGTTTTTAGTCAAAGAAATATTTAACACATTAAAGTCTTCTAGTATAATTAACTTAGTTCAGAAAAAAAGTGCGTGCGTACAAAGCACACATGTGAGAAGTGAAACTTCTTTGGCAAACTAATTTTAAAGTCTCGTTTATATTTATACAAATCTAAAGCTGATATATTAGATTTCTGTTCCAGCGCCATCTAGTTAGTTTGCAATGTAATACTATCGATATTAATGTAACAATCTTTGTAATTTCTATAGTACACGCTAGGTGGCTCGATAAAAACGTTGCACATCTTCGTGACGTTTCATCCGTAAAAATGTTACCCTCATGCGCCTAAAGAAGTTTCACTTCAAAAACATTGGCTATAAAATTATACTATATCAGAAGCTCACTATCAGTTCACGTGAAATCACACGGGACACGTAGTCCATTTATAAACCGATCTCGTAATTTACTCGTAAACAATATTTTAATTTTGTTGATACTAAATTCAATTGCTACGAATGTTTATTAATTAATTGCAAAATTTTCGTTGATTTTATTTGATTCAGTCAAATTGTGCACTGTCATCGAATACGTAATATTCATATTAATATTTTCATGGGAACGATATTATCATACATGAAGTACTCGTTTCATAAATTTTTCATTTTAAATCTACGTAATGAACGTCATTACTTCACATTCACATGCGAGTGCTAGTAGTAAATTTGATTACGCTTTATGGAAAGTTCTTGAAGCTAATCCATATTAATTGAAGGTATTCAGTAATTCAGAATTTGGTTAAGTTGGCAAACAAGCATCGCAAGTATGTTGCTGACCTCAAGCCCTTTTTTAACTCCTTCTTTGACCCTTTTTCTCAAACAATTTCTTTGAATTTATTTAAATATCTCTATGTGCATACAGGTTTATTTTTGTATACATGATTTATCGAGGATAATAATCTATCAAAATGTCAATAGCTTCGATCGATTTGATTTGCAAGTTTATGTGGAATCAAAAATACTGATATCGAATGAAAAATGTAATGTATAATCTGTAAAATATTTAGTACAGAACTGGTTAAAACTTTCTTAATGAAAATTATAAAGTTAAATCTATACTTAATATTATAAAGCTGAAGAATAGTTTGTTTGTTTATTTGTTTGTTTTTTTGAATGCGCTAATCTCAGGAACTACTGGTCCGATTTAAAAAATTCTTTCAGCGTCAGGTAGCCCATTTATCGAGGAAGGCTATGGACTATTTTTTTCTTAAATTAACGCGTGTGAAACCGCGGGGCACAGCCAGTAAAAGGATAAATCTTAATATATATAAATCTCGTGTCACAATGTTTGTCCTCAATGGACTCCTAAACCACTTAACCGATTTTAATCAAATTTGCACACCGTGTGCAGTTTGATCCAACTTGAAAGATAGGCTATATTTTATTTTGGTATATGTAATTATTATATTTAAGAAAAAAAGGCGGTACGAAGTTCGCCAGGTCAGCTAGTGTACATAGTAAAAAACTAAAATGAACTCACCAAATACAATTACGAACGTCATTTTGACAGTTTTAATTTTCGCTTTGGGTATAATACCACGGCTGCTCGCTCGTCGACTATCCAGGTCGTCACTATCTGTAAGATAAATAATATTTTACTTCTCTAATAATATGTATTAGGATCTTAACAATTAATCTTAGTAATAATAACTCTAGTGCTAATGTACTCTTTATTGTACACAAAAAGTAAATAAATATTGTAATGTACAATATTGTAATGTACAAACGCGATTTCATTCCAACAAGAGCATTTTACTCCACGTAAATTTTTGATATATTACACGATATTGTAGAAGTAGGCAGGAAGTTTACAATACATAAAAAAATAACATAAATAAAATGACATTTTTAATAATTAAAATATTTTACAGAAGCATAAATAGTTTTTATTTGTTTTTGTCGAAACATTGGAAGTTAAAGATAATCAAAATGGGCTATGCTTTCTACAAAATTTTGCTACTGTTAATATAGTTGAAGCACAAAAGAGGTTATGCCTATGCTTTTTTCGTATATTATGAAATTAAACGCTACTTTGTTTTGAACTCTAAAATTTTAAATATATTTAAACAGTCCTCGCAAGTTGCGTTGCGGTGGAAAATAATCGCCGCTTTTTATTATCTATAGTACAGTATTTATGACATTTTTAAACGCATTATACTCGAAGAATAACTTATAATAAGTTGAAAACTACGTTAGTATATATATTTTTTACTGTGTCCAATTCTGAAGTTCGTAAAACACGGAAAATAATAAAAACATTTCCTTTTGTAACTATGTATCGAATAGGTATTATTTAGAATTTGCTAAATTGGCTATTTATAGACGCTGTAATTTTGAAACCATTTTTCCCTGCGTTTTTGATAATTTTAAAACATCGTTTTTTTAAGCGTAATGTTTTTTCTATGCTAAAATGTTATATTTGAAAAAAAGGAATGCATAATTAATTTCGCGTCCTAAGCAAACTAATAAACAGTGACCCGATATGAAATTCCTCTGATGTAACTAAAATACTCGGGAGACTGTTTGATTTAGCATTCGATTAATATTTGTTTTTAATAAAGCGTTCTATTGAGGAGTCTTAAAAATCAAATTGGGTATCAACGTTATTAAATAAAGAAAATGAATGGTATGATTTTTATTAATTTTTGAATTTTCTTTCATACAAATGTTATAGACACAAAAGTTTCATATAATTTTGTTAGACGAAACAAAATTGTATTAAACTTATTTTAACATAATTATGTAGAAAACGAGTTATCAAACTATAGTCATCGCAAAATAATAGCCCCGTTTGGACATATGTCATCGAGACGTAAATAGGGAAGTAACCATACGACTCGGTATTCGATACTCACGATAAATCGATTCAAGTTTGTATGAGTATTTGATCGATTTGATTATCTAGTGTAAAGTATATTGAATTAAATTTCTGATTAGAAAATTTAACTTAAACTTTAATATTGTAAGTAAATTGAAATAATACAATGGTACAAAAGATCAATTTGTCTTTAATCTATTTTTTCATTGTTTTCTAATGTTTACGCCAAATTTCTCTCATTATAATGAAACAACTTTTTCAGGTTTTATCGCATTTTATTAGGTTCTCTACATGAGGACATTGGCCACCCGTGACCATGGTACCTGTAAAGACTTTAATCTTTGGTAACGCGTATTTAGTTGATTATTATTTTTTCGTCTATCTACGTTGTGTTACTTGTCGATGTAATTGAAGTCATTTTTTTCGTTTGCGAGCAAATAAAATAAAATAATTTTCAGTAGAGATCACTACACAATATCGATTTACTATTAAAATCGAATGATGCTGGTGAAATTCAGTCATTAACTAGTTACAACACTAGTATTTAAAAACAAAAAGACTTAGAGCGTAAGTGTTTTTGAGACGTTTCGTAATAATTAGAAATTGCATGCTATTATAAAGTAAGCGCGAAAAGAACACTTCCAATATATTCTATCATATTATTTAACGCGCCAAAAATTTACGTATGTTTTAAAAACACTTTATGTTATTAATAATTCCTTTATTGTTTCTTACAGTTTCGTACCAAGTTACGTTCTAGGGTAGATATTTGTTAAGCGTCAAAACGGGCCTCTTATTTTGTGACAACTATAGTATGTACCTTTAGCAAATCTTGGTTTTTTAAATAATGGAAAACTACGTAGACCAATTATTATAAGTATAATATTTCTACTAATAAAATAAGCGCTACCACCTTCAATGGCTCACATTAGGATTAACTTCTGTATTGGGGGTCGATACACAAGCACAAACGTCCAGATTAAAACAAACATTTACATGGCTGAAAAAAACTATCAAAAGTTTACGTAGTTTATTATTTTTTACATATATGTATATGTATGTAATTATACTCTATTGAACTATAATTTTATACGATTACATACTGATAATAATTTAATTTACACGCAGATTTGAATGACATATTTTGACTTTTGATTTGTTTTGTGATTTTTGTGATTTTTTATTTACACTAAATTTTTTTATTACTTTTACTGCAATACATATTACAAATAGATTGACGAGGCACAAGCAACCGGGATAGAAAAGAAAGATAAAGGGCGCCGTGCCAATAACTACACGCTTATTCACAGACCCTAAGGATGGCGTCCGGAAATTAATATTTTAGACTATAAATAGAGACAATCAATGACAATACATATATAGAGCATGCAAAACTAAAACTTTTGTCTTAACTGTCTCTTTAGTTATTTTTGTCTTTTAAACTTTTTGTCCTTAGCATAATTACATTCTTTAATCCACTACTGTACCTTTTAAATATAAATAAAAAATATTGATTCTTTATTAGCGAAAATTAGCTACAATGAGCGATTTTCTAATATAATTATGAAACTGCTCAGTTCTTAAGCCTGATTTACACCAAGGCAACAACGTGCGGCATTGTGGCATGCGGCATTGACGCATGAAAAATGTCGCACGTTGTGGCAAGAACCTTGCGGCACGGCAACACCTTGCGTCATGTGGCAGAGTGTCGCAGCTTGTATCCGATCACGATGGATTCCGTGCGACAATTTTTGATGCGTCAAGCCAGTTTCTAGGTTATGTTTTGATTGTACTTATTTATTTTATTTACAAAATGAGATAAATCGGACATGGAGTGGTGTAATGATAATTATATTTGTTAGCAAACGAAAAAAACCGACTTAGATCACATCGACAAGTAATACAATGTACCTACGTAGACGAAAAAAATTAACAAACTCACTAATCGTCTTGTATCTCTAGAAATTGTACTCTTACTACAGAAAATCTAAAAAAGAAATATATAAAATCTACTTTTTTTGTGTTTTTGTCTGAAGAAATTCTAACCTATCTCTATCAATCAAGTAGGCAGACTAAAATTTGACAGCACGACGCTTAAAAACTGTTGCCTTGGCATAAAATACGCTGTCGCATGCCACATATGCCGCAATTTGTCGCATGCCACAAGATGGCGCACGCCACAATATGTCGCATGCGACAATGCCGCACGTTGTTGCCTTGGTGTAAATCAGGCTTTAGAAAGCCCTTACAAGTAATTTAAGATATTTTACGAGTTATTTCCTATACCTATAGCTTACGCAATCTTTCCTCTTTAACAGTAGCTTGCGGTCATCCATCCTATTATTATAATTACACTATTTCGTATAGCATAAAATATATTATTTATTATTATATTGTAAGTTATTTCGTATAATACATATATGAAATTGATTATCTATACTAATATAATAAAGCTGAAGAGTTTGTTTGTTTGATTGTTTGTTTGTTTGTTTGTTTGAGCGCGCTAATCTCAGGATCTACTGGTCCGATTTGAAAAATTCTTTCAGTGTTAGCGCCTGGCCACGGGGAACGGCGGTGCGAACGGCGGCGCGGCGGGCGAGGCGACCATTCGCGCGGCAAGATTTACAGGCCACGCGGGTAGTCAAATTCGCCGCCGCGACTAGTAAGGAAGTGCGACACTCAGCGACACTTTCGCCGCGAATATCGCTCGACTCCGTGGCGTGCGCCGTACTGATTCATGCCATTGTTTTGTTCGCCCGTCACGCCGCAAGTCGCCCGCGCGATTCGCCCGGTACATTTCGCCGGTCGCTTCGCCGGTCGCCGTTGCGCGTGGCTTGCTACGTACATTACTATGCGTTTGTTTCAGTCGCTAGACGCTTCGCCATTCGCACCGCGCGGATATTCGCCTCGGCGAATGTCCCGTGGATAGATACTTAGATAGCCCATTTATCGAGGAAGGCTATAGGCTATATATCATCACGCTAAGACCAATAGGAGCAGAGTCTACGCCGACGAAGTCGCGCGCAGAAGCTAGTTAATACTAAAATTTTTAATATCAAAAGGCTAGAAGTTACTGAAACTAATTAGTACTGTTTTAAAACATTTATTAATAAGACACCGCTCTGATGTAGCGGTTGTATGTTCGATTCCCATTTCCCACTCGAGATGGATATTTGAATTTATGAATATTTCTTTCCGGTCTGAGTGTCTACTATTGTGGACAGGCTCTTAAAAAGGCCTATGCCCAGGCGTGGGATGTTACAGGCTAAATCAATCAATTAATCAATTATCAAAAACTTGTAGGCATGTTGGTACTTTTTTATACAAGTAGGTCGGCAAATTAGCGTACGGCTCACCTAATGGTAAGCGATTACCGTAGCTTATAGACGCCTGCAACACCAGAAGCATTGCAAGCGCGTTGCCGACGCTACTCCAAATTCTCCCCCAGGAGCTAGGTACTACTACTAGTGCTTTCTACACCGAGGATCGTGGGCTAGATTCCGACCACTAGTAAGGGTGTACCGGTGTAATTTTTTTTATATTTGTATATTTATCGAAAAAAATATATATTGTAGCTACATATATCAGTCAGCACAGGCGCTGAGTTGTCTTCTTTAGGAACATACGACCGTGTGTGAATGTTAAAGATATTAAAAGTTTTCAACTTACTATAATTATTTACTATTACTACTACTACTACTACTACTGATACTGCTACGACTTATATATCTACTAATTACTAAATCGTCTTACATTGTCGTGTAGCTGCTGCTCTTTTTCCGAGGACCCTGTGACTTTTTTGTCGTATCGTGACGACAATTATACCGTAGCAGGCGGATATTGTGACCGCAGGAGCGACGAAAAGTGACAAGAAAACGCTCGTCATCCATATTCGCCACTGGGTTTCATTTATACTGGACCAGCATTGAAGGGTACCTTTATTAAAGACATTATATTTTTAAACGATTTCTACAGTTTATCCTGCTTTTTATTGATATAGATTAGCATTCTTGTAAAAATACACACTTTGCATCATCAAATCAATCAAATCAATCATCAAATCAAAGAAAAAAAATCAATTTTTGATGACCTTACGAGGTCATCAAGTTGATGACCTCGTAAGGTCATCAAAAATTATTACTAACCAGCTGATTTTTTTTCTTTTAGTTACTTAATATTTATATAATTTGATGGTAATATTGTCCTCCAAATTGCGTGGTACGTTATCCCGGTCCTAGGCTCACTGCTGCTCTACCTCATGCTAACTCTATTATCTACCACAATCGAGAGTTTTCGAAGAGGAACTTTTTGTTCGTCTCATCAAAATGAAGCTACTCACGGAAAATTAGCTTGATACTGATCAGGTTTAAAAAATGTACTAGGGATCATTCCCTACCTATAACCTTGAAATAGAATAATTTTGAATTATATTTATTTCAGTATGCTACACAAAACATTTACATAATATTAAATAAAAAATAAAATTGATCATGAAAATATAAACGTACCTTCAATATCAGCTTCATCAAACAGAAACAACATCGGTACACAGAACAAGAAGCTAAGGAACCACGCGCCTACTATGAGTGCACGTGCATATTTTGACTTTTGATTTGTTTTGTGATTTTTGTGATTTTTTATTTACACTAAATTTTTTTATTACTTTTACTGCAATACATATTACAAATAGATTGACGAGGCACAAGCAACCGGGATAGAAAAGAAAGATAAAGGGCGCCGTGCCAATAACTACACGCTTATTCACAGACCCTAAGGATGGCGTCCGGAAATTAATATTTTAGACTATAAATAGAGACAATCAATGACAATACATATATAGAGCATGCAAAACTAAAACTTTTGTCTTAACTGTCTCTTTAGTTATTTTTGTCTTTTAAACTTTTTGTCCTTAGCATAATTACATTCTTTAATCCACTACTGTACCTTTTAAATATAAATAAAAAATATTGATTCTTTATTAGCGAAAATTAGCTACAATGAGCGATTTTCTAATATAATTATGAAACTGCTCAGTTCTTAGAAAGCCCTTACAAGTAATTTAAGATATTTTACGAGTTATTTCCTATACCTATAGCTTACGCAATCTTTCCTCTTTAACAGTAGCTTGCGGTCATCCATCCTATTATTATAATTACACTATTTCGTATAGCATAAAATATATTATTTATTATTATATTGTAAGTTATTTCGTATAATACATATATGAAATTGATTATCTATACTAATATAATAAAGCTGAAGAGTTTGTTTGTTTGATTGTTTGTTTGTTTGTTTGTTTGAGCGCGCTAATCTCAGGATCTACTGGTCCGATTTGAAAAATTCTTTCAGTGTTAGCGCCTGGCCACGGGGAACGGCGGTGCGAACGGCGGCGCGGCGGGCGAGGCGACCATTCGCGCGGCAAGATTTACAGGCCACGCGGGTAGTCAAATTCGCCGCCGCGACTAGTAAGGAAGTGCGACACTCAGCGACACTTTCGCCGCGAATATCGCTCGACTCCGTGGCGTGCGCCGTACTGATTCATGCCATTGTTTTGTTCGCCCGTCACGCCGCAAGTCGCCCGCGCGACGAAGCTACTCACGGAAAATTAGCTTGATACTGATCAGGTTTAAAAAATGTACTAGGGATCATTCCCTACCTATAACCTTGAAATAGAATAATTTTGAATTATATTTATTTCAGTATGCTACACAAAACATTTACATAATATTAAATAAAAAATAAAATTGATCATGAAAATATAAACGTACCTTCAATATCAGCTTCATCAAACAGAAACAACATCGGTACACAGAACAAGAAGCTAAGGAACCACGCGCCTACTATGAGTGCACGTGCGCGCCGCCCTGCGAAGAAGTTTTGTCATTAATTTACATAAATTTACATTACTAATAGGGAATATGTTATATTCATTTACTTTCTTCACCACAGGGAAAAGTAAATGTGGGTACTGATATTAAATATTATATATTTATTACTTTATTGCAAAGAATATAGAATAACAACATTCTAAAACATATAAAGTAGATGTGCAATGGCAGCCTTATCACTAGGACAAAAAAGTTGCATAAGGTATGTATAGCAAGGAACATGTAATTCTTGTTAATGTTTAAATACTCGTATATGTTGTCTAAGCTATTTAGTATTATTTATTCATTTTCTTTCAGTTATACAAAATAGTATGAATGTACTTATGATTTCGCCAGTGTCACGTACCTATTTAACTTGAGAATCTATAAAAATACATTTAAGAAGAAAAACAAAATTTAGGGTAAAAGTTAAATAAAACTTCACAAAGTCTGTTCGAAAAGGGAAACTCTAATACAAACAGTTATTGACTAGAAATGAACAAATGCTTATCTTTGTTTTCTGTTGGTTTGTATATATGTCGTTTCGTGTAATAATACTCACAGCTTCCTGTAAAATTCATAGGATGCGTGATCGCATCGCAACGGTCTACACTAAGCGCTACCAAGACATACGTCGATGAATATGTAACTACACCCTGTAAAAAAATTAAAACTAAATGGTCTTAATAACAGAAATTATATCTAACCTATTTCTTAATATATTTCAAAGCTATATTAGCAAAAATATCTATTAAAAAAAAGAACACTTATTATAATAAGTCAAACTTTCGTTTCAATTATTTTTTTAATAAGTCATTACAGAATTATTATGCTCCGCTTTGTATTTTAGAAATGATACAGCAATGCTCAAATTTAAAATAACCATAGTTTTAAACTCTTTGTTAGTAAAGGTGTAGTAATTAGTTCAAATACCTGTAAATATTTCATCAATTTGCAAGCCACGGAACCAGCGAACCACGAAATTGTTATTCGCTGTATTAGATCCGGCAGAACGCTTATTAGTCCGACCCATAAATCTAAAATAGAAATGTTGGTTTTAACACAAATACGTCACCAATACGTTTAACGACGACGCTTGATTTGAAAAGAGAATAATTTATAAACCTTTTATAAATATGTCGGAATCAGAAGAAGGAGAAGGGCCGAACTGGTTTATTAACAATGTAATTTAACACAAGATAGTTACACAAATTAGTTTTACGCGTGTAGGTTTAGGGAAGGCCTCCCTTAAGATACGTATCAACGCTAACCTTCACTGCTCGAGTTTTCCGTCCTGCCTTAGTCAAATTATAGATCTTAATACAATATAATACAATACCTATGCAACAATTAATTCGTTGGTACAAATTAATTATTGAAAGAGTCGTGGTTAAGCTACTAGCAGGATACAACGAGTGCATCGTGCTAAGCCAGAGCCAAGACTGCCTTAGCCGCGGTTGCAGAATGACTCTAATAAAATAGAATGAGTGAGGGCGAATATCGACAACAGCGCAGGTACCGACAAATATTATATTCGATGGTCAAACATTTTTACCTAGAATGTTTTTATCGAGACATAAGTAATAATTAATCGAAAATCATCTTCAAAATTGTGTTACTTTAAGCAGTATAAATTGATAAATTTAATTAAAGGACATTCTTAATGATATAAACCTATATACTATCAGTTATATAATCTAATTTGACCTTGAACTAAAATTACCCTTTCATTACGAGTATACTTAAGAAACAGTAATGGACCATATTATACCCAAATTACAAGCGAACAGTATTGAATTAATTTACAAAATTAAGTTATTAGCATATTTCAAATAATACTAAAATATAATTACGTCTTTGGGCAATCTTCAAGAATTATTATGAAAGTAAATTAAGTAGAACTTCAAACTAAATTTCGTTTAAATATCAGGACTATAAATTCTGAAACGAGATTTTCAATTACTAACTTTGACGAATTATTTACTACAATATAATTGACTGTACAATGATCTTGAACTAAAGTATTTTATTAAAACTGAAACTGAAATAAAATTTTAGTAATTCAAAACTGTTAATATCAATTATTCTCTAATCAAAAAGCATTCATACAACAAAACACCAAACATTTCCACATAACTAACTTGGGCTATAATAATTGGAGGAATCACTGCCTGCCTAAGATACAGGATTTTCCTACTTTAGGCGGCAGGGGTTTAAAATACAAATACAAAATACAAATGGATATGTAGATTTAATTTAGAAGATTACTGACTGTAAAATACTTAAACACTAGCCAACCTACGGAAAATGTACAAAAAATAATAATAATAATAATAATAATAATAAGAATTGTATTATACCAAATTAAACAGACATTGTTATTTTTTTGTCATTTATACATTTCTATAAGATACATAATTTGAATCTACATTACATTCATCTGTCAGTGATTTACCAAAAAAATAAAATGTTTGTACATATTATGTGTAATGGTTATTAGTTAAAGAACTAGGCAACATATGTTACAAATTATGACCCAACCACCCACGAAATAAAAAATGTCCAAGGTACTAACGAAAAGGGTGCATATCAACGTTAGTCTTTTTTATTAAAAAAAAAAAGTCATTAATTTGATCCAGACATGTGGCACAGATAGGCCAGTTAAAATGTCGCCAGTATGTCCCTATAATTATAATTATTATTCAAATATTTAGAGCGCTCAGCACTACAAGCGTCTTTATAAACCTTGGATCTCTACTTGTAATTAGGTTTTGAGCGTTTCCGGCAACAAATTTGACCCGACGACTATCTACGAGTACATTCGGCCAAATTTAATAAAGAAAGGCATAATATCCTCACACAAGTCAAGCCTTCTCATTCTAAATTCAAAACTTTATTGGCTGGTCTTGGCCAATGTCGAATGTTTTTGAGTGCTTGTTTAAAGTTTGTCTAAAATAATTTTAAAATTTATTGTTTATTCTTACCTGCTATAGCAAGTTGCATAATGAAAAAGTTCATTCGACTCTTCCTGGACTTGGTGAGGAATAAAGCGAGCACCACGGTCGCGTTTCCCGCAACTATTGCTACCAGCAGCAACCATAGCACCGCCAGTTGTGCACTCTGTTTAAAGTGAAAACTAAAGTTCTACTAAACATACTATTTGTTAATAATAATTGTGTTTGCTCGCAGTCTAAAAAAAAAACTGACTTAATTGTCGTGAATAAGATATTTTAGGTACGATTTGTAGAATGAGAGAGTTAAAACCCAAAGTATTCTTTTCACTCCAATATTTCCGTTGCAATTGCAAACATTTCTTGAGCTATTGGTGATTGATACAACTACTCAGGTGAAAATATCAAAACGTATTTTAAAGCACAAACATTCATTTTCAGCTTAATCGAAATAGTCTATTAACTGTCGACAATAATATGTCGATAACATAATCCTTTTATCTAAGACCAACAATATTTTCCAAGAGATTAACAAAGAATTTTAACCTTTCAGTGACGATAATGGCTTTCCGTTGTAAGGTAGGCGGTCCGATCGCATAAGAATCAACCGCTGTGTTTGATGTTTCTTGTTAAAACTTTAATGATGTATATTGTTTTGAGCGTTTTAGACTGGATTTATTTATTATAGATTTTATAATATTTTTAAAAACAATTTTTATTGACATTTGTTATTCAAATTCATTAATTCCAATAATAAAAATATTTAAAATTAGCAAGGAATTGGAATATTAAATGAATTTTGACCATAGACTGACTTATAACTGACTTTTTAACTGACGTAGGGCACAGCAGGAAATTTTCTGCTCAAAAAATGGAGCAGCCCGACTGGGGTAGTACCTCGACCTTACAGAAGATCACAGCTAAATAATACAGCTTTCAAGCAGTGTTGTGTTCCTGTTGGTGAGTAAGGTGACCAGAGCTCCTGGGAGGAATTGGCGGTAGGGTCGGCAACGCGCTTGCGATACTTCTGGTGTTGCAGGCGTCTATAGGCTACGGTAATTGCTAACCATCAGGTGAGCCGCACGCTTGTTTGCCGACTTAGTGATATAAAAAAGACCTCTCCTTATACGATGATGTAGAGTTGAAAATCAATCCCCCACTAAATTGTATTACTAAAATAAAACGATCATTACCAGGTGTCTATGATAGCAACCGGCTTTGAGAGCACTTAGCTCTCAACGACTGAGTGGGGCCTACAAGACAAATATTTGTACAAATACGGATACCTTTACCTACTACCTCTACTTAGAAGATGCAATATAATATTCTATATTACAAATTATGTATAGTAAGAAAGGTTGTACTGTTATTACCGTAATAAAAGAAAAAAAAACTAAAGAAAAACAGTTTAAGCGTCCCATTTAAATAGTAAATAAAATAAAACGACTAGAATTATTATTACTGACTTTAGAAGTTGTTAAGTTGTAAGTTGAAATACATAAAAAGCATACAATAGTTTTTTTTTGTTTGTGTTTAATTTCTACTATTTTATTTTAGTACGAATTTCATGTTATATCAGGTTTTAGACCGTTTTATGTTACAATTAACTTGAGATTAGAATACAGAAAGTCTAGACCCATACTTTAGCGAGACGATCTGAAATGCCTTGGCACTAACTGCTTGGGACTGTCACTTAGTCGTACTACAATGAAGGTTCAAAGTAAAAAATAAATATAAAGTAAGAAAGTGAGTAAATTATTTAAAAAAAAAATCTTATGACGGCTTAGTAAATATTAACAATTGAATGGAATGATAACGATAACCAGTTTAAGTTCGTTAATTTTTCAATTTTTGAAATTTCCGGTTCAGTTTTTTTTGGGTTTCGGTTTTATTTACGTACCTGATAGAAATAAAACTTGTTTATGACCGTGACATTTCCAGTGTCATTCCTGTAAAAGCTGTCGTTCAGCTCTGTGTAGACGCTGCAGTTGACGCACCGTTCCATGACTGTTTATCTTCACATTTTGCCTTGAATTTACCTGTTGACAATGCATAAATATAAAGGTTAATACAAAGTTTTTATATGTTTCGTTCACGTGATTTGTTGTCCTACGTGAGGGAAAAACAGTTTAACGTTATTGTAGTTGAAATACCTACAAACTTGCCTAAACTTGCATTGCATTTCTTAATATAGTCTTTTTAATTTTATGTCTAGACAAATACGTTTAATATAAATTTTTATAATGTTTGTTAAAAGATGATGATGAGAATTTAACAAAAGACGAGCGAATGTTTTTTTTTAAATATAAATTATCAATTAACATCACGCTTATTTCCATAATATTTATTTTAAGAACGGACCGGCATTCTAGAAACTTTGTTTACGCGGACAGCGGATATGATAAGACGGTTTTTCGTCAATCTCCTGGGAAATCTCTTATTTCCCGGAATTCTAAATAGATTCTATTACAGTTATACGATACGTAGAGATGTCGCTTGTTCAATATTAAGGCACTTTTTGACTATTAATAAAAAACGAAACATCAACGTCGGTAACACCAAGTGCGTATAACGAAATCTGAAATTTGTTTGTTTGACTCTCATAAATGTAAAGTAAAAATTTGACTAAGCGTGAATAAATTTTTGAAAGCGTCACTGAAATAATAAAAACTCTAGCTTAACATATTAAGTATTTCAAGGATTTTAGGGATTTCATCATCGTGTCCAACGAATGTTTTATCTTTGCTCTGTGGGCGAGACACCATTACATGTAATGAGAAAGCTCATCCGCTTGAGGTTTTCAGTAATAAAAATAAATTATATAAGGACTCTGTCATGAGTAGCTCGAATTTTCATATTTATTTTACATAAATTATCATAAGCGTGTTTAAGTGTATTTCGATGATGATGTGCAAAATAAATATTTTTATTTCTTATGTTCATTGTTTGCTGTTATAATTACGTCTTAATTAAAATTGAAGCATTTAAATTAAAATGTTATAGGTTGTAATATTTATATAATTTGTCATTTTCCCTAGTCTCGCTTTATTCAAAGACTAGCAGCTACCCGCAGCTTCGCTCGCGTAGAAATTAATAAAATTTAAAAAGAGGGGTTAAAGTCATATAATCTTCATATTACAACAATTTAGGACCAAAGCTGTCCACCACATTTATGGTTCACCTTTCGTGTGCTAGAACTGCCAGACTGCTCGCTGATTTTGCTCACGATTACGCTTCATGGAACAGTTGCGCACACAATAATTATATGTTTCACTTTATTGTATTGTATGTTTTATACATATAAACCTTCCTCCGGAACCACTCTATTTACTAAAGAAAACCACATCAAAATCCGTTGCGTAGTTTTAAAGATCTAAGCATATATACAGACAGACAGCGGGAAGAGACTTTGTTTTATAATATGTAGTGATACGGAAGTTGTAATGATAAGTAATTAATAAACAAATAAAATTACTTTTAATCGTTAGACGAAACAAAAATATATTTCTTTTAAAATGACAATAAACGTAAATTATGCTATGAAAATGATGAAAGTTTAAAGTAATATTTTTATACTGAGGTATGTGGTGTGGTTATCAAGTAAAAATATTTTTATTAAATTATGTAAATGTAGTCTACATGAATCCTGTCCTAGGTCCCGCAGTCGCCGGTGACTTTTATTAATTTAGGGACAATGTGTGATGAAAATATTATTAGCATTATTGTTACGTATAAGACTGGGTCCAAAAATATGAACATTGTAGTCAGGAATATTCCCTAAAATGCTACAAACATGCAAATGTTTTTGTATGCGAATAGCATCATAAAAAAAAATGTTACAACAAAGTACCTATCGCGGATAGCCGACGACTTTCTTGGGTAAATATTGCCTTTGAATCAAGTTTCAAAATTTCATAGAATTATATTTTTACGTCTTACCCTATCTATATTTTTATTCAAAGTCTTCTTCTTTTTACAAACATAGCCTAACCCATTCTTTAGAACACAATATGCCAATAAACATTTTTTGAGAATCGGTTTAGTGGTTTTAGAAAGTAAACTCATAAAAAAATCATACTTATAAAAGTATAATGTCAGTCAGTCAGTTCAGCCTGTTACAGTCCACTGCTAGATTTAGGCCTCCCAAAGTATAATGTAATATGTGATAACTTATGAGTTTTGGGTAATCAGTTCCCTCTGTATTTGCCAATCAGGAGAGCACCGATTTTTATTTATTAAGTAACACTATTGGTTTTAAAACATGAATATTTTACATGTATTAGTTAAACCATATTACTTAATTAGTAATTATTTTATCCTTCCATCGGACTTGAAAAAATTATAACATTCTAAACTGAAATACATGTTATAATATACATGAAAAAGTTTCTTTTATGTCTTCATCACAAAATACATACTTGATCCCATTTAAAACAAAATAAAGCATCATTTTAATTATTATCTTCTATTACTTACAAAAAGCCTTTTGAACTTAAAATTAAATAATTTGTATAATGTGAAATATGATATAACGTAATTAACATCAGATAACGTAGCAATACGCTACAAGTTAATTATATTAATAATGTTACATTAAAGTGAAATCCTCTAACAACATTATTGTTAACAATGACGGTTCGTTAAAGCACTTTTTGTAAAACAAATACAGGGATAACGATCATTATTATTTGTGACCGCGAATATGTGATATTTTAACTGGTTATGTATTACCTTTAACAAGATAATAAAGTTAATGTTGACGTTTCTTTTGATATGATATAATATGTAAACTACGACTAAGTTAGTAGTCCCATTTGAGACGCATACTCCTTGATTCCTCAATTTATTATGTACATTTTTAGGTTTGGTATAAAGATATACTAGCATAAGACGTGCATTCTTTTTATGTGCTGACTTTTATAGTTTCATATGCGTTGGTAAAAGAACTTACAGTTTATATATCACAACACTGATAATAAGTCCAAAATCAATTCTACAGTTTCACAATGTTTATTACCTTTTGACGCCGCGTTGGCGCAGCGGTCACAGCAATGGATTGCGATTGGCCGCTGCGCGGGCGGTTGCAGGTTCGATCCCCGCACACGACAACATTTGTATTGGCCATACAGATGTTTGCCGTGGTCTGGGTGTTTGTGCAGTCCTTGTGGGTCTCCCCACCGTGCCTCGGAGAGCACGTTAAGCCGTCGGCCCCGGTTGTTATCATGTACCTACACCTGATAGCGATCGTTACTCGTAGTAGGGAATATATCCGCCAACCCGCATTGGAGCAGCGTGGTGGATTAAGCTCCGATCCTTCTCCTACATGGGGAAGAGGCCTATGCCCAACAGTGGGCTATTACAGGCTGAATCGTGATCGATCGTTACAATGTTTATTCATAGGTTTCTGTAAGTGAAAACTTGTCTTTTAACTTATAGTATTATTTCTCAATGAATAGTTGTTTTGATGTAAAAAGTGTTTTTGAAATTGGACTACCTAGTATACCCCCAGAATAGGTTCTCCAAACAAGTAAAAACTCAATTACAATAGATTGTAAGCCAATTACTGTAATTTATTGATCTACTTTGTTCTCCAATTTAGAGACCAAAGCAGCGTAACAAAAAAAGTAGACAAAATTGAGAAATTCTTTTCAATATAGTTAACTACGTAGAAAATCTTACATAAGTTTTAGTTATTTTTTTTTCAAATTATGGATACACTAGCTTCTGCGCGCGATTTCGTCGGCGTGGACTCCGCTCCTATTGGTCTTAGCGTGATGATACATAGCCTATAGCCTTCCTCGATAAATGGGCTATCTAACACTGAAAGAATTTTTCAAATCGGCCCAGTAGAACCAGAGATTACCGCGTTCAAACAAACAAACAAACAAACAAACAAACTCTTCAGCTTTATATATTAAGTATAGATTTAAACTCATGAAACTTTTAAAAAATTAATTTTAAATATTCGTTGTATTTTTTTCTACATATAAGGTTTAATGCAAAATTATTATCCCTAATTAAGAGCAATTGTATTCTATGAATGTGTGTTATTGAGTTTATATGTCGTGTCATCTATGTTTATATGTGTTTTGACAAGGTCTTTTTTATTTTTTTTATTCATTTCTCATATCAAATAAGAAATATTTACAATACTATACCTTTCTATATATACTGCTTAAATAAAAAAGGACAAACAATGTTTTTTGTTGTTTAGGGTGAGTGCTGATGTAATGTAGGAATACTTATTAATAAAAAGAGCAATTATATTTACTACAATACTATACAATTACTGCTCATGGTCGAATAACATACACAATAGTATTGTAGGCAATTATAAACTCGTAGCGTTGCTACGAAAATGGCTCTACTTATTACGCAGCTACGACCTGCTACGTAGCTACGAAACTGTGCGTGACAACTGCTACGACAAATGTAATTGTGCAAAATGTCTTTAACATGAACTGTTTCAGTATTATCATTATAATAGAACAATTTTAGTTTAATAATTTCATCAGAATTATTAACATGAAACAACTTTTATAATGACAACATGACTCACAAACATTAAAAAAAAAACTATATCAATTTATTTTTTATTTTTTATTCAGTTTTAAATTTTATTTTTCATCTTTACTGTTTGATTATTGCATGTTATGATTACCTTTAAAAAGAAATACAATTAAACTTCTTTAATCTGTTATGTAAAATATTTCTTTTCGTATTATTGTTGTAATTTCTCTTGATAATCCTAATAAATAAATAAAATAAAATAAAACATGTAGGTACGTATTGTGAACAGAATGAATTCAAATATCACAAAATAATGTGTGTATTTTTTACGTAACATTTACTTAATAATATATAAATCTCGTGTCACAATGTTTGTCCTCAATGGACTCCTAAACCACTTAACCGATTTTAAAGAAATTTGCACACCGTGTGCAGTTTGAGCCAACTTGAAAGATAGGCTATATTTTATTTTGATATAGGTAATTATTATATTTAAGAAAAAAAAAAATAAAGCGGTACGAATTTCGCCAGGTCAGCTAGTTTACTTAATATTTTTTTCAATAAATTTAAGCTAGAGAGAGTTCAATAATGTATAGAATATATGCATTTTTTTTCTTACAAGTAGAGAAAATTTAAACTTGAGAGCAATTTATATCTTCTCTATAATATTTATAACAAGTTCAAACGTTGTCCCGGTAGCTGCTTTAAAATTTACCATTGATGGTTCTAGAACAACTTTTATTACACCAAGTTAAGAAATGTCACATTTAAAGAAGCTACAATGTGGGTAGAGGAAAGTTCACATCGCATCATAATACTTACATAATGTACTGCCAAAGGCAAAATGTACACATCTCAATTTTTCACTTTAAACCAGTAATGTTTATTTTAGAACATATTACATTACATATTGCATGAAGTTGCTTTTAAAATCTTTTGACTTTCGTAAGACTTACGCTTTTAGAATTTACATAAAGTTTTTCACAAAAAAATTATGAATCCTATTAAATTATTTAGTGTTTAGTCATTTTACTTTCGTTGGTAGTAATAAAATACTTATTTCTGAAAGCAATTAACAATCTCCTTAACTATCTCTTCAAATACAACCATTTGACTGTGAAAGACATACATAGACGCGTACAAATAAATTCATCTCAGATTTACCTCCATTTAGAGCAAATTGTTCGTAATAGGCGTTCCACACGAGTTTCCCTATTGTCTCAAGCACTTTAGGTAAGGGATTCACATGACTACTCGACATATATTTGTGGATTTGTTAGGACTCGTGAGACCAGATCTAAACCAAATTGATACAAAAGAAAACATTATAGAGGTAAGGTCTTGATACTACATTTCTGTGTTATCTTCATAATAGTCGACTTTTCACATTTATAAGATTAAGATCATTTTCTTAGTTTTTTATTAACTGTTTATTGCTAATAACTTGATATATTATAACGTCAAATTTTAAATTTCATTCAAAACGTGTGAAACTATTTAAAGTTACCAAAAATTGTTACTTAACTATTAGGTACCGCATAAAAACAATGATTACAGTACAAAGTTCATTAAGTTTGTACTATTTTTATTTTTGTGTTATCCATACATAACGAAATCTATATACATATAATAAAATGATAGGAAAGTCAATGTATGTCCGGGATAAACTCAAAAGGTACTGCATGGATTTACTTCAGGCACGAATATTATTAAGAAGTCGGGTCAGAACATTGGCTACATATTATCATGCTATCACCTATGGGGAACGAACAGTGAACGCACGCAGACGACGTCGCGGGCAGCAGCTAGTCTATATAATAAAAATGAATGTTGCTAAGCGCATAACTGGAGAATGGCTCGACCGATTCGGCTAATTTTTTTATGTACCCTAAAAATCCTACGGAAGGTTTTTATTTGGTTTTCATACTAATAAAAAAATAAAGGAACTTCGTTCCAAAAAAAATAGCAATTTTTAATATCATAGTAGCCGTTTTTAAGGAGAAAGCTCCGCTCACGTGTCGAACCTGATACACATACACACACTTTTTTCTTGATAGAAGGTAAACATGAAATCTATGTTGAAGTGCGCTTAGTTAGAAAGATCCTACTTATGTTTATTTTGAAGGCCCCAACTAAGTAGTATCAAAGCCTGAGAAAACAAGCACGCTGAAAGGATGGTCAACATCCTTACGAAACAACATTTCTATCCGAAAAAGATTAATTGCATGTTGAAAATACTTTTGTAATTGTTCATTTACAAATCAATCGTTGACTAGTAATTTAATTCTCATTATATGGAAATAACTATTGTTAATAATGAATGTTGCTAAGCACATAACTCGAGAACGTCTCGACCGATTCGGCTAACTTTTTAAATATGTTCCTTAAAAATTCCACGGAAGGTTTTTATACAAAAAAAAAAAAACATAACAGACAGGACGAAGTCTGTCCGGGCAGCTAGTTATCAATGATCTTATTTGAGTGAGATATCAGCCATAGGTACAAGTACATGTTTAAATGAGCAGCTTATTATACGTTTACTTAAACCTTTTCTAAACAATTTTTTCTGTGATTTCTAAAGTTAAATGTACCTAATAGTTTTCCAGCACTATCCTGATTAATTGTGGTAATTAATCTTCTTCGCGTTTTCTATCTCTAATGCTACAGTTCGATTTAATTACCCTTATGTAATAATATTTATTTTGTACTATATTACATTTAAAAAAATGATTTTTTTACGTACAAGTGAATAATTACATAACTACAAAAAATCACACCGAAATAATACTGCACTCAAATAGTGTTGTGTTTCTGTGGAAAGTAAGGTAGTCAAGGCGATGTACGTTGATTTGACAGCGGTGGTAGTCCGAGCAGATTAGACCAAATACATAATTGTGTTTGCTCGCAAACGAAAAAAAAACCGACTTCAATTACATCGACAAGTAATACAACGTAAGAAGACGAAAAAATAGTCAAGTAAATACGTGCTATTAAAGATTACTCAAAAAGTTGTAATCAGATTTCGATCTAATTTAAAAAAGACTACATGACAAGTATTAGCTTTCGATTAAAGTAAGAATCATCAAAATCGGTACACCGAGTAAAAAGTTATGCGGTATAATATAACGTAGGTAGACGAAAAAGTAGTCAAGTAAATACGCATTATTAGATATAACTCTAGAAGTACTTGTCAGATCTCAATTAAATTTAAATGAGACCACATGACACGCAAAACCTTTCATATAAAACAAAATTGATCGAAATCGGTCCACCCAGTCAAAAGTTCTGAGCTTAAAACTTTGAAAAAAAATCAGGACAAAAATAATAACAAAGCATTCTATACACAACATATTAAATATTGTCACAAAATTTATATAATTATATAGTTTTATTACAGAAAGGTCTAAAAATTTACAACAAAAAAAAAATTAGTTAACTTTTGAGTCTCGATATAAAATTTAAAGGATAATTTAACTACCGTTGTGAGGGTATTATAATAATAAAAAAAGAAACGATTTCAGAGAACAAATTTAGATTTTTCTATAAAAAAAACTCGTCTTTTTAATATAGAGTCCGCAAGGTCCGCAGAAAGATCGTAAGTCTCGTCTTATCTTCACGTTAATTCAATTGTGAACCTCATTTCATTTAAGAAGATGCTTTTCTTGAATTATGTTCTGAATTGCAAAAAACTTATGTACAATTCTCTCGCAATAATACCTATACAAATAAAATTCTTAGAGATTTAAACAAAATTATTTTCATGCTTGATAGAGTCTGTGTTTTTCTAATTTATTTATTAATTTTTGTGAACTAAAAGGATAGTCAGAATTAAGATAAACAAGAACGAAATAACACAGATACCTATTGAGTTTCTTCTAATAACTAATGCAAACAAGAAGCAGAAAATAAAAAGTGTGCTAATAAGATCAAAATTTTATACATTTAACTACAACATTAAAAATAATATTAAAGCGATTAAAAGTAATAAAAATTACAAGTAAAGCAATAAATACGCAAAATAAAGTATTGACATTATTATTGCTCAAACAAACAAGTAACGCTACTTTTAAAATTTAAAACTTGTTTGTTTCAAAAAATCTTTGTCAATTATGAAAATGGTTTGTCTATGAAATAATTAATTAGATTGTGTTAGCACAGAAAGCTTAAGACTGTCCTTTCTCAATAGTGTGCAAAAACCTACGTGATCATTGAGAATACAATCTTGTCTCATAGTTCTTGGACAAAGCGGGATAGTCAAAGCGAGCTAGATATTAGATCTGTACTACACGGACTAAAAAATTCGAAGGACTTTGAGAAAGTGTTTTTGTATTATATATAGTATTTTTGTATATATATATATATATATATTCATTATTTTGGATATCATTTTAGGATTCTCCTCAAACTAATACGATTGTTTTTTAAACAATATGAATATGTTAATAAAGATTATGCAAATTTAATCCTGACCTTACATTCCAATAAACATACCGAAAGGCAAGGTCACATAACAAATCTAAAATCAGGCTCGATCGAATAAGGAGCAACGCTTCCTCTGTAGCAACTTAATTCAATTTGGGTAAGCCTCTTATGGGCAGTCGACGGTAAGCTGGACACGATCTCGGATCTAATTGAAAATTATTACAACCACTTCTTAAGTAAAAATAGTAAACGTGGTTATGTAAGCGGTAGAATTTAGGAGAGACACGAGTATAATATTATGTTAAATAATAATTGGCTTTGTTAATATATGACTCAACTGTAAGATTCCACCGCTGGGCATAGGCGTCTTTATCCACATAGGAGAAGGATCGGAGCTTACTCCAGCACTCTGCTTCACTGCGAGTTCATCGTTATATACCTTATTAGGAGAAACTGTTGCTTTAAGGTGCTTATGATAACAACCGGGACAGACAGTTTAACGTGCTCTCTGAGATATGGTGGAGAAACCCATATGGAAATTTTAAAAATTATTAATTTATTATAATCTAAACTGCAACATCACTTTAGCTGATTTGATAAGTCATATTATACTGAAGCATTTGTAGCTACAAATTCGAAAACCATGTCTTCATAGGTAGGGATCCCTAGTATATTTTTTTCACCTGATCAGTATCAAGCTAATTTTTTGGGAGTGGCTACATTTTGATGAGGCGAACAAAAAATTCCTCTTCGAAAACTCTCGATTGTGGTAGATAACAGAGATAGTAGGGGGTAGAGCAGTAGTGAGCGTAGGACTGGGATAACGTACCACGCAATTTGTAGGACAATATTACTATTAAATTATATAGATAATCACTAACTAAAACCAAAAAAAAATTAGAAAAAAAAATAATTTTTGATGACCTTACGAGGTCATCAACTTGATGACCTCGTAAGGTCATCAAAAATTATTAGTAACCAGCTGATTTTTTTTCTTTTAGTTAGTGATTATCTATATAATTTAATAGTAATATTGTCCTACAAATTGCGTGGTAAGTTATCCCGGTCCTACGCTCACTGCTGCTCTACCCCCTACTATCTCTGTTAGCTACCACAATCGAGAGTTTTCGAAGAGGAATTTTTTGTTCACCTCATCAAAATGTACCCACTCCCAAAAAATTAGCTTGGTACTGATCAGGTGAAAAAAATGTACTAGGGATCCCTACCTATCAGAAAAGTTTATAACATATTTATTAATTACTAGTGGACCGCTGTGAACTTCGTATCACCTACCTATGTTGGCGAAAAATATTATGGACAAAACATTTTCTGAACGCACCTATAAATATTTGACAACCAAGTGACAATTTTTTTGACAAAAGTCATCAAATGTTTAAGTTAGGAACATTTTGTATTGCAAAATTAAATTGATGTTTTTACTATTTTCGGTTACTTATTATTTACTAGCGACACGCCCCGGCTTCGCGCGGTTGCAAAAATGATCAGTGTTTTTCTACTATATTATGCATGTACTATACATATAAACGTTCCTCTTGAATCACTCTATCTATTAAAAAAAACTGCATCAAAATCCGTTGCGTAGTTTTTAAGATCTAAGCATACATAGGGACAGACAGACAGCGGGAAGCACCTTTGTTTTATAATATGTAGTGAAAATTGATGTTTTTACTATTTTCCGTTACTTATTATTTATGTTTCTCACCGTTTAAATCTCCCTGAACTTCCACAAATATTTCAAGATCAAAATTTGCCAAATCGGTATAGCCATCCTCGAGTTTTAGTGAGACCAACGAACATCAATTGATTTTAATATATACATATATATAAGATAAGATGTATATTTATACTTAGAAAAAATAGATGTATTACTTTAGCTGTGACTTATGTACCTAAAATATGGCAACTATAATGTCTCACGTGGACCTTACTCTCGCAAAGAAAACCTACATTCTACTGTAGATTAAATTAATATAACATCATTCGTCCTAATAAATAGAAGCAAAAAAAAATCACAAAAGATATCCATGAAAAGGATAAATTCTACTGAAGTTCTGATCAAGATAATTATGTTAAAAAGAAACCGTAAATCGCCCACGACATCTATTATTATTGTTGAGTTAATCAATCTAGGTCGACGTAATATCCTTATTTAACTTTGAGAAAAATTGCCCGATGCAAAGTTAGTAGGTTGTTATGAAAGTTAAATAAGTTTATGTTTATGAACGGCACTCTATTTCCTGGAAAAGTATGAATAGAAACCTTATTTGTCCAATAAAAACAAATGAAACACTTATGATGAAATCCAATTTATTTGTGGAGTATTTTTATTCGCAATTGTAAATCTAAAAATATAATTCATTAATTGATATGAAACATGCCCGTCATATTTTATCTCCTGCAGTTAAATTCTATTCTTTACTTATATGCAGGACAATTATCATTGAGATAAGTAACAGCAGAAAACAGTAGTGTTCCTGTCTTGAGTAAGGTGGCCAAAGCTCCTGGGTAGGGTTAAAGATAGAGAGTTTCCTCCTTGTGTGAATCTATAATGCTACAGATGGAAGCGGCAGAACGGGAGCAAGAAAAAGACCCAAACTCGCTCCCGATTCGTCGCGGAAGGCGCAGCCGGCGACGCAGAGCCTACCTGACCAATCTACCATCAGCCAGCATTTCACGGTCCTGAGAAGGGAGGCGACCTCTTTAGGGCAACCGCTAGCGGGATCGTGGAAGTGCAACCGCGTCCCCGTGATACGGCCCAGGCGTGTCGAAGGAACACCTACGGCTCCTCTGGGCCTTGGGTATCCATAAAGGACTTACCCTAAATCAAAAAAAGGTCAGGGATAGAGTCGGCAAAACCATTGCAATCCTTCTAGTGTTAAAGTGGTCGCTACGGTAACTACTTAGCTTTATGTTGGCCGTACGCTTGGTTGTCGACTTAGTCGTATAAAAAAAAAACAATCGGTAGTAAAATACGACACTATCGCTAGTCTGTTTTTCCGATGGTAGAGCTACTCTATCTAATAGTAAGATATTACATAGTTCACGCTGAGACTAACAATAACAAATTTACTACGCCATCAATTATCATACTGGTTGTATTTGACACAGATTTATACTATATCTAGATCAAAATAAACTGGATCTGTTACCAATGAAGGAAATACACGTCGAATAAATATACCAAAAGATTTTAGCAATAATAATTCTACTTCTAAATTGTTTTTATTGTGGCCAGATATTTAACGTCAAGCGATGGAGATCTAAATTTTGTAAAGTCGAACAATTTCGCTTTAATGAAAAAAAGTTGTAAGACAACTTTTTAAGCGTGGTGATGATTAAACATTTGCTTGTAATGAGATTAAGACAAGAGATTAAACCAAAACAATGTTCAATATTATTACAACAATACACATTTCTAACTTAAGCTTTAATAAAAACTTTCACTAATGCTTTTAACAATCGTGGTTTATCTAGTTTTCTTTGTTACAATTCTTGATAGAGTAATTGACAAATATTGGCGTGGTGCTATGCAAATTTGTCTCCGAAGACAAATCATGAATATTGTTTTTGTTGCACAAATATTTATTTACAAATAAATATTGATTTATTTTTAGTATTCTTACATACAATAAGTAATTTAAAGTAAATGTTAAAATATAATAATGAACAGTACAATACAATACAAGTATTCTTTATTGCACATCAAAAAATGTACAAGTACAGAGTAACTATGTTCACAAGAGAAATATACAAGCTGCCATATTAATAAAGAAGCAATCTCTTCCAGGCAACCAAATAAATATTCACGAATTAAAAAAAAATACCAAATAATAAAATCGAAACGAAACTATTTGAAAATAGTAGAAATTATTGGTTAAATATAAGGCCACTGTTTCATCTAATTCTTACTGTCTGTAATATTTTAGTAGAATGGTTGTTTTCTAATAAAATAACTTATCTGAAGAGTTGTTTGCTTTACTTTCACGATAATAAAGTACGAACATTAGGCGAAAATGTTTCAAGTGTTCTCTAAGAACTCTTGAGAAATGTTAAAATTCTCATTCAGAAATATATTCTTACTTTTATACTTAGTAACTTTAACATTAGGCATACAATCTAAATTGGTATAATAAAGATGAAAAGTCTTTGTTTCTATCCTTTATCCTTAGAATCTGTTTGCGAAGACTGTTTAAAATTTCAATTTTATTTAATTTTTGAAACGTTGACATCCCGGAGAAGTCGTCATAATTATATCGCAGTTAGTCCTGTATATGAAAATTTTTGTGAACATACAACATTTATGTGATCGTGAAAGCCTAAAGACTTGTAAAAAATAGCCTCCCAGCTTTGATGCTGGAACGGTCGGTATTTCAGATATGATATTAAAAATGTTTAAGATACTAGTAAACAATTTTCCTCTGTCCTTATACGAGCAAAAGATTTTAAAAATGTAAATTGAACTGTCGAACACAATTTGTTTTAAAAATGAATTTCGTCATAGTCGAATTGCACTCAGATGTTGTAACACACTTGACTGTTATAGATTAACGCCATAAACTCAATAACCAAGTTCACAATATTTGTATCGACCTTTGTTCCCACTATCATCACATGTGCAATTGTACACGCATAATATGGTGTTATCATTGCATATTGACTAACTGTCTATTGGATGGAAGAAAAATTAATTCCGTATGTTATGGTAGATTTTGTGGCTGATGGTCTAGTATATCGTATAATCGCTAAGAAACGAAGATTTAATTAAAAAATGTATTCAGGTCACTTGATATGTTTATATGAAAGAACTTTTAGATCACTACCAGATATACTACTACAGACTATATTTTAAGTCAAAAAAATTTGCTACAGTGCAAAGTACAGGTTTACGCATAGTTTTTTTTTTTTTTTTTTTTTTTTTTTTTTTTTTTTTTTTTTTTTTTTTTTTTTTTTTTTTTTTTTAATAAAACAAGCCATTATTATACTATAGAATTATTATTTTCTATGGCAAGCCAAATCAATTGTATGTTCGGTCTCGGTTCTTTTTTTTCTTTGCACCGCGCCTTGATACTAGCAGTTTTCTATCTAGTAATACTCAGAGGTTACTCATTCAGCCTTGTTCTAGCACTATTAATATTTATAGTGTAAATATATTAATTTAATTTGTGTTAGAAATACACAAAAAAAGTAATCAAAAGTATGTGGTATTAGTTAATTATATTGGTAAATAAGTTTTACAAAACTGTAACAACTTGAGACTGGAATACAACTTAAACTTAAGTTAGTGTTTTCGATTTTGCACTCGATTGACTTTGAGGGTTTAAGTTGTTTGAATCTTAGTCTAATTGATTTCTTTAAACTTTTAATAGAATTTATAGCTAAACTTCTTATCGAGAAATTTATAAGAGTTTTCAAGGACTTTCTCGAGAGGTTAGATTCGATATCAAACGAAATAAGGCGAAACCGTTTAGTGTAAATTTGTCGCGAAAATTTAAAATAGAAAAGGATTTTATTTATTTTATTTGAACATTTATATATTACTTTCCAAAACGATTCAAAATTAATGAATATAAAATAAGTTAACAACTTATTAAGTGTAATTTTTTTTAAATTATTACGATTTTTGTATTTTAAAAATTAATTAATTTCTTATTAGTTGTCCCTCTAATAAATTAACGAATAAATAAACTGGATTTATATTTGTCTATATGTATTTCTTGTGGTCGGTATTTTATTTTCCACATTTAAAGTATATACGAGTAGAATACCATTAGAATACCACCCACCATTAGACTATTGAGAATATATTATTATCATTATTATGCATAACATAATTATATTATTTAGCATGTACTTTAATTTATATCAATTTGCATTTTTTTAACAGTCTAATGACTGATTTTTTCTGGAGGTATTCCTCTAAGTTGTACAATACATTTTTTTATACAACTAGAGTAACAAACAAGAGTACAACCTACCCCACAACTGTAGTTAGTAATTAAAATAAATTGACGTAAGGCATTACTTAAAATTCATATTACGTGGTGCAGTAAAAAAAAAACTATGAGGTATCCTATACGCCTTAAAATAATTAAAAAAATATATAATCTCGCTAATGTGTATTAGTGTCAGCTATAATATGCTTTCACCCTTAAATGAGATATTTCAAAAAGCATTTGCTATACTTTTTGGTATTGTCTGGTCTACTAAAGGCACAATACACCATAAGTCCCATTTAAATTATCTCAAGTACCAACAAAACATTTGCGAAAAGTTAACGAATAGAATTATGAGATCCACGTTAGTTTAAGTCTGAAATCCTTCTTATTTTGAGCGCATTATTTCCTTACTAGTGAAATCCCCGTGGATGGAATTACGTTTTAAAGCCTTATTTATGTACACTGATGTATACAACAATTATTTAATACAAATGAGTTTTTTTTATACATATATTCTACAAGAAATTATCACTGCATATTATAAAACAAAGTCTCTTCCCGCTGTCTGTCTGTATATATGCTTAGATCTTTAAAACTACGCAACGGATTTTGATGCGGTTTTCTTTAGTAAATAGAGTGATTCCAGAGGAAGGTTTATATTATGTATAATACATCCATAATATAGTAGAGGGACACTGATAGTTTTAAAGTTTTCTAATGTGATGTCGTAAATAAACACATTTTTTGCGCTTAGATTGCAAATATTTTATTTTATATTTTATATTTAGTATCAGCATTGCACCCATGCGAAGCCGGAGCGGGTCGCTGGTACTACATATAGTTTAAAGATTTAATTATTATTTTTTGTTTTAGTCAGTTACAGCAGACAGCTGAACAATTAGTATTTTTTGGATCAACCTTCTTATTAAAGATTTATTTACTACTAGCTGACCCGGCGAACTTCGTACCGCCTAACAGTCGATTCTTTAATTAATTTATTTCTTAATACTTATCCTTCCCGGAACCCCTCCACTAATACTTAAATTAATAATTGGTATGCTATTAAAGTTCAAATTGACTTTTAAGTATTATTACGAATCTTTTGTATGGGGATATAGAAAATTGTTGTTTATAGACTTTTTCAGGCAATTTCTTAAATTTTTCTCTCCGTAAGAACCATCCTTGTACTTCAAGGAATATTAAAAAAAAAGAATTAGCGAAATCGGTTCAGCTACTCTCGAGATTTGTGCTTGGCAACACATTCAGCGATTCCTTTTTATATATAGAGAGAAAAGATATGAGTCATTGTAATAAGATAATAACAGATCAAGTATAAGTAATCGAAAGAACTAGCGAATAATTATGTAACTTAAAAAATCAAGTTTCACATTTTTCTCTTTGCTAATATATAACTCATAGGACATTCATACAACTACAGTCAGTGAATGAACTTAGTTCTGGGTGTATGCCATTAAAACGCTTTAGAAATGTTATTTTACAGCTAATTGAAGATATGAGTTGAATTACGTAAAATAGCGACATATGATATTAAAATGTACTCTTTGATATTAGGATTTTGATGATTACATAATTTGATTATTTTCGTGATGGATTGAAACCTTTTATTAACATATTATCAATCATCACAAATTAATCAAAATTTTACATTTCAAGTTGTAACATACTTACACTTACGTACTTCATGTTAATCAAAGTTATTATCATAACAGGCTTCTAAACTCCAGTAGATTCCGAAATTAGCACATTTCAAATAAATATGTATAAACATTTTCACTGTATAGCTGCTGTTAGTTGAGTATTTAACCTACATATCTAATATTTTGCAAAGTTATCATTGTAGCTTGGCTTCTAAATTCCAGTGAGTTCAGAAATTAGCGCGTTCCAGATAACTCTTTCGCTTTCATCATGTTAGCTTAGTACTTACCTACTTAATTAGTTGAAATTTTCGTTCTGAAGAAGAAAAATAGCACGGACATTAATATTTTAATGTTTTTTGGTCTTGAATATGTAAGTATTTATTTTTTAATTTTCTTTTATACAAACCTTCACCTGACGAATAATCACTATATATAATATATATATAAATGAATCGCTGAATGTGTTGCTAAGCGGAAATCTCGAGAGTAGCTGAACCGATTTTGCTAATTCTTTTTTTATAATATTCCTTGAAGTACGAGAATGGTTCTTACAGAGAGAAATTTTTTAAAAATTGCCTGAAAAGTTGCCTGAAAAAGTCTAAAAACAACACTTTTCTACAGTCCCATACAAAAGATTCGTAATAATACTTAAGTCAATTTGAACTTTAATTCCATGCCATAAAGTTTAAGTGTTAGTGGAGGGGTTAAGTATTAAAAAAAAAGAATCGACTGTTAGGCGGTACGAAGTTCGCCGGGTTAGCTAGTAATAAATAAAAATATCAGTCTCCAACTTTGAAGTTATGCGAGTACATACATATTATCAATTTATTTTTATTCACTAAGAAGATAATATTAAGTTTTTTAAGTCGAATTTTATTTAATAGCACTGTAGAAAATTGAGATAACACAGAACCCAACCAAGAGTTATTTTCAGTTTGTAAAAATAGACGTGATAGAGAGACATTCAATTCAATTTCAATTTGTAGAAATATTTATTGTATCTATAAATATTCTTTATTTTTATAACGAGTAAAGTTACGCAGTCACGTGGTTTATCACCTGTCCGTAAACGTGAAAAATTACGTGTATTGTTTTCTCACACGTCAAACGGTAAAAGAAGATTATTTGATACCGAAGAAAATTTAAAAACTTTCCACTTTAATATAGCTTTATTTTTATGTATAAATGTTAACAACAATAAAAAATAAAAATAAAAATAAAAAATAAAAATAAAAATGTTTATTAATCGGACAACAAAGGATCCATAATTTATTGTTAGTAATAATAAAAGATAAAAGCTTAATAACTAGTGTTAGTACTTAATAACTAAAAGTGACCTCGTAATGTCACACATAATTATGCTCGACAATATCAAGGTTTTATTACATTAAAATTTACTTTTTTAAATCACATAACCATTTTTGTTATAAGAGAAAATGTATTTATACTGTCGTAATGAGTGATTAATATACAATTTTTCTTCTGCAATATATGACGTAATTATAAGTTTAATGTAACAATTAGTTTATATTCTGATTCTGTATCTAGTTGTATTTTATTACGTTATTTACTTTATAAACTGTAATTTCTAAGTGTACAATAAAGTATTAAGCAAATGATAAATAAATTAGTTAATAAAATAGTTAAAAATACGTGTTAGATCAAAAATAACAGTTATTTAGAACTTTACATAAGACGATGTTCATTTGTTAATCTAGGAAGTTTTGTTCTTGTAATTAACATCTAATCCATCGTAAATGCTAGTAAACATCAATGCTAGTAACAATGCTAGTAAACATCGTAATGCTCGTAAAACATTTAACTTCCATGCAATATCTTGGCGAGTTTCAGACAAAGAATAGGAATTCTGTCTAATAATGTGCGGGACGTAGAACAAAACGCATATTCAAAGTGCTTGTATTTCGGTAAGAATTTTTCTGACAAATTACATTCACAATTTCAGAAGAAATTAAAACTTCGATAATAGTAATAATGACTTCTAATTATTAATTTTTACAAAAGAAACAACTTTACCTCTTGTAACAACTTTAAATGTTATATTTATTTAGTCCTGTTCGAAAGAATAATTCTTTCAACTTCTATCTCATAACGAAAATGAACATAAGCAATTCGTATATTTAAAAACATTTAGTGATAATTTAAAAAACTTTTTTAATTATAGCATTTAGCGACATTAATAAAAAGTTAGAGTACAACCAATAAAGTGTTCAACACGAACGATAAAACTTGAAACGGCTATTAACCATTGACAAACAAACAAGTCACATGCTTTTATTTTCACCGCAAAAATCGCCAGCTTCCGAGACAATAGCGCAAAGGCTTTAAGATTTAACGCTAAGATAAGTTTCAACGATTTGGTTGAAAATATTTTCTCATGAATAAAAGGATTTTCAAAGTGTGGAAGCTACGGAACATTTCTAATGTTTATTTTTACTATAATTATTTTGTTTACTTTAAAAATATCAAGTAATGTGTATTAAGTACTTGATATTTTGATTTTTGATTTGATATTGTTTTTAATTATAAAGAAGTTTAACCGCGGTTTTTTATTATCAGCCAGTAAAAAAAAGTAACAATCGTTTTGGTTTACCAATAAAAAATGTATTTTCATTTGTTTTTTCTTGATGGTGTTTATGATTTTATTTTATGTAAAATGTATTTGCTTTGAAACAAATAACTACTCAAATGCAGACGTTCAGGTCTTAATGGACTATCTTTAATTAGTATTGTTCTAGTTAGTGAAATTCATTAGTTACCTGATTTTTATACTTTATAAGTTTATAATATGATAAATCTAATTTATTTTCTGTCTATTTAAGTTGCATTTCTGTGAAAATTTATATGAAAATTAAAATAAATTTTTTAGTATAATCTTAAAAAAGAAAAGTAAAGTACTTTTCCTCACCAGTAATTCGTTTTAAATAATAAGTAAATGATAACAATAGTCCTCGTAACTTAGTAAGTAGTAAATCTTTGGTAGTAAAATTTTAAAATATTTGTTCAGATAAAAACTGACTGCTGAAATAGCCTTTACTAAGAAAAAGAAAACCTTGTAGTGTTTTTGTAGTTTCAGGCTTTCCCACACAAACCTAGGTTAAAATATATCAAATCTTAATTTAGAAAGTTATAAAAGTACATTTTTGAAACATAAAAAAAAACCAACATACTCGTGTTAGAAACTACATTTTTAGTGTTTTTAACCAACTAAATAATACTAATACTAAGATAACTCCTTTAAACAGAACAAGTTCGAATTGCATAAAAAATATTATTCATTTTTGTTCACTTCCATCCAAACTCTGCAAGAAAAAAATAGCTATTGTTCTTATGTCAATTTATCATGGTATACTATACTAACATTTTCTACAGATTAATAATAAGCTTAATCCATGGCTGGCATTTCCGGATTATAAATTATTCCGAATGACTGTGGTAAAATGGGGTTTTAATTAGTAAACTTTTCGCAAGCCCATTTATTAAGTTAAACTCGCCCCATGTCTAACATTTACGAAAATTGAAGAAGGTAGCTTATTATTTATCTACAACATAACTGTTTATGTGAGTGCGATATTATATAGGACATCAACCTTTATAGGTCATTTTATAGTTGTGTGTAAGAGAGTTATATTAAAATAAATTATAAATTAATAAATAAATAAACACCCGACACTCAACGGCCATCACTAGGATTTATTCCTGTGTCCAGGGTCCGGAAACACATACAATACACAAACAAAAGCGCCCAGACCACGACCAATATAATTATGGTCAATATCATATTTCACGATCACGATTACGATCACGATTCAGCCTGTAATATCCCATTGCTGGGCACAGGCCTCTCCCCATGAAGGAGAAAGATCGGAGCTTAATCCACCACGCTGCTCCAATGCGGGTTGGCGCAATATCATAATATGTACGCCATATTATTATGCTGGGATCGAATCCGCAACCGAAAACTCAACAGCCATAAGTCAGTGCTTTGACCATTTCGCTAAGGGGCTGTCTCCACGAGCGAGCGTATCGCCGGCGATAGTATCGTCGTGCCACCTATTTCTATACACTCTCTATGGAGCTGTCTCCACGAGCGAGCGTATCGCCGGCGATAGTATCGTCGTGCCACCTATTTCTATACACTCTCTATGGAGCTGTCTCCACGAGCGAGCGTATCGCCGGCGATAGTATCGTCGTGCCACCTATTTCTATACACTCTCTATGGAGCTGTCTCCACGAGCGAGCGTATCGCCGGCGATAGTATCGTCGTGCCACCTATTTCTATACACTCTCTATGGAGCTGAGCGGACAGCCCCTAACGCATCGTCATTGTTAAGTATATAAAAGTATTGTTTGACGTTCAGTGAAACATGTGAAACATGCAACATGTATTTTGAAACGATGTTTATTATGCAGATTCTTCAGTATTTATCGATTTCGATACTAGTGGTATACACGAATTCATTCGTAATTGCAGTCTTTTTCAATATGTATGATATAGTGAACCGGGTCTAAAGTTATTTAATTGTAACCCTCAGTGAGACTAAAATGTCTGAATTTCTATTATTTTTATTTTTGTGTTACCCACACATGAGGAAATTCGAAAATGTTTTTTATTCTCATATCAAAATTCTCGACCCAGCGGGATTCGAACCCGCACCTTCCCGACAATCCGTGTCCGGTGCTCTAGCCGTTAAGCTATGGGCCTATACTCCGCGGAATCGAAAATCTTGATATGATTTTTATTCGGTTTTAAGCAACCGTGGTGCCATCTATAGCGAGACCTGTACAGTACTTCACTATTCAAAGTTTCATATTACAATGAAAATCTTTTGACAAGAGACGACACTAAGCTATTTTTAATTCCTATTATTTTTATTTTTGTGTTACCCACACATGAGGAAATTCGAAAATGTTTTTTATTCTCATATCAAAATTCTCGACCCAGCGGGATTCGAACCCGCACCTTCCCGACAATCCGTGTCCGGTGCTCTAGCCGTTAAGCTATGGGCCTATACTCCGCGGAATCGAAAATCTTGATATGATTTTTATTCGGTTTTAAGCAACCGTGGTGCCATCTATAGCGAGACCTGTACAGTACTTCACTATTCAAAGTTTCATATTACAATGAAACACGGACACGGATTGTCGGGAAGGTGCGGGTTCGAATCCCGCTGGGTCGAGAATTTTGATATGAGAATAAAAAACATGTCTGAATTTATTAACCAGAAATATTTATCATAACGTAATTAATTTGTAATGTAAAATATATCTCACATAAAAATTATCGTCTTAACAACAAAAAATTAATAAATGAATTAAATGAAATCAGACTGTCCGTTAAAAATTACATTTTGACATCAGTACCTATCGATTGTAGAGTGTAGTATAACAAACGCGCCTGTCGGTACACGTCACTACTACAATCAAGGCGAAAACTTCATCGTGAAATAGAATAACTATAGTACAAAATATTTTTCGTAATCTCTGCAATCATATATATTAATACGCTAAGCTTAAGATGTTTGCCTCCCTTTTTACAAAAACCGCGCAATTACTCCACATAAATTATATGTATATCATTTTATAGATAATTGCTTGCTCTACCGACCGGCATCAACATCTAAAAAAATAAATTAACTATTAAAATTATGTATATGATTTTGAAACAACGTCAACATGATTGACGGTCAGTAATTTTTATTCAATTTTAAATCAACTCATGTATTTAATAAATACTTTTACGTAATTTTGAAAAGTGATAATTAATTATTATTATCTTATACTATTAAACGAGCAATTCTTGTATATATATATATATATATATATATATATATATTCTGAATCTCGGAATCGGCTCCAACGATTTTCGTGAAATTTAGTATGCAGGGGATTTCGGGGGCGAAAAATTGATCTAGCTAGGATTCATTTAAAAAAAATGTCGTTTTATCCCTGTTTTTAGGCAACGAAAAAATATCATTAGAATACGAAGCTTAATTTCAACATTAATATTGTAGCTGTAATAGTGTAATTAGGAAAGCGACGGAATTCAAATCGTTTTGACCCGGGTTCGAATCTCAGTCTCCAGGTTATTTTTTTTTCTTTTTTTTTAATTTCACTCGTGATTTATTATTTAAATAAAATTAAAATATAAAAATACCGAAAAAAAAAAACAAAAAAAAAAATAAAAATACCGAGCTGGGCTCGGTCACCCAGGTACTACTTATTTAGCTGTGCTGTGTGGTTACGGCACTAAAGAATGTAGCCACCCCCTCTCTTCCCGTGGGTGTCGTAAGAGGCGACTAAGGGATAACACAGTTCTACTACCACCTTGGAACTTATAAAGCCGACGGATGGCGGGATAACCATCCATGCTGGTTTTGAAATATACAGGCCAAAGACGGGCAGCGACAAAGCCAGCCCTGCGGTCACCAACCCGCCTGCCCAGCGTGGTGACTATGGGCAAAACACATGAGTTCGCGTCATAATGTCGGGCGCGAACTTGTAGAGGCCTATGTCCAACAGTGGACTGTGATAGGCTGAAGTGGTGGTGGATACTTATTTAGTGCGAATTATTCGCACGGGTATAGCTAGTATATAAAATTATGGTTATTTTAGTTTTATTTGAATTAGGATATATTAATTTAACAATATATAAGTAAGTCGACCCCGATGCGCAAAGATGGACTGCAGATTACCTAAAACTTCTCAGTCAAATGTACTCTAGACACATACTCTCACGATAATACAAAATATTTCTAAAATTCAACCGTAGCTACCTGGATTTCAAAGAGCGAACATCCATTCGTTACATTCAGCGACATGTTAAATAAAGCCATCTACGAATTAAAACAAAGTTCAACGCATTAAAACCTGAGTAAATGTCATCATATTAAAAACAATTTACTTCGAAGACTACGAAGTTTTCGAAGCGTGCTGTTACATTAATTTCTTTCCACTGAAATTATACTATTAATACTAAGAAAAACAAAGTGTTTGCATCATTAATTTTTGTATACACGATGAAATAAATTCAGTAAACGATAATTGTATGTTGTAAAATAGAATTGTCATTTCAATTAAAACTAATGTGCAGGGAGCTACGAATGCAATTTCAGAATCAAATTTCGTAAAATTCAAAGAGTTAATAAAACTATACATTATATTATTTGACCGTCTAAAATAGTTTAAATAAATTTTAGGATAAAAATCTGTAATATTATTTTAAATAAGATGTTTACTTTTTTATTGTTGTTTCATTTTCCTACGCTTTCTACGCATTTATGTACTCTAGCCTACTTGGCTTAGTCTGTTAATTTTCTAATTTGTTATTCTGAGTAACGTTAGTGAATCCTGTTTACTAATATAATCTTTTCATTTCCCGATTCACATTCAATGTAGCGTAAGAGCAATTTTTTGAGATTTCGTAAGTTCTGAGATTAATAATAAAAAAGAAAAATTCAATTTCTTTACATTATAAATACACAATTAAACTGATACGTTGTTAAAAACATATTTCCGTATTAATAAATTAAAAAGCTGTCTATCAATAAAAAATAAATATGTAGGATGTATCTTCTTTTCAAATTAAACAAAATAAAGTAATTTATGTTTTATGAAACTTTACCCTTAAGAATATCAAATATTTTAAAGTTTTAATGATAGTAAAGGTACGTTATTAAAACAGCTTTGTACCTATAGCTATTTTTACACATACTCGTATAAATATGAAACGAAATAGAACTGTCTACACACGTGAAACACAGTGAGAAGAAAATTTTCGACAATATTTTAATATACCTATATGTTTTATATAGATGTTGAATATTATTGTGTTTTGAAAATTAAATCTAAAGAATTAAGAAAAGCGGATTTTGGTAAAAAAATAGTAATAAAGTCGATACCTCCGACGTAAGTTGTTGTATGCCACAAAAATGACGTTTTGCGTTTTTACTAAAAACTATCCTAATTTTGCATAGTTTATGCATTCAAAGTGAAAAAATAACCAAAACACGATTTTTTAAAGGATTTGCCAGTCGTATAATGTTGTAACTTTCGAACGAGAACGGACTACAACATTGTATGGACCTTTGCAATAGTTTACGCGGGGTGAGGGAAGGGAAGAATTACGCGCCCGCGTCTCGTATTGGTCACATACAACAGACTACGCCGGACTTTAAACCGGCCGCACGTATATAGGAACCGTTTAAATTTTTCGAAACTATATACGTAATTGAATTACTTCAAAGTAATAAAAACTATGAATCGTACAAGTATAATAACAAGAGCACGTAGACTACGTGATATGATTAATAATACGAGTACACAAAATAGCAACTCCGAGACACCCATTGAAAATAACAATGTTTTATTTGATGAAATACAACTAAACAGATTATTTATTATATTTGTGATTTGTAAATATGTATAATGTTTAATAAACACTTGTAATTACTAAACAGTTTTCATGATTCAAGTCTCCGAAATATTACAGCTATTTTTATTTTTGTAATATTTTATTAGCATTAATACGGTTACTGTTACTCTTTGGTGGTGATACTAACCTAAAACGTTGTATAGAACACTTACAACAGTATACGTGGTAGAATGTTCTTTAAAAATGTTGTATGTAATACATAAAACATTTTACGTTTACATTAAAATAAAAATATTATTGTAAGTAATAGATACAACATTTTTCTTCGGAAGTTGTTCTACAAAACTTTGTTGCATGATGACATGCTATATTTTACTTTGCTATTTTTACTTAAATTCGATGATGTATGTCAAAATTCTTTTCTAAAATTGGATCTTGCTACATATAAAATGCTTTGCCCTGGCTGACTGACTTAGTCCCGTATTACAGAACGTCACTCAATACTTAAGTATAACTTAAAACTAGTTTCTAAAAATCAAATGGCATAAATCTACTTTTAAGTAATGCTTGAGTATTGACTTATTGAGTGATGTTTTGTAATACGGGCCTTAATGATCTACTAACGCAGGTTGCAGAGCCTAAACAGCTGGTATTGCTACTCTATTCTCTCTACGAGGAGCTCGTCATCGAGATAGAGCCTTGAGGCAGTGTCGCGACACATCGCTGCTTGTCAGTAGCTAATTGAATATCGAACTTTAGTTTCGAAGCAGGGGCAGCGCCACACAAGGATTGTATCCTTAGTGAATCGCATTGTTGGAGAGGTAAAAGCTGTATGTGTTCCTTATACGATGTAAGATCTTATAATAAAGGATTTCCCGAAATTGCCAAGGGATTAGGAATAACTGGGTTGCAATCAAATTAAAACGTTAATACTGTTTCAGAGTCACCATTACCAATAAGTTTTAATGAATCTGAAATGAATGAGTTAGTAAATACAATAGATGAAAACATCTTTGACAATTTGGAAGTAGCAGATTCTTATACTGCAAATCTTGAGACACCGCACCCTTGCCCTTCTTGTAGTATCACTTGGACTACGACTGTAATAATGATTTCTGCCCATATTATAAACAAAAAGAAAATTTATCAGCGTTCGATATTTCACCTCAACCCTCACCATCATGTAATTCTAGCTGCTTGACGTACATAACCATGAACAATAGTTTACTATCGGATATTTTGAGTAATAGACCCACTACAAGCGACCGCCGTCGTCCATCAAGGAAAGATAAAGGTAATGTAAGAAAAATACGTTTTAAAGAATTGATAGATAATAAAAGAAAGTGTTTACGTAATTTGGGAAAATAATATATATCCAGAAAAGGTAAAATACAAGCAAGTAGAAAGATGGGCCCACCATGTCGCTCCCGCAATAAGTGCTTTGACAAATTACGCTAAAAACTAAGAAAGAAGATTTTTTAGAGTTTTTGTAGCTTAGGTGATCGAAAAAAGCAATGGATGTATGTGGCTAACTTAGTAAAAAAGCAAAAGAAACGTAGAGTTTATACAGATACAGTTTCAAGACGTAAGTACACGTTAAAATACTCAATACCAGTAGGTCATAGCAAAGATCATATTAATTATGTGGATGTGTGCAAAAAATACTTTTTAAGCACTTAGTCTGTCTGTTTTTGCGTTTTATGTGGATATTGCTCATAAACTTAACATTACTATAAAACATACCTTTCTGGAAAAAGGTGCAAAGCAGAGGGTGATAGCGTTCACGCTTTAATAGAACGTTCATCTAAAACTAAACTTATATGTATATACACCTCTGGAATGGTTTAACTTGGTTAGGTGGGCTAAACCATATAACGACACAGATATTAAGCATACCCATTTTTATAACTTTAAACATCTTTTGGAAAGCGTAACTGGTTAAAAAATGTAAGTGGAGACGTAGTTAAATGGAACAAAATAAAAAAGTGCGGATATGTGCAGAAGATACTTTTAAAATTGAATATCTGTACGATTTGGCAAACAGTAATGCTATGACGACTGCCATTAATACCAATACCCGAAGATGTCAAAGAAAACATAGTATGGTTCAGCTATGCCCTCTCTATTCCAACCATCTTCCTTTAACAAAGGCAAAATATGATGACTTGATGAGTCTTTGTCCGAATGGAATTATTCCAGCCACATATCATGACTTTTTCAAGAGTATATATTTTGTTGCTGGCTCTCGTAATGTGGAATTTTCTGATTCAGAATAGTATCTACATAAAAAAGTATTTTCTTTTTTAAATCATTTAAATTTCAATTTCAACTTCGTTTTCATTATTGTTGTTCAAAAATATTGACAGTTTTCACTGATTTAAGGCTCCAATGAAACTAAAAACTAGGTTTATAATCATATAATTGAAAGTAGGTAACTTAACCGTTTTTAAATATGTATCATTTCGAAAATTGTATTTTTTTTTTTCTAGAAAACCATGCTAATAACTATAAATAGTTACCTGATTTCTATCTTATCAGCTGTTTTTTTTTTTTAAATTATAATTCATATTTTTTTTAAAGATATTTTAAGATTTGAATGGCAATTTATAAATATTAGATACTAGTATTGCAGTGTTCCTAAAATATTATAGTGAGTATGTGTTGTTCCTATTAAAAATTAAAGAAATTTATTCTTGATAATAGGTATGTCTTTTTATTTTCTAACATAGTATTTGTTTACTTAGAATAATGCAAACCAAATTTTTTAACCGATGTAATTGATATTGCCACTTACAATGGAATGAAACTTATATTTTTCAATGTATACAGTTGTAACTACTATATACAACAACTGACGAAATCTAAACTCCGCTGTATAATGTTGTAAGTATGAGATACGACAAATGTCGCAGCCTGTACTCCGCAGTACAATGTTGTATGAACAATATCTCAGAAAATATAAATAATTTATTATTTATCTTTCAACATAGTGTATAATACTAAAAATTACATTTATATACCAAATTTTACAATAATACAATAATAAATGCAGTTTTTAGTCCAATTGGAATCTTTAAAACGCTCTACTGTAAAATTGTAGTTTTGGGGTTACAACAACTTACGTAGGAGGTATCGAAGTTATTCTTTTTCCTCTGCCTCAAGGACGAGTACATTAATTTCGTCTATTGTCATGTTACGCCTTGTGTGATTGTCTCTTCAGAATAATTATGACTATTGTTAACTAAATCGTCGACCGTTGTCAACTAGTGCGACGCTAGTCATAAAAGTACCTATTCTTTAAGTTACAATTATCAATCTCAATATCAATAAATACATTTTCGGATTGAGCTCCATAAGAAACGATATAGGTAAGCTGGTAAGGCTACTTGCGCTAATTGGAAGTGCCAAATGTCTTGATTTTAGAATATTATTATTTAAATTAATTATACTTTAATTCATTGAACTTTTTAATTTTAAAATACAGTACGGTAACGTCTAACCAAATGAACTATTTAAAAACAAATTGTTATATCTCCATCTTAACTTAAGTATGTGGAAGTTGAAATGCCACAACGAAGAGAGCACTACATTTTTAACAGTAATGTCGCAGAGCCGAATTTATTATAGCACTGTTTAATTATTTAAAATTCTTCGACTATGTTTATGTATTCCCTGTGGTTTTAATAGCAAGACGCGCTAACGGTTGCGGGTACAATTTTCAAACATGCCAAACATTTGTATGTGCCATACAGATATTTCTAGGGGTCTGGACGTGCTTGTATATTGTCCGAGTTTCCGTACTCCCGATAAAGGAAACACAATCTACTGCGGATTTTTGAGTGCGAGGCGTTTATTTTTAATTTACTATTATTATTTAGTGTAAATATTAGACTTTCTGGTTTTTATTTACATTGTTTTTTTTTACACAATATTATACATATTTATAATTCACAACTTTAGAACTAAATATTTACAGATAGTAATGGTACAAATCATTTCCGTGTGGAATTGTGCCAAGAATGCTGGCAGCATTTCCCCGTTAAACTGTTATGCCGATTCTCTGGGCAAAAAATGCACCAGCCCAGCCCAGCTATCTCATTAAAAAAATTTAAGAAGTTACTCCAAAGTCCAAGTGTTTCGACAGCAAACGGCACAAAGATGTAATTTGGAATTAGTGACGAATATTTGTGCCATTAAGCCGTTTCATTTTTTTTTTTCATTTCAATTTCTTTCTGATTATATTTTTAATAGTCTACTATTAGAGATTTTTAATAGTGAAGATTAAAAAAACTGCCAAAGTGCGAGTCGGACTCGCTCACCGAGCGTTCCGTACAAACAAAATTATTAAAAATATTTTTATTATTATGATGTAACTAAAAATTTATAAACATTTTTAATATCATATATTATCATATCGTTCCAGTGGGGTAAAAATTTATGTTTTACACAATTTTTCCTTTATCAATTATACAAAATTTCAAGATTCTGAGATCACGGCGGCTTTGATACCCTCGCAAGTGTCGAAAATTTGCAGCATAAACGGCTTTATCTTTTGATTGCGTTGGCTTAGAAATTTGATTTTTTCACAGCTCCAAGGAACAGTAAGGCCTCATTTACGGAGACGCGGCGCGTCGCGCGTCGCGATAGACTGCGCGGCCCGCACTAAATTCAAATGTAGGGCGTTGGATGAGTGCGTTTACGGAGAAGCGATTTTACACGCGTTCATTTCCATACGTTACTTGTTGTGATTTTAAACGCGCGACGCCACGCCAAACGCGACGCGTGACGCCCCGCGTCTCCGTAAATGAGGCCTAAAGCTGAGTACTTGATATGAATTTCAGCTTAATACACCCAGGCGTTCCTGAGAAACTGCGGATCTTGACAGACAGACGAAAATAAAGGGTTCCGTTTTTTCCTTTTGAGGTACGGAACACTAAAAATTACTTTATCCAAAGAAGATTTTTAATGGATTTTCGAATATACATTTTAGAATAATTTATAGTTATGTAAGTATCTACACCGCTTTTGAACACATATTCTGTTGAGAAAAGACGAAAGAACACTCAATAAATTTATTTTGACACACACCTAATAGTTTAAACTAATACACGCATAAGTATTATTTGTTAACTTTTACTGAAGAAAAAACATTAAATCTATTTATTGGTACATTAAAAATATTCTGAACTAACTGACACGGAAAACTTCACAAGTGACTTTTTTTTTGTAAATAGGTATATAGTCTTTTTTATTTAAATATTATTTTATGCAAACCTTGTGTAGACAATTACCAATTTAGTCGTTCGCAAGTTAGACACATTTACACGCGTACACGTTTTGGAGCGTTACTCGCACTTGATTTTTATACCCCTAGATGTATATTCATTGTTTGATAAGAAGTAATTTCATGGTCTATATCTTAATCGATCAACCAAAGGATACGAGAATCTTAACCACGATTGTCTTAGTAAATGACGCGTTACCCATTTTGGTTAATGAACCAATTCGTATTGCTTTGGAAATAGCTACGTACGTTGTTACCCATTACTATCGGAAGTTGAGATACTCTGTAGTGTGTAGAATTTTACGTTATTTAAAATAAAAAAAATTTGAATATGGCATGCGGAAGTTTTGAAATAACTAGCTTCTGCGCGCGACTTCGTCGGCGTGGACTCCGCTCCTATTGGTCTTAGCGTGACGATACATAGCCTATAGCCTTCCTCGATAAATGGGCTATCTAACAGTGAAAGAATTTTTCAAATCGGCCCAGTAGTTCCAGAGATTACCGCGTTCAAACAAACAAACAAACAAACAAACAAACAAACAAACAAACAAACTCTTCAGCTTTATATATTAGTATAGATTATTTTATTATATTTAATTAATAGGTTTATTTACTATTCTGAGAATTACTAACACTTCTGAAAATTTATAACGTATAGCTACACTAAATCAATGCATGATTTTTTTTTTTGTTTTTACAATGAGTTAATATTTCGGTAAATTTTATATTACTAATTTTCCAACAGAAATTCTTTTAAAATATTTTTTTTTTTTTGTTATTAGTAATTTCATGATTCAATGTGATGAGATCTTACTTATACTGGTCTAAGAGCCGAGAAGGTAAATCTTCCCACATCTGTTAATTAGATGAAAAAAAAATTTATAGGCTTATTTCAATATTGTGAATTTATAAAAACAACCTCTGCCACAATAAGCCTGCTGCAATTTTTTTTAATCTTTTCCCTCTCATGTTAATTACATGTAGTAAGCTAAAACCGTTAATATTTTACATTATAAGTATACCTGACTGTAGTAGGCAGCCATCTCTATGATTGCTACACTTACCTGCAGCCAGGTCAGTAACCTCGGTCAGCAGTAACCTGGCTGCAGGTAAGTATAGCAATCATAGAGATGGGTGTGATAGATAATTATTAATTTTACTACATATTTTCTTTGTATAATATTATTTTTAATTATTTTTATTATGTTTAAATTAAATATGCTTAGTTTTTCTAGTGGCAACACTTCACTTGATTTATTATCTTTAAAACAGTAAAATATAATGATTTGACATTACGGCACATACTATGTTATAAATATCGCATGTCCGTGGGCTAGGGCCTCTTTCTCTGCCGAGCAGCCGACCAGGACAAAGTTAAGTACTCTAAAGTATTTTAATAAATTAATTAGTTGTTCTGCTGATATTTTCCCTTGTAACCTATGTTATATATTTCTTCATATATACATATTTCTATAATCTTTATAATGTAATGTAATATTGGAATTCAAGTTATCCAAATTATAACTATGTTGTGACTTTGTGACTTTGTAATTATGATGATAATTGTGACAAAAAAACATTACGATAAGAAAAGAATGATATTAGTCCCGCTGAGTTTCTTTCGCCAGTTCTTCTCAGGTCAGAGGCTTCTTCTTTCCGAACTGGTAGTAGATTCATGATGATGATAATATAATTTAATGGTTACCATTTCCTTGTCTTATTTACCTTATTCCTAACTAAAGTAATTACTACCATAAATGTGCTTCTTTTGATATTAAAGCAATGGAGGGTAGTTTGAAGCTATTTGATTATTATAAATGCAGTTCTTCTAATAAGTAATAATTATCATAGATACAGTTCTTTTAATATTAAAGTGATAAATAAAGGTTAAATTGAAGTTTTTCAATATATAAAGTAATAATTGTTACAAACATAGTTCTTTTTTTAATATTAAAGTAAACGAAGGTAGTGGTAGCTTTTCTAAACTTTATCTTTTTCTTAATAATTTATCTATTAATCTCTCTAAATCTATCATCAGAAGTGGGATTGTGTCCACTGCTCTAATATGTATTGTATTTCCAGAATGGATCTACCGGATTTGCAAGAATTTCTCATCGCCATCAAGGATGCTGTCTCCGGGAGTCGGAGTAAAGACGACGACGTTGCTATGCCAATTTTTGACCTGGCCACAAGTGACCTGGGTGCAGAGTCATGGTGCAGCAACATCGAGTCCCTCGCGACGGAATTTGGCTGGAGCAGTATCGCTACCGTTGCTAAGGCAGGTAAGGCCCTTAGAGGGTCTGCATTACGGTGGTTCGAGACTTGGGATCCTACAGCTGGGCGTTCCTGGGAAAATTTTCGTTTAGAATTAACCGCTTTATATCCGAAAAAAGAATCTGGCCGAAAAACTCCAAAAGGCAGTGTTGTATCGTTCTGAAAGTGCAGATTCCTATTGCGAATACGCAAGGGAAAAATTACTGTTGCGTAATACGAAAATATTTTTTACAGAGTTACAATATTAGTCAAATTAATATTTGGCAGTAGATCGGATGTTAATGTAAGAATGACGTCATTTAATAGTATTGTCAAAACTACCTCTGAACAAATTTTTTTTATTCACTTCGTACGCCAAAGTCTAAACGACCTTTAGAGCATAGTGGTAGGTTCTAATTTTTTTCTAACACTAACATTTCTAAACGAACTAAAATAGATACTAGATTAAACGATATGCGGTGTTACTCGTGTGGTAAATCAGGACATACAAAAGCGCAATGTTTTAAACAAGACGCTTCCATTAATACAAGGGAACAAAAACCATTCGATTAGTTAAAAAAAAATTGTACTTTTTGTAAAAAAAAAAAAAAAACGGACATACGGAATCTATTTGTAGATATAAACTTTAAAAATGATAATAACCTTACTACAGTTGCAAATCAGATTAATTTTCTAGAAAATGGGACTTATTTTCAACAAAAGTATCTATTTACGATATAACTATTTAAAGAGTCTGTAGCAAAGCGTCTAGGTCGTAACTTTAGTCCATTTTATTTTTGTTTTTTTGCATATTTCTGGAATAAGTGAAGGTAGTTTACAAACTTTTGAAAAAAATAACAGCATCCGTGATTATTTATGTATTGAACTAGATATGTATGTAGTCGCTAATATATATTGAGGATAAGATCTTTTCACAGCTAGAAATGCTATATAACGCCCTGATATTTAAACTGTCACTGATTCTTTAAGCTCTCGTTTAGTAAACAAACAAATATCTAGATTTAGTTTTAAAAGAAATTATTTAGAGACAGATCAAATTCCGGATTTATTTTCGGAATTTTCAATGGCAATAACTCACTTAGATTTAGAAATTGTAAGATAGGATTAATTTAGGTTTTGCAAGACACTGGATGTGTTAAGACTAGGGGGAGCTTGATAGTAAATAAAAAGGATAGTGTTGTTTATTATGGGCCATACAGGCTAGCTCCCATAGGATGGGAGAAGGTGGGTCAAAAGCATGCTCTTATGGGTACCGATTCACACATGCAAAGTTATGTCTCATCATAGACCTCTATCGAGTCATGAGGGTGCACTCCCCCGACGGGAACTGCCCCGGGTGATCGGTACTCATATCTGTTTGTTTTATATCCGCTGTGTTTATTTTGTCAGTATATCTTACAAGTACACAGTGCCCAGTAGTATCAAACAAGTCGGACAGATGATTTAGATTCTAATCAATATATATATATATATATTTCTTATTGTTTAGTTATCACGGATCGTGGAACGAATTTTAGCTCTAATAGAATTCAAGCTCTCTTTCGAGAGCTACATATTGGACATCACATGATAGATTCTGGTACGCCTAGAAGTAACGGTCAGGTAGAACCTTGTATCTACAGTACCTAATTAATATGCTGAGTACTATGTGTAAAGAATTATCAGAATGGCCGAACGTACTTTGCATTATTTTGTTGATCGGGGTAGAAACGAATATACCCGTGGTACAAACTCGTCTAAATGATGTTCTTGACGATGATTGCTTAGAACCTAAAGTTATACAGTGCGAGCCGATCGTGAATTAGCTAAGCATACATTACAATAAATCGAGGATAAATTTAATGAACGTTTTGGTTTGGTTAGAAGAAATGCTTATAATGTAGGTGATTTAGTTTATGTTAATCAGGGTCATGGACGTAATGACAAATTAAAATCGAAATTTAAAGGTCCCTATGAAATTTGTTCGATTCTTCCCAGTGACCGCTATGCTCTGAACGGTACAAATAATTTCTGAAATATAATGGTTGCAAAAAAAAATTGCGATTTTGGCCCGGAGAATGGGTAGATGGAAATATTATTATTGGAAATACCATGTCAAATATAGTATAGTAAATAAATTGTAATGATAAAAGAAAAATGTGCAGTAATTAAATTTGTAAAAGTTGTGTCAAGTGATATGTAAACTTATTAGATTCATTAAAAAAGTGTTGTAAATTGTAATTAAACTTATAAATATGATATTAAGTAATAAGCAAATTTATTAAGTTGATTATTAAGATTATACTATTAAATATTATAAACATGTACCTATATACATTTTAAGTTGTAGCCGTATCTTGGTGCTGATTATTTTCATCGACAGAGGGTGAATGGAATCAGCATGTCTAGGGTACAGGCATAGGTACATAGTTATTGGCACCTCTGCTGGTCGGCCCTCTATTTGGTACCAATTATCTCACAGGCAGCAGGTGAATGTGATTGGTATGTCTATGTAGTTGGCAAGTGCTCGTGATAGTAGTACTACATAATTATTGACACCTCTGCTGGTCGGCCCTCTATTTGGTACCAATTATCTCACAGGCAGCAGGTGAATGTGATTGGTATGTCTATGTAGTTGGCAAGTGCTCGTGGTAGTAGTACTACATAATTATTGACACCTCTGCTGGTCGGCCTTCTATTTGGTACCAATTATCTCACAGGCAGCAGGTGAATGTGTTTGGTATGTCTATGTAGTTGGCAAGTGTTCGCTGTAGTAGTACTTATTTGGTGTCAGTCTATCTCAACGACAGCGGTTGAATGGGACTGACATGCCTATGTATATAATTATATTATTATGTTAATGCAACAAGAATAATATGTTTTGTAGTAAATATAATATAAATTATCAGAGTATTGTTTGTTAATGCAACAAGAATATGTTTTGTATTAAATATGATATCAATTATCAGAGTATTGTTTGTTAATGCAACAAGAATATGTTTTGTAGTAAATGTAATATCAATTGTCAGAATATTGTTTGTATATGTATTAGGTACTAAGTTACTCTAAGAACTGATTGTAAATAACAATCGTAGAGTAATGTAGTACTTCGTGGACGAAGTATTGTCAGTATGGCCGTGATAGATAATTATTAATTTTACTACATATTTTCTTTGTATAATATTATTTTTAATTATTTTTATTATGTTTAAATTAAATATGCTTAGTTTTTCTAGTGGCAACACTTCACTTGATTTATTATCTTTAAAACAGTAAAATATAATGATTTGACATTACGGCACATACTATGTTATAAATATCGCATGTCCGTGGGCTAGGGCCTCTTTCTCTGCCGAGCAGCCGACCAGGACAAAGTTAAGTACTCTAAAGTATTTTAATAAATTAATTAGTTGTTCTGCTGATATTTTCCCTTGTAACCTATGTTATATATTTCTTCATATATACATATTTCTATAATCTTTATAATGTAATGTAATATTGGAATTCAAGTTATCCAAATTATAACTATGTTGTGACTTTGTGACTTTGTAATTATGATGATAATTGTGACAAAAAAACATTACGATAAGAAAAGAATGATATTAGTCCCGCTGAGTTTCTTTCGCCAGTTCTTCTCAGGTCAGAGGCTTCTTCTTTCCGAACTGGTAGTAGATTCATGATGATGATAATATAATTTAATGGTTACCATTTCCTTGTCTTATTTACCTTATTCCTAACTAAAGTAATTACTACCATAAATGTGCTTCTTTTGATATTAAAGCAATGGAGGGTAGTTTGAAGCTATTTGATTATTATAAATGCAGTTCTTCTAATAAGTAATAATTATCATAGATACAGTTCTTTTAATATTAAAGTGATAAATAAAGGTTAAATTGAAGTTTTTCAATATATAAAGTAATAATTGTTACAAACATAGTTCTTTTTTTAATATTAAAGTAAACGAAGGTAGTGGTAGCTTTTCTAAACTTTATCTTTTTCTTAATAATTTATCTATTAATCTCTCTAAATCTATCAGGTGCCTCCTATAGTCAGGTATATATAACGTAAAATATTGACGGTTTTAGCTTACTACATGTAATTAACATGAGAGGGAAAAGATATTTTTGAGAAGAAAAAAAATTTTTTTTAAGTATTATTATTTGCAGCAGGCTTATGTTGGCAGAGGTTGTTTTTATAAATTCACAATATTGAAATCAGCCTATAAAAAATTGTTTCATCTAATTAACAGATGAGGGAAGATTTTGTTATATTCCGGATCTTAGACCATACCTACAGCCTATTTATACTCTAAAGGGCCGCTAGTGGAAAAGTTTTGGGGTAGTTCTGATTTCTTTCATTTTATACATATTTTGGGGTGCTGAATCCAAATCTGAGGTTTGCGGATAAAATTTCGTGACGCAACATTGTAAAAATCGCAAAAAAAAAACATAAAAAATCTGCTTTTTTCCGTTTTTTGCCTAAAACTCGAAAACTATTAAATTTTGGTAAATGATTTGCTAACACAAATTACAGTACTTAAAATTCTCTACAAATATAACGATTTATTTTTTTCTTTCATTTGCGATCTCCGCAAAACCCACTTTTTACATTCCAAAACTTTATTTTTTATTAAAATGCTGTTATTTGATAAATTTCTCCTCGTTTATCGCATAAGTAATTAAAATTATTTATCGCTTTTTTTGCGCTTTTTTCAATGTTGCATCACGAAAATCTCAGGATCAAATACGGATTCAGCACCCCGAAATACGTATAGAATGAAAGAAATCAGAACTACCCTAAAACTTTCCTAGTAAAAATACGATTTAAATGTATTATTACTACTGACACATACTACTACATACTATTCTTTGCTATTACACTACTGTAATTTTTTTTACATCATACCATATATTTCTTAAATTCATCACATTAATTCTAAGGGTGCGATTCCATACTTATATGCCACTTTTTATTTTGATTTCAATATCGTTAAACATGGCAATAGCATTATAATTAAAAAAAGATTTTATTCGGGCTTCAGTCACTGCATGGTGCGGACCTCTGCGAGACGTCGTTACGCTGTCAGTTTAATAAACGAAGCTTTAGAAAATACTTTGGAGTTTTATTTCTATGTTGATGATGAGGGTCAACCAAGAAACTCTGTCTGCCTCTCTTTTATTATATATCTATCTCAATCATACCGTTTTTTTTTTACGATTTCAGCACATCTACAATACGTACATAACAACAAACATTTGTCGTCAGCGGAAATGAAACAAAAAAGTCGTCAATAAATTCAATTAATTATTCAATTTTAATATCGTTTGGTTTCGTTTACTTTTTTTTGTTTTACTTTCTTTTACTTCTACGGTTTGTTTGTTTTTGTATATATTGTACTGACTGGTTTACTGGCAATACTAATGCCTAAATTAGATTTTTATTTCTGTTGTATGTTGGCTTCGAATCACGCTAAAGCTTTTAAATGATTTTAAATGACACTGACTGAGTATCCAAAAATGGGCATAGTAATTTTTCTTCCGAAATTCAAACACCTTTTCCTTCAGTTCCTTTAAAAGGAAAGACTTGTCTTTTCAAAATTTAATTTTAGTCGTATTTAGTTAAAGCATTGCTCCTTTTCATATTTCTTTATTGGAAAGGATATATTAAAGAAAAATCTCTATATTTTAAAAGTTTTAATTTTGTTTGTTCCTAAATTTTAGATAAGTATTGTACCCAAATATACCTATATCATATTGAATCCAAAATCTCTCGACACCATGAATATAGAAATCTATAACATAATATGTATGTGTATGGCTCATCTATAGCTAGGTGTTATTTCTAAGCTTAATAATACGAGGGATGGCAAGTCCAACAAATCCACGGGCACAGCTAAATAAATAAAATAAGAGAGACTTCTATTCTATTGTATTTTTATTAATATAAATGCTCTAAGTATAAAAACATTAGCCAGCTTTTATTAAAAAACTAGCTTGTGCGCGCGACTTCGTCCCCGTGGAATAGGACCACCCGATTTTGAAACATTCTTCATTAGTGCTACGCTCCTATTGGTCTTAGCGTGATGATATATGGCCTATAGCCTTCTTCGATAAATGGGCTATCTAACACTGAAAGAATTTTTCAAATCGGTCTAGTAGATCCTGAGATTAGCGCGTTCAAACAAACAAACAATCAAACAAACAAAATCTTCAGCTTTATTATATTAAGTATAGTTAAACTCATTGAGGTTATAATTAAATACTTTGAGTTTGATTGTAGTTTAAATATAAATACACAGAAATTATTTGTTTCTCTACATGGAGAAAGAGGTTTATGCCCAGCAGTGGGATATTACAGGCTGAATCGTTAAGTAAACATACTACAGTTGTTATATTTAAGTAAATTAAGTAAAAGCTTTTGCCGTATTCAATTACATTTTTAAAATAATTAAATTCTAAAAGTATTGCAACTCCTCTAATATTATGTACCGTAGCTACCTTCCAGACGCTTTTAATATAATATTGTTATCCCATTTTCTAGTCATGATTCTGATGAAGTAAGATTGATGTAGTGAAAAGTGTGAGGGGAGAAAAGATTCCTACATTGTTTTGGTTGTTTGTTCTAGCCGATACGCTTTTTGTATCTCGGAGCATGTAAAACTATAGGTACTAACTGTGATCACACGAATCTGATTTACTCTACGTAGTTAGAGAAGGATTTTACAAACCAGTAGTGGACTTAAGTGGAGTGGCATTTATAACGCAAAAAAAACTGCGGTGAAATTACTTTTACGTGCAATGGTCTCTAGAATGCTGGCAGCATTTTTTCGCTTAGATTCGATCAACATTTTTTTTTCTTGGCCGCTTGTACTAAGCCTAAAAATTGGTTTTGCAATGACACAAATATTTTATTTAAGTTAAATTATGGATTGAATATGCATGTCTCATTATTACTTCATGTGAGAAATTTTAATCGAATTTTAGACTTGCTACATCTGGAATAACGTGCTAATGTGTTATACATCTCAAGAAGCATTGCTAATTAAAATATTATACGTACACTCTTGTTTATTCTACAATATTATTACCAAAACTGCTAAAAATAAAGCTGATAATAAGCGCTCGTCAGATATCATCAAAATTCTAATTAACCAGGGTCTGGACGGGATGGCTGTCACACTTGAATGATATATTAGACTTTGTTTTTCATCTGTCCTCCATTGTACATAATTATCTTACGAAGCTCGAAGCAATTAAGTGAAGCATTTCCCTCTCGCATCCTCGAAAATTATGATGCAAATTAAGTGGGTAAATTAAATAAATGTAGCAAATCTATCTTTTATTAATTTATACTATATTTTAAAGAGTATAAAATTAAAAGCTATGTGCATTATTTCATATAAAAAATCTAGTAGAAAACGTGCGATTTAACCCTACAGTGGTCGCGTACTGAAACCTGACCTGATTAGTCGCGTGGACTACAGGTGTATGCCATTTATAAATTGAAATAAAAACATGTAATAGGCTTCAGTTATTTTTTATTCTTTTGAAATGTAATAATTAAAGTTTCCTTTACCTAAAAATAGACAATATAAACAAATCACAACCTCAGTGCTTTAAAAAATCAACAAAATTAAACAATACCTCTTTATGGCACTAAAAATCACATATTTTGGTATAATTGAGATAATAGAAAAACTAATTAAAAATACTTAATTCTAATTGTTATTTTCTAAACAAGATAGACAGACAATCTTTGAATGATCGCTGCGAATAAACTTTTTGCAGGTGCTACAGTGTTTTCGAGTGCTTTTGTTGCGCTTTCTACCGCAGTCATAGCAGCGACCTATGAAAGTACTCGGTGCCTGTGCTGACGTTGTTGCCAGATTTTCCGTTTGAATAATGCCAAGGAAGTCTTTTATTTTAAATACCAGACTTCTTGGTAATTTATTATTATCCAATCTTCATCAAGCCTGAGGTTTCATCCAAGCCAAGGACAGACCTCTAAGGAAGTTAGCTTCATAATTTTTGTTTGCGGTATAAATACATAACGCGTGCGCTTAGATTAATCAAGTCAAAAAAGACAGTTAGCGGCCATCTTCTTGAATTCCTGGACACGTTGTAGAGGGAACACATCTTGTCTACTAAGTCCAGAATAAAAGTTAACGCGTCCGTTTTGCTGAGGTGGCTCAACATCTTCCGATTCAGAATTGCTTGCCTCAGCTGGAAGTTTTTCGCCTTGCTCGGACTCCGATAGATGTTCCTGCACTTCAAGGTGATCTTCTTCGGCATTTGAACTTGAACGATCTTCGTATATTTCGTTCTGATAGTCTTCTTCAGCTAGGCACGCCTCTATCTGAGTTTTGCACCGATCATCCATTGTTATTCTAAAAATGTACATATTATTTTGTAGTGTCTTATAATTTAAACACGCACAGTAGTAAAACGACTATATTGATAAAGAATTAATCATAAAAATACAATAAAAAGAAAAATAATTATGTTCAAATTACTTACATAATTGGTCGCGCGGCATACAGGTGTAATCCACGAACTTTACAAGCCCTCTTGCAATACAAAAACACGCCTCCGGTGTTTGCGCAGCACTGAACATGTTCCTTATTTATTCAACTTAGAATACCTAGAAACGCTCGTCATTTAATTTGGAAGTTTTTGAGAAATTTTAGATTTAACATGTGTGGATTACATGTGTAATCCACGCGACCACTCCAGGGTTAAGATAATCATTGATGTTGTTTCCTAGAGCTAAATTTGTTTCTTATCAAATAATGAAAAATATCAAACAACTCATTAGTTTTTTGGTCAGAGTGATTTTTCTTAATATCATCAAATTACATGTAACATATATTTAGATCAATTATTTTTTGTCCTTTGTTTTTAAAAAATAAAATAAAAAACATCAAAAAACTTAGAAATAACAGCTTCAAAGTAAAGTGTCAGTTTTCAATATTAAAATGTCTCAGAAGCAGGGACCGGCCGGGTACTCGTTGAAAGGGTTTTTGAAGGGGTATTTTGAAGCGCTAAAACAATAAAGCCTTTGATGCATGTAACACCTGCGAACGGCTTAAACCAACCCTTTTCCGATAAGGGATACCCTTTCAAACCCTGTAACACTGTAACATGGTAAGCCAATCCAACAAAGTACATTAAATATGTACTCTTCGTAGTCGACATTAGATTGAGAATTGCTTAACCACTACCACACGTGGCATTTTCCCGCCGCGCCGACGCTCGCGCCGGTTTTTTCGTGTCTGAACTTGTTCATTCTCATTTCTCAGAGTTATTATTATAATATTATCATTTCAATTCGAAAATTGGAAGTCGTAACTCGGACGAAACTACGGAAGGAATTAAAAACTATTTAGCAGTGATTTTGTTTAAGTGTGTTTTGTAGTGCCTACTTCATTTTTATATTGTACTAGCGACCCGCCCCGGCTTCGCACGGGTGACATGCCGATACTAAATATACTATAGAATGTCTTTATATATAACGTTCACAACTTTTTTGTCATTAGACAATAAAACATGTTTTCTTTAGAGGCTACTCTCGACTTGATAAATTATGGTTTTAGTCTAATCCTATCCAACCTAATGTACGTACTATAAATGAAGTTAAAAAATTATAAAGTACGAACATACAATTTCGAAAAAATTGTCGCGCGCCGGCCGCGGCTCCCGGTTGGTACAACTGCAACCGTCATGTCCTTGCATTTTTAATCTGTGATATCTTCGAAAACATTTATTAAAATTACATGCTGTATAGATCCATATTGATCTATATTAAATGCACAATGTATTTAATTTACTTAATTGCATAAGGATTAATGCTGTATTGCTTAAAATCACTTCGTAAATAAGCCATTATTTCTCGTAAAAAGTAAAAGATAAAAAATGGTTATTGTGGGTTATCCCTAAGAGATAGGCTTATACTATCGCGGACTTTTTATAGACCTTTTTAAGTTGTACAATACTGTACTTAGTACATTATTTTGATCTATCTCCGGGTTCAGCCAGCGTTTGCAATGAAAGCGCAAAAAATGTGTTTATTTATGACATCACGTTAGAAACCTCTAAAATTATCAGTATTTATCTACTATGTTATGCATGTATAGGTAATACATATAGACATTCCTCTTGAATCACTCTATCTATTTTAAAAAAACCCACATCAAAATCTATTGCGTAGTTTTAAATATCTAAACACACATCTGCAAACCTTGTTTTTTTACTAAGCGTTATCTTCTATTAGCCACGGAAATTTAAAATTTTCATTATTAACGCCCACCCCCGCCAATCCTTATTGGGGATGAGTTACCATAAAATCCGCTCATTGGTCATTTCTACATGACATAAAGGAGATTCCTACCAAATTTAGAGCCGATAGGAGCTATGGTTTAAAAACGGGAATTTTCCATTATTAATGTTCCCGCAACCCCCTCTCGTGGGTGGAATTTCGTAAAATTTCCGTTCTTAGCTGACCTCTACTTGGCAAAAGGATTTTTCCTACCAAATTTCAAGTCTCTACGCTTAATGGTTCAATTTTCCATTCTAAACGCCGCCGCAACCCCCTCTTGTGGGTAAAATTTCGTAGAATCCGTTCTTAGCTGATCTCTACTTGGCGAAAAGAATATTTCTACCAAATTTCAATTCTCTAAGCCTTACGGTTCAATTTCCCGTTGTTAACGCCCCCGCAACCCCCTCTTGTAGGTCGAATTTCGTGATTCCGTTTTTAGCTGACCTGTACTCGACGAAAGGAATATTTCTACGAAATTTCAAGTCTCTACGCCTTATGGTTCAATTTTCCATTGTTGACGCCCCCGCAACCTCCCCTTGTGGGTAAAATTTCGTAGAATCCGTTCTTAGCTGACCTCTACTCGGCAAAAGGAATATTTTTACCAAATTTCAAGGCTCTACGCCTTATGGTTCAATATTGTGGTTAAAGAACTTTATTCTCAAAAAGACAATATCACTTATATGAGAACAACATAACATTATAACAAAAGTAAAACATACATAACGTCGTCCTATAAATACTAGTGCTCAGTTAATGAATATTTTATATGGTTTCTTTGAGAATATATTGTGAAAGCAGAGATTTAAATTCATTAACTGAGCTAACATCTTTCATTAGACGTGGTAATTTATTATAAAATTGTGCTCCCTCGAATGTAATATCCCTTTGGGCAAATTTCATCCTAGTTTTAGGCAGAACCAATAAGCTGGGTCGACGATTGCTGCGCTTCGTGATATGTTTCATAAATGACAAATTTGAGTGTACAGATTTACTGATAATTTTTTTTATTAAAATACAAGAATTATAATATATGTAAAGTTGTCGAAGGTTCATGATTTTAGTTTCTTTATAAATTTTATTTGTAGGTGTGTAGTATGGGTATCGAAATAGTATTTTAATTATTTTATTTTGTTTTCTTTGAAGTTCTTGTAGTTTCGTTTTGCCAGTGTTACCCCATATTTCTATCAAATACAATAAATGCGATTTTACTAAAGAATTGTAGATGTTATATTTAATTTTCTCAGGTATACATTTAGAAATATTTATAAGTGACCCAATTAAAGAAGAAAGTTTTTTATTTATGTAGTCTACTTGATATTTAAAAGTTAAATAATTATCTATTCGTAAACCTAAATATTTTTCACATGTTTTCTGCTCGATTGGAAAGTTATCAACAGTTAGTGGATCATGCGGTGCAATAATTTTATTTTTAGTTTTAAATACAATGTAACAAGTTTTGGAAGCGTTAATAGTTAAAAGATTATGATTGAACCATTTATGTAAAATATCTAGATCTTGTTGAGCTTGAGCAATTATGTCATTTATGTTACTGCCAAAATAAAATAAACAAGTGTCATCTGCATACAAAGTTAGATGACCATTTAGTTTCAAAGTTGCAATATCATTTACATACATTAAAAATAGAAGCGGTCCCAAAATAGAGCCCTGTGGGACTCCACAGGTGACAGGCAAAGCACTACTTTGGATGTCACCAATCTTGACGATCTGCAATCTGTTTGTTAGGTATGATTTTAACATTTCAAATACTTGAAGTTTTTGTAGTAAAAGTTTATGGCTGACGGTATCGAAGGCTTTTTTTAGGTCAATAAATACGCCCAAAGCTATGTTCTTTCTGTCTAGGTTCTGCCTTATTTTTGTCACTAGGTCTACAGTTGCAGCAGTAGTGTTGCTTCTAGCTCTAAAACCATATTGTCGTTCAGATATGAAACTAAAAGAGTTCAAATACGTAGTCAAACGGCTGTGAATTAATTTTTCTAAGATTTTTGAGAGAACGGGTAGTACTGATATTGGACGATAGTTTTCTGGGTCTGTAAAGGAACCAGATTTATGAACAGGGGTTATTTTTGCAATCTTTAATGAGTCTGGGAATATTCCTTCAGACATAAGCTTGTTAAAACAGTGTGCCAGACTTTTTGATATTAAACTACATAAATATTTTAAGGCTTTTGTGCTAATTTTGTCTATACCAGTACTAGCATTCGAATCTAGATCCCCTATAAGTTTTTCAATCTCAATAGAACTACATGGTTTGAATGTTAGAAGTTCATGATTGTTATGTTCATTGATTGTATGATCGGGTGTTGGATGTTGTGGTATTGTGTTGGTATTCTTTTAGCTAGGAGGGAACCAATTGTTGCGAAATATTTGTTAAATACGTTACAAATATCGTTTATATCAGAAATTATTTTTGATTCTACTTTTATTTTGGAGGGAGCACAACTTTGATTTGTTTTATTAATACATAATTTATTAACTAAGGTCCAGGTATTTTTTGGAATCTTTGCGTTGTTTGTAAATAGTTTATAATAGTATAAATCCTTTGTACTTTGTATCAATTTAGCTATTTCCGTTCTCTTTGAATAGAATTTATTTTTAATATACTCATTGCTAGGATTGTTTTTATATTGCGTCCATAAAAAGTTCCTTTGACTTATTCCATCGATAATGTCCTTGTTTATCCAATCATCTCGTATATTGTTCAAAATTTTGGTTTTTGTTTCTTTACAGTCAATAACATGTTGTTTTATTAAATTTTCAAGTTCTGTATAGTTCTTTATTGAGTTAATTAATTGCGTAGACTCTAAGGAGGAATACAACTTTGTGTAATCTATTGCTTCACAGGTGGTTCTTATTTTTTTTGGAGTTTTAAATTTATTCAATTGAACATATATGTTTTTGTGGTCTGATAATGATGAGTTAATAATAGCAACGTTGAAATTATTCGTTTTTAAATTTGTGCTAACGTGATCTATGATCGATTTTTTTGTAGTAGAGTCTCTTGTGCAGTGTGATTTATTAATTTTGTTTAGCAGCCTATGTCCTGATTCTTGTATTATTTGTTTGTATTCGATTAGATGTTTATTATTCTCTAATAGGTTGATATTAAAATCGCCAAATACTATCGATCTTTTTCGTTGTTGTAGTTGGCTGTCATAGTCTTTTATAAATTGTTCAAAGTTTGTATCACCAGGCTTGTAAACTAACCCAACATCTACCGCGCATTGTTCAATGTGTACCCACAGGTAGTTGTTCCTACCTTGGTAGATTGATTCAATTAGTCTGTGCTGTAGATTATTATGTACGTAAGTCGATACTCCACCTCCCCTAACGTCTGACCTGAAATTGTAGTAATGTGTATAATTTTATTTGTATTTTAATCTTTAGCCGTGAGGCTTGATCTTCTGATGCTATCCAAGTTTCAGAGAGTAGGATGATATGAATGGTTGTTGGTATGGATTTTAGAATGCATTTTAATTCATCTAGCTTGCCTTTTTTCTTAATACTGCGGGCATTTAAGTATAAGAAGGATAACCGCGACTTTTCAGTGCGTAACTCTCGATAGTCGTTTACTATTTGGTAATTTATAGTGTTAGTTGCATTTATATTTATTGTTGTTGATTGGAGTTTTTTGTAGGAGTTTTGACAATAGCCGGTGTTCCGTTCACGTATTTAATTATTATATCAGTTTCGCCCTCAGATATGCGTTTGTTTAATTCATCTTAAATAAGTGCGTAGAATTTATGTTGGGTGGGAGTTTGGTCAGAAAATATATTCAAATTATTCGGCAACTTGTTACGGCTTTTAAGAACTGATAATGCTGTATCTGGCTTCTCAAAGCAGACTTTAATTTTACGAGCTTTCCCTGGATTCAACTTACCGATACGAAAAATATTTCTTGGTTTTGGAATGTCTGTAACTAACTGCTCCAATATTTTAAGTACTTCAGCCTCATCTTGAAAATTTCTCTCTTTCGCGTTACTGGAGTCATTTTCAGAAATTCCCATAATAATGATATTATTTTCTCTCTTTTTGCGTTCTTGTACCTCACGAATCAATTTTTCGTTTGTTTATAATTATGTCATTATTCTGGGTTGTAGAAATTGGGCTTACTTTTAATTTCTGCATGTTGGTTTCTAGTAATTCTATTTTTTCCTTATCAATATTTAATTTTGTTTCTAATTGAGTTATTTGAGATTTTACATTGTTCTGTTCTAATGAAATTCTTGAAGTTGACGATTTTATATCCTGTATTTCTGAACTGATTTTACATATGTTATTATTAAAAGAATTTTTGATTTCGTCATGAGAAATCTTTAGATTACAAATATCTGTTTTTATTGTTCCAATAGAGTCATTCAACTGGACCATCATTTGCGAATTAGTCGCAACATATGTTTCAAGTAGTGTTGTAATGCGGGATAATTCGCTTCGTATCAGTTTAATATCTTCCGAGCACTGACATTACTGATCTGCTGGTTGTTTTGGTTTATTGCGAAATGTTATCTGCGAGCCAGGAACATCAACTTGAAATTTTGATAGATCGGGTTGTGATCCGCCACCAGTGGTTGTAGGCGGCGATCGTTTTACGCTCATTGTTTGTTAGATTAGTTCCAATCGGCAATCGTAATAAGTTTTAAAATAATTATGCTGTCAATAAAGTCGATAAAGTATTAGCCGACGTACAAACTTACGTGTATAAGCGTACGCGCCAAACGCAGGGTCAGTGTGCGAGCGAGTCAAAAATTGCAACCGCTCTGCTTTCGCGGGTGTGAGGTAGGTAGCTCCTCTTACCGGCAGATGCACTCCGATATTATTTTCTGTTAAGATGATTTATGCAGTTATGATGCTAAGTATATTTCACTTAAAGAATATAATTGCAAGACACTTTTTTACTAGTTTGAGGAAGCAACGAACACACGTCTACTCTGTGCAACGGTCAGACGACAGACGATATTCTATTGGTAACCCTCCGAAACCCCCTCTTGTGGGTGGTATTTCGTAATTCCTTTCTTAACTGACCTCTACTCGGCGAAAAGAATATTTCTACCAAATTTCAAGTCTCTACGCCTTATGGTTCAATTTCCCATTGTTGACGCCCCCGCAACCCCCTCTTGTAGGTAAAATTTCGTAGAATCCGTCCTTAGCTGACTTTTACTCGGCGAAAATAATATTTCTATCTTTCAAGTCTCTACGCCTTATGGTTCAATTTTCCATTGTTGACGCCCCCGCAACCCCCTCTTGTAGGTAACATTTCGTAGAATCCGTTCTTAGCTGGCCTTTACTCGGCGAAAGGAATATTTCTACCACATTTCAAGTCTCTACTCCTTATGGTTCAATTTTCTATTGTTAACCCTCCGAAGCCCTCTCTTGTGGGTGGAATTTCGTAATTCATTTTTAGCTGACCTCTACTCGGCGAAAAAAATATTTCTACCAAATTTCAAGTCTCTACGCCTTATGGTTCAATTTTCCATTGTTGACGCCCCCGCAACCCCCTCTTGTAGGTAACATTTCGTAGAATCCGTTCTTAGCTGACCTTTACTCGGCAAAAGGAATATTTCTACCAAATTTCAAGTCTCTACGCCTTACGGTTCAATTTTCCATTGTTGACGCCCCCCGCAACCCCTTCTTGTGGGTGGAGTTTCGTAAAACCCGTTCTTAGCGGATGTTTACTCCCTTTAAGGAACCTATCGGCCAAATTTCAAGTTTGTAGGTGTATTTTTTATTGGACTTTCACACAAACTACCATCCACTGCTTTAACCCCAAAAGGGGGTTGATTTCTCAAAATACATTAGTAGTACACCTCAACATCATCTATAGAGCATACATTTTAAATTTCAAGTCTCTTACTTCAAAAACATAGGACTTTCATACAAACTTCCAACCCCCGTTTTACCCCCTTAGGGGTGGAGTTTCGTAAAACCCGTTCTTAGCGGATATCTACTCTCTATAAGTAACCTACCTGCCTAATTTCAACTTTGTAGGTGTATTTTTTATTGGACTTTCATACAAACTACCAACCCCTGTTTTAACCCCAAAAGGGGATTGATTTCTAAAAATACATTATTAGTACACCTCAACACCATCTATAGAGCATACATTTTGAATTTCAAGTCTCTTACTTACTTCAAAAACATAGGAATTTTATACAAAACTTCTAACCCCCGTTTTACTCCCTTAGGGGTGGAGATTCATAAAACCCGTTCTTAGCGGATGTCTACTCTCTATAAGGAACCTACTTGCCTAATTTCAAGTTTTTACGTGTATTTTTCATTGGACTTTCATACAAACTATCATCCCCTGTTTTAACCCCAAAAGGGGGTTGATTTCTCAAAATACATCATTAGTACACCTCAACACCATCTATAGAGCATACATTTTGAATTTCAAGTCTCTTACTTCAAAAACATAGGACTTTCATACAAACTTCCAACCCCCGTTTAACCCCCTTAGGGGTGGAATATCGTAAAACCCGTTCTTAGCTGACCTCTACTCTGCAAAAGGAATATTTCTACCAAAATTCCTACCAAAACTCTACGCCTTATGGTTCCAGAGATATCGTGATGAGTCAATGGGTGGGTAACTCTTTTATATATATAGATTATAGATTAAGTAGTCAGTTATTTTTAACTAAACAAAACTATTAAGGCGATAAAGCCATGCTCGGGTGTAAATATCCCCCCTCCTCTACATGCAGCTCAAGTTTATTAGTTAATTCAGGGTAACCCGAATAAAACCTTTTCGTGTAGGTAACCTCCTCATAGGCTTAAGCCACTGAAGGGGTTAACCCCTTCATGTGGTTACTATATTAAAGGAGTTACCCGTTTCGCTGGGTTTTGAGGTGTAACTCGAATAAAAGTATACTCAGCGATAAGGGCTACACCATGTAGGGGTTACCCTGCGAAAAGGCTTAACTCTTAAGCGGTGTTGTCCGGTCCCTGCTCAGAAGACTTGAGAGTTGACTCAGAAGGTTTGAGTTCATGCTGGTACCTAAAGTGGTAAATTAAAGAATTTATCGTAGATAAATTATCAAGTGCCTATATTAGTTTAATTTTTGATGATGAAATACATTTTTTTTTTCATTTTTTTCAAACATTTTTTTCAAACATTTTCATACGCATATTTGGAAGAAATTCTAAAACGTTGTATTCGTTAGCGTAATGAAGCAACTTAGCGAACCTTCAGTTAATCTTATTTATCCATGACGAAATTTTCACCCAGCCATGATATAGTGAGGAAAAATTAAACGCTAGTATTTATATAAATCAGTATTTATATAAAAATTATTTAAAACTATCACTAAGCTTTTATCTTGTATTTATAATAAAAAACGATTTATTACGTTGTTATTAATTTAAAAAAAACTGAATATACTAAACGGATTTTAATAATGTTGAACCGTTAAAACGCTACATTTTCCAGAAGTGGCCGTGAATAGCGGAACAGTGGCTATAAATGTCAATTCTACGACCAATATACCATAAATGTTATTTTTTATGGCGAAGATTAAATTTTTTTTTTTTCATGTAATATTTTCGACAGTGTATTAAGAAAATCACAGTCTTACAATATTATGACACATTTCTATCTATAAACGTGTACTTATAGAATATTTTTCCTTGTCTCGGTCTCGACGAACCTAAGCTAGATAAGACTATGCCAAAAATTGAGTCCGCCCTTCTGACATGTTTATTTGGAGACGGGATATTTATTTCAAACGCGCATTTACTCATATCATTTTTGGATTAAAGTTGACGAAGATAGATGTGGTGAACACAAAATCTGATAAGCATCGGTCATATATAGAAACCTTTCTTACAATACAAAAAAGAAAATAATTGTATTTGCTCATAAACTAAAAATACCGATTTCAATTACATCGACAAGTAGTAGAATGTCAGGAGAAGAAAAAATAATCAAGTAAATACGCATTATCAAAGATTATTAGCAAAACAGATACAGGCTAAAACTATAGACTAAAGGTTTATTTATTAGATCAGCTTTCGATTAAAAAAGAATCATGAAAATCGGTCCACACACTAAAAAGTTATGAGGGAACATACAAAAAATACGGTCAATATACAATTGAGAACCTCCCCCTTTATTGGAGTCGGTTAAAAGAAAACATAATTGTATATTTTGGAACATTACATAAGTAGCAAATATTTAAAGGACTTAAAATTCAAAGAGAAAAAAATATGACGACCTACGCATCATCCTGTTACATCCCACTGCTGGACATAGGTCTGTTTTTCCATGTAGGAGAAGAATTGGAGCTTAATCCACCACGCTGCTCCACTGCGGGTTGGCGGATATAGTATCTACTTATGAGTAACGATCGCTATTAGGTATTTATAATAACAACCGGGACCGATAGCTTCAAATGCTCTTCGAGGCACGGTGGGGAAACCCACAAGGATATACATCCAAACCGAAAAGAAATATTAGTACAAATACAGACATCCATCCCGAGCGGGAATCGAACCCGTAGACCGCCGGTGTCCGCCTACCTATGTGCCTACACGCAACACTGCATCAGAGCAGTTCTTAGAAAAATATCTACAAAATATATTAATGAACATGTGTTTATAACATATAAATAATTCTAGAAATAGAATTATACATAATAATATAAAACAGTAATGAAAATAGCTTTTCCCGATAAGCATAATAGGTTATTTAATTATGCTTTTTTAAGATCATATGAGCAGAACTAAGATAAGCATGTTCCAGAAAACAAACAAACTTTCCCGCTTTGTAATATTGAAAAAGGTTTAAATTATTATAAAACTTCTTGGAGACTTGGCACTGACGCAGAGACATAGATTTTCTAGATCAGCAACAGAAGGCAATTGAACAAAAAGCTACCATGGGATTTGAAATGTTTGTTCAGCTGAGAAAAAAGTGCTAAGAATATAATAATTATTCTTCAAAAAAAATCTTTTAGTAATATTCAACGATCATAATATTATCAAGAAATATACTGTTTTGTTGCCTTGCTGATTATTATACGATAGTTGCTCATATATGACCTTTTTGTGCAGTCAGAAACTTAAAACAGTTGTATACTGATTTATTTTAACAAAACTTTAAATAAATTATGAATTTTAATTAAGATGATACGTACCCAAATATATTTCTACCTCTAGTAATTTCAACTGTATAAATATTTTGTATCTATACTGAAGCATTAGAATAAGAACTCCTTCATAGCCAAATATTTTATCCAGGCTGTATGGAGTAGATGCTTTTTTTGTCCAATAAACCGCTATGTTCTTTCCTTAATTTTATTTTCTTCTTCGTGTTTTTGTACACATTTTGACAGTGTGTTCTATTTTTAGTTTTCCTTGTTTTATAAAAGTGCCAAGTTTTCGACTCCGGATTGTCCTAATAAATGCAATTAGTATGTTTATCTACTATGTGACTTTTATAAATATCTGGAAGAGTTTATTTCTCTACTTTTACGACAACAATTAAGTTGACAGTAAAACATTTCAAAATGCATTGACCTGATAGTTGCGATAAAAACTGGGAAGATATTAACTATGAACATGGCGGATGCAACTTTGTAATGTCAAAAGATTAAAATTAAATGCGTCTGTGATACGATAGTGCAATTTAATTTTCATATTTTGTCTGTAAAATTAATGTCATTTTAATTCTGCAGAAAAGGGCTATCCGTTATTCTAAAATTTTAATTTATAGGATGACGATTAGAAGGTGCATTTTAAGCTTGATTTTGTCAGATTTTACATTGCGGTCTTTAACCCGTGTGGTTCTACATAATATGTAAAACATTATTTTCTTCATGAAAAATACGGTTACTTATTAGTATTGTTCATATATGTTTTAAAACTATGTAATTTGTTATAATTACTCATATCGAAAGGGAAAATGCTTTGAAATAAATTAAAAATGAATATAAAAAATACTACAACAAAAGTAACAAAACCATAAGAATTGAGATCATCACCCGTAATGAGCCGTTTAGTCTAACAATCCTAGGCATTAAGTGTAAATCGTGGCACTTGAAGTGAATCAAGAATACAAATCGACAGGGCTTTCTGGCTCTGACAGATATTAATAGACATTGTATTATGTATGCTTACAGTCGGTTGAATGCTTTGAAAGGGTTCAATTTGTCCCTCTCAAACGTTTTAAGATGTAATTTTTTTTTCACGAGCCTCTGTGATTAAATGAATAACAAATTCATTGTCGTTATTTAAATTTTACATTTAAATAACATTTTCTTAAATATTATTATCAGTATATTATTTTTAAAATTTAATTTTATGTTTATTTTTCTCGAAATAATTTTGTACATCGTGAATTAGAGTGATTATTTACTGGAATATATAGGTACTTATAATTCTTTATGTTCATTGTTGTTAGGACAAGTTTGTAAAAAGAAAAACATTTTTTACAAAATAAAATTAATAAAAATGCCGGTAAAGTTGGGCTGGTCAGCTAGTTTTAGAAATTGTAACGTAGCTGTTTACGGAATTGATTTTTACACTGCAAGGATATAACTTGAGGAGGCAGGCCAAGAGATATTGTGTCGTAATTTATTATAACGGTCAATAAACAATTAGTACACGTTAGCAGTGTCAAAAGCTTCTTAATCAATGGAGCAGTAACTACTCTGTAACTATATATTTTATTTTATCATTAATAAATAATTATCCTTCTCCTACATGGGGAAGAGGCCTATGCCCAACAGTGGGATATTACAGGCTGAATCGTGATCGTGAAATAATTATCATTTAAAATTTTACATAATAAACTAGTTAAGGCCTTATCTTATTATTTCTTTTACATTTGTCATTGTGCTAGTTTTAATGTGTTTTAAGTGTGCTAATTTTAATGCGAAAACAAACGTTAATCTATACACATATTATAAAGTTGAAGAGTTTGTTTGTTTCTTTGTTTTAAGAGGCCACATCCATTTACCTAGGAAGGTTATATTATTATGCTATGAAATAAATATTTTTGATTGTTTTTCTTCAAATTAACTCGGGTGAAACCGCGAGGCACAGCTAGTGTTAGATGATTATTCGTATACACATTACGTTTGTAATGTTATCAATTTTTACAAAAATATCTGCTACACATAATTTACATTTTTCCCGTTTTAAGCAACAACGTGACATCGTCACAATTAAGAATATCTATTATCAAACATTATATAATAATTTAATATTACATTCTGAATTATTGTATATTAATGATCAATATTTTAATGCTTTTACGACCAGTTCAATTTTTTTTTTAATTTATAATTTTACGTCTACATTATTCTTGTAATAGGATATATTCTTCAGTAATTACATTTTGTAAGTAAACATTTAAAGTCTTCGCTTAAGAAATTTTTATATAATTTTAAAGAGGCCGAAATAATTTATAATTCTTACCTGAAAATTTATCTAAGTCGGCTTAAGTTTAATTAACGGTTTTTAACTTCTTATCAGTAACCAATTCCTATTAAGGACATTGTACTTCTTACTCGAAATTAATTATTATCACTATACTATGTTCACTTTTTTTATTCAAAGTCACACGATTAAAATAGTTTGAAGTTTATGAAAACGAAACATTTTTAGCGACACATATTTTTATCATTCTTATTACTTTTTAATTGTTCTTTATTTCGATGGATAAAAGTTTAATTCGTAATCACAGCGCGATGGCAGTAAGCGTGCGACGCGTAGGAAAGTTGTGTTTCGAATCATTTCATTCTGAAAACTGGGAGGCGAAGCGTCTTCACGCTGAACACTTTATGCGTTCAGTTAAGAAATCAAACAAGCAATTATCATCTTTATTGTAACTACATTAAAGTGGCCTTTACCTTGCGCGGTTACAACATGTGATGGGTATTGTACTTTTAAGTTTTAATTTACAAAAAGTTCGAAGCGTTGAGAGAATAAGCTTGTGAACTATCGAACCGTATATGAAAGTATCAATGGAGTTTATTTTTTATCTTTTAAATATAACAAACTAGCTTCTCCGCGCGACTTCGTCCCCGTGGAATAGGACCAATTCTGTCTTACATGATTTGTGCGAAACTTTAACCGTTTACGCAGCGGAAGCTCTCAAAAGAAAAAAAAAACCGATTTTGAAACATTCTTCATTGGTGCTACGCTCCTATCGGACTTAGCGTGATGATATATAGCCTAAAGCCTTCCTCGATAAATGAGCTATCAAACACTGAAAGAATTTTTCAAAGCAGTCCAGTAGATCCTGAGATTAGCACGTTCAAACAAACAATCAAACAAACAAACTCTTCAGCTTTATTATATTAGTATAGATATAACATTATTCAAGCAAAAAATCAAATGGCTTAGTACTCTAGACTTAAGAAACTACAGAACGTAAAAAGATGAAGACAAATAATTTTTAAAGAAAATAATAAAAAAAATGCGTGCGTACAAAGTACACAACATGTCAGAAGTGAAACTTCTTTGGCAAACTAATTAAATAAAAACTAATTACAAAAAAAAAACTAATTTAAAATAAAAAAAAACCTAATTGAAAAAAACAAAAAGCCAACGTCACGTGGTGTTCCGAGAAGGTCACTCATCCAAGTACCGCGTGACGCGTTAGTTCTCGCTTAAATTTTACCCCTCATGCGCCTAAAAAGTTTTATTTCAAAAATTTAAATTCAAAATAATGAAATAAATTAAGTTTATTAACAAAATGTAATTATCAACACTAAATATAACGCACTGTGTTACTTACAGTACTATAGTATTATTAAAACTAAAATCAAAACTATTTTATAGATATAAAATCCATGTATTATTTCGCAGATGTTAAACAAGATTACCCTTTTAGGAAACTTAAACACATAAATACACACGAGAATGGATTTACATATTCTGATCATTGCTAATCCGTTCATAGTTTGTTATGAAAATGTTTAGTCGATTTTACTATCCCTACGTATATTTTATGTTACACTTATTATTAGCTAAGAATTAATATTATTAGTTATCATTTTTAAATCATTTATAGTTTTCTAATGTTTACGCGAATTTCACTAATTAATTAAACAACTTTTTCGGATTTTATCGCGATTTATTAAGTTTTTTAGATGCCCGACGTTTTGGATATTTACAGCAACCATGGTCACAAATAACATGCTGAACAATTTCTAATTTAAAAAAATCAGCTATGAATTCAATAATTACCAACTCTCATAAAATCAGTTTTAACAATAAAATTAATAAACTATACATTTACTTACAATATATAACAGCTATAGTTATGATGTTTATCTTAGTCCCACGCGTAATTGTCATTAAAGTTGGGTTTACCTTATAATATTTTCACTTTATTTAATAATGACTATGTCAATGCTTTGAGTTTAGGAAGTCGGAACTGTAAAATTAAGTGTAAAGTAATTCACGAAAATGAAAGAAATTCATAAAAGCATTATTAGGAGAAACGTCAGACACGGTGTCTGACATGCAAGATTTGTAATGAGAGTTATTTAATTACAAATAATATAATAATGTTATAATTATTAAATTACAAAAATAGTGTTCGTTTAGTAACGTTCTTTTTTATGATTTTTTTGTTACATACAAAGTTATTTAGTACACCGTTTTATGTCTCTTTTACAACACTTATTGAAATAAATCTTTACAAATACGTTTTTATAGAAATAATTTTTGATAGAAAGATTCCTGTCTATGATTCGGCACAGCTGCTTACTACATATTTTTCTTTTGTACTCTTTCCACGGCTTATTGATACGGTATTCACTTGGTTAAACATTTTTTTACTACGAAAATTATTTTGTACGTTCGTAGTATTATAAAAGGTTTATTTACCTAAAAAAATGTAAGCTACGATAAAATTCCAAGGTATTTTGTACTATTGTTAGAACCTAAAATTGTTTTATATATTTATTATAAAATTGGAGAATTTGTTTCTTAGAAATTGCAAATGCTTACATTGACCTCTCCAATTTAAAAATTCCTTTACCTACATCATAAAGCCTATTTATTTAACGAGCTAAACCTAATAATAATGTTCATTGAATTTAGTAACAGAAACCCCGCTCGCTATGTACTTTATTTTATTAATATTTTTAATGGAAAATGCAAATTCACGTATTCTGAAAATTTGTTCGTTTCTACAAAAAACTGTTCTAAAGCTAATCTCAAATGAAAAAAAATGATAAGAGTCATAAAACGACATTAGTAAATAATATGAAATAGCGTATTTAAATAGACATACTTCTACAAGACCACCAGGACAACTTTTTAGTATCCAGCTTCTAACGGTTTAATACACAAAAATTTAGTTTATTTAAACTTCTATAAAAACTTTTCTTTCAACTTTCCACTTCAAGACAATTGACTTAAATTGATTAAAAGACCCTTTGCTATTTTACCCTTTCTTTTATCTTTTTAAACCTAATTTATATTCTAAAGGTAGTCTCAAATTCACGTACCGAATTGTGTACAACTGTAAGAAGATTGTCAATCGATAGGGTAATAAATACAAAGAACATTAACTGTCAAAACAAACTTAATTTTATTATCAAATTAACATTTTGGAGTCTTCAAAACAAATGCATCAATCGTTTAAATGGCTTCCAAGATCGTAATTGCCTAAATTTGTGGTTTTACAGAGTCCCTAATTGGTTGATATACGATAGTTACAAAATATGATCCAACTCAAATTAATTACGTTTACGGTTTATAGACATTTGTTTACGTTGTCTAATAATAGTTCGAACACCCACTACTCTAACGACAAACCTACACATTTCGTTATCTTATCTATCTTATATGTATATTATATGACTAATCTGTTGTAATTTAAACCAACAATGGTTTAAATTACAACAGATTAGTCAAACTTTAAACCAAAAATCTATCGTTGTTTTACTATGAGTAAATTTGTTATTTACTTTTTTACTCTTTGTTTTATTTTTATTTTGAAGTAGAATTTTATCTGACTGAGCACGGTCTATATTTTTGGTTAGTGTATAGTTTTAAAAATGTCTTCAATTCAGTAATCGAAAAAATTTTATCTGCATTCTCACTCTATTTTCCATCTTTACCTTTATTTTCTCGTCTGTCTCATTATTCTATCTCTAAGCACTAGGCTCTGGTTATATCACGAACCTTATCGCACCTTTAAAAAATACTGTTGTTTTACTAAATTAGTCTTCACAAAACGTTTATGATATTTGAGGTGATTCATATCATACCGTAATAATTAAATTTTCTAAGACTATAAAATAACAGAAAAATTGAAGTTCAGAGTCAATATAGCTTTGACATTGGTGTTAGTGTCAATAACATCTAATTCTCTTTTAGAACTTCTTAAACTTGAACTACTCGGTGATAAATATTTGGCTAAATTAGACATAAAAGACGTGCACTCAATCATATTTGTATGTCATATTGTATGATAGATCATTAAAAAAATATATGAATATTTATTATGTCTCGTCTTCGGTAATTGAAAAATATAAATATTTTCATTTTTAATAAAAATGTTAGTTACTGATACTTATGTTAATAGAGTAAAATTATTAATTTTTATATATACTAAAATACTTTTTTTTTAAAGAGAAATGAACAAAGTTCGATAAAGTAAAAAGTTTAAAATAAAATAAACGAAAACAAATCAAAGAGAAATTTTAAATAACTTAAAGAATCGTTTCGTCGGATATAAATGTTAAAACTGTATTTTAAAAAATATTTTGTTTGTACAATTACGTATTAGACTCAATAAATTTGTAATAATTGAGAATATAGAAAAAGCATATAAAAACAATGACCTTAAATAAAATAACGGCAGAAAACATAAATGTTCTTCTAAACGGAATTCTGAGTTCAAATGTTTTTACGTTGTTGACAATGACGTAAAAAAAAAAAACATTTAAAATTTACACTAAGACCTCTGTGTATAACAGAGCATTGTAAAAAACGTAGCAAGTGTTGTTTTATGACCTGTTCCAACATACAAAGCTGTAGACTCACTTTCTTTTTTACCATAAGACCCTACTTTTTTAAACGTTCAAAACGTTCAAAAAGCTTCTATTGCCAAATTTAAAAAAATTGTGAAAGAACGTTTGTGTACTAAACTTCCTTTAGTAACTAAAGGATATTATTCGATTAACGATTTTCTAGAAGACAGTACGCCTTGGGAATGATGTGATCGCCTCCAGGCTATTTCAACCAATAAAATTATTGTTAATTTCAATCTGATTTGAAAAAAAAAAACATTACGATAGAAAAAAAAATGATAGTCCCGCTGAGTTTCTTTCGCCAGTTCTTCTCAGGTCAGACGCTTCTTTTTTCCGAACTGGTAGTAGACTCATGACGTTCAGTAAGAAATTGTTATAATTTTATGCTGAATAAAATATTTTTGATTTTGATTTTTTGACTTTATCTGTAAAATATTTCTATTCACGATTCAACCTGAAATATCCTACTGCTGGGCATAGGCCTCTTTCTCCATTTAGGTGAAGAATCGGAGCTTAATTCACTACTCTGGCCCACTGCGGGTTGGGGGATATCTATTCGCAATCTACCAATCCAAAGGTTGTTTATTTAGATGAAACAACCTCAAAAGGCCTATTTTATCTCCTTATGATAAACTTAATCAGGACCATGAACCAGGCCCTTAATCGCGTTATTAGCATGTGATGATGTAACTTATTCGCCAGATATGATTAGTGGCGTGAATGGCAGAAAATAGGCCGTGTATGATAGAAACAAGATACAACACGTTAGGATTGAACGTTTGTGTTTGTGTTACAAAATCGGTTTCATCTGTTCAGTTAAAATTTAATTTATCATGTTAACAGACATACGTGCGTTTTCTGGTGGCTGTAAGAAGATGACGCTAAGGATTTAGCATAGTCCGAATGAAACAGTATGAACATGTGAAGTATCTTCATATAAATATTACTTTTTTGTTAGGATCATTAATTTGAGAATGAAACTTAGTTTGAGTTCACGTTGTTTCATTGTTCACGTTTTAGTTTTTTTTTTTATGGTGTGTATATTTTAAACAACATTGAATATATTTATTGTATGATTGTTGGCGCAACGGTCACAGCACTGGTTTGTGGCTGTTGCGCTGGCGGTTGCGGGTTTGATCCTCGCACATGGCAAACGTTTGTATTGGCCATTCAGATGTTCGCCGTGGTCTGGGTTTGTGCTTGTTTATTGTGTGTGTTTCCGGACCCCCGACACAGGAGAAAATCCTAGTATATCCGTCGAGTGTGAAATGTTTATTATTACCTATTATTTTCATACATAAAACTTAATCACATGGTTTTCAACAAAATTGTACTATGATAAATAGTTTGCATTAGTAAATATGGCAAATGTATATAATTATGTGAGTATGAGAATTGAAATCAAAATCCTCATTAAGTCGTTTTTTATACTTATCAGCCAAATAACTTTAGGTCACGCTTAACGATACCATCATACAATAAGAAAACTTTCATCTAGGACACTGGAAAACGTGACATTTTATAAAATTTCCCTTTTCTTTTGTAATGTTACAATAATATTTCGAATGTTAATATTCCTTTCAAACGCAAAAAGTCATGGTTAAGAGCACTTCAGACGTTCATAAATTTTGTTACAATTCTATTATTATAATGTAACTGTAAATGATTTTGTTTTGAAATAGGGTTTCACATTACCTATACAAGTATACATATAATAAAATGATAGGAAAGTCAATGTATGTCCGGGATAAACTCAAAAAGTACTGCATGGATTTACTTCAAATTTGACACGAATATTATTAAGAAGTTGGGCCAGAACATAGGCTACATATTATCACGCTATCACCTACGGGGAACGAGCAGTGAACGCACGCAGACGACGTGGGGGGCAGCAGCTAGTTATTTTATAAATGTATACACTAACTTAATGCCGCGAATGACCTACGATGTTATTTTTGTTGCTACTTTTATAACTAAACTTCTATTCTCAACTTCTATTTTCAACGGAGGTAGGGCACAGTAGGAAATTTCCTGCTCAAAATATGGAGCAGCCCGACTGGGGTAGTACCTCGACCTTACAGAAGACCACAGCTAAGTAAAACTGTTTTCAATCAGTATAGACGCCTGCAACACCAGAAGCGTCGCAAGCGCGTTGCCGACCCTATCCCAATCCTCCCAGGAGCTCTGGTCACCTTACTCACCAACAGGAACACAATACTGCTTGAAAACAGTATTATTTAGCTGTGGTCTTCTGTAAGGTCGAGGTACTACCCCAGTCGGGCTGCTCCATATTTTGAGCAGGAAATTTCCTGCTGTGCCCTACCTCCGTTAATAAACATATACATACATATTAACCTACAAAAAACATTTACGCACATAAGCACAAAACCGTAAAACATATGCAGACAGTAAAAATAAAATCAGGTAGAAAAGTTACAATGAACCTGTAGTAGAGAGATCTATGGATTCAAAACATTCAGCATGTGTGTCCGGAGAAGTATTTTGAAGGAAAACTTAAATATTCGCCGTTCTAAAGTTGCCAGGTAGGTTGTTTTTTAGCCCGACAGCCTTTGCAGAAAGCAAATTTGAGAAGAAGCCTGAATGGTAAGAACGAGACCTTCAATTATGATCTTCAGACAGAAATTTAAAGATAACCCTTCGTCTAATAATGCGACCCGTACTTGCCTAGCTCTGTAGGATTTACTAAATCGTACAATATTTTCTTATTTGACTTTACCCTTATAGTAAAACTATGAATATCCCGAAGTTTCATCCGCATGAAATTACCATGTCGTGTTGTCTGCCACTTTTGATTTTATTGCTTTACTTTTATCAAACGTTAAGTAATTATTCAAAGCATACCTATATACGAGGGGAGGTCCAAAAGTTCGTGGAATCGAGGGGATGGAGTGGAGATAGGGGCGCTCGCTTAGTGTCATACGAATTGGGGACTCATCATTAGTCTATAAATTGATTTTCAGCTTTATTGCATAATTAACTTACGAACAGTCGCCTGCTAAAGAAGTCAATCCGGAAGAAATCTGAAACTATAGAGAAAATTGAACACCTCGCTGTGATAAAATTCCTTACCAAGCAAGGAAAGAACGCTCAGATTATTTTAAATAAAATAGAAACCGTTTATGGGGCACAGTGCCCTAGTAAATCAATGATTTACAAGTGGTTTGGTCTTTTTAAAGATGGTCGGGAGTCGATTAAAGACGACCCCCGCTCAGGGCGGCCAGTTGAGGCCACCACATCAGATATCGTCGAAAAAGTAAAAAAAATAGTATAGGAGGACACCCGTTTGAAGAAAAAACAGTTATCTGCATTAGTTGGAGTATCAGATACCACTATTTTGCGATTCCTACATGACCACCTGGGTATGACAAAAGTCAGTGCAAGATGGGTAACGAGAATGCTCACGCCGCTTCAGAAACAGCAGCGCGTCGATGCGTCAAAACAATTTTTGGAGTTGTGTGGAGACGAACCTGCACAGATTTTGAAGCGGATTGTTACTGGAGATGAAACATGGGTTCATCACTTTTAACCTGAGTTCAAACAAGAGTCCATGCAATGGCATAAATAGGGTACACCACCGCCAAAGAAATTCAAAGTGTCGAAGTCGGCTGGAAAGTTGATGGCTATTGTGTTTTAGGATTGTGAGGGAATAATACTGATTGATTACAAAGAAAAGGATTGCACCATAACCGGAGAATATTACGCAACGATACTAGAAAAATTAAAGGAAGCCATCAAGGAAAAACGTCGAGGAAAATTGACTAAGGGTGTGTTGCTCTTGCAAGACAACACGCCGGTTCACAAGAGCAGAGTTGCAATGGCTGCTCTGCACACACAGGGCTTCAGATTACTAGTCCACCCACCCTATAGTCCAGATCTGTCCTCAAGTGATTTTTATTTGTTTCATAATTTAAAAAAAGACTTAAGGGAAAGGAAATTTTACGACAACAATGGGGTGAAGGAGGCAATATTGGCTCATTTTGAGGCAAAAAGTAAAAATATTTTTACGATGGTTTAGAAAAATTAATTCATAGATTTAATAATAAAATAGATTTATTGTTTCATTTTATTTAAAACCCTTCCATTCCACGAACTTTTGGACCTCCCCTCGTATTATAACTAACTAAACTATTAACGCATAATTACTAACTATTAACGAAGATGTTACACTGACGCGTTTACGCGTTTTTTTTTAATTTATCGGCTTTATTGTTTTACTAAAGATATACCTTTAAACACACTTTTCAAATATTTTAATTTATATATTAAATGGATTTCCATAAATAGTTAATTTGTTCTTGTCATTGCCTAGTCTTAAGCTATGGCGTGCAAAGAATTCCATCACATTTCCATACAGTCATATAAAGCGTATAAAATTTTATTCACATACCGTAGCTTCTACTAAATTACTTCTTTAGGATTCTATTATTATAATAAAATCGATGAAAACATCATTATCGAATCATTACATACAAATATTCTGGACACAATATTTTAGTTAATAAAAAAATATATATATGAAGTCTTAGCTATCATAATAAACCCAGAACAGTGTTATGGTCCAATGATACGGACCACTATCCGGACTTTTTATAGTTATGTACTTTTATCTACGTATAATGTTTGCCCTTGCCCTTGATTGACCTTCGTTATGAGATGTCCTTTCAACATGTCACAAAGGAAATTGAGGTTTGAATGTTTTTTTCGTACCTAACACAATTGTATTCTTTCGATTCGAACCTTGTAAATTAACTGACACGGTAATAAAATGAATGAGATTCCTAGGAACTTTCTGTTATTTTCTCATACCTAAACTTAGAACCAAAGCAATTATAGTATATTGAAATTAACTTTACACTTTATACCCAAATTAAAAGAGAAAAAAAGAAGAGTACGAGTCATTTCGTGGAAATCTGTAATAAATAATTTTATACGTATATTTATTTCTCATTAGGTTTTGTTTTCGTAAGGAAAATATTTTAGTTTTATTAAATGAAGACTAAAACCTAAGCCATATTTGCTTTAGGATATTAAATTAAAAATTATGTAAGTGTTAAATTTATTATTATTGATTCTTAAATATTAAGAATATACAAGATAATATTAATTACACAATTCTAATAAGCATTGACAAATTGACAATTACTTTATACTTGTACATACAGTAAGTTGAGTAAGTTACCCAACCTATCTAATTTTAATTGATATTTGCATTAGTTCATTGATAAGACAATATGATACACAAACAGCAACTACTTAGTTGGATAAATAGACGAAACATAAACAATCCTAAACATCATTTGTCTACGAAAGTACCAAGATACATATATTTGGCCACAAAGAGTCTATCACAATGACCGTTAGTTCCGAGGTTCGTGACATACAGTTATATAAACGTACGGTCAACTCTCAGGTGATAAATTGTTCACTTTCACATAACTTCACGACTCACTCGCCCGGTTTTCCTCCTGAGATAAAACATATTATCGCAGTGATAAAAATAAAGTGTATGTACTAATGAAAATTTATTTGTATATAACCTAAATATAAATTAAAAGTGTGAATTAGACAATAATATAACATACAGAACTATATAACAGCAACCCCTGGAGTTTACTAGACCCCATTAAGTATTATTGTGTAATATCTATTTTACTTTTTCATAAATAATTATACTATGATTTTTATTGAAAAGCTGATTACCAATTTTTTGACATTATTGTTCTATAGCTTCTAAAATATTTGACGCTATAACAACAACTTTTTAAATGTATACTTTCACCACACAAATAAAATATGTAATGACTTTTATTTTAATGGAGATCACATTAAATCAGGCCCTCAAAATTTACACAAGAACTAATACACGACTGGTGAAGGATTAACAGACTAAGATTCTTATACACGCGATTAGGTGATTTACTGATTTGTATATTATATACCGTTAATTTATGATTACTTATTCCTTAAGCCATGATTCTATAATTTCTCTTAATAAAGCAGTTACAAAATTTAATACATAGTTATGTTTATTTTTGTATTTAGCGCGTCTAAACAAACAAACTTCAGTTCTATAACATCAATACAAATGTGAACATTATCTGCCCGAGTTAGGTCTTATATCTAATGGGTTTACAGGACTACATGTTTGTTCTGTGTCGTGGAAAAATTTCCTAGTATAGTAACTGGACTATGTCTGAGCGAGATGATTTGTGATGCGTCCTATAAAACGGACAAAACAAATGAAAGATCACTTTAGTGTTTTTTTATTGTACTCTGAAGACGTGACATGCATTACTGATTTGAAAATAATAATTCGTACATTGTTTGAATTATTTTTATTTGAATTTATTCATTATTATATGAAGCTTTTAGTTACGCTTACACTCGCTACGCTTCAGCCTGTAATATCCCACTGCTGGGCATAGGCCTCTTTCTCCATATAGGAGAAGGATATGTACATGATAACAACCGGATCCGACGGCTTAACGTGCTCTCCGAGGCACGGCGGGAAAACCACAACTGTACTGCACAAACACGCAGACCATGGCAAATATCTGCATGGCCAATACAAATGTTTGTCATGTGCGGGGATCGAACCCGCAACCGGCAGCGCAACAGCCACAAACCAGTGCTTTGACCGTTGCGCCAACGCGTCGTCCGCCAACGCGTCTTCGCTTTTAGTTAGTGACGTATTAAGTTCAAGTTTTCTAATTCGTATTGCATATTTTTTAGTTTTATTCACATAATGATAATTTAGAATCAGATCTAGTTTTATGTTGAACTGACATAACACATTTGTAAAAATGACAATGAAAAGTGATTCTCAAAGTAAATTTGAATAATGTACTTCGAATTCTGATTTATTTTATTGCACGTAGAGATATTTGCTCTTAGATAAGTATGAATATATCGTTAGTCTTTCCAAATGAAATGTCTGAAGATATTATTAAACCGAAAAATTTGTAAAATTTGTCACTGAAACCGCTAGAACTCTCAAACATCTACTGAGATGTTTTTTATCCGACAAGTTTATGAAATATATTATTCGTAGTTTTTTTTTTAACTTATAAATGCTACAACAACATTAATATGAAAAAAAAAGTATTTTACAATGTAATAGTAATTTCGTGAAAGGAAAAAAAATTAAAAATAAAAGTACGATTTTAGTCAACTTCAAAGGGATCGTAGAAGGTAAAGCAATAGAAACTTAAATTTTTCTCTAGTCTTACTTTTTATATATGTTGATTTTGAAGGTTATATTTAAGTATACGCCTTATTAATATTGAAAAAATAATAAATTAGTGTATTGTATATTATATTATTAAGGGATATATAGGTATAAGTAGGGATGATTCACTTTTCCTCCCTAACACCGGCAAATGATGATATTATTCGGATATTGATTAGGGAAGCTAATGTAGGAATACTCCTATGGCAGTACCATTACAATTGGATGATGGATCACAATTACAAATGAATGTCAGATTGCTGACAAATAATTGTTCCAAAGAAATATATTTTTAATATTAATGAAACGGGGTTTATTGTATAAGGCGTACAAGACGCAATGTTTGAATAAAATTTTCGCAATATTTCGACATGTCCTATGTATAAGGGCCGATGTGAAAAATGACAACTTTTCAGTAGAGGCTCTCAAAGTTTCAATTTGCTATAATTTTTACATGCTTCAACTTATGTTATTGAAATTTTGCATAGTTACTATGACACCTAATGATAATTTTTCTAGCTATATTGACTTATTTGTATATTATTAGTTTTTTACCTAATGTAGATATGCCTATATACGCGACTTTTTCACTTTGATTATATTGAAAAAATAATAATAAAAAGGCCAATGAGTCATTTTGGTCAATAAACTCGGCAAAACTAATTTTAAAAGAACATTTGTTTTGTAACAAATATTTAACATAAATAAATAACTTAAAATGAATGATAATAATATAATTTTTATATGACATATTATTTCACATTGACACTTATACGTTATCCGGGAGACCGTTAGACGCGGGATTCCCCCGCGTACAAGTCTCGAAATAATTACTGTTTGGCCTTTATACGTCAAAAATTATGTCAAATAAGCCCTTATACTGCAGAAAAAATAGTATTTGCACCCATAAATGTCTATTTTTTTTAATGCAACTTGTAAACTAGACTAAAAGGAAGCATTTAAAACAAAAAAGTGAAAATGCTTAAATTGTTGCTTTGGCCCTTATACATAGGACATGTCGATTTGCGCCCGAATTTCGCCAATAGCTCTTCGAATATAGATTTCCAGGTGTTCAATTATTTCTGGTTTATCGAGGTCGACGAGTGACTTTACATAACTTCAAAGAAAATAACCCAATGGGGTTAAGAGCACACGATCTTCTTGGCTAATTAATTGGACCATTCAAGGCTTTTGACACCGTCTCTGTTCCTATTCTCCTACAAAGACTGAAGACCGCCGGTGCTAGAGGTGTTGCGCTTTCCCTTTTTAAAATTATCTTCAACACGGAACTCGGGAAGTAGAAAATTACGTTTATCACACAGATAAAGCCAGAGTCAGTTTCGGTGTCCACACACACACACACACACACACACACACACACACACACACACACACACACACACACACACACACACATACACACACACACACACACACACACACACACACACACATACACACACACATACACACACGCATACACACACACACACACGCGCGCGCGCGCGCGTTTACATATATATACACACACACACACACACACACACACACACACACACGAAAGCACCACAAATTAACACTTAGATTAAATGTTCAAATTAAATTTTTGAAATTTTCCTATAGTCTTACAACCAAGGGAAGAAGCAAGTCATTCCCTATACAAGTGTCTTTGAAAACTTAGCGGGAAGACTTGATGATAAATTGTAACAAAGATTATAGAAATAAATGATTTTTATTTTACTTTAAATTTAGAGGATGTCTTTACATCGTTTGTTATTTTCAAGTTAAGTCAGAGATTGTAATAATTATGCAAAATCACGTTTTCAACGTCGTTTCAATAATTATATTTGTAGTTTCTTTTTCCTTTATTTTTTTTTTCCTTTTAAAGATTTTGTTATTTGATTAGCCACAAGTTATTATACATTTTTAGTCATTGCCTTTTAGGTTTGAATCTTGATTTATTTATATTTCGGAAATAAAATAATGAACTATTATTGATAATAATGTAGTTTGATCATAACATGTAAAGCACACGTCCATCACGTTCTAATAAATTTCTCTCTCTTCAGCCCGTAATATCGGTAATATCCCACTGCTGTGCATAGGCCTCTTTCTCCATGTAGGAACAGAGTCGGAGCTTAATCCACCACGCTGCTCTACTCCGGTTTGGCAAATATATTTCCTGATATGAGAAACAATTGTTATCAGGTGTATCGTATATCGTATCAGGATAACAACCGGGACCGATTGCTTAACGTTCTCTCCGAAGCACGATGGGAAGACCCTCAAGGACACACAATCATACCGGAAAAATATATTCTAAATACAAATACCCGACCCGACCGGGAATTGAGCCCGCAATTGCCGGTGTATGAGCGCCCACACGGCGCACGCACTACTATATATTTAATTTAAATATTAATCAGTGAAGCAAAACATTTGTACCATTTTTTACAAGAAAGTATAAAATTTCGCACACTTATAGTTTATATAGAGAAGGAGTGCAGAATGTTAATAATTTTTTTAAAACTATGCATAAAAAATATTGAATCAATAAAAAAAACATTACACACACTACAATGTATTTGACACACACACACACACGCATATCACACTCTTTTGTTGATTGTCAAAGTCTGTAGTCAAATTGAAAATTTTAAAAAAAAGTTTTTTATTTTCATAAGTTTTTGGTTGGTCGATATCGTGGGCTAACATTCTTTGTTATAAAAACCCAAACTTAAATCTATTGGTCATTGATAAAGTTATGTATACCTATATCTGCAGACGATTTGACCATACTATATTATAAATATTTATTACAAATCTAAATTTGAAAATATCTAATACATCTACTTATTTATATATCTACTTAATTTAGTATATCAATCAATCTTATTTTGAATTAGTTCTTTTGACTAGTATAGTCTGAACTTGTTAGAAATATCGACGGCTTAGGGTGATAAAATCTTGGATCTATATTTATATAAGAAGCAATATCAAAGCCCACGTTTAACGGATAAAGCTGTCAGTTGATACAAAAACATCTGTATGAACGGAGTCAGCTGGATATTTGATGAGAAACGGTCCCTTAGATAAGTTTGGAATTAGAATTACTATTTCGGCCTAACTACATCTAGATAACTTTTTATACATCTTGCAGGTAGTTTTGTCTGTGTTAGGTATATGTTAGTTGTGTTTTCGTATTTATATAAACAGTTTATCATATTCCAATTTTTCAGAATGTTTTTTTTTTTCAAATAATATTACCATAAATCGGATATGTAGGTACTTGTATTCAAGACAAATTAAATAATTTAATAAACTTTGTTTTATTTTATTATATGTGTTAACAATTCCTTTTCTGAAGTTTCGAACATAAGATGGAATGAATAATACAAATAAGTATTTATTTAGTTTAGCTTTTTTAGTTTTAAAATGACTCCAAGCTTCCATTGAATTTAAAGAAGAGGTGCCTTGCACATTTTTGCTAACTATTCAGCTTCAATCTATTCTACCGTGGCGTTTCATGGCCCATATGAAAAGCAAAGTTAACGAAGAAAGTCTTTAAATGTTTGTACAATAAATAGACATGATAAATAATGACATCAAACAGAGATTAAAACTTGCTGAGACTATTAATTTTAATAGTAAAATGTTTTAAAAATCAAATTACACCAAGTAACGTTTGCACTATTCGGAATTGATTTCCTGTTTAATTTTTTTTTTTGCTTGGCATTTTATCGAGCTAGTCTTTGCCTTGCATACAAGCTTTAATTCATTTTTTAATTTTGATGGGACTCGGTAACCCACATGACATTATGACCACTTTTAATATTTCTTATTAAATCAGCACTTCGTTCTGGTATACTAGTGTGCTTGGAATGGTTTATTTGTAAAATGACGGATCATTTTTGATTTTGCCATTATCTATATATATAAAAGAGATTTTCTATAATTATATTTAAAAGAGATTTCCACCCATTGACCCATCACGATATCTCTGGAACCATAAGGCGTAGGTAGAGACTTGAAATTTGTCAGGAATATTCCTTTCGCCGAGTAGAGGTCAGCTAAGAACGGATTTTACGAAATTCCACCCACAAGAGGGGGTTGCAGGGGTTAATAACATATATGGCAAAACAACATTTGCGGGGTCAGCTAGTCTAGCAATTATATAATTAAGAGACGGAAGATTTGTCGTTTAAAAGATAAATGTTAAGGTAAAACATTCAAGTAAGAAGTATTTAAAACTAATTGTTTTTATATAAGGAAAATGAGTGCGATTGTCTGAATATAAATTTTCTCGGAAGAGCTAATTTAAAACGGCGTCGTTTAACGCAGATTAACTAATGCATTTGCTTTCACGTGTGTTTGTTTATATTTTACACGTTTAAGCAGAATTATCTTTAGGCTGATTTTACCTAATACTTGTTTTTTTTCTATACCGAAATTTCAAATTTACATCTAAATTTACAAAAAAATATATATAATATTATAATATATTATAATTATAGCTGTGAATATTTTCAACGTACTTATACATTTTTTCATACTGGATCCAGCTTATTTTTCCTTGTCGTTCTGACTTAACTGGCGCACTCCAAATAGCCTATCTTTGACAGAGAACTAGGACAGATCTCTGAGGTCTCATAACATTAGATGATATTTCTTATAGTAAAAGAGTGACTAGTACTAGAATTTTTGTCGTCAGACTTAGTTGGAATAGTATAAAATAAATTTTTGGCTTTATTGATTATAGTTGAGGTTAACCCAAAAAATAATAATTACCTACCTTGAAATTTTGTAGAAAAATTGTTTTTTCAATGTTAACATAATAATGACCGGTTTTATTTTTATTTTAAGTGAAATGTATTAAAAATTAGTATAAAAGTGTAAATTAGGAAGTATGAAGGAAATTGCTTCCAATATAAAAAGGTCAAAACGATATCATAACGTAATGGTACAAAAGAAATAAAATACTACCATCAACATTATTACACTAGATTTGGTACACTTCGAAGTAATTTTTGTAGCTATTTTATATATCATAAAAATATACTTCAAACTATAAAGGCCAGTACTACGTCGAAAATCGAAGATAGATAAAAATAAGTCTGTTCTTCACTACAACAGTTACGGCCTTATTTTGATACTACCTTGTAGGTAGTGCTAATATTAGCATATAAATGGAAATTATGCTGTCGATTTTTTGTTACCATATCAAACTGATAGTGTTTTCTTTTAAAATATACATAATATACATGTTTATTCTGCCTACAAAAATATTCAAGCCATTTCCATATAGCATAATGTGAAGGATATCACCACTATTTGTGTAAAAGGCTATTATATATAGGCTGTTAATAAACAGATAAATGAAAAACTTTAAATTGATAAATGATTTGAATTATTCCAATTAAGACGAAGAAAACAATTATAAATTTGTTAGTTAAAATTTTAAGTGAAAAAAAAAAGATAAAGATTCTTTTATCTACATGCTTGATTCTAAGACTTTAGTAAATCATAAATCAACTTAAAGTTAATAATGTAGCTTAGCACTGGTTGTCACTCTCATCTAGACGACAAGCATTAATTCATTAATATAAACCTAAACAGTTTATTAATTTTATCAGTTTATGTAAGTTCTATTTTAACAATTAATTTATTAGTAGAAATATTTCATCAACAATAATGTTTAATCGTTAATTATAATAAAACCTTATAGCACCTACACTAGGCGTGATTTCTTCAGCGTAAAATTTTGATACTTGACATACAAAGAGTCACTGGTTTATATAATCGGCTAAAGAATAATGTTTTACAGCCGCAACAACGAAACTTCCAGTTTTATCGGCTAATATTAAAATAAAATTACTCAATACTACTATTTTCAGAAATAATGCAACTTTATAATTACGATTTTATACCAAATCTTTTGTATAGGAAAACTTAACTTATAAACAAGAAAAACAGCTTAGTTTTATTAAGTAATGACTATGTTCTGTTATTTCAACATACCATGTAGTAGTAATAACCACCAAATAACAAATAATGAAATATGTAAATAAGTGTATGAATATTTGTGTTTAATATCGCATAAAAACGAAATAACAGGAAACAAGTCGTTTGAAAAATATTAAGCAATAGCAAAATGTAAAGTGAATCCCTTTGAAAGCAGGAGCAGAAAGCTTTTAAACAACGTCAAAAAGACTGATTGTTTTGAGACGGTAATTGATGACAATCGTAACAGACAGGTCAGCGTCGATAAAATAAAAAAGAGGAACACGTATTTTCACAAACATTATCACTGCAAATAATTGGGACAATGTATTAAAAACTTTTTAGTATTCGGTCAAGGATAAACTCTTTGAATTGTTTCTATTTTTTTTTCTAATATTTTCCCGGCAATATGCCAGATTTGCTTCGTTACTCTTCATTGAGTTGCTATAGTTCAGTATCAATTTAATGATTCATTCGCATCACATCCGATACGACGTTAGACAATATTTATGCGAAGTTAACTCATTCGATGAAGTTACTAATAACTACTATTGACATATTAAAAGGAAATAAATAACACATATTAAACGTGTTTAATAATTAATATGAGTTATTACAATATTTTTCGTTCATCAAGCTGGGTTGTCAATATTTCGGTTCTGTTGCTACAGCCCTTCACTCTGATTAAGATGGGATCAATTAATCAAGTAAGTTTACATATAAGTTGAATAACTTATTTGTCCATTTGAAATAAATAAAATCTTAAAATAATAAAGTCCGTGAGTCCGGAAACACAATACACAAGCAAAAACGCCCAGACCACGGCGAACATCTGTATAGCCAAAATAAATGTTATGTATATATAATATAGAAATAAGATACATACAATAATGTATGTTTACATGTATGTATGTATGCCTGTATGTATATTAAATGTATATATGCCTTTTGTATATTTGTTCTTTTGCTAGTTTCTCTTAACAATATCTGCGCTATATGCTGCCATATATTTTCCTAACATATGTCCTTTGATAATCTGGGATCGCATTTGTACTTGTATTGTTTGTGTTTTGTTACCCTGACACAGTATTGTCATCCTACTGGTGGTCGTTGAGTTTATGGCGTTTATATATTGAGATTGATAAACTAATCACGGAATGTTTTCATTTGATCTAAGTAAATACCATACGACGTGAATTGGATGTGTTTTAGTATAACATGAACGATGGTATTTTTCTTTCTTACGAACCAAAAAAAAGACCTAATATACCTTTGTTTGTTCTGTCAAAACAAGTGAAGACACGGGCATTTATTGTGGCTCCCAAACAAAGATGACAAAGAGTCAAGATAGATTCCACTGTTATTGTCTCATGTAATTCACAGTGACGTATTCTGGCGTCGATCCAAAGGAGCAGTGCGTTCACAACAAAATTAATGAATATACCTCATAAAGCACCTTCATTTCTTGAGCTATTTAATACAAGTACTCTTGGACGGTGTGCGTACGCTTCCCGTTTTATGTCGACATTCGTAAGCTAATTAGGATCTCGTAATTTTTAATAAATTCATGTAAGTATGAATAATCGTTTATAATTTTCACTTTTGTCATGTTTCATATCTTATGAGCACGTGGATCAGTGGGCACAGCAACTGATTGAGGCACCACCGTCCGTGGGTTCGATCTCTGCTCATGACAATCAGTATAGGTCATGCAGATAATTATTGTTGTGATTAGTGTCTGGGCGTTTGTGCTTGTGCATTGTGCGAGTGTTTTCGTACCCACGATACAGGATTACCATCCTACTTGGCGCCAATGTGTGTTTGTCATTTATTTTCATTTTTGTATGTTAACTGATGCTGTAAATGCTAGGGAAACTTTGTCTTCATTTTAACACTTTACGGGTAGTAAACAAAAGGACAATTTGTATATTGATTTTTACCTAATACATTTAAACGAGCAATTTCTTCTTAATCTGATTCTCGGAAACGGCTCCAACGATTTTCATGAAATTTAGTATGCAGGGGGTTTCGGAGGCGATAAATCGATCTATATATAGTTAGGATTCATTTTTAGAAAATGTCGTTTTATCCGTGTTTTTAGGCGATGAAAAACTGCTACAATATCATTAGAATACGAAGGTAAATTTCGCCACAATTTACAAGGTTATAATAGCTCAGGTGGGAAATCGGGCGGTCCCGAAACCAGAAGATATGAACTATTAAGGTGAGGTAATTGATGTATTCCTGCAAAACACGTTTCTATGAATTCAGTTTTGAAATAGTAAACAGTGAAATTTTTATCTGATAAATTTAATTGGTATTGTTGAGGGTATATTCTAGGTAAAAACACCGATGGAAACATGATTCGATAAATTTGGCTCGATAGAATAAATTCACAAAGTTACCTCTTTTCGGGTCATTTTATCTACTATTATTGGGTTTTATTTTTAAAATAACTGATTTGATATTATGAGTAACTTACCAAAATAAAGTACATATATAACTGTAAGGCGTGGCAGCGAGTTTTTTTTTTTATTACATCTATTTTTTTTTAATCGATTATTCAAGTGATTTTCGAAGCGCTGGGCGCTCTCGCGGCACTCACACTGTCCCGTTGGACGTTACAGAGGCAAGACGTGTGCAAAATTTTTCAAAAAAGCGTTCCGTCTTTTGTATTTTTAATATTACGTAGTATGCATTCAATATCCATACACCTATAACTGCCCACAGTAGTAATAAAATTTAAATTCGCTATTTATTTTAAATTTATTCTATATATATAAAATATAATATAAAAGAAAGTCGTGTAATCGTGTTAGTTACACTATTTATAACTCAAGAACGGCTGAAGCAATTTGGCTGAAAATTGGTGGGGAGGTAGCTTAGAACCAGGAAACGGACATAGGATACTTTTTATCTCAATTGTACCCGGTAGGTGGCGCTACTATAGGTATCTAACTCCGAAACTACTGAACCAATTTGTATCAAATTTTGTAAGCTTCTGTAGTTTGGTCAAACTTGAGAGATAGGGTAGTTTTTATCTCAATTGGACCCGGTAGGTGGCGCTGCTATCGGTATGTAACTCCGAAACTACTGAACCAATTTGTATCAAATTTTGTAAGCATCTGTAATTTGGTCCAACTTGGGAGATAGGGTACTTTTTTCTCAATTAGACCCGGTAGGTGGCGCTGCTATAGGTATGTAACTCCGAAACTACTGAACCAATTTGTATCAAATTTTGTAAGCTTCTGTAATTTGGTCTAACTTGAGAGATAGGGTAGTTTTTATCTCAATTGGACCCGGTAGGTGGCGCTGCTATCGCTATGTAACTCCGAAAGTACTGAACCAATTTTTATCACATTTCGTAAGCATCTGTAATTTGGTCCAACTCGAGAGATAGGGAATTTTTTATCTCAATTTGACCCGATAGGTGGCGCTGCTATCGGTATGTAAGCAATCAAATTTGGTAGCTGTTTTCCGGGCAGGACAACGTCTGCCGGGTCCGCTAGTTTAATATAATTATTTTGTTGCTGTTTAAGTTTTTGTAAACACTATTTATCTATATAAAAATTAATAAAAATGGAGTGTCTGTTTGTAATATTACGTCTTTTAACTAAATTCATATGTATGTTTATATACACGGTACATATTACACCAAATTAACATTTTTGAAGTGAAACTTCTTTAGGCGCATGAGGGGTAAAATCTGAGCGACCGGTAACGCGTCAGTGTCACGACGAGTACTTGGATGGGTGACCTCTTTTTTTTTCAATTAGATTTTTGAAGTGAAACTTCTTTAGAATCGTTGTGATTTCAAACCAGATGCAACGGAAAAACGACAGGGAAGGGCGCGCGGCGCAGCGACTTACATGAAAAAGGATGACACATTGTAGCGTTACGCTCATTGTAGCGTTACGCTATTTATATCGTTACGCTCATTGTAGCGTTACGATATTTGTAGTTACGCTATTTGTAGCGTTACGCTCATTGTAGCGTCAGTACTTGGATGGGTGACCGCTTTCTTTTTCAACTAGTTTTTTTTAAAGTGAAACTTCTTTAGGCGCACTTAACTTGAAGAGTAAGCAGGCGTGACGAGAGCGTTACGAAAAGTGTGATTGGTCGAGGCGAACGTTGAGAGGGAGATATTTTGGTTAAGATAAAATTTGATCGACCGGAAACGCGGCAGCGTCACGACGGTCAGTTCTTGGATGGGTCACCGCTTTTTTTTCAAATAGTTTTTTTGAAGTTTAACTTCTATAGGCGCGCTTAACTTGGGGAGTAAGCAGGTGCGTTACGAGAGTGTTAAGAAAAGTGTGATCGGTTGAGCCGAACGGAAGTTGAGAGTGAGATATGTTAGTAAAGATAAAATTTAACTGACCAGAAACGCGGCAGCGTCACGACGGTCAGTACTTGGATGGGTGACCGCTTTTTTTTCAACTAGTTTTTTTGAAGTGAAACTTCTTAAGGCGCATTTCATCACATGAGGTACATTTGAGCGACCGGTAACGCGGCAGCATCAGGTACTTGGATGGGTGACCACTTGGGAACACCACGTGACGTTGCCATTTTTTTTCTTTGTTATAATATATTATATTTAATTAATATTAAAATAAGAATTATTAAATATAAAAACCTACTGTGGAATTTTTAAGGAACATACAAAAATAAATTAGCCGAATCGGTCGAGCCATTCTCGAGTTATGCGCTTAGCAACATTCTTTTTTATTATATACCTACATAGATTATAATAATAATACATAACAACAAAATAGAGTTTTCAAAATAGAGGTAACCCATTTTTAATATAATATTATCTAATATATATACTAAATTTATTACAAAGTATGTTTCATTATATTATCAGCTCGGTGAAGATCGATTTAGATTCGGATCTTAGACCACTAGTACTAAGCAGCGCTTCATGACAAACTTTACATTCGTATGTTACACAGCTCAAAATGAATAATTTAAATTATATTTTTATTTCGAGTTAATACAATTAGGTACAAAATTCAAAAGTATAAGTGTGTCTGTTACATTTTTACGCCTATGGCGATGTAGCAAATTAGCAATTTTAAAATTCATCAACATCGGAGAGCTAATACTGCCTACTGTACCTATACAGATAAATTTTATTTAATAATTATTATTTTAAATTTAATATGTAATTTGTTTCATTTAATAGCTCTTATTCCATTTATGTCCAACAGTATTTATACTAAATAACCCTGAAATCCTTTACTTATTTTATTTATTTACAAAAGTATTATTATTTTGTCACTACTATAAAAAATGATCATTATAAATGCATTTCTATTTTAAAGCCAAATAAAATTTCATGACGGTCAGTACTGAGATGGGTGACCGCTTTTTTTTTTCAACTAGTTTTTTTGAAGTGAAACTTTTTTAGGCGCATGAGGGGTAAAATTTGAGCGACCGGTAACGCGGGACCGTCACGACGGTCAGTACTTGGATGCGTGACGCTTTTTTTTCAACTAGTTTTTTTGAAGTGAAACTTCTTTAGGCGCGCTTAAATTGGGTAGTAAGCAGGTTAATGCGTGACGAGAGCGTTACGAAAAGTGTGATCGGTCGAGGAGAACGGAAGTTGAGGGAGATATAAGTTACTTAAGATAAAATTTGAGCGACCGGTAACGCGGCAGCGTCACGACGGTCAGTACTTGGATGGGTGACCGCTTTTTTTTCCAACTAGTTTTTTTAAATATTGTAATTGTATTGTGGAATTTATTGAGATACGTTTTATTGAATAATAATTATTTTAAACTACCTATGCCCGCGACTTCGTCCGCGTGGAATTTAACAAAATAATTACTGTTCAGTTCGCAGTTATAAAATAATAATAAAAAATCTAAAATAAAAGTAGCCTACGTTACTCCTTATTACATCAGCAACTATCTGCCAATGAAAGTCCTGTCAAAAACGATCCAGCCGTTTCAGAGATTAGCCGGAACAGACAGACAGACAAATTATAAAAAATGTTATTTTGGTATTTGCACCATGTATATTATATAATATGTAATTTAGTTAAAAGCGGGTATTACAATATTACAAACAGACACTTCAATTTTATTTATTTGTATAGATTTAATATGTAATTTGTTTTATTTTATATAGCTTATTCTATTTATGTCCAACAGTCTTTATAATAAATAACCCTGAAATCATTTACTTATTTCATTTATTTACGAAAGTATTACATATTTATCACTACTTTAAAAAATGATCATAATAAATGCATTTCTATTTTAAAGTCAAATCAAATTAGTTCGCTTTACAGCCACTGACGCTTTCAGGTCACGGACTGAGTTCAACAGCAACGAGTTCGCGCGACGTGTGTCCAAGGGGGACGGGGTAGACGTTAAATGCCTACTTTTGTCATGCGACGGAGCCTTAATGTAGTAGATATTCTTATAATAATACCTTTTACTCGATGTACACTTTACTTCTATTTTATTAATATGAAAATATAAAAGAATCAAAAGAGCGTTACTTATTTTAAAATATGCAAGTATTATTATCGGTTGTCGTTAAAAATAGCTGAAAAATGTTTGCAATAACTGATTGCCTTCTTTTCTTTTTGTTGCGTGATTTAGAATTGTTACTTTTTAGGGTTCCGTACCCAAAGGGTAAAAACGGAACCCTATTACTAAGACTTCGCTGTCCGTCCGTCCGTCCGTCCGTCCGTCCGTCTGTCACCAGGCTGTATCTCAAGAACGGCGATAGCTAGATAGTTGAAATTTTCACAAGTTATGGATTTCTGTTACAAATACTAAAAAAAAATATTTAAAGGGGGCTCCCATACAACAAACGAGATTTTTTGCCTATTTTTGCTCGATATCAATAAATAGTATCAGGTAGGCACTTGAAGTATTCGCAAAATACTTAATTTTATATTTACTTTAATAATAAATAATAATATTAAAATAAAAAAAAATTGGGGGCTCATACAACAAAAGTGACTTTTTTGCCGCTTTTTGCCCGATATTAAAATCAATGTATGTGTTTTGTTTACCTAGCCAATGGTACGGAACCCTTCGTGAGCGAGTCCGACTCGCACTTGGCCGATTTTTTTTTAAATTAAAATCATAGCCTTTTTTTAAAAAGTCACTCTACTACTGATGAAAAAGAAAAAGTACACACAAATGCAAATAAAACTTTACTTGTCTAGTTTTCTCGATATATATACACTAGCTTCTGCGCGCGACTTCGTCGGCGTGGACTCCGCTCCTATTGGTCTTAGCGTGATGATATAATTATAGCCTATAGCCTTCCTCGATAAATGGGCTACCTAACACTGAAAGAATTTTTCAAATCGGCCCAGTAGTTCCAGAGATTACCGCGTTCAAACAAACAAACAAACAAACAAACAAACAAACAAACAAACAAACAAACAAACAACCAAACAAACAAACTCTTCAGCTTTATATATTAGTATAGATTAAAGTCGATCTATATTATATTTGTTAAAAAAATTAACTTTATCGTACAGGGGCAAATTGCGACTGCATTTTATGTTATTCAGAGAAATGTATGCGGGTAAGTCGTATGCCTGATATTAAAAACTTTGTAGCAACTAACTCAGTAATACGCCGCAAGTTTCTGTTAGTTCAGGTCTTATATTGAGTAAGTTTTAACGGAAGTTAAGTGAGACATGGCGCTTGATTAATGGTTGGTAAGCTCCAGACGACTTTATAATTTATCCTTCCTTTAGTTATTATACGTTGAACTAATATATACTTAATAGTTAGGCAGCCTTTTATTAACACTATTTATGTATGTTTTTATATTTTTCAAGTAATTATAATTAAACAAAAACATTATAATAACTATAATTAAAAGAACTAAATTTATCATAGATTTTGAGGTTGACCGTTATTTAATTGTATATTTTTAGACTCTCTTAAGAAGTCCTATATCATTAATGGGAATAACAGATCAGTTATCCGTAACTACTTTATTCATTCATACATTTTTCTTCAACGACATTTGCCCGTTTGCAACTTAATTTTTTTTTTCAAGGTCTTAAAATATTATCATGTTTCTGAAATGACTGATAATGAGAACAAAGTAACAAACGTCATCCTGATATAGAATGATATGACTAAACTTTTCTTAAAGAGAGTACAGGAAGAAGGTAGAAATAAAAGAACTCTATATGAAATATGCAAAATATCTGAAAATATAGCGATATTTCCACTTCACGCCTTTGACAATTCGTGAGACAGGAAGCCATTTTAACAAAAAATAAAAATAATAACTAAAGACAATATCACTAATTATTTCATATTAAGTGATGTCCTATAAGATAAAGTAAATTAATCAAGCAATTTTGCACAGTACCTAGATACTTCGATCATCAATATAATATCTTGTTTGTGAGATGTTGTTTGTTCAACAACTATCAATTATTATGTTTGCGGACTATATATGATGTAAAAGATCCCCTCAACTAGAAGTAAGACAAAACCATACATAACAGATTTATTGCAAGCCGATAGTGACCTATTTCATTGAATTACCATAATTTATGCCACCGTTATTAGCGGAAACTGTCATAAAGGTGTAGTTCGAGAGTTTGATTGCCACACCACCACCACTACAGCCTATCACAGTCCACTGTTGGACATAGGCCTCCACAAGTTCGCGCCCGACATTATGACTTATCGTGCCAGGGATTTTGTACGAAAGCCTACTTTCCTAATGTAGCGTATATTTGTTTTCGACTGTGAACAAATCATCAATGAAATACAATTATTATTCAACCTTCAATTATTTTGATAATATTATGTTATAAGTTACCGTGCTTCAGAGAGCACGTTAAGCTGAATTTTTGTCGTTTTTTCCCGCTTAGTGATTTTTAATCGCACACCGGAAAATTCTTAGAAAAAATGTCAATATATTGTAGCCGATACAAATAACATAAATTTCCAGAAAACTTTATCTAACTCATCTTCTTCATAATGAAGACGTAAGACTATATGACGTTGATATAAAGTAAATAATAAAATATTTATTGCTTATTTTTGACAGAGGTAAACAGCTCTTGAGACAAATTATTGGCAAAAGAACTGGTTACAAATTATACCTACACTATACGTTGTTTGTTATCAGTACGAATATTGTTACAGTGAGTAGGTATACAAGATGGCGGTAATATTATCTTATATAATAAGATGTTTACCAATGTTAAAATTCAATAGTGGTTTAATTAAAATTTTACCTATTAATCCACACTGCCTAAAGATGGCTAATTGAAATATCAAAGGTGAAAATTTGGTGAATATTTTGGTGAGCTCAAATTATAAATTGTGCCTGTCTGACGTTTTAAGCATATCTGATTTATTTCATATTTGACATCAGTGATTAATGATGGCTTAAAGGGTTTTTTTTTATGAGGAAAATATCTAAAATTCAGTAATTTTTGAAAACGAAAGATTTCTGCTTTTATGAGCAAAGTAAGACAAAGGTTTATATCCTTTCATAGTATTCATTAGTAACAGTTTTATAAATCTTAAATAAACTTTCCCTGTTAAATTTGAAACAAATAGTACATAGACGAGACACAAATTATGACCATACTTTTAGAAACTTACAGTGAAGAAAAATAAAAAATATAAGAAAACTGAACAGATAAAACAACCAGCACTTAGGCATTCACAGGATTATACGTACATTTATTTATACAATAATAATATTGAAAAAAAGTTGGTTGACTGTAAAGGTTGGTTTACGGACGATAGTTTAACGTGACAACGTCATAACAAAACATCTCCTCGGACGCATAGGCCAATCGAGTGGAAGAGTAAGGTAAGCGTACAAGTAAGGTATGAAAACGATGTCAAGGATTCGTATAGAAAACAAAGTAACTGGCCTTAATCACTGTGCCAAGAATCTAAAAAGATAACTCATTGTCAATTCACAAAATAACATTTGTTACCTTATAAAATAAGCTTGACTTATACTCGTAGAACCTTTACTTCCGGCTATTTTATTTTGTATTTCTTGTGCAAAATATGAAACTAAAAATATATTTTTTTATTCATCTGTAATAATAACAAACAGATAAGAAGAGTTAATTTGATTTTTTTTTTGTTTTTTTTTTAAGTTATTTTAATCTAACTCTATATTTTATTTTCACTCTATTTATGTACACACCTTTTACTGTAATATTGCAAGATTAACTATGTAGCTTAAGCTTGATGGAATTAGGAAGCCGAAATTGAGTTGTAGCAATTATCTACTTAGGCTTTAGAAGTTCTAGGTTTATTACAAAGGCGTGCTTTATGTCTTTGAGGCTGTATATCAATTTAATCATTAATTAACGACTAACTAAAGTTGTAAAATGTAAACAAAAACGTCTTCAATTAGCACACAAAGTACAATTTAGTTATTTACTAGGTATATTAGGATTAAAGTAGTTCATGTACAGTATTTGATAAATTTTATATGTTATGATTAATTTATTATTATATTTAAAACAATTAATTAAAACAAATCATCATCAACGCACGTTCACGCCAAAAATGGTGTGAACTCACTTGTGTTGCCCATAGTCACGCTCACGCTGGGCAGGCGGGTTGGTGACCTCAGGCCTGCCTTTGTCGCACTGAAGACGCTGCTGCCCGTCTTCGGCCTATTTGAAAGCCAGCAGTTGGATGGTTATCCCGCCATCTGTCGGCTTTTTAAGTTCCAATGTGGTAGTGGAACTTTGTTATCCCTTAGTCGCCTCTTACGACACCCACGGGAAGAGAGGAGGTGGCTATATTCTGTACTACCGTAACCACACAGCAGCATTTATTTCATTATTTTATTCTAATGTTTTGATTCAATGGGATAGTAAGAAGCAGTATACCTACCCCGAGCATTTTATGTACGGAACCAGGATATGTAGTAATGACTGTGACATAAAAAAAAAACAAGTTTGTAGGCTCATGAATCTGCTATATAATTTTATTATTCAAATGTTTATCCAATGACAACTTTATGACGACAAGCCACAAGCCATAAAGATCACTTACGCTTAGTAACAAAAGAGGTAGCATTTAGACCATAAATATTTTGTGTGTTACATTAAATGTGGGTGTAAAACCTTTTAATAAAATGGTATAAAAATAACGTAAAAGGTCCATTATTTATGCCCGTCTCATATTTTATCTCTCTTTGACTTTGATCTCTCTTCACCCCAGTATACAACTATAATTAAAATATGGTTTGCTGTTTCAAATTAAGATACTTTTTTATTTTTGTTAAAAATTAGCAAGTCGAAAACTTAAAACTCATATCAACATTCAGGCTTATAATAACCAAGCATGATTTAGTTTAAAGAAAGCAATTATCGAATTATCTTATGTGCTTCGGCATAAACCTGTATGCTTTAACTGTACAAATTCACTTATATAAATACATAAAACCACAATTTTATTGAGGGTGTTATGTTTTAACGTCGTCCAGTTCGTAGGATTGCGGAAGATCCTCATAAAATACATCGTAAAACCTGTTGGCACTTTTTGAAGGCAGTTAGGAGTCAAGGACGTACAAGGTCACTCTTGTTTTTTTTTGTCGGCGTTTGATTTATATATTTTATGGGTCTTCGCCCCAAACCAATATATTTTCTACATGATTTGTAAATGACAAAGTTTGATCTTCACTCTCGCTTTTGTTTATACTTAATTATTAGCTGTGTTTCGTCAATTTGAGAAAAATAAGGTACTGAAATATTATACAGATAGCCTTCTATATGTGAAATTAGCGCGTTCAAACGAACAAATAAACTAATAAACAAACTCTCTGGCTTTATAATGAAGTAAGGATGAATATGATGTACGAAAAATGTCAGGTTTAGGATATTTATATTTTAATCTTTTATCATAAATTGCTAGATAACTTTTTAGAAACAGTCTAAAAATAATTAAATTTAAAATTCATGATTAGCACTTAGTTATCTGTCAAAGTTACTTATCAATATAATATTTTGAAAATTTTAACCACGTACATAGAATATAGCATTACAATTAAAACACAAACGGCCCAGATTTCTTTATCACTAATCATTATTTAACCAAATTTCATTATATTTATTTTCACCGGTATTATTTACCTTACACACCATCTTTTCTACCCCAACATAAACAAGACTAGAATCCATCATAGGCGTATTACCAGAGTCAGGTAAAATTGAAGTTTCTTTTCTTAACTATGACAACCCAATAATACTGGTCAAGTATTGATCGCACAGCGGAAGGTCTACCTTATGCAAACTCATTTAGATCATTTTTGATAATATTTGTTTACAATTTGATTAGGGCTTGTCATGTCGAGTTCATTACTGACTAATTACTGATTTGTCCAGCGAAGCGCATGTAGCCATTTTAAATCGTTTCATCACGTACGGAAGGAGCTTAACAGTTTATAGAGAAAGCAGATGCTAATATGTTTTTAAACAATAAAACTATATATCAATATCGATCACGATTCAGCCTGTAATATCCCACTGTTGGGCATAGGCCTCTTCCCCATGTAGGAGAAGGATCGGAGCGAAATACACCACGCTGCTCCAATGCGGTTTGGCGGATATATTCCCTACTATGAGTAACGATCGCTATCAGGTGTACATGATAACAACCGGGACCGACGGCTTAACGTGCTCTCCGAGCCACGGTGGGGAGACCCACAAGGACTGCACAAACACCCAGACCACGGCAAACATCTGTATAGCCAATACAAATGTTGTCGTGTGCGGGGATCGAACCCGCAACCGCTCGCGCAACAGCCAATCGCAATCCATTGCTGTAACCGCTGCGCCAACGCGGCGTCAATATAGTAATATTTTTTTCAATAACAAACTTCTTAAATAATTTCAAGATGAAATTGATTCAAGGTGTAAATTTTTTTAAATTAGCACCAGATTAGATAAGGATTATTTATCGGTTGGATGACGGATGTTTACATTAGGATTACTGGCCTAGAAAAACAGATTTACCTATTAGATCTGTTCCTCGATACTATCGTACCTTTTCTTTAACATCTTTGATCTTTATTCTTCATTTACCGAAAAAGTAGAATTGAATGTTGGAAGTTGTATACAAATTTACCAGTGAGATTTTAATATAATAAATATTTATGCGTCAAAGACTATTCATATCCTTTTTCACATAAGTACATAGACCTAATTTTCAACAAAATTCTAAAATTCAACTAAACTCAGGTCAGGGGACGGAAAGAAGAAATCAAATTTATATAAAGTATTTTTTTCTATTTAGTACTTATATAAATTGATTTAGTTTTGAAACAATAAAAATAAATTAAATAAAGCTTTGAAACAATTCGGCTATCGAAATCACCACTTGGCTACAGTAGCTACAACATAAAATTAATAAAGTCAAAAACGCAATGTAAAGCCTATAAAATCCGAAGTATTACAACAAAGCGCGATGAACTTCGACAATTTATTTACGACCAAACTTTTACGACTCAATAAAAATTTTCACTCATTTCCTTGCAATTAGAGAAAATCTGTAGGCAAGTAACAGCTTAGCATTGATGGCCGCGCCTACCAATACAGTAAATGTGATTAACTTTGTCACACAAATTTTATGTACATGTTAAAGTCTTAGTGAAATGTGACCGGCGTTAGCAATTTTATTAATTTGGGAAAGTATTTTACTTAACAAATGTCCAAAATGTTAACATTTGTTATTTTTAACTGTGCATTGGAACTGTGGTAATTTTAAATAATATTAGTAATACGTTTATTTCAGACAAGGTAAGGTATACAATTGGGTGCGTTCGGTTTGGACGCTTTCGCGCTGTCAGCGCGCTTTCACGTCATTTTTAGCGTTCGGCTTGGAGCTGTGAGCGTCAAAAAAGCACGCTTCTGGCGGAGTTCATTTCGTTCATTCATTCATTCGCGACGCTGACATCGCGCTCTCAGACGCTTTCGCTACCGAGGTAAGGCAGCAAAAGCGTGAGCGCCAATCTGTACTATCTGTCAAAACGAATGCGAGCGTAAGCTAACCTAATTCTATTAATTTCTCAATATTAATTATTAAGTTGTTTACAATCGCATAAAAATGGAAAGCAATATACCACAATTATTTTCTGTTCACCTACAGCTCCAATTTTATTTATTTGTATAGATTATTATTGTGTTTTTTTTAATATATTTTTATTTATTATATTAACAATCCTTTTTTTACAGAACTCAGTGATTACTTTAAAAAATGTAATTATTAAGTGTTACAAAAAGGATACAAAGTTTAATAAGATAAAGGTTTATAAGACTACCTAAATAATATGTTCGTATAAAGTTTTTTGGTACTGAATAAAATTAAAAACATTATAAACAAAGAAAAATGTCTTTTATTTCATTATATCCAATAAATAATTTACAATTTTGTTGTGTATATAGTTATTTAAACTGTTTAAACATAAAAGTAAAAAATAAAATAAATTTTTCATTCTTCATTTTATCGTAAACATTAATTTTAATTCTTGGTACCTACAGGTTCGTTTTTAATCGAAATAAGTACACAAATACTTCCATTCCTTATTATTATCACTATCTTCAAACATATCAGATTCATCACTATCATCCGAATCATCATGGATAATTTCTATTTTCTAATAAATTATTATTTTGCTTGATAAACATTTACCACATTCGCCATGTTGATGCTAACTGTCAAGTGTCAACCTCTCGGTAGAATTCTTTGCTGTCAACTGACGCTCACGCTTTCCCGCTTTCCAAAACGAACGCTTTTTTTATAAATCGTTCTCAGCGCTTATAGGCCAAGACGAACACTAAAAATTAGTACTTTCAAGCGTGAGCGCTCAAAGCGTGAAAGCGTCCAAACCGAACGCACCGAATGAAAAATAGTATAAAAATAGTTTACGCAGATGTTCCTACGAAGAAAAACATAATATTTATGTATAATAAAAAATGTAACATAAGAAATCGATGTCTAGGTACATACATATAATTATATTGATTTAATTAAATAAAATTTTATTTTTATTTCTTCTTCTTTTCAATGTAAAGAATCCCGTTACGTCTGTTTGATTTAGAGTAAGTCATTAAGGAATTTAGTCATTGAAAAAGTAGATAGATTTTGAAAATATGACATGTATGTAATGCACTGTCTGTATAAGTAAAAATGAATCGCCAAATGTACCTACATGAACTTACGAATGACTTTTTTTATATACAACTAGGTCGAAAAATAAGCGTACGGTTCACCTGATGGTAAGCGATTACCGTAGCTTATAAACGCCTGCAACACCAGAAGCATCGCAAGCGTGTTGCCAACCTTACCATCCAATCTCAGGAGCTCTGGTCACCTTACTCTCACCACAGGAATACAACACTGCTTGAAAGCAGTGTTATTTAGCTGTCATCTTCTGTAAGGTCGAGGTACTTCACCAGTCGGGCTGTTCCAGATTTTGAGCAGGATATTTCCTACTGTGCCCTACCAAACTTCAAATACTTTTTACTTCAAATACTTCAAATACGTTTTAAATGTGTTAAACATACATACAAATTAGGCTATCAGTGAAATTATTGTGGTACATAATGAAATTAACTAATGAAACATTTATTAATGAACTAGCGACCCGCCCCGGCTTCGCGCGGGTGCAATGATGATACTAAATACTTTCAACAATAAAAGATACGTTAGAAACCTCTAGTCTAAAATTATCAGTGTTTTTCTGCCATATTATGCATATATTATACATATAAACCTTCCTCTTGAATCACTCTATCTATTAAAAAAAAAAAACTGCATCAAAATTCGTTGCGTAGTTTTAAAGATCTAAGCATACAGACGGCGGGAAGTGACTTAATTTTATAGGTACTAATTACTATGTATAAAGATAAAGATGTGCATGTGCAGGCATAGTAGGCGCCGAACTTTAAATGTTTCGCTGTTAATTACTTCTAACGACGATATCTGAAAACCTATTCATCTGATTGATATAGTGTAAAGGGAAATTTTAATCTGCATTAAATTCCTAAGCTAACTAAAATATTTGTTTGGATAAGGATTAATACTGAACTAAAGAATAATTATATAGCTTGGAAAATAACGTAATGTTTTCAATTAAAAATTTGAACATAAAAGTGGTTATTGTAAGTCAACCGTAAGAGATAGAGATATGCTATCGCGGACTTTTTTGTAGCATTTTTATAGATTTAGAATTCGCTAGTACATTACTCCACTGTATCTTTGCTAGTTTACACGGCGTTTGCGTGGAAAGCTCCCAGTTGGCGCGATTTTTTGCGACTTCTTCAACATTTATCGCCGTATTTCTGCTAATTTACATAAAAGTATACTAAATTGTATACATAAACCTTCCTCAAGAATCACAATCAATCATAGTTTTAAAGATTTAAGCGTACAAAGGGACATAGGGACAGAGAAAGCGACTTTGTTTTATACTATGTAGTGATAATTATTTTAAATAAATAAAAATACAAAACAAGTAACAAAATAATCAACTGTGAATAGCATTGTTAGCTTGTAAGTACAGTGCAATGTTTATGCTTTCCTAAGTTACTATGAAAGGACGTTGCAAGAATAAATTGCAGAATAATCTAGCGAATGCCCTCAAGTGCGCATTGTCAGAAGATTTGTAAGCCACATTTAAGAAAGGAAGCGAATTTTAAAACAACTATATTCCTCATATATTCACCGTAAAGTGTTGGATTTGTGCCAGACCTAATAAATACTGCAATATTATTTATAATAGGTTTATCTGGTATAATATTACCGGTACATTTTTAAAACGATGTAATAAATACAAAAATAAATATTGATTAAATTATAAAGCAATCGTATAACAATATATCATTAGAGAGAATAGAAAAATAAAGTAGCTTCTCAGTAAAAATTAATTATGAATTCAATTACTGGAATGTATTTTAGTGGTTTTTGCAAATTATAAAAAGTAATTACCATTTCTTATCATTTTTAAATAAACAGAAACAATAAAAATATCAATTATCAAGCTAGTTGTCGGTTATCAAGCCTTCAAGAAACATAAAAATGTTTGTAATTAAGAGGAAATTAAAGAAAATTAAACCTTGACATAAAAACATTGTTCAGGAAATTAAGAGCCATTTCACAATTTTTGCCTCTGCAAGTTTAGGTAAATATGGTCGAAGCGTACGAGCCGCGCGGTCTAGTGCTATTGTTTGTCGCACTACACAACCAAAAAAAATCTTGATCTTTTTTTAATGTATATTAAAAATTAATAACTATGTTGTAAAATGTTTTTTACATAATTAATTTGTTAAAAATTTCATGTATGTTATATAACAACAAACAATACATTGAAAATAAAAATCAATTTTATGAAACATTTTTTTTTTAAATTGATTTAGTGTTTTGAGTTTACTAATGAATCGAATATTTACGATATAAATAAAATAGCCTTTTAGTATGCTCAATAAAAACTTTGGATGCAAGTAGACCATCAAATTTTGCCGGCTTTAATTTTTTTATAAACTCAATGACACCGACAAACAGATTTATTAACAAATAACAAAACAAACAGATTTAAATGCCTATTTGTATTGATAATGTGACAAAAAAGATTTTAAATAATAATATTTGCATATTTTTTATTTTTATGAAAGTATCAAATGCGGTGTATCCACTATAACAACAGTCGCTTTGCGCGTGCGAGCGAAGCAGACAGTTGCGCGAAATTTGGCGTGGACCTTACCTCTAAGAGCGCTGGCGCTCGACTGATTTACCGGGTTTGATGCGTAGTATTTTATACTATCTTTTGATTTTTAATACAAAAGGTATTAAAAATAATTAAATATTTTAATTATTTTTTTTATGTTCCTAAATGATGTAAGTTTACTTTGGTATAGATAGTTCGTTAAAATTTCTTAGTTTTCTAAGAAAAATATCGCATTTAAAATTGTACTTATTTGTAAAAATTGTCCTTAGACTTTATTTTTTTACTAACTAACATTATTAATAATTAATATTCTAGTAAGAAACGTATTAACGACATTATATGTCCGATCCTTTATGTATTTTTTTCAGTCAAATTTATTAATATTAATGATAGATATAGGAGTCTGAAATTTACTCTGCGATGATTTTTCAGTAAACTAATTGTGGGAGATTAATCACCACAAAGTAAATAAATAATATTTTGTAAATGTGTTAAGAAAAGTATCAAAACGAAAGATTGGTCTGTTTTTTACACGTATTCAACAATATCAGAATATTACCTAGGATGGTAAATTAGGCGACTAAAATCTTACATATTCGCGCGAAAACGTGAAATGGCTCTTAAGTGAAAATGAAAGACAGCGCGCTTTTATATGACAAAATAGAATTATTTGTGCTTGTTTCGTATCAATAAGAAAGACAAATATTAAGCTGATTTGTTTAATAGTCAGTCAGTCAGTTCAGCCTATTGCAGGTAACTGCTGGACATGCCTACAACAGGGTACGAAAAAGTGTTTAGATTTCTATAACTTGTTTTCATAAATTTTTCTCGTATAAAGAATCACTGCTTATAAATTATTATTTTTTTATTGCTATAGACTAATCATCGTACTGTACATCATAAATGCAGGTTGTCATCGTTAACAATGTATGAAAATCGTTACGGTCTAGCATGGGCCTTTCTAGTGAATAGAAGCATTGAAATTTAATCATTTATGCTTTTTCATAATGGACTGATCCATATAAATATTTTGGAATTTTGGAATTAGTAGCTTTTCCTCACAACATACTAAACATGGGATATAATAATAAAAGAAAAACGCTTAGTGTAACTATTACTGTTTTCATGACAACATTTCTATAGATTAGCGGATAATTGTATGTGTAAAAGAAATATTTTTAAATTTTCCTTTGTTTATTGTGCCTTCACTACCAAGTAAGAATGGAAAATATATACACATACTCAGAAATGTATATGACTATTAAAGATCCTAATCTTTTAATTTCTAATCTATTTGTATCCACAAACCAAATATTGTGCCAAAATTCTCCTGTTTATCATTTATAAACTATATTAGCGAAATACAAGACAATAAAGGTTTACATCAAAATGCTTTAAATATACCCATGTCATAATTCATCACCACACTTCCATTACTATTTTTGGATTATACCCAAAAATTCTTACGTTTTGCTATCGAGCATCAATTCCCAAACTTTAGTAATAAAATACCTATAGAGTTGTTAACCGACTTGGCGACCGATTGCTAGACGAAATCGAACTATAAATATGAAAGAATTTTTTGGTAATAGCCTTGATGAATTAAAAATATGTAAATTATATTATATTTTGAATGATCCTAAATAGTAATAAAGGTGTTACATTATAAACAAAAATCGGCCAAGTGCGAGTCGGACTTGCGCACGAAGGGTTCCGTACCATTGACTAGGTAAACAACAGTAGGTACATTGATTTTAATATCGGGCAAAAAGCGGCTAAAAAATCACTTTTGTTGTATGAGAGCCAACCGTAATAATTTCTTTTATTTTAATTTTAATATTTATTATTAAAGTAAATATACAATTTTGTGAATATTTCAAGTGCCTACCTCTTATCATTTATTGATATCGAGCAAAAATAGACAAAAATGAGGATTTTTTTGTATGGGAGCCCCCCTTAAATATTAATGTTATTTTTATTATTTATTATTAAAGTAAAAATACTACTAAGTATTTTGTGAATATTTCAAGTGTCTACCTGTTGCCATTATTGATATCGAGCAAAAAAGGGCAAGAAAATCGCGTTTGGTGTATGGGAGCACCACTTAAATATTTATTTTATTTTGTTTTTAGTATTTGTTGTTATAGCAGCAACAGAAATACATAATTTGTGAAAATTTCAACTGTCTAGCTATCGCTGTTCTTGAGATACAGCCTGGTGAGAGACGGACGGACGGACCGCGAAGTCTTAGTAATAGGATCCCGTTTTTACCTTTTGTGTACGGAACCCTAAAAAGGTTGTTTTATTTCAATATCTTTTTTAATATTGATTTAAACAAAATCAAACGCGTTCATTAATATTTTTATTTTTAAATTGGTCACATTCTCTTTATTATGCCACGGACAGTACGTGGTTCTAGCTAATATCAACTAGCACGGAAAATATCATCGTAGTGCACCAAGACGAACTAAGCTTTAATCCTTCTCCAGTATAGGATATGTTACTTTTGCCAATCAAAAATATTTAAAGTTTAGTTAGGTATTGTGTTGTAATAAAACAGTACTCTCAATAAAAACTGTATTAATAGTAGATAGGTACCTAAAATATTAATGTTATTCACGATAACGATTAATTCAGTTTGTTACACTGCTGGGTTGCTGGGCTGCTGGGATATACCTCTTTCTCCATGTAGGAGAAGGAGCTTAATCCACCACGCAGTTCCATTGCGAGTTGCGGATATATTACCTACTATGAGTAACGATCGCTATCAGGTGTATATATTCAATGATAACAATCGGACCCGACAGCTTAATGTGTTCTCTGAGACAAGGTGTGGAGACCCACAAGGACAGAGATCCAAACCGGATAAATATATTGGTACAAATAGAAATACCCTCTCAAATTCACATCAATGTGTTATGGTTGACCAAGAGGTTTCATTATTTTTAAATAATTTTCCGTCACTTTTCTTCTCTCCCTATCAGCCATCGATGGATGGACGCCTGATTCTAACTCGTAAAACTCTTGCATCTAAAGCAGCAGCTCCAACGAATTCACGAGTTTTTTTTTAACGTTATTTTCTGTTTTCGAACTCAGACTGCACTTTAAAAAGAAGGTGTCCTACTTCCTTTATCAGTTTAGAAACTGCTTCAGATAAGGTTTTTTTTTTTTAATTAAAATCTGTTTGTACTATATATCTCGTAGCTAAGCTGTTGCTTACAATTTCTTTCATCGTTTGCAAATATCTCTCTCAATCACACCTTTATAAAGAAACAAAGTATTTAAAGTTCATGTATCTGTCTCAATTTTGGCTATACAATGATATTATGTCAGTCATCCAACAAAATGTATTTGTAGATATTTGTATGTTGAATAGGCAATTTACCTCAATATATCTTGATCCAACATTGATTGACAGTCAAGTAACTTTGGCAATGTAACAAAATAATGAGGTCAAGTAATAGCAGTACAGAAACTTAATTGACCCTACTCAAAGTCAGTAGCACGTAGAGTCTATTATGAAATCAAGCAGTTTAAATTAATCGTGGTTTTGCTTACAAAGCTATTAGTAAATATCGATTTATAGTGTTAAATTGTTATACATTTTTTGTTCATATAATATATGGTACCGCCATTGTGCATAGTTTGAAAATTACTCAGCTAAAACTTTATAAAAGGAAGAGCACGATGTGGAGATAGGCATTCTTTGTTCAAAATTCGATTGGTGCACATGGTGTACCAATTTATTTCTTTAAGATTAAGTCACGTCATTATTACTTAATAATATAATCGAGATCCCTTTTCAAAAACTCATTATTGCCCATCAAAATACCTCATATTTTTATACAAGATGTAAAAGAAATAAAGCGTTTTTTTAAAGATATTTTGATTTCCCTAAAAAAAATTTCCACGAGTAAAATTGATTTAAAGTTGTTGTTTTAAATATTGAACGTTATTATTTAGAACTTTCAAAGTATTTTTAAAACAACCTTTGATTATATTCAAATATATGATTATTTATAAAACAAATGGAAAAATAAAATAAAAATAAAAAAGCCTTAATTTGACCAATGCTACAATGCTACAATACATCTTATAAACTATTCTCAATTTATTATTATAAAGTTTTACTATAGTTACTTATATTTAATTTTACTTTTACTTATACTAAATTAGATTAAATAAGTTCCCCAGGTTGGGAAAAGGCCTCCTCCAATGGCTTTTGTTATTTCTCTTATCTTTATGTGTCTAATCTTATCTATTTTTTTGAGCATACTTCTCTCCATTGCGCGCTGGCAGGACGTTATTTTATGTTTTACTTTTGTTGTAAATTTCCATGTTTGACATCATGTGTCAAGCATGGTAAGACTCTAGAGTTCATTATCCCTAGTTTTCAGTTTTATTGGCATGTTACTTTTAAAAATTTCTTTCAGACTCCAGTATTTATTCCATGTTCGCTGTACTCTTCTTTCAATTTCTAGTTCGTTGTTCTCTATTTCAAAACTGATTGTTTTTCCATGTGTTTTCAGTTTAGGCATGACTAAGTACAAAATAACAGTTAATGTTACTTTATACTTATATATCTCCATATTATGTGTATGCCTAAAATATTAGCTCTAAGTCTTAACATAATTATGTTATGACACGTTAATTAATAACATGGTTTTTATCTTTGTTAAGTAATAAAGGCAGTCGGAATTTATAAGAATAATTCACCTTTAATGCTTTTTTTAAATATCTCATGTATACATTTAAATAGGGATAAAATTTTGCAAAAAGAAACAAAAGGTTACATTTTGCAAAACGAAAAATACTCTTACACATTTATAAAATTACATTAAAAAATAATTTTGATGAAATATTATCTTGCTATCGGATCTCGTAAAGTACAACTTATATTATAGTTTTGAATCAACGTTATCAGACAAATAGAACAATAGAACGGTACTTTTGTTATGATAATAAAAATAAAATATTTGTATTATATACATGATTTTTTTTTGTGTAGTAATTTTATCACTTAGAAGTGAATGATAAAAAAATACCCAATTTTCTTTTTTCCCGTAACAATGACATCCATTTCATGAATCAATGCAATAAAGCGTAAAAATACTTTTTCAACCCTACGCTGCGTTGGAAGGACACAAGTGGGTATATCCCAAAGGCTTCGTAAGAGTTTTTCTGTGTCAAGTCTACGTGTTGACGGCCCAAAGTCCCGAAATTTTTCGTCACGTGAAACCGACCCAACCAATTGTAACTCTGAGAAGAGTTTTATTAAATAAACTAATTTCTTCACTTTATTGAGTTATCCGGTCTGTGTACTTGTGTAGGTTCTTAATTTCCATAATGGGTGTTGTTCGTGATTATTTTTGTAATTTATATCTACCAAATTTTCATTTTTTTTTTACATTTAAGTAACTTGTTAACAGTTTTGTATCTGATTTGATGGACACATCAAATCAGATTACTATGCGTACTATATTACTAGCCGTGCCCGCGACTTCGTCCACGTGGAATAGTGACTTTGGACAGCATTTTTTGGATATATCTTTTGGTTTATTTTGGACATCAGAATAGCTCTTATATTTTGCTTCTTGTCGCAAACTTATAAAATATTCACAATAAACCTTCCATATTTCCATACAAACTTTCATCCTCTATTCCCTATTGTTTTTTTACACCCTTGAGGGTAAAACTTCTACAAACTTTGAATGTCATATTTATTTATATCAAATCAGCAGCCTCAAAAATAAGTTTCAAGCTTCTAGCTCTAAAAATGACGATACTTCCATACAACTTTTACTTACACCCCTTTTTTCGCATTAAAAATTTAGTCTATGTATTTTCTCAGGCTCTAGAATATCTGTGTATATACATACCAAATTTTATTTAAATCGGTTCAGTAGTTTTGGCGCGAAAGCCCGACAGACAGACAGATAGACAGAGTTACTTTCGCATTTAAAATATTAGTATGGATTGCGTGCACAGTAACAGTAAAATTTATTATGTTAAAATAATCTGATAAAAAACGTTATTCACCGCAGGTGAAATCATGCAGTTCATTTAGAACTTGTACATACATGTACTCGTTGTTTCTTCTCAACATGGACGACAGAAAGTAAAATGTATGAATAAATCTTATGTTGACCACTGTAAATGCCACTAAAATATAACATTAATAAGTATAAATGTAGACAAAAATATCTTAAACTCTGAGATTATGCAGATTTTCAGAGAATTTTCAGAAAGATTTTCAGAGGAAATAGAGAGCGCTATTCAGTAAAAGAGATTATATTAGTATGAGGGGTTTGCGCGTAGTCCAAGCAGAGTTAAAACTACTCTGTTTAGACTATACTACATAAATTATAATATAATTATACTTGCGACGTATAAACTTACTATATATAAATATATTTATAAGCTAGTACTATATTATATACTCAAACTAAGTATGCTACAATGCGAACTATACATGGATTTCTGGATACAGCAATTAGTTTATTAAAAATATAACAAATAAAAAATAATAAATAATATATTATTAAGTTCCCACATAGTTCTGGTCAACTATTTATCAAATAAGTAAAAACATAAAATTTGAATAGGAAATGCAAAATACATTTGAATTTATGGTTATTAAAATAGCGACAAGATTTATTGCCAAACTTATACAGTTACTACGTTAAAACTCTCCAAGAGCTTTACTTATCCGTTTTAAAAGTGGATTAAGTCGAAGCAATAAAACTTTTATTATATTTTGAATGATGTTTCAAACAACAATACTGATATAATACATCTATCCAATCATGTGTGAACGTCAAAACGAAAATCGCCTAGAATCGCCTAGAATATCAAATAGAAATAACTAAAATACGACTTAGAATAGAGTAACAAAGAATAAACAGTAATATATGAAAACGAGATGTAAGTTTATGATTTAGTGCCTGTAGTAAATTATGTCTGTCATCGAGGGTTAGTTTCATTACAATGTCTAAAGAAAGCCATATTAAAATCCCTTATGTTGGTCAAATAATAATTTAATATTAGTCAAACAACCTACAATTAACTAGGTCAATTATTTATTTATCTATTATTATTATACTTTTACTATTAAAAGAAGATAAAAGATTAAGAATCCTTTTACCATTAAAAGGATTTAAAAGATAATAATCTTTTTTATCTTATTTACTATTAAACGAGCAATTCTTGTATATTTATACCTATAGAATCTGAATCTCGGAATGGGCTCCAACGATTTTTGTGAAATTTAGTATACAGGAGATTTCGAGGGTGACAAATTGATCTAGCTAGGATTCATTTTTAGAAAATGTCGTTTTATCCCTGTTTTAGGCAATGAAAAAAATGGCTAAAATATAGTTAGAATAGGAAGGTAAAGTTCGCAATTGTCATTATAGTTGTAATAGCTCAGGGGGGAAAATCGGACGGTCGGGATTGACCGAGAAAATCACAGTTCAAATCTCAGTCTTAATTTTTCTTTCTTTTTTTAAAAAATTTCACTCGTGATTTTTTATCCAAAAAAAAAAAAATATAACAAATACCGAGAAAAAAAAATACTAAAAATTCCGAGCTATGCTCGGTCAACCAGGTACTATATTTAAATGAGAAGAAGAATAGTTAGAATGAAAAGTTAACCGTTAGCTGCAGTCACTAATTTTTGTGACATACTTGGAGTCATATTTGGTGTAAGCCAAAAATCATGGGTTAGTCGTTAAATAATAAATTACTCATTATAATTTAAATGTGATAATAATTTTATTAAATAGAATTTACCTCACTGAGTCTTGAATATAATTTAAATATTTGATTAAAATGAAAGTGCGAATCACCCAACCGTTTCAGGAATATTATTAATTCAATAGACATTACTTAAGAGTAAAGCCTCTTAGAATAATTTGATAACCAAAAATCATTATTCCTGTTCAGTTAGCATTGTATCAATTTCCAATTTGCTATATCAAATGAACAAATATTTTTGAGTATTATAAAATATTACATTTACTAAAAACAAATATGTAGATTGTATACATCCACGATATTTCATAAACCTAAACTTAAATAATGAAATTATAACAATCGCGTAGTTATCGCGCAATATATCGCTGGACGTCAATATTATCGTGTCGCGTATATATAAATGGACACGCGTTGGCGCAACGGTCACAGCACTGGTTTGTGGCTGTTGCGCTGGTGGTTGCGGGTTCGATCCCCGCATATGACAAACATTTGTATTGGCCATACAGATGTTTGCCGTGGTCTGGGTGTTTGTGCAGTTCTTGTTGGTCTTCCCACCGTGCCTCGGAGAGCACGTTAAGCCGTCGATCCCGGTTGTTATCATGTAGGTACATCTGAGAGCGATCGTTACCTACTGATAGTAGGGAACATATCCGCCAACCTGCATTGGAGCAGCGTGGTATCGTAACAGCGTAACGTGACAGCGTAACATACTGTACATAATCTTCTATATAAATAAAAATGAATCGCTAATTGACTTGACCGATTCGGCTAATTTTTTGCTTCGAAGATTTTTTACACCTTATAAAATGATTTTACGGAATGTAAAATTTAAAAATTGCACATAGAAATCAAATTTTTCCTAAAAAAAAGCAAATTTTTTAACTTCAAGCATTTAAAAGTTCGTAGAACAGGACAAAATCTGTCGGTTTAGCTAATAAATAAAGTCGGTAAAGCTGACCCTGCCAACGTTGTTTTGCCATATATGTTAATAACCCCCCGTAATCCTCCCCCCTTATAACTTAGGGGTATGAAAAATAGATTTTGGTGGCTGATTCTCAGACCCACCTGATATTATGCACACAAAATTTCATAAAAATCAGTCCAGCCGTTTCAGAGGAGTATTGTAACTAACGTTGTAACACGATAATTTTATATATTTGATTAGTGAATGAATATTTGTGCGAAGGCGTAGTATTTTTTATTTATTAACGTCAATATCGAGGATGTTTTCACTACCCTTATCAATGAAATAATTCTCAAAGTATACGAATATTTTATTTCTTTATATTCAAAATAACAAGTTAAAACATAATATTTATTTCAAAGGGATTATATAAATGAATAAAATAATAATTTTCACTAATAAGGAGATTGAAATTTACGCCCAAATTATTAAAGTAATAATAATTTACTTTCAATGAATTAAAATACATACTTATAATATTTCTTGTGGAAACGAACCCAGGGTTTTATATTATTACTTTGATGAAACAAATTTTTAGAATTTCAAACGCAATAAAGGTATTAGTAAAACTTTAGACACATTTAAATTTTTCTTTTGTAATTTATTCCTCAAGAAACTATATAAGGCCTGTTGTATAAAAAATACGGCAGTGAAATTGTTTTAAACAAAAATAGAATTAAATATCTAGACTATATTATATAGATTGTTAGGCCTAAAAATATATTTTATTAAACTATCTGTTACAATAAAAGGCAAAAAAAATAATAATATAATAGTTTTTTTTAAGTAAAAACTTAATACCAATTTCATTTTAAGTTCGTTATCTTTTTTCTGGTTGAAATCTCACGATGACAATTCTCTAAGCACGAATAACATCGCAATGGCAGATATTCACTATGCTTGACCTTTGAACTGTTCGCTTTATGACTACGTTGCGCTATTCTTGCAATTGTAAAAAGAAAGTTACATAACTGATAGAGAAAAAAACATTTTTAATAATCACTTAATATTCTAAAAAAATTCGATAGTATTCTGTAGTTTCTAATTACTGGCCTTACATACATTTTTTTTTTCTTATATTTGACATCAAAATTACTTATTCTAGTAGACTTCAAAAGCACTTTTGATCGTCATTTTACAAATGAAAATTATATTTGTTCTTATTAATTAATTATAGTTAAAAGTGAAGCTACCATCGATTCAGATTGTAGATTCTGCAGAGAAGAATCGGAAAGAAACTCAGCAGTTACTCTTTACAAAACTGTTTTCTATAATAATTGTTAATGAAGTCATGTTAAAGATTATGAAGAATTCGTCAGTGATTAAGTTCTGTACAGCTCATTTTTTATACAAATGCAGTAGGAAGCTAACTTTAGAATAGCAAAAAATGTTACAAATAAGGGAACACATTTTTATGAAAACAAAAATTATAATATAATTAGTAGAAATGAGCACTTTTGTTTTAAAGCAATGATTATTATTTAACGATTATTAATTATTATTTAGAAAATATATTATGAAAATTAAAAACAAGTTAATAACTGTAAATAAAAAATAAAATAATTTAATATTTGCATTAACATTAGTGAGATTTTGTCAGAGTATCTTTTAAAAATTCCGTTCTTCCAACTGAGATCAATAATTCTAAGTTAATTTTTTTAATATACGACTTAAAAGGAGTGTGAGCTTGTTTCGCTAAAATAGATTTTAAGCATAACATTTAAGGTATATTTTAAGGTGATGTTTAAGTTAAATTAACTACGAAGATTTTAAAATAATGGATGTAAAGTTAAGATCATAATTATATTAGTTTATTAGGATCCATTGCATTTGGATTGCCTTTTAGCTCGATTGAATTAAGTTACGTAAGAGTTTTATACAATAATAGTTTTCATAATAATGGTATTTTAATATGTATAACAATCATAATGTTATGAATGACGCATTTTATTTCTTTGGGACATTTAACTTTGAACAATAATTTACAATCATTATAAATATTGTAGTTGGCTTTAGGTTCAAGAAAAAATGTATGTTGCATTTATTTGACACTAATTTTAATGTCCCAATCTGAATCTTTAGGGTGAGACCACACGAGCGTAATTTTGTGAGTTATGAGTCGCGTAATTTCGGTTGCATTCGGTTTTATACAAAAGGCCAGTTCGTGCCACATGGCGACGCAATATTAGTTGTGCGCCGACTCACACGCATAATCCGACCGACTTGCTCGCAGCGCAGCTCACTGACTCAGCCGTCAGTCAGGTAAAGATTGCGTGAAAGTCGACACGTATTTTGCTAGCGAAACTCACAACTTACAAAATTGCCCTCGTCTGGCAGCCCAACAGAATTTCTGCTAGGCAAAATTTCTGCGACTGAAATTACGCGACTCACAACTCACAAAATTACGCTCGTTTGGCCTCACCCTTAAGAGAGAAAAAAATAAGACATTGTAATAGAGAACCGTCACGTCAGCGTCGGATCATGTCCTAGTTTTACTAGGTAGTCACAGTTACAGGACTGTCGATCAGCAATCTTAAGTAATAAATCATCTATAGGATAAGCGTAATGTTTAACGACGGGCATGGACAATTTAGAGACTGCGTGAATCTTAGAACACATGATGTATCTTTAATATAATAATAAGTATCTTTAACGTACACACACGGTCGTACGATCCTAATGTAGGCAAGTAGTTTCTGTGTTTTAGGAAACAGCCGATTGATACCTATGCTTGTTTTTTTTATAAATTAATAAATAAATAAAATTTGTTCAAATATTTTTATAAATATTTTTTACTCGGGGCGGCAATCGGATTATCAATCAACGAACAAAAAGTACTTTAACCTTACCCCAGATTACTAAATATATAGTTACTACGTAAACCTTACGGGCTAGTCGAAATAAGCTACATAATAAATATCATTTAAAATTATTGAATAATTTGAGCGTGAAAGTGCACATTACATATTATATTTACTATCACTTTATAACAAAGGTAAAAAACATAATAAACTAAAATTTTATTTATTTACTTAAAATGCATTGGAATTTGTCTGTTGAAAAATTGATGTATATTTGCTATATTGTACGGTTTTGTCAGATTGTCGAAAATAAATCCGGAACTTTTATGAAATATTGAGATCGCAGAGTTGGATTCACGGAAATTTCGTTGACAGCTGCTGGAAAGTCTTCGAATGGAATGCCGAATCTTGTAAAGCTGAAATTTTGAGCTGAATTTGCACAAATGTAATTCACTTATAAAAGTATGCTTTGTGAACAAAAGATATTACTTTTTTATAAAATGTTATTTATTGTCATATCAAAATTTCGATCCAGCGGGATTCAAACCTGCAACCCCGACATACTGTGTCGGTGCTCTAGCCAACTAAGCTATTGAACGATGTCCAGCCGAATCGAAATTTTCATATGATTTTATTCGGTTTTTAAGCAACCGTGGAGCCGTCTATAGCGAGTCTTTTACAGCACCCAACTATTCAAAGCTTCTTATTACAATGAATTCTTTGACGAGAGACGACACCATGCTATTTTTTTATTCGCATTATTTTTATTTTTGTGTTTCCCATACATGAGGAAATTATAAATTGTTATTTATTATCATATCAAAATTTCGATCCAGCGGGATTCGAACCCGCACCCCCGATATACTGTGTCGGTGCTCTAGCCAAGTAAGCTATGGAACGACTTTATCTTACCATAAAGCAAATATTATGTTTAAAGTTAGAAAAGCAATAAATTTTGCAATATTACATTTTGTTTTCAGTCCTAAACGTTAATTAAGTAACATTACCTGTTAAATTAGAATTGAACTATAAATTAATATATGTTAGTAAATGGCTAAGACCTTAAGGCGCCTTAAGTTGATATAAAGTTAATTGCTTGGTAGTAAATGCTGGTGTAACATAAAGTTAAGCGTTTATAATTAAATAGTTGTTTGTCGCCCAGTAGCCATAATAAATATACATTTTTGATTCGAATTCGATATTAAAAAGACTAGTTAGTTTTGTTATTTTGTATATTTTGTGAATACATTATTATTTATTTCTATACACACACATAAGAGATTTCAAAATAATGAGAGCTCAAGAATATTTTTATTTTGAAAGGGATACTACTATTGTACGTTTTATAAAATTGATTGATGAATAAAAAAATGTTGTGATGTGCAATGTAGCAATCTTCTTCTTCTTAAAGTGCCATCTTCTCACGAAGTTCGGCGATCATTTTGGCAACTTGTACCCTTGATACCGCGGCCCTGAATAATGTAGCAATAGATGATGTTACAAATTCAATATGCCTACATTTAAACGAAGTTATTTTTTCTTGAGTCAGTCACAGTGCTTACTAAGCATTATCTCATTTTAAAAGATTCTATTTATCTTTGAATGAATGTATGCTGTTAGGGTGGAAACTTGCAACTCAATTTTTAAGCATAATATACCAAATGAAAGGTCTTGTGGAGAGTAATTCGAAAAATGGAATGACGTTCACTCTAAATCCAATATGGCGGATTACTGAAAATGGCGGGCTAAGATTCTTATGCTTCACTACAATATGGGCTTCAAATGAAAATGCATGCTGAGAGTAACTCGAATAAAAGTGACACTACTCTAAATCCAATGTGCCCATACTTCTAAAGATGGCAGACTAAGTTTTTATATTTTCCTACACTATGGGTATCAAATTAATGAAAAGATTTGCTGGGGATAACAGACTGAAGAACCAGTTCAATGATAACTAAACAGTAAAAAATAAACTAAAGAAACACTTTTTAAAAATGTGCTTTTATTTTTAATGGGCTAAAAATAATTTGTTATATTTATGTATAATGAGGGTCGCAGCTTAATCCACCACGTTACTTACCTTTGTGTTATATTCTCTACATATAGTAACGATACCTATTAGGTATCGTAGCAACCGGCATCGACAGCTTTACGTGCACTCCTTGGCACGAGGGCGAGATCCACAACGACAGATACCCAGTACGATTATCATTTTTTTTACAAGTTAGTTAGTTCAGCCTATTGCAGTCCACTTCTGGACATAGGCCTCCCCAAGTTCGCACCAGACATCCCGGTTTTCCGCAATCCTCATCCAGCCTACACCGGCAATCTTACGAAGATCGTCGGTCCTACGGGCCGGAGGACGTCCCACACTGCGTTTGCCAAGACACAGTCTCCACTCCAGGACACGTCTGCTCCAAAGGCCATCGTTCCTACGACAAAGATGACCACCCCACTGGCCACTTCAACTTGCTAATTCTGTGGGCTATGACAAGTAGAAATATCCAATCCGAACCAGAATCGGACTCGTCGTCTCAAATACTTAATTCTGTTTCTTGCTTTAATAAAAAAAAAATCGTAGCCCTATATAAAGTAAAAATGCATTTGCAGATTAAATTAAATGGCTTATAAGTTTTTAATTATAATCTTAATCTTCCTATACGATGTAACATAACAACTTGTGTGCTTTAGACCACACGACTGAAGTTAAACTTATTTTTAGCTCCATCTAACTTATATCTCCCTCTCAACTTCCGTTCGTCTCGCCCGATCACACTTTTCATAACGTTCTCGTCACACATTCACCAGCTTACTCCCCAAGTCAAACGTGCGTAAAAAAGTTTTACTTCAAAAATATTAGTAACTAGCTTCTGCGCGCGACTTCGTCGGCGTGGACTTCGCTCCTATTAGTCTTAGCGTAATGATATATAGCCTATAGCCTTCCTCGATCAATGGGCTATCGAACACTGAAAGAATTTTTAAAATCGGACCGGTAGATCCTGAGATTAGCGCGTTCAAACAAACAAACAAACAAACAAACAAACAAACAAACAAACAAACAAACAATCAAACAAACAATCAAACAAACAAACTCTTCAGCTTTATTATATTAGTATAGATTTATTTTTCATTTCGTAGCATTTAAGAGATTTATAGAGGTTCTAATTGTATTGCCTCTGATCATTAATTTCACAGTCATTTTGCGATCACTTACCTTTCTTAATTCAGCACACGAGCTCTGACAGGCATTTAAACGAAACAAATTAATGATCAAAAGTTCAAGCTTAAATTTCATGAACTAAATGTTGAAAGTTCGTATGCAATGCTTTAAAAATAATTTAAGTGTATCGTTAATTTTTATAGTGATTAAAAAATAAGGAGAGCGTTCGATATTGTTCTACAATATGGCGTATATAAACAACTAGTGACCCGCTCCGGCTTTGCACGGGTGCAATGCTGATGATACTAAAATTAAATATAAAATAAAAAATAAATATTTGCAATCTAAGCGCAAAAAATGTGTTTATTTACGACATCACATATAACGAACGCTTAAGAACGCTATAAATATATTTACTTTAAAATGATATCGTACAGTTACAATTATCTGTACATATAAATATAAATACATTTTGTACGATACTAAAACACAAACAAACGATTTTAAAAAAATTTCTGCCCGTATGTCTGTCTTTCTGTATGTCCGGGCTAATATTCTGAACAGCTAAACCAATTTTTATGAGACTGTCACTGGAAGATAGAGAAGGCTGTGGAGCCACATATAGGTTACATTTTGTCCCGGAATTCTTAATCTGACATGACAGAAATCGGCATTTACGCGGGAAATATTTAAATCTTAAAAAAAAGTTTTTAAATGTTTGTCTATTTATATCTCTGTACATCTGTCTCTGGAACTGCTAAAATAAAGGAGGTCACATGGCAACATATAATTTTTATCCTATAGTTCTTACGGGATCAGGATCGCGCCGTTAAAAAAATAATAAGTATCCAGATATAACGTCCCAATCGAACGGAGCTGCGGGTACAGCTAGTATATAATTAAGCAACGTTGGAAATTACATTATATAAAACTTTTCCAAGTGAATTCTATGCCTTAACATATTTTATTGTTATATTACAAAGAAAATGTTAAAACTACATCAATATTTATCGGTCAAATTTAATATATTTTATTTCAATATACATTTAATCATTTTTCGTTAGCAAATAAAATAAGACATTGTACGAATATTGTGTTTATTTTATTTATTAATTTTAATACCCTCGAAGTCAGAGATTAGGTAGAAACTGGAAGAAAATTTGCATTGAAAGCGATGCTTCTTCAGTAAATAACGTTCAATCATCTGTTATCGTTCATGAGTTTTACATAAATAATACTTAGAAGTTATATTGTTCTTTTTCGTTTTGGAAACGTTATCTTATGGTCTAAGATCCGAGAAGGTAAATCTTCCCTCATCTGTTAATTAGATGAAACAATTTTTTATAGGCTTACTTCAATATTGTGAATTTATAAAAACAACCTCTGCCACCATAAGCCTGCTGCAATTTTTTTTTTTTTTTTTATCTTTTCCCTCTCATGTTAATTACATGTAGTAAGCTAAAACCGTTAATATTTTACATTATATACCTGACTGTAGTAGGCAGCCATCTCTATGATTGCTACACTTACCTGCAGCCAGGTCAGTAACCTCAGTCAGTAGTAACCTGGCTGCAGGTAAGTGTAGCAATCATAGAGATGGGTGCCTACTATAGTCAGGTATATAATGTAAAATATTGATGGTTTTAGCGTACTACATGTAATTAACATGAGAGGGAAAATATTTTTTAGAAGAAAAAATTTTTTTTTTTATGTATTATTATTTGCAGCAGGCTTATGGTGGCAGAGGTTGTTTTTATAAATTCACAATATTGAAATCAGCCTATAAAAAATTGTTTCATCTAATTAACAGATGAGGGAAGATTTTGTTATATTCCGGATCTTAGACTGTTTAATGGTAAATGAAAATGCTTAACAAAAGTAATTTCGTTTTGAAAAGGATATTATGTATACGTGTCAGAATTTTTTCTGAAGGTAATAAATTTCCTAGTAGTATTTATTTATTTATTTATTTATACTTTATTGTACACCAGAAAAATATTAAAAACAAATAATAAGGATAATTACAGACAGTGAAGTACAATGGGCGGACTTATGGCTACTTAGCCATTTCTTCCAGACAACCCATGTAGTATGTTAGGTTTCGTTACCGAACACAGGTAGAATTTTTGAGTATGGTCTATACAAAATCAGTGCCGTGACCACTGCGTCGACGCACGTTCAAATTATACTCATATATACAAAAGTGATAAAATAAAAAAACAACGTAGTACAAATATTCATTTACTTATCATATCATATCAATGTTATTATTAGTACTACAAGTGACATATAAAGATGCATCTGGTCCCTTTGTAAGGAAATATTAACCGGAAATTTTACTATACATACACTTCAACTCTATATTTGAGACTCTTTCCGCGGTCACTTTTCAGTTTTATAGAAACGAAATCGTATCCAAGTCCTCCCAAAGTGATATTTGGTCTAGCACTTGATTTGTTTAAATCTATTGCTTTTATAGCCTGAAAATAAAAGAATTATTGTATTTGTGTACAAGATCTAAATATTTTATTAATGAATTACATATGTCTCAACGAGGAGTGTTCATAAATATTTTTTGAACCGTTATAAATTATTTTATTGGACTGTTATTTATCTACCTTCTATATTAACAATTGTAATGGCCTTATGTATGAATGATTATATTTAAAAGGTCGCGATTTTGAATCCAGGATAGCAGCAAAAACAACCTTTGAAAATATGTATATTTTAGGTATTTTTTCAAATAAGTGATGTCATGTACTTACACATAGCAACACAGCACATGAATCTCATTTTTCCTAAACAAAGAAAAGGCCTATAGTATTTTTTTCTTTAATATACATACATACATATAATCACGCCTCTTTCCCGTAGGGGTAGGCAGAGACCATTTCTTTCCACTTGCTACGATCCTTACATACTTGTTTCGCTTCATCCACTTTCATTATTCCTTTCATACACGCTCTACGGTTTAGGGTACTCTTGACCTGGCCTTTTTTCAAGACGTCTCTGATCTGGTCTTGAAACGTCCGCCTAGGTCTACCCCTTCCAACACTTCCATTCACACTCGCCTTATACACTTTTTTCGTCAATCGTTCTTCATTCATTCTCTCGACATGGCCAAACCATCTCAGCATACCTTTCTCAATTTTTGTCACTACATCTTCTTTCAGACCACAACGTTTCCTTATCTCACTATTTTTTATCCTGTCACTCAGTTTAACTCCTATCATACTTCTTAACGCTCTCATCTCAACTGCATTTATTCTGCTTTCATGTTTCTTCTGCCATACCCAACTTTCACTTCCATACATGAGTGTCGGAACCAACACCCCCCTATGCACAGCCAAACGAGCCTTATTAGACACATTCCGACTGCTCATAAAGGAGTGCAAAGCTCCATTCACCATGTTTCCTGCATTCACTCTTCTTTCAATATCACTCTCACACTTTCCATCTCTTGTAAACTTTGAACCCAGATACACAAACTCATTCACCTGTTCTATTTGTTCATCTCCAATCACGATATTGCAGTCTGTCACTGCCTCATTTCTTTCAAACACCATCACTTTCGTCTTCTTTACATTCATCTTCATTCCCTTTCTCACAAAAGCTTCATTCATAACAGTTATCATCTCCTGTAACCTGTAACTTCTATATTTCTTTAATATAGAAGTGGAATACGACACGGACCGCCTGATTGTAAGCAGATATTGTAGCCTATGGACACCAGTGACATCAGAAGCATTGCAAGAGAGTTGACTTACCCTGTCTCCAACCCTCTCCTGGAGCTCTGGCTACCGTACTTACCAAACACAACACTATTTGAAAGTAGAATTATTTAGCTGTATTAATTATCTTCTGTAAGCGATTAGTAAACACAAAAGAGAGAACCATAAAGCAATTGAACAGAAGTCAGGAATGCAAACATATTTTCACTGAGCTTAGAAAAATCTAAATATAAAAATATCCTGATGAAGATAAAAATTTACTAGAAAATGAAGATAATCAATATGAAATGGGAAACACATTGCAACTTGGCGAATTATCATAATAATGTTATTAACATATTATCTCAGTATTGATTTTCTGTATTATACTGTGCATTCCCATGGAGGGTTGATGTCAGGCAGGCGGCCGGTCGTAAAAAATAACATGCCAAATCACTTACAACATGAGTCTGAGGAAGAGGAGAACATGTTGTGCCAACCCTATATAAATAGGATAAGGACAGGGAGATGATGATGAATTATCTTCTGTAAGTTTGAGGTACACCCTCAGTCAGGCAGCTAAAATTTTGAACAAGATATTTCCTCCCGTGTCCTAACTCAATAACTAAACGACTGCTGGTTATAAGACAATAAAACTTATACAGGAGCTACAGTACCTTTATTGGCCTCTGTGGTCTTACATCAATTATTTCACTTCTCACGACACCTGCAATAGCTGGAAGCAAAACTGTCTTATTTGTGTGCAACTTGTTCTTTAATGGATTCCCCACGCTTAAATCGTAACATTTTGAAACCTCTAAATATGTAAAAATGACTGCAAACGTAATGAAAATTTTAAAATGCATTTTATATCGACGACTGTTGTGTTGAACAATCAAAGATTAGAATTGATTGACGGTTGCAATAATATGTGTATAAATATTAAAGGTACATTTTATTATTATCAGTACTTGTGCAAATGTTTTCCAAGTATATTTGCTAAGCAATAGGGTTGTCACAATAGATAATAAGAAAAAAATATTCTAGAATGTATTAACTATTTGAAAAATAACAACGTGTATATAAATATACACCGCATTGGCGTAGCGGTCACAGCACTGGATTGCGATTGCGCGCAACAGCGCGGGCGGTTGCGGGTTCGATTCCCGCACACGACAACATTTGTATTGGTCATACAGATGTTTGCCGTGGTCTGGGTGTTTGTGCAGTCCTTGTGGGTTACCCCACCGTGCCTCGGAGAGCACGTTAAGCCGTCGGTCCCGGTTGTTATCATGTACACCTGATAGCGATCGTTACTCATAGTAGGGAATATATCCGCCAACCCGCATTGGAGCAGTGTGGTGGATTAAGCTCCGATCCTTCTTCTATATGGAGAAGAGGCCTATGCCCAACAGTGGGATATTACAGGCTGAATCGTGAATATAAATATTCGTAAACATGCTGCTTTTTATTTTAATAATGTTATTTTTTCTTATTTGTTATCTCATAAAAAATATATTTCTGAAAGTCACCTCTCACTAGCAGTAAAATGTACCTACATCAAAAACAATTAACAGTTTAACAGTGCACTGTGTAAATTTAAAATAATTTAAAATAATATAATAAAAAATTAAATAATATTTGATGTAATTATAATTAAATTCCCGTCCACCACTCCACCACTACAGCCTATCACAGTCCACTGTTGGACATAGGCCTCCACAAGTTCGCGCCCGACATTATGACGCGAACTCATGTGTTTTGCCCATAGTCACCACGCTGGGCAGGCGGGTTGGTGACCGCAGGGCTGGCTTTGTCGCACCGAAGACGCTGCTGCCCGTCTTTGGCCTGTGTATTTCAAAGCCAGCATGGATGGTTATCCCGCCATCCGTCGGCTTTTTAAGTTCCAAGGTGGTAGTGGAACTGTGTTATCCCTTAGTCGCCTCTTACGACACCCACGGGAAGAGAGGGTGTGGCTACATTTTTAGTGCCGTAACCACACAGCACAAATCCCGTCAGTAATCACAAATCACAACTAGACTACACTTTGTAATATTTTTCTTATTAAATGGCTTTAATAATTCTTTAGATTCAGCGTATGTAAATTTTATTATTTGGCATTCTTTATTTCAATCGCTATGGATTTTTTGAACAGGAATTAAATGAAAATGGGAATGTGATGTAAATATTCACGAATCGAATTATATAATTAATATAAATGCGTTACATACCCTGACTAAATAAATTAGCTATCCTAACAATTGTTTATCTATTGTAAGTGACGTGATTAAGAATGAGAAAATACTTTCTAGAAACATAACCTAAAAAAAAAACATTTTTCCACAAAAATATCATAAACATACAATCGATTTAAACTACATTATTTACTTGCTAATCAGCCATTTGCTGCTTATTATTGCTAATTGATAATTTGCAAAATACATCCACACGCAAATCTGTCCAATTGTGTTCAGTATTAATTAAACATTTAGATAATCGGCTTTGTTACCTATTCACATAATAAAATTTTGATCAGCCGAAGTCCGTAAGATATATAGGTATATATATAAATACAGGCAGACAAAACAAGTTTTAAACTATACATTTTGCATCTATCTATACACGATATAAATAAAACTGAAGTTTTTGTCTATGATTTCATAATGACTCTGTTTTTTCAAGTGCATGTATAGTTATTTACGCGATACTAAAACATAAACAAGTGATTTTAAAAGTTTTGTCTGTCTGTCTTTCTGTTTGTCCGGGCTAATCTTCTGAACGGCTAAACCGATTTTTATAATATGACTTTCTCTGAAAGATAAAGGAAGTTGTGGAGCAACATATAGGCCTTGGAATTGATGCTGTTTACAAAATTGTAATAGTAGAGATTTAGCTTAAAATTCGATGTAGGGTTTATCTTTATAGACCTTTTGGAAGTTATTAGTGTATAAACGGGTGTTGTGAAATAAAAGAACAAATTCAGATACAATACATAATATTATAATCTCTTACTTAATTAAGAATAGGTTTAAATACAACATATTTTTACAGTACAAAAATAATTGTTGTGTACAATTATTTTCTTATATTAAAAGTACGACATAACTTATTTACAGTATTTATACAAATATTAAAACCTAAAAAAAACAATGTGCTACAAAACGACATTGTTCGTGACGAATACTTAATTAAAAATTCCATTTTACACTATTTCAAAATATTCATGAATATACGTGAAAGTTAAACCACAACAAATCTTTATGTTAATGATGTCGATTTACTCGTTAAGGTTATTCTTTCACCTAAGAGTCACACTTGTAAAGGTAATATTTCAGTAGCCAGTGTTTGTATGTTTCGTTACAGAATATACATAAACTTGTAGAACATGTTTAATTTGTTTAACTGAGGTAGGGCACAGCAGGATATTTCCTGCTTAAAATATGGAGCAGCCCGACTCCACCTTACAGAAGATCACAGCTAAATAACACTGTTTTTAAGTAGTGTTGTGTTCCTGTTGGTGAGTAAGGTGACCAGAGCTCCTTGGGGAACTGGGGATGGGGTCGGCAACGCGCTTGCGATGCTTCTGGTGTTACCTTCTCGTGTTATCAGGTGAGCCGTACGCTTGTTTGCCGATCTAGTTACATAAAAAAGAACCCTCCCAAACTATTTCGTCATCAACATGTATGTCATTAAAAAAATGATTTTGACCGATTTAAAAGTACATGTAAGACCAATCAGAACTATGATATAATTGGTAAGTCATGTACAGTCAGGATATCTTTGTATTTACAATTTATTAAAAATTATTTTCATTTGTTTTTAATAAATAATGAACTCGCTCGAATGGGTTCAACGGTTAAATTTACAAATGGTTTTGGATGGTGGTCATGACTTAATATACAATACTTAAAACTATAAATATTTGGATATAATATGTACTAGTACAACTTACAAAATAATTATATGTAACTAGGTACTAACGGCCACTTGACAAAAAAAAATTGAAATAATAATGTTAGCTAATAAAATGTATCATTTTGCAAATAAAAGTAAAACAAATGATACTTTTTTATGCGCAAGAACTTAATCATTTTGTTTACAAATTTATTGTAAATAATGATATAAATTAGACCGATTTTATTTACAAAAGCACATTATATTATTTTATTTGAAATATTTATAACGATTGTTATTTATTTTAAAGTAAGTCTTATTCTAAATCTTAATATACTTGTAAATGATTTAAAAATGAATAAAAAGAATATGTGCTTGGATTTGCGTTGTAACGTCAAAGAGGAACTTGTAGGTAGAGGTAAAGAATAAAAAACAACAGCGCTTTAGTGCTGACTTTAATACCTAACGCTAGTGAACTTTCGAGGTTTATAAAACAAGCGTTCAGTTTGAACAAAACATTATTCACGTTTAAAATAAGTAAAATGTTAAAATTTAAAGTTAAAATTTAATTACTTTTATGGCAAGAATTTAATATTTTACAATTAATTTCGAACATAATCGTATTTTATCGGTTTTTACTTTTGTAATATAAAGTTATTAATAGGTAAGAATTATTTTATTTCGAAATAAATAAATAAAAGAAGATTATCTTACAATGATAAAAATATAATAATACTACTCTTATAAATAAGATTATACACAAAATTACCAATAATTCTTTGGTTAAATAGAAAGAGATATTACGACAATATGCAAACACAAATTTAAATTACTTAGTTACATATTAATTATTAAAAAATTGTATCAACTTTTAGACAAATATTAATTAAAACAAAACATAGAGGATCATTCCTTCTGTAACAAGTTACGCGTTGTAAAATTATTTAAAATAAATAACTTCAATTTAAAGTCCAAAGAAAACTGTATAATAAATATATGGTAAATACACTAACAGACTCATTAGAAAATTTCAAGGCATTTATAGCTTGTACTGATAAATGGAATTATTTGCGTCCAAAAAAATATCAACTGCTAGAACTGGTCGCATGTCCCAGACACTGTATATTAAGTTTAAATGGTTTTAAGACAGTGAACTATATAAACCAACTTTACAAGGCAGTTACAGGACTGTCAATCAACAGTCTTACTTAATAAATCGCCTGTAGCGGAATACATGATGTCAACAAAAGATATGGGAAATTTAGGGCCTTTGAATGTTTATTTTAAATTTAAAAAAAAAAGAAAAGCTACACATCGTCCAAATTTAAAAAGTCAACCACAGTCCTGTAAGATTTCATGTCCAGCAACATACAATTTACTGCTTTAGATTCTGTATGAAAAAAGGATAAACTCGAAGTGATTTTAAACATTATCTTCCACGTGAACAAGAATTTACACACTTTTCGAGTTCAACACAAAAAATTCATGAAGATTTTGAAAATATCAAGAATTGAATACAATTTTTTTTTTCCATATTCAAATGTGTATTTGCAAGCTATAAACACCGTTTCAGATTACTTGCAACGCAAACGATGAATTTTCTTTTGTATACGAGTAGGTACGTATTAATATTTATCCAAAAGATGAAGATGTACATTTTATTCTACTTTATATAAATGACATTACTGTGGACAGCAATGGACTAGCACATTGCTAATTCACATTAAAAATATTATAACTGTGTTTGTGAAAGTCGTGAAAACTAAAAACAATATTGTTTCCTAGAATTTATCGGTATTGTGCCATTATATTTTGTACCGTCCTTATTAAAATTCCTATAACTTAGGAAATTACCTAATTAAATATATATTTAGAACTACTTTAAAGATAAACATGATAATGGCACAAACATATCACGTGATGCTTGTTCGATACAACGATTATACGCGAATATAATTATAGGTAGGGATCCCTAGTACATTTTTTTCACCTGATCAGTATCAAGCTAATTTTTTGGGAGTGGCTACATTTTGATGAGGCGAACAAAAAATTCCTCTTCAAAAACTCTCGATTGTGGTAGCTAACAGAGATAGTAGGGGGTAGAGCAGCAGTGAGCGTAGGACCGGGATAACGTACCACGCAATTTGTAGGACAATATTACTATTAAATTATATAGATAATCACTAACTAAAAGAAAAAAACATCCAGGGATCCCTACCTATTACGTTAGCAAGAGTTTAAAATAAAACACACACATATATTATAAAATTCATATGTACAAGTATATTTAGCAACTATATTTTAATACGCTCATTACGTTTACTTCCAATTCCTATATTAAATAAACTATTCGTGTTGTATACGTACTGTATGTAAAACAAGTCGTTTCCTGAGTACAAGAACCGAAGTATAATAATGTAAACTGTGTTTACGCGACTCTGTTATACACACTTTCTCTACCTTCCATGATACAAACCATTTAGCACACCAGAGAACATCATATTTATTACATTATTAAAAGAAGAAAATTCTAATGGACGTTTTCAACTTCAAATATTATGTCAATCGCATATGTTTTAGAATCATAATATGCTTACCATAAAGTACATAGATACAAAGATACATACATTTAAATAATACTTAAATAGCCTTATATTATTAAGTGATATCTCAGATAATTACGGCCAATTGATACATTTTATTAAGTCCGTACAGTAATTATTATTGACCATAACTTTTAAAAGCTTTATTCAAAGATTCACACAACATTAATAAGATAGACTAGGTGAATTTTAGGGCGCCGGCGCACAGTGGGCTGAAACGGGCCGGTAGAGGACTTAGCGTTTAAAAAAAAAAAGTTTCTTTTTCTGAAATTTTAAATAGTGCGTTGGATTTATCTAATGATTATAAGTAATTATTTATATGGGGGTCGTTTAGATAACTTGAGTATTTTCGGAGTTATTAATAACCAAAGTAATTTTTGTATGAAGCAAAACAAAAAAACTTGAAAATCTAGAAATTCTCAAATTTTCTCAAAGAATTGACTTTACGTATGTATAGTACGTATTTTTGTCCTATTTTAGCACCTATTCTCGGGTTGCGATTTTCTGCGATTTGGTCGCAATTTCAAATTTTGTTCTCTATTCCACACCACCATAGAGGTTAAGAACCAGGCGCATTTTTTTTTAATGTAGTGGTCTCCCCGCTAGGCCTAATCCACTGAGGACTAATAAAATAAGTAAAAATCACAATTAGGTACTGGTCACTGCACTTTTTTAATTAATCACTATCAAGAGTATCCATATTAACGAATGCAAAATTTTCGTATTCGTCATCATCAAATGTTTCCGTTTGTTCAATTATTGATAAACTTTGTGCTACTTCTGACTTAGTTTTATGTTTTCTGCGAAGTTTGTGGCGTGTCGCTGAGATGAGTGGATCAGAGCTGGTCAACAAATTATTTAAAATGTCTTCATTTGTAGTTTTTCTACTGCATTTCCTGGAATGGTGTTGGCGGTACCTACGAAACTTTCTTGTTCATCGTTTGTTTGCACTTTTTGTTTGTAATTGGCTTGATTTGAAGCACCGTCAAATCCCCACTTACTGATTAGTGTAAATTCTTTACAACCACTATCTATGACGAGTGACGTCATTATTCTTCTTGTCGTTATATCCAATAGAGCTTGTAACTTTATTTTGGCTGAGGTGTCCGTCACTGTAATAGCATCTTTTGGTGGATAGCATTCCTGTTTCGCATGTTGCACTTGATAATAAGATGGAAATATATCACCGTCATTCTCGTTAACACTTTTTCTTAAAGTATTGTATTGCCACTTGGTCAGCTTAAGTGATAAAAATAATCCTAAAGCCTCATCCGGAGAAAATACAGATTTTGTTTCTTTAACAGATATGCACTTCTTAACTTTTTTACATCTTGGGGATTCTTAAGTAAATGTGCTAGTATTTTAGCCATCTCATCATTCCCATCCGCTTGCAACTGCTCAAAATATGCATATTTTATTTCATCCGAAGATAAATGAAAGTTTTCTGCTCGTCTTTTTTTCTGTTTAGGCGCTAATTCACAAAACGGTTTTCTAGGACTGTGCTCGGTGGAGACACCGACAGAAACTTTTGCTGGCGATACATACTGAGTTGATGTACTCGGTGCTGGTTGATCTTTATTACTGGTTATTAAACGCTTAATAAAGTCTGGCCACATTATGGGTTCTTGTAACCATACGCTAATTTTAGTTCTGAATATAGTTTCTTTACGATGAGCGTTTTCCCATCTTCTATTTAAATTATAACAAAATTTTGCACAAAATAACTTTAAGGTCTTTTCATGTTGATCACTTAATTTGACTAAAAATTTAGACCTTATCTCACCACACAAACTGTCATTATTTTTAATACTGCCACTGTTTTTTAAAATAATAAAAAGGTCAAGGTTGGTCACCAAATCTTCAAACATTTTCACAAACACAAAATAACTCACACTCACTTCACTTATTTGTTTGTTATGTAATAAATATGTGAGGGTAGTGCGTCTATTATGGTGCGTGGAACACTGAAGTACGTTTGAATGCATTAGTAAATTTTGTGCCCTATTATCCTTGCACCAATCAGGTAACGACACGTGTCATAACTTGATGTTGCGGTCGCGCATTCCTATCTCTTGATTCCCGGAAAAAAGTGTCAAAACAAATTACGTCATACCTACCTATATTACCTATGGTGGTGGAAAAAGTCGAACAATTTTTTTTTATTTTAAGTACTAAGTAAGTATTGAAGTACTTCAGGCCGTTAAGTGTACATTATTTTCAATTTCAAATTAATTGGATTAAATTGCTAAAGTAAAATTTCATGACTCTTCATACAAATTTGATATGGCTATATCTCCGAAAGTACGAGTCCAATTAAAAAAAGTCAAAGAGTAAAAACTTTTTAAATTTATGTCTAGATACTAAAAAAATACATTTTAGTTCTTAAGACCCAACCTTGTAATCCCAGCCCACTGTGCGGCGCGGCGGCAGCGCGGCAGCCGCGCTACTTTGTAAATGTATGTAAATAACAACGCGCGGTTGCAGCGCAACAGCAGCGCGGCGGCAGCGCGGCAACCGCGCGTTGTTATTTACATACATTTACAAAGTAGCGCTGCAGCCGCGCTGCCGCCGCGCTGCTGTCGCGCGACAAATTTGAAGGCGCCCTTACAATTATAATAGAAATATTGTTTTTATACATAAGTATAGTTTAAGTGTTCTATTTTTACCAATAAACGTACAAGCGAGAGGCGAGAAGTTAAAAAAAAAAACAAATTATTGACTCTTATCTATACAACCAGCTGTTAATCGCGGTTTCACACGTGTTAATTTGAGGGAAATAATAGCCTTCCTCGGTAAATGGGATATCCAACAGAAAACATTTTTTCAATTGGAACCAGTAGGTACCTGAAATTAGCGTAGTGAAACAAGCAAACTTTTCAGCTTTATAATAATAATATAGATAAATAATAAAGGAAATGAAAACTTAGCTAGACATTAATACTTAATTAGACAACCGAGTTATTATCGTGTAGCTTAACCACTGCTAAATATTTGACTGTTTCGTTTTTTTGGTATACACTCGTAGTTTAGAAATTTTGTGCAGTATTTATGACTTAGTTTAAGCGCTTACATTCAGCTATAGAGTGAGTAGCGATAACATAATTATGAAACTTGACGTAATGTATAGATATTTACTAAAAAGTAACTAACACGAAAGACGCTATCCTGACTTCGAAACTGTTAAACATAATATGATGTTTAAATGATCGCAAATTTTTCAGAAATTTTTCCATTTTCTACACCAATTCCTTTATTATTTATTATAAGAAATACTGAAAAAAATACCCGACTTGGTCCAGCCTCGAGTTCGCGCATATAACGATTCAATTTTATTTATATAGATAATAGATATAACCAAGTTTATAATAGTTGTTTCAATGGTATAAAGGCTAGAGCATGACGTCACAGGAGCCCGCAGTGGCGCGCCGTCAGTCCCGCGGTGGTAACAACACTAGAAGCTGCGTGCGACGTTGCTCTTGAGCGCGTGACACGCTACTACTACGCGTGCGGTTAAGCATCTGGAATTGCAGAAACAATTTTTTTTAACGACAGACAGAAAAATTGACATCAGTAAAAAGTTCCAAGGTACACAATTAAAAAAATACAGTCGAATTTAGAACCTCCTCCTTTTTTTGAGGTCGTTTAATAACAATCAAAAAAACTATAAATGACATCTAGCTCTCAAAATATTGCAACTATGCCCTAGATCTTTTATGTAAGCCAATCCCCTTAATGGCTTAAGCCAGTATATTATTAAAAAAAATTGTGTGCGTACAAAGTACACATGTCAGAAGTGAAACTTCTTTGGAAAACTAATTCAAAAAACTATTTTTTTTTATTAGAAAACGAATTTAAAATACAAAAAAAAGTAATTGAAAAAAAGCCAACGTCACGCGGTGTTCCCAGGCGGTCACCCATCCAAGTACTGACCACGTGACGCGTTGCCGCGTTAGAGGTCGCTCAAATTTTATACCTCATGCGCCTAAAGAAGTTTCATTAAAAAAAAACAATTCGTGTCAATGTGGAATATGACATGTTTCGAAACAGAGAGTGAGATCGAGTTTAGTGAGTAAATCGAATCGTTTTTTTTTTTAAATAGGAACTGGGTTATAATAGTAGTGAATACTCGTAGTATTAGTAGAAAAAGTAGTAGTAGCAGTAGATACATACTGTGGCAACGGATTGAGAACGACGCGCATGCGTAGAGCTTAAGAGGTCAGAGTTAGCGGTAGAGTCGGAGCGCGAGCGCACAGTGCCGCGGACGTGCCGTCTGCGTCTACGTCCACACCACAGCCAGCGGTAGGGCGGCACACGCCTGAAATACACACGTATATCGATCACGATTTAGGCTGTAACATCCCACTACTGGGCATAGGCCTCTTTATCCACGTAGGAGAAGGATCGAGTCATCCACCACGCTGCTCCATTGCGGGTTGGCGGATATATTCCCAACTATGAGTAACGATTGTTATCAGGTGTATATGGTAACAATCGGAAACAACAGTTCAAAGTGCTCTCCAAGGCACGGTGGGGAGACTCACAAGGACATACATTACATAAAAACATTACACGTATCTATTAAAAAAGAATTCATTCGTGTTAACTGGCGATACACGCACACTTGTGTCATACTTTATGTAGTAACTGTGAAAGTAGAAAAGTTAGTATCTCTAATACATTATTTAGTAAACTTAAATATAATTGGTGACACATATGCATAAATACATATGACAAAGTATAAATATAGTTTTTTATTCTCGAAATATAAATAATAGCTTATAAATGCAATCTGTTTTTGGCATTTTTTTTTACGTTCTTGAGTTCGAGATGGACGTAATAAATATATCATATTGTAAACTATAATATTTTTTACATTTAAATTTTTCACTTGTATCCGTCTGCCATCGATTCACAATAAAGAGAAATTTTACTAGTTTTACAAGTTACAATATTAATCAAAACAACTGTTGTCATAATAGGGTACTTTCCGTAGTGAAAAATAAATTATAAATTTTGATAAAAATTAAAATTTATATAGAAATACACCTAAATATTCTGATTTAGAATCATAAAAGCACATTATTGATTTATTATATTGAAATTAAAAGTCGTATATTTTAATCTGTATATCACGTGACCTAAAACCTCTTCATATCTTGTTCCAACTGAAATAATATGCATTCATTACTAATTTGTTGATGGCTGTCATAGTAATTGTAGGTTATGTTACTCTCTTACATACGTCATACACTTTTGTTATTGCCCATATTACGTCACGAAAATGGCTGTAGCGTTTTCGCGGTAATAAAAAAGGTTTAAAATTTAATTTAATTTTATGGCATGAAAACGTGTTTATTTTGCCGAAATATATATTTTTTGTGGCTTTTTATTAGAAAATCAACATTTTGAAGTACTTTTTCAAACATAGTGGAATACCCTATTGAAACAGTTCTTAGAAACTAGCAGCGGCAAACTGTACTAAGAAGAAAACCGACAAAAGTATAATTGCTCTACAAAAAACTCTATCAAAACTTTCTTTTAATTTTCTTATATATTATGAATACCTTAATATTATTTAATTAAAGCAACATTTACTTACTAAACACATATGTACCTACATATATAACATCGTCTACAGTTCTACACAATACAAGTATATCATGTCTCTTTATGTTTAATGTTTTTATCTTTTTTGTTTGTTATATAACATATTTTTTGTTGCCCTGGTACCTTTAGCGTTTAAAATCGATTTAGCTTATTAATTTATATTATTTAATGCTAATTATCATTACTGTTTCGGGCATTTCACAGATGAGACATAGTAAACCTTAGATTGTAGTATCTAAAACGTAAATGGCGTAAAGTATAATCAAACGATTTAAATTATTAGAATTTCGTCTTTTCTACAAAAATCTATTCTGAAGAATATAGGAAAGATATGTATATAGAAAAGAATATCTATAAAATGTAATTAGGCTCAGTCACTCTTTTATTTTCTAAAGGTATTAATTATAAAATATTCGTAAATTGAATTATTGTTTAACTGAAAGAAATTTCATAAAAACTGTTGTAACAAAAACTTTAAACTCACCTTAAGCTTGTGTAAATGTGTGGCGAAAACATGCAGCATATTAAGGGGTTCGCTGCAGAATTCAAAGGGGCGAGGCTCTGGATGAGAGTGGCTATGGCTAGATTAGTTTGTGTCAGCGGTATCTGGTTGTACACTTGCAGTAAGTCGAACACGATATAAGGTGACCAGCAGAGAACGAACACTGAAAAAAAGACGGTATTTATAAAGGAGCAAAAATGTAAACTTTTTTTTTTTTTTGTACCGGCTATTGATATTTTATGATACTAGCCCATTGGTGCAATTTGTAGTGGCCCTACTTTTTGCTCCGGGGCTATGGGTTCGACCTCGCCCTGAGTCTGGGCTTAATATGTAATATTTATTATATATTATTTTTATATATCTATGTTTATCAAAAAAAAAAACGTAGCTATATCAGTCGGCTATTACATAAGCATTAAGGGGAAGAATATTCTATTCTTTAAATTCAAAAACAAATTAAAATATTATGAATGTTTATAAGTTTATATCTCCAAGAACAAGCATCTAAAATCAAAAAATCAAAATCAAAATATTTTATACAGCATAAAATTATTACAATTTCTTACTGAACGTCATGAGTCTACTACCAGTTCGGAAAAAAGAAGCCTCTGACCTGAGAAGAACTGGCGAAAGAAACTCAGCGGGACTATAATTTTTTTTTTATCGAAAGGATTTTTTTTTCTAATATCTAAGAGAGCTTACGGAAATTTAAATTATTTTCGAAGTTATAGTTAATTTTGTGACCATTCCGGCTGGAGCCGCCAATGAGTACGGATCTATAGTAACAGTACCTAGTCCTGAGTGGAAAGAAGATCGTATAGATTCTTTTATTCTCCATATTTACCTAAGAAACGAGCATCTGTAAGCCTATTGTAACGTATTTTCTTGGTTATATTCTCATATTTCATGTTCAGTGCTACTTAACTAAGTTCAATTCAAACATTAAACGCGTTTTTCTTAGAACTAAGTTTTCGGTACTGTTAACAAGACTTATTTTGCTTATCTTAGGAACAGACGACCGTGTGTTTGCCATGTGTGTATGTCAAACATGTTTATTTATAGTAATTTTTTTAGTTTTTTTTTTGTAGTTTTTTAATCTTTCTAAATATTTAATCATTTTTATTTTAAAATCAAAGGATTTTGATAACTAATTATACCTAAATTTAAAAATAATAAGCAAAGCAAAGGAAAAATAAACAAGCATAGAAATCTGAAAAAAATAACGGAGTTACATAATTTTTATAACAGTACGTCTATACTATTTACGTTTCATCTAAAACTTGTTTATCTAACATGCGGTGAAGAGTTTGAATACAGAATTTCTTCCTTAGCAAGCAATTCTATCAAGACGTTTTCTTTCGAGTGCGGTGCATTGCAAACAAAAACATATAAAGCTAACACTGAAATGTTTCTCTCAATTTGAACAAGTGGAGGACACATTTTCTATTTACTTCAACGTATAACTGTATATTAAAGACGGGAGAATGGGACCACCATATTTTTCATTTTGAAGGTATAAGACAAAATAAATATATTACAATGTTGTATTTAAACATATTTAGGAAAGTGAAATTTAATTACAAACAATCAAACATCTAAACACTCAGCGATTCCTTGAGACAATGGTAGTAAGTAATTATGACGCGTAATATAGATGTGCTATTTAATTCATGTGACGCAATGTTAGATGTATTATTTACTAGCCGACCCGTGCCCACTTCGTTGGGCGCTATAAATGCTATAATCCATTTCACATAAGAAGGGTACGGTGAAATTTGATATGTTCCAATACACTCTCACTTTTTTCAGCAAATCAGATAAATATAAATGTTTTAAAATCACCGATTAATTTCTAAGGCAAATAATAATGCTTGATTAGATTGAATTGTTGACACGGCACGTCAGAGGGCGCAGGTTCAAATCCTGCTGATTTAAAATCTTTATATATTTTTATCTTTTTCCTTTTGTCACTCCTGAATAGTGTAGCTTTCTGTTAGCGAAAGAATATTCATGATCGGATCAGTATTTGCGAAGATTACCCCGTATATACAAACAAAGTTATAAACTTTACCTCTTTATAATATTAGTATAGATTTAGCTATGTATGTTAGTGTTAACTGTTATCTAAAACATCAGAATTAGGTAAGTTACCTACTTTACGAAAATACAACCACCTGTGTCGGTTAAACATATAGTACCTGGGTGACCGAGCCTAGCTCGGTATTTTCATTTTTTTTTTGTTTTTTTTCTCGGTATTTTTATATTTTAATTTTATTTAAATAATAAATCACGAGTGAAATTAAAAAAAAAGAAAAAAAATTAATCTGGAGACTGAGATTCGAACCCGGGTCAAAACGATTTGACACCCACCGATTTTCTAATTACGCCATTACAGCTATGTTATCAGTAGTGAAATTAAGCTTCGTATTCTAATGATATTTTTTCATTGCCTAAAAACAGGGATAAAACGACTTTTTTTTAATGAATCCTAGCTAGATCAATTTTTCGCCCCCGAAATCCCCTGAATACTAAATTTCACGAAAATCGTTGGAGCCGATTCCGAGATTCAGAAAAAATATATATATATATATACAAGAATTGCTCGTTTAATAGTATAAGATAAGATTTATTTACTATCAATACACGAATAAGTTGAAATCTGACTATGTCAAAGTTTTCTTGTTAGCGTAATGAACAAAGACGTCACAACTTTTTACATTAACGTTAACATTGGCGATTGAACGAAAAGAAGTAGGTATAGGTAGATAATGTAATAGTTGTGTTTTTGCTCGCAAGCGAAAATAATTAAAAGAAAACAAAAAACCCGCCTGCATAAAAAACAAATAGTAAAAAATGAACTGAAAAGGCTGGAACAAGATAAAAATTCAATAATTACACAAAGCTAGCGAAAGAAATCGAAACAATATTTCAATATATGAATTCGGTCATACAACGTAGGTAGTCGGTAAGGCAGTCAATTAAATGCATATTATTAGAGATAATTTCAAAAGTACTCGTAAGAACTCGATCGAATTTAAATGGGATCACATTAGAAGTACCAGCTTTCGATTAAAAATAAGAAGCATCATAATGTAACAACACAGTTCTATTCGAGACCTGTCTGCGACCGGACGTATTCACAAAATTCTATTTTAATTTGCTTAGTTTACCGAATATTAGCTTCTCAGTCATTGCAAGTAGGATCAGTTTCCTATAATCAAAAAGTTTGTAAACAATATTGCAATCAGAAAAGAAGTATAGTATCCGAAAAGAAGTATACTATAACACAGGTTCACACAGTAAAAAGTTATGTGCTAACACATATAAAAATACTCCCTCTATGTATATCTATTTAAGTTACTGTGATTTTTTCCACTACTTGGAATTGAAAACAGCTAATTAGATGTCCATATTTTTATATCTTAATAAATTGCTTTACCTTATACCTAAACTAAATTACAGGATTATTTTTATTTTTTTTTATTAACGGCACGACTTTTTTGTATTGTTATTGCCGCTTAAGCAGCCGAAGGAAAGTATTTAAAAAGGAGGTCTTCAAAAGGAGTCCTTTGCTACTTTGGTCAATTTAATATTATAAATAACTATTCCACATGAGTCTAACAATAGGCTGTTAATACAGTAATTGTTAGAAATGTCATGTATCTTGTGTAGGTATATACGGAAATAGTTTTACGAAAAAAAAAAAATGTAATAAAACCCTCTACGTTACAAGTTCACGCCCCAATCTAACACGTAGGATAGTTTTTCCCGATGAAATGACTGCATCCTCGGGGGACACCCAAAACTTCTAAATTGAAGTTTACGAAGAAGCAACATCATCTACTACATGACTAACATGGTTTTATTTTGATATTAACTGTGGCCGCGACTTCGTCCGCGTGGAATTTAACAAAAAAGTTATTGTTCAGTTCGCAGAGTTATAAAATAACTATAATAAAAATGGCCTAAGTTACGCCTTATTTAATCAGCTATCTGCCAGTGAAAGTCCTGTCAAAATCGGTCCGTTACCGTTTCAGAGATGTTTTTTAAATAAATTTTTCTGTCTAATATAAAAAAATCTAAAATAAATGGCCATAATATTCGTACACGAATAACTTCCAAACGAAAACACCAAATAGACAATTCTTTTTTTTTATTCGTTATTTATACTCGTAGAACAAGTTTTGTCAAAATAAAAAATATATCGACATATCCACAAAAAAAATAATAGCTGTACAAAGTGCATGCAGTGCAGTGCAAGTTTATAATAGAAAAAAAAAAAAAAACAGAAATAAACATGACAGAAGACATGGAATTAGAACGAAATCCGTAAATGAGTACGACACTAATTTGACCAGAAGTCATTTCTCTATAAAGTTGACGTTGTTAGTTATGAGAAAAAAAAGTGAGGACATCATAAAAAACATGTTACCAAAACAACAGATGCGTAATGTAAAATGTCAGGAAGTTGAAAGTAACACACTATTAATGTATACGAGTATTTGATCTTGAACTGAATTGAGGCCGGCCGTTTTATATTTTTAAATATTTAGAACAAGCGTAATTTAATCGATGTTAGTGACGTAAAAATATCAAACGTGCCCGTTAGTCGGTTAATAACAATATATCATTTATAAAGCTTTTATGTTTCGTCGTGTCTTGTTGAAATAAATTATTTGACATTCCTTTTTAAAAAAAAGTATAAAAATTATTCGTGAATGATATTTTACTTTGTAGTATTAATTGGATACTACAAAACTGTACATATTATTAGTTAAAAGTTAGTTATGGAATATAATAAAATGTATTTAATTTTAAACTAGCTGCTACGTTTCACACGTGTTAATTTTAGAAAAAATCCTCGGTAAATGGGCTATTCAACACAAAACGATTTTTTCAATTCGAACCAGTAGATCCTGAGATTATTAGTAGTAGTAGTAGTTATGTAATCTATATATATAAAAGAGTAACCCACCCATTGACTCATCACGATATCTCTGGAACCATAAGGCGTAGAGACTTGAATTTTGGTAGGAATATTCCTTTTGCCGAGTAGAGGTCAGCTAAGAACGGATTTTACGAAATTCCACCCCTAAGGGGGTTAAAAAGGGGTTGGAAGTTTGTATGAAAGTCCTATGTTTTTGAAGTAAGAGACTTGAAATTCAAAATGTATGCTCTATAGATGGTGTTGAGGTGTACTAATAATGTATTTTGAGAAATAAACCCCCTCTTGGGGTTAAAACAGGGGATGATAGTTTGTATGAAAGTCGAATTAAAAATACACCTACAAATTTGAAATTAGGCAGGTAGGTCCCTTATAGGGAGTAGATATCCGCTAAGAACGGGTTTTACGAAATTTCATACCTAAGGGAGTTAAACGGGGCGTTGGAAGTTTGCATGAAAGTCCTATGTTTTTGAAGTAAGAGACTTGAAATTCAAAGTTTGTAGTATATTTAGTATCGGCATTTCACCCGTGCGAAGCCGGGGCGGGTCGCTAGTATTAATATAAATGTCATATTAATTATTTTTAGATTCGACCTGTTTGTTTTTTTTTTGCTATTTCTGTATGTTTCAGTGTATGTGTTATTTACAATCACACTCACATCCAAAATTTCACACCCAAATTAACGACAAATAAATTCAATTAGTAACTTACCAAAAACAATCACAAAAGTCATCTTGACACTTTTGATTTTAGCTCTCGGTATTAAACCGCGGGAGCTGGCGCGTCTCGAATCCGGGTCGCATTCCATTTGGCCTGAAAAATTAAAAATTCTACGTTTTAATGTAGTTTATTTTTATTTTAACGAAATTCGTATTTCGTATTTGTAATTTTAAAATTAGCTTTGTGGGTTAATAATAGAAACGATTTAAAAGGGATCTCATTTATTTCTCTTTTCATATACTTTTTTAAACACAAATATATGTAATATTTTATTAACATTATCTTATTTCTTTGTCTTTTCATAGAATTGTATTTTGGAGGCGTATCTAATCAAAGTTACAGCTACGTATACTATACACAACCCCTATACAATAAAAACCTACGTCACACTACGGCCTTGATACTTCAAAATTTAAAATACAACAGTATTCTATCAGTGCTGTGTGGCTACGGCACTAAAGAATGTAGCTACCCCCACTCTTCCCGTGGGTGTCGTAAGAGGCGACTAAGGGATAACACAGTTCCACTACCACCTTGGAACTTAAAAAGCCGACGGATGGCGGGATAACCATCCATGCTGGCTTTGAAATACACAGGCCAAAGACGGGCAGCAGCGTCTTCGGTGCGACAAAGCCAGCCCTGCGGTCACCAACCCGCCTGCCCAGCGTGGTGACTATGGGCAAAACACATGAGTTCGCGTCATAATGTCGGGCGCGAACTTGTGGAGGCCTATGTCCAACAGTGGACTGTGATAGGCTGTAGTGGTAGTATTCTATCAAGATATGAGTATATTTCGCGAAAGAGACAATTATATCAAACTATTTTACAAAAACCCTTTTTTTTAATATTTAAATATTTCATTTCTGTAAATCATTTTACTAGTAGCATTTTGCTAACTACAACTTTTTAGATTTAAAATTACAAAATCGTAAACACTACAAATAAACTACGCAATGTTAGTAAATTAAAACAGAATTTAAGAAATTTCATGAAAGTATTCTACTTCGTGAAGACATTAACTTTCATTTTTATGTAATGTTAATATAAATGAAGGTCAGTTAATATGTATCATTCTGTGTATTATTTGGTGGTTCAGATCGATGCAATGTGTCAACCTGTCTAGTATCTCTTAGCAAGCTAATATAATTATAATAATTACTGAGACATCAATATTATTTATTAAAAGATTAAGTTTAATAAATACTTCTCACTCATCACTCTTTTTTGAACGCCTAAAAATATTTTTATAGTTTAGTCTGTATCAATTTTTGACATCTCAATTAAAGCTTTTTTTTACTTCAAAGTCATACTTTAAGCAAGAAGAAATTCCAAATCAGCATACCATGCATTTAATCTTCTTTAGTAAAATCTTTAACTTACAAAATGTTTTTTTTTCGAAAAGTTTCAGGCTACCTTACACGCGAAGGATTATACTTTTAGCATTTTTTATATTTTTAATATTTTGCTTCAGCAGGTTACATGACTTCTCCACAATCTGTATCATCTACGTGTTGTAAGATTTTAAGACTACTTGAATACGAGTAGTATTAAATAGTAGTACCTGGGTGACCGAGCCTAGCTCGGTATTTCTTTTTTTTTCTCGGTATTTTTATATTTTAATGTTATTTAAATAATAAATCACGAGTGAAATTTAAAAAAAAAAAAGAAAAAAAACTAATCTGGAGACTGAGATTCGAACCCGGGTCAACACGATTTGACACCCGCCGATTTCCTAATTACGCTGTTACAGCTACGTTGATAGTAGTGAAATTAAGCTTCGTATTCTAATGATATTTTTTCATTGCCTAAAAACAGGGATAAAACGACATTTTTTTTAAATGAATCCTAGCTAGATCAATTTTTCGCCCCCGAAATCCCCTGCATACTAAATTTCACGAAAATCGTTGGAGCCGATTCCGAGATTCAGATTCTATATATATATATACATATATGTTACGCTCAAAGATCGAAAACGCTCATTGAGCGGAAAAATAGCTCACAACGCGATGTGGTCACAGTAAAACATCCACATAGCGAAATTCGTGTTATGGCTCTAATGAAAACGCGCACGCCGCGTTGTGGCAATCAAAGAAAAACCAAATAGCGAAATTCGTGTCGTGGCTTACATGCTATATTCGATCTCAACGCGTTGTGGCAATGAAGAAAAGCCATGACGCGTATGGAATACTATTTGATTACAATGCACACTACTTTCCGATATAGATCCTACTAGGCTTAGGCTGGAAACGTTTTGGTAGATGTCCATAAGAAATATTTTTAATTTTATAAAATCACGGCATAACGTGTTTCTCATTATCAAATATATTAAGTATATAATTATATAATGCTCAGAACGCGTCATGCCTTTTCTTCATTGCCACAACGCGTTGAGATCGAATAGCATGTAAGCCACGACACGAATTTCGCTATTTGGTCTTTCTCAACGCGTCGTGCGCGTTTTCATAAGAGCCATAACACGAATTTCGCTATGTGGATGTTTTACTGTGACCACATCGCGTTGTGAGCTATTTTTCCGCTCAATGAGCGTTTTCGATCTTTGAGCGTAACATATATACAAGAATTGCTCGTTTAATAGTATAAGATTTGAAGATTAACATACTTTGTAATTCAAAAATAATGCTGAAGTACCATATCGTATGGGACGTATGGTATCGTACAAAGCAAAAGATGTAGGCACTGCTTGCAAGATTAAATTTTTATTTTATTCAAAATGAACATACACTGGCTCTAAAATGCCCATGCCCTTTGTTAAACAACATTTTTTTCATTAACATCATGCATTATAATTATGCTTATTCTACAGGCGATTTATTACTAAAACTACAGATCGACAGTCCTATGACTGCCTAGTAAAGCTAGGACGTGGTCCGACGCTGACGGACCGACAAGGGTGGAAGAGTAGAATTATACGCCTCGTGTATTGTAAATACTATACCGATGATATGTATTTTCGTGTAATTTTTAAGCGACTTCCAAAAAAGGAGGAGGTTATCAATTCGACACGTATGTTTTTTTTTTTTTTTTTTTTTTTTTTTATGTATGTTAGCTCAGAACTTTTGACTGGGTGGACCGATTTCGATCAATTTTGTTTTAATTGAAAGGTGTTGCGTGTCATGTGGTCCCATTTTAATTTAATTGAGATCTGACAAGTACTTTTAGAGTTATATCTAATAATGCGTATTTACGTGACTACTTTTTCGTCGACCTACGTTATATTATACCGCATAACTTTTTACTCGGTGTACCGATTTCGATGATTCTTACTTTAGTCGAAAGCTAATACTTGTCTTGTAGTCTTGTTTAAATTAGATCGAAAACTGAATACAACTTTTTAAGTAATCTTTAATAGCGCGTATTTACTTGACTATTTTTTCGTCTTATTACGTTGTATTACTTGTCGATGTAATTGAAGTCGCTTTTTTTTCGTTTGCGAGCAAACACAATTATTAAAATATACGTTATGTTTAATAATAATAAAGTCATTAGCAATCTCCCAGATGTGTTAAATCTGTTTCCTGTTACAACAAAGAAGCGATTGTTTCCTGTCAACTCAGCATTCCGACATTTTCTTGTTATCGTTATATTTTCGTTTCAAAAATGTAATATTAAAAAGATACATCGTTTTTCGATCAGACATTGTGGCCTAATTGTATCGTAATTTATCTTTTGAGATAAAATAAAAGTTACAAAAGTTCGTTCGAGAATTACGTTATTTTAGTAAGTGCAAAAGTTTTCTTTAATTTAGGATAACAAATGAACTTGACCTTTCGAATAAACTTTTCAAAAAAACTTTTTTGTATTAAGAACTTTTGTTAATTATTATAGTAGACTATTGCGATAAATCTTCTATTGTTTAGCTAAGCGAACAAAAATATTAATTCCTAATGAAATTACTAACGACTATCCATGACGTTATCTACGTTTATCTCATTATTAATTAATAAATAATAATACATTAAAAAAAAATATTCTCGGGAAAATCCAGAATCTTTGTAACTTCAAGTAAACGAGTAATAGTTAAATTAAGAGTATTGTATACTTTATTAATACTAATAATACAGTTGAACAACCTCAGCAGTGAAAGTCTTCAGTTTCTCTCATAAGAGTAAGACACAGATCTTTCTGTTTTGCTAGTTCATCTATTATCAGATTTCAATTTGAGTTTATGATACGTAACTCACCATTCCTTAAAGTCTTTGTTCTTCTAGAATTTATTGGTGGGCTCATGACTACAGCCTTGCTTTTAGTCCAAATAGTAAGCACTATGACAGTGTAGCAAGCGGCAATGGCCAGTGCTGGCAGCACGAAGATCATGACTGATACCAATGTCATCCAGATCTGCCAACGTCGAGCTGTGCCCAATTCTATCCAGCATTGAAGCTGACCTGAAAAAATACACCGTGAAATATTTAAGACGACAAACAGTAACAAAATCTGATATGCCTCTTACTAAATTTCTTTTACTGTAATTTCCGGTGTCAGATTTTATTATCGCTTATGAGTATTTGATTTATTACCCAATAGTAAGTTTACGAACTGTATATTTTATGCAAGCGTGTAGAGTTATTTATGTTTAATATAAAATCAATTTTATTTATGCTTGTAGATTTGACTTAATTGTTCATAATCTTAATAAATTATGAAAATTTCTTCTAACAGAACAAAATTTAAATAACGCACATTAGGTTTTTTCAATATTTTTCTTTATTACTTAAGTCTAGTTATTACAAATCAAGGAAAATCGTGCTTCAGTTTTAAATTATATAACTAACTTAAATATACACTGATATAAAAAAGAACTACTTTTTTTTCGTAGTATTAAAACAATATATTTTTAAACAAAACCTTTCGAAAAACAAAAGACTGTAAAATATGGGCATAAAACCAACATTTCGTTTTATAGCATTTATTCAATCACATAATTTTAAATTATATTAATAGAAATAAGACTTTAATTAATTATAATTTCATCAAAACATTGTTTGAAATTGTTGTCATCACTACAATGAAGACGAAATAGCGTCATATGTACTTTTGAATAACGTTTCAGATTAAAGCATTAATGTAAATGTAAACGACCTTTCGAAATAACGTGAAAAGTTAAAATTCTTTCAAGCATTTTCTGCTAATGCTGGCTCGTCTGGTCTCAAGAGAAATAAAAGATAGCATCAAAAATCTTGAATACGTTTCGAATAAATAGTCTCGAACACCTATTTAAGTTTTTAAAAAGGTATTTGAGGGGACTTTACGCAAATATAATTATAGAATAAGTAAATTAATCACTTAAAACAACTCTCGTGACTGGACTAATTTTTATATCATTTTATATGACTTAGAAGATAAATGAACAGACATTCTGTATTAAATTGTTTTGAAAAATATGTGCGAAAAACTCAGTAAAAACGTGGTGTATTGTTTGTCTATTTTTCTAAACTTTAATTATGCTTGTACAAACGGAAATAGCTTATAAAAAAACATTTTATAAAGCTTATTTTAAAGAAGATGCATGTAATCATGTAACATACAACCAAAAGTTCTTAAATACAATTTTTCAAAAAGTTGTGCATCTCTCTCCACTCAAACCACTACAAGTTTGAAGAGTTGCAGAATCTTTTCATAAGTTATAGTGAATTTCACAACATAAATATAAAAGTGCTTACACGATAAGAGGATTAGATAGGAGGTCGACTCTCAGTACATTTCATGAAAGCTGAGTCAAGATTTGCTGGGCATTGATTTGACACAAGATTTCCATTTGCGGGGGTATACATATAGTAGCTTTTTTGTATGCAAAGTAGCTAAAAGTGCTCTCGAAGTCATTTTTTACTTATCATTTTAATTGAAACTGTGATAAGTTGTTGTTCTGATCCTCAGTTTTTCAACAAGTACATCGGGGACCCCCGACCCCCGACCCAGGTGGAGAGTATCCTTGAGAATTTCCCCACAATAAAAAAGGGTATACTCCGACATACCATCACAATATCTCTAGTATTTATTTATTTCATACTTTATTGCACAATACATACATAATTGTACAAAAGGCGGGCTTAATGCTAAAAGCATTCTCTACCAGCCAACCTTAGGACGAAAAAGAAAAAAAATTAGTATACCTATGGAAATATGAGTATAGATATAAACATACATAGATACGCATATCCATACATACCTAGAAACATACTTACAACATACTAGTATCTACACATATATGTAGTCTTTATATTTCATGTATCTACTATTTTAGAATACTACATATTACAGATAGCGATAGTTTAAATCTTTCCTCCTTATAATGAATCATAAATATAACTGACCTTGTACTTCCTTTACTTCGTATAGTATGAGAAGTGGAATGGAGAACACTATACTGATCAGCCAGGCTGATGCGATGAGTCCTCTGGCTCTGTTCCCTATAGAAATTATAAATGAAAAAACAAATTAACTAAAACCTTATACTGATTCAATAAGTGAATAGTCATATAAATGTTTCAACATACAGACACGGTCAACTGCTAAAGGGGGTGGGAGCGGGGTAAAATGTATTATAGGTAATTATTATTAAATATTTATATGTACAGTTACACCAAAAATATGTATTTATATAAGCCGGCTGTTACCTATAAAATGGATATTAATTTGCCTATCTTAGAAACAGACGACCGTGTGTGTATGTTAAAGATATTTATATATTATATGATAAGACGACAAGTTATAAAATATTTTATGTCCTCCGCTTCAGTTTTAGAAAGATTTCGTATTTTATTATTTTCATTAATTTAATATAAACTTATTTTATATCAAAAGAAACATTTAGCGGATGTGTCATCAGAAACAAAATGTGTTTTCGTATATCAAACGAAAAACTCTTTCAAGCGTGACAGTTATAAGATAAACTCAGATGAAGAAAACAGTTGACGTCCTATGTATTTCATTTCTAAATAATCACATTTCGTTTGTATCAAAACATTTTAATAATATATAAATATATAAGAACTGTAATGTATTGACGTACCACCTAGCCAAAATAACGCAAGGTTTTAGTAGTTCGAAATTGTTGGCGTTCGAGATTGTTTACGAACGATATTAATCCCCTTTGATTTTGATGGTTGGAATAGATGAAATACAAACAAAAACATGAAATGATTATGTTAAAATGTTGTCCTTTGTAAGCAAAAAAGTGACCAAAAATATTGAAATTACAAAGCCATTCATTATTCTGAATTAAATACTCAAAAAAACTATATTAATCGGAATGTATTTTTATTACGACTGCATTGAAAAAAGGCTATGTAGTAATCTTGAATTAATATCTTTCACTCGTTCATTGTAATGCTATTTGAAACTTATTTCAATAGAGACAAGTTCGAAATTAAAACATATCGATCAGAAACATAAAATTATCAAATTCTAGTTACGGATATGTTCATTAGAACCAACAATATGTAATATTTGTAAAGGTCATACATTCGTTGCGGTGTACACGATTGTATTTTGTGACCCTTGGTCAGAGAAATCACGCAATGAAAAGAGATACAGGGTCTAACTCCATTCGGAGTGTGGTTTTGGCGATAAATATTATTTTGACTAGCCCGAAGACCCAGTGTGTAGTGACCCTGGTTTCTGCTCCAGGTGCGTGGGTTCGATTCCAATCCTGAGTCTGGATGTAATGTGTGTATTACCTTCATGTATATTTTTCGAAAAAAAAAAAGTTTAGTTATATTTGACGGATGTTAGCTGTATATCAAGCATTGATTTTTTTTTTCTTAGGAACATACGACCTTTTGTGTGTGTAAAAGATATATAAAAAGACGTATTATATAAATATAATATATATTTGCAACCCTTAGGATTTTTGTTTTATAATAAAATTTATGTACTTAAGAATGAAAATTTAGTCGGGCTAGTTTATAAAACAATTTGTTTTCTCTATTAGGTATATTGTATAACATAAACATTATCATAGCAAAGTTCTACTATAACTAAAAAAACAGACGCAAATAGCTAATTGTTTTATTAAGAAACTATATTCCTTTAATTTGTAAGCAATGGTGAAAAGGCGTTAATTTTTGTGCTTCATCTTTTATTATTACTTTTTATGGAAACTTGTTTGTTTGGTGGTGCGCTAGTTATTTAATATTAAAAAGAAAATGTTGTATTTAATATAAATAGAACATTTTCAGATTTTCAGTACTTTATTTATTTATACTGTACAAAACTCACACTCACATAGGATGATCAGTCTGCAAAGTGACTTTATGACATTGACAAATCCGTAAAAACGTTTTAATGCAAGAAATGGTGTAATGCGGTCGCATTAAGTTGTCATTTTACTACAGTTAACAGTAATGTTTTTATTTTTTATTTTTATAATATCAGCATAAGCGTGCAGGCTTGTAAGGTTAGAATTTATTGATAGTGTAAGAGAACATCAATTGTAAAAGGTATAAAACAAAATAAATATGTTTAATATATAGGTACATAGCTAGGTCTCAATTTATTACTCGTATACCTTTTTTTTCAATTTATTGGCCAATACATAACAAATTAATACATTATAATTTGTAGTTTAAGTACCACGAAAACCTCTCGGGTTTATCTGGGTACAGAGAGTCATTCAGTTCATTCGGTTTGTTTTTGTAAAAAATATTTTTTAAAAAGTGATTTGATTTTCGTGGTACTTTTATACATTAATTTCTTGCAGTTCTCTGGGCAGTTCGTTTACATATTCAGGTATTAAATAGTTATCAGTTCTCTTTCCATACTTATTGTTAGTTTTTGGTACGTGGTATTTATGGTTTAAATCAAGTTGACGTAAGCCTATAGGTCTAATTTTTTCATTTAGCAAGGTTGTATTATTAATTTGGGTTAGAATAGAAAATTTAACTTTATCATATATGTTCATAACATTACAATGCCGAAATAGCTGAATATAGTTGTTCTTATAATTATTACGTATGCGTTTAGGTACAATTGTTTTTAATAATCTTAACTGTAAATTGTAAATATTTTCCAAGTTTGATTTGCAGGATCTGCCGTAACTACTAACACCATAATCGATAACCGAGTCACCCAAGGCCACGTACAGGAGCCGCAGTGTCTGGTATGGTAATTTGTCTTTGAGTATACTTAGTTTACTTAATAATGATCTTAATTTTGAGCAAACGTGATCTGTATGCGGGCCCCAGGTAAATCTGTCATCGATTATTAAGCCTATGTACATATGTGTTTTCACTTGTTCAACAGCTACACACGAACAATTCAGACTGCATGAGGAGTGCAAACAAGAGTGGTTGTGAGCCACGATGGTAGGTCTGATGTCTGTCTGGTTGTGCGACGAGTGAATATGTATAAACTTCGTTTTGTGTGCGTTTATTATCAGACCCAAATCGTGTGCCCATTTACATAATTGATTAAAAGTATTTTGTAGTTTTTCCTGGGCATGTTTGACCGATCTTTGAGCTACCACTAAACACGTGTCATCCGCGAACTGGTATACAGTGCCCTCATTTATGATATTAACCATGTCGTTTACATATAACAAGTACTCAGTGGGGCCGATTATTGAGCCCTGTGCTGTGCCCCGTGTGGTTGATATTAAGTTACTACATTGTTTGGATAGGCTTACTGTGGTTTTTCTGTTAAGATGATAATTTTTTAATAATTTCAGTAGAGGATCCTGTATACCACCCCGCGAAAGTTTATCGAATAAAATATTGTAATTTAATACATCGAAGGCTTTGCTAAAATCTACGAGTAAAACGAGCACGTGAAGTTTTTTGTCCAAATGCGTGTTAACTTCGTTAGTAAATTTTCTTAGTAATTCAGTGGTGCTTTTATTTTTCTGAAAACCATATTGTTTATTATTAATGATTGAATGTTGAGCTAAATATTTATTTATTTTATCCCCTAGATACCTTTCTATAATTTTATCAACACATGACAAAATAGTGATGGGACGGTAATTATTATAATCGTCACGCTTTCCCTTCTTATAAATCGGCCGAATTACGCCAATTTTCAATATATCCGGGTAAATTGATGTAGCTATGCACTGGTTTATGAGGTGAGTAATGACTGGTACTAGATGTGAGGAGGTATACTTTATATCGCTTGCCCTAATTCCGTCATAACCTGGACTTTTTACCCGACTGCCAAGGAAGGGTTATGTTTTTCGCGCGTATCTTGTATGTATGTATGTATGTATGTAATATTCTTAATTACCTCATTTCTCTAGAACCGCTGAACGGATTTGCATAATTGAGATATCGTTAGATTTGTCTTAGCAGCCCAAGTGTTCTTAGATAGGTGACATTAAAAAAAAAACAAACATGGCGGCTGTGCGAAGCCATTGTAGTTAATGAAGAAATAATTTTTTTTTTAGAATACTATAGTATGGGTATCAAATTAAAGGGCTCAATACAAGGATTTCAAAAATGTATATTATGATTATTATTACCGTAATAATAATAAAGAAATACAATAAGAAAGTTTAAAAAATGTTGACTTTGCTCTTTCCGTTTTTACGCAGGCGGGTTTTTTGTTTTCTTTTAATTATATTACTTGTTTTGTCATTTATACGCGAAATTATACGTTTGACATCCTCTTCACGTGCTCGCTCCAGTCTGATTGAAGTTTCTGGTATATTTTCATACAAGGTAGAATTTAACATTTTCAAATCACAATCGATACATATACTTTTCACATTATTGTCGAATTCTGTCGCAAAATTATTTGATAGATTAAGCGGATCCTGCTTAAAATGCTTAATAATTACATCATCGATACATTTAACAATTTTTCCGGTAAGATTGTTAACTATTTTCCAAATTTCTCGTTGATTTTTAAAGTTTTTACAGATATCATTCTTTATTTTACGATTTTTTAAAAACTGAGTATACTTGTTTGTTTTGTTTCTATACGAATTAACCTACATATAAAAACCTACATATAAAAATTTAAATCATACAGTCAGTAGTAACAAGATATATATATATATATATATATATATATATATATATATATATATATATATATTGTTTCTTAGATGGTATAGTAAATACATAATTAAAAAATGTTATCCTATATCTATCTATTCCTCGCTGGTGCGGTATTCGTGATAAAAGGTATCTACTACTACTACTACTACAGCCTGATAAAAGGTATCAAAATCTATAAATAATTCAGGTTGTAAATCACCAATATTAGATACTATAATTGTATACTTACCTAACAATTACAACAGTTATTAAATATTTTCTCTATTAAAGTAAATTCGATTTTGCTATAAAATGCAATTTATAATATGCAGACATTTTAATAGCTCGTTCCCTTCAAACTTTTAATTAAGCGCCTTTTGCTTGCTGAACAAACATCATTAACTTACTTGTCACTATAGCAGAGATGCTAACCATTTTAAGAAATATTACAATAATTTGAAATAAAAAATGTTAGATATTAATTTTCAATAAAACCTTTACTTCAAAACAGATTCAAAATACGAATGCATTCATTACTAATGGCAATCTAAAAAAGGCAATCGCTATTATTAAAGATTATTAAATAAAATGATTAAGCAAAAACTTAGGTAGGAAACAGCAGGAAATTTCCTGCTCAATATATGGAGCAGCCCGACTGGGGTAGTACCTCGACCTTACAGAAGACCACAGCTAAATAATACTGTTTTCAAGCAGTGTTGAGTTCCTGTTTGTGAGTAAGCGCTTGCGACGCTTCTGGTGTTGCAGGCGTCTATAGGCTACGGTCACTTACCATCAGGTGAGCCATACGCTTGTTTGTCGACTTAGTAACATAAAAAAGCAAATGTATTTAAATTTGCTGCCTTATACAAATTTGACGTCGAAAATTTGTATAAGGCAGCAAATTTAATAAAATAAGCTTAATTAAATAAATAAACAAACGTCTTAAACTCAACGGCCCCTAGTTCGAGTTTCTTTCAGGGGTCCGGAAACACACTAATCACGTTTATGCTCAGACGACGGCTAACACCAGTATGATGATACATAAACTTTAGTTAGAGGGGATTGAATCCGCGTCCGCCAGCGTCCCAATCAGTGCTGTGACTAAGGATTTTACCGGATCCGGTGATTTGATGGATCCGGCATCACTTTGCACGTACCGGATCCAGTGCCGGATTGACGAAAATGTTACCTGATCCGGCTGGATTGAAAACGAGACTGGGTTGCAATCCCTAGCTGTGACCCGCTGCCCCAACACATCAAATGTACACATAATTTAAAATTTACTAGGAACAATGTACAGATAGACATCAAAGTTAGACATATAATTATAAATAAAATAATTACAAAACAAATAAACATTTTGTTTAATAATAAAAGTGTAAAACTTACAACTCCCGGAGAAGTTCATAGGGTTGGTGATCGCATCACATCGATCTATGCTGAGGGCAACCAAGACGTACGTCGAAGCGTACATGACCACTGCCTGCAATAAAAATATGTATATTAATATCCACTTTAAGTCAAGTAAAAATCATTTTATTTAATATAAACTTTGTAAGTACATTTCTATTATAAATGTTCTACGATATAGAGTCATCATTCATCATCATTTCAGCCTATCGCAATCCACTGCTAGACATAGGCCTACACAAGTTCGCGCCAAAATTGACGTAAACTCATGTGTTTTGCCCATAGTCACCACGCTGGGCAGGCGGGTTGGTGACCGCAGGGCTGGCTTTGTCGCACCGAAGACGCTGCTGCCCGTCTTCGGCCTGTGTATTTCAAAGCCAGCAGTTGGATGGTGATCCCGCCATCGGTCGGCTTTATAAGTTCCAAGGTGATAGTAGAACTATGTTATCCCTTACACGCCTCTTACGACACCCACGGTAAGAGAGGAGGAGGCTATATTCTTTGCCGTAGCCACACAGCAGATGCTATAGAGTAACCTACGAAAATTAAGGTTAAAATACCAACACATCATTTAACAATATAATCTTTGTAATAATATAAACGCACTGAAATACAGGCTTAATAAACTCACAAAATTATAATATCACTAGCCGACCCGTGCCCACTTCGTTGGGCGTTAATTATCTTTTTCTTTGTGATGCATTACCTATGTTGTGTAGTTCTTAGTATTTACTAAGTTCTATTAGGTTCATTGTTTATAGCAAGTATTGGACGTATACACTCGTAATAATATCGTGTATTTATTATTTTAAATTACAGAACCAAATAACATACTTACTAAATTTTATAGCACTTATACCCCGTCCGGCGACTAATTAGCTTTTTGACAGCTCACGCCTATAAATTAATTTTTTTTTCCGGAATAACGTACTAAAAATTTTACAGTAATGTCATACTTTATTGACGATTTGATTGATTGAGTGAAGTACCCTGTGCATAACAAACAACCACAGACTATGAAAGAGTTCTTGAAATAATAAATCGATAATAAATCGACCATATGATAAAAATAATTTTACGTCATGTTTCTATAAATTTAATACAAAAAAGGAAATAAAAATAGTATCTATGACCCCCAAGATTGATTACTTGCAAGGAATTAAGTCGAAATCTTGAAATTTAATTGCAAACCAAGAATATAGAGCAATAACTCTGTTAATTCATTTATTTATTATTTATATATTTCATTTATAATTAAAAAAACTAATAATCGCATAAATAAATAATATTTTTAAATTAAATGTATTTAATTAATTCGATTGAAAGTTCTTCTTAAATAAAATCGATTATTATTTCGAATCGCATAAATAACGTGTGAGGCAGTCACTAATGTCAAAATTTCTTGAATTGTCAAAAAGATCATTAGTCGCCGGACGGGGTATAAATAAATAATATGTTACTTCAACGCCATCTATCAAAAATCCCGAAAACGACGTCGATAGACTAATAAATAGTCTTCTAATGGCGATAGATGGCGGCGAGAGATGGTAGTACATTTACCATTTTTGAGTTATATTTTTATCTTTTTCCTTTTATCTTGTCACTCCTGAATAGTGTAGCTTTCTGTTAGCGAAAGAATTTTCATGATCGGATCAGTATTTGCGAAGATTACCCCTTATATACAAACAAAGTTATAAACTTTACCTCTTTATAATATTAGTATAGATATAGATAATCACATGACGTAAAATTATTTTTATCATATGATCGATTTATTATCGATTTATTATTTCAAGAACTGTTTCATAGTCTGTGGTTGTTTCTTATGCACAGGGTGCTTCACTCAATCAATCAAATCGTCAATAAAGTATGACATTACTGTAAAATTTTTAGTACGTTATTCCGAAAAAAAAACTGTAATTTATAGGCGTGAGCTGTCAAAAAGCTAATTAGTCGCCGGACGGGGTATAGTGCACGTGACGATATTTTTCAATAATGCAATTTGCTTTAAGATCGACGAAGTGTTAGACAAAAATAAAATAGAGAAATATTTGTATTGTAATATTGAAAAATCGAAATAAATATCCCGAAATTTTAATTACCTGTAAGTAATTTATCTAAGCCGATAAAATAAAACAGAAAGTAAAGAGAAGAAAGTAAGACTGAAGCTAAAGAAACAAAAAATTATGATAAACACAAATTAGAATTATTTCTGAAAAGACTAAACAACAAATAATAACTATAAGAAATATTAAAACAGAAGTAGTTATAGTACTTAGTAGAAATTAAAATGCAAAAATAGTTTTGAAGAAAACTTTTGACCAAAACTACGTCCGGAGTACCGATAAAGTAAAACAGAAAGGAAAGAGAAAATATATAAAATAAAAAATAAACGGCAGCGGGCGCCTACAGCGATGAATAAAATCGTAATAATATCGTGTATTTATTATTTTAAATTACAGAACCAAATAACATACTATAAAGAACAAATTTTAAACCACTTAAATAAATAATATGTTGCTCCAACGCCATCTATCAAAAAGCGTAAAAACTTCGTCATCGATAGATTCAAATAGACAGTAAATAAAATAGAGTATTAAATAGTTAAATCTGACAGCGATAGATGGCGTTCGTTTCTTTGTCATTTTCATAATATATTTTAATAGTTTTCTTTTTTACTGAATTTTTTGTACAATTACAATAAAATATAGCCTATATCACTCCTGAATAGTGTAGCCTCTCACTATTTTCAGCAAATCAGATAAATATAAATGTTTTAAAATCACCAATTAATTTCTAAGGCAAATAATAATGCTTGATTAGATTGAATTGTTGACACGACACGTCAGAGGACGCAGGTTCAAATCCTGGTGATTTAAAATCTTTATATATTTTTATCTTTTTCCTTTTATCTTGTCACTCCTGAATAGTGTAGCTTTCTGTTAGTGAAAGAATTTTCATGATCGGATCAGTATTTGCGAAGATTACCCCGTATATACAAACAAAGTTATAAACTTTACCTCTTTATAATATTAGTATAGATTTATTTAATCTTCGACTTAATAACATGTTTTGGCTATTGAGACTTGCTAATAGGTATATGTATTAAATATATTCATTAGTGATTACAATTAATCCTTTCTTGTTAGTACGACATTTTTCACATAATTATAATTATTATTAAAGAAAATATTGTAAATGTACTGATAATAATAATTATTTAAATACAATAATGAAGCGAGAATGTTACGGTATCTATTCTTCCAGTCTGTTTATCATGCTAATTCACGTTTGATATAATCGCAAACCCTCAAATGTGTTTGTGCAAACATGCCAACTTTTAATTCACGTGATGGATTAATTATTTATTTTTGATTTATGCCTCTTCGTCTTATAGGAGATGAGTCGGATCATAACTTGCCGAACTGCTACACTGCGCATTGGCAAATAATTTCCCTACGAACTTTATGAGGTGGTAATGGTAGCAGCGGGGATCGATAGCTTTAAGTGCTGTCCGAGGTATTAAAGGGAGCACATGAGGACAAACATGTTTTTATACTAATACAACGATCCACGACCACTGGATGTAATTGCAATGTTCGCATCATTACACTAGAACGGTTGTCAAAGGATATAATATGATGATGATAACAGTAATAATAAATATATACTTATGTACAACATATTGATTACTTTGATACAAAAAAAAATTATGGTACGGTTCTTTTTCATCGGTACATAACTAAATCAAATCTGAATTCATATAATCAAATCGAAAATATTTGTGTTTTTGTATCAATCAATTCTTTTCTTGTCTAATTCTTCGAAATTTATTCAAATATTTTTAAGCAGCCTGTTTATGGCGAAAATCATAAGACTGTACAATACAATGACTTGAAACCTTAAATAATAACTCAGATGAAAACCGCTTACATATAGCCAGTTTTTTTTTCAATACTTATATTGCTTTAAAAAGAATAACTTTAGTCAAATAAATAATCATTAAAAAAAACCATATATTAAACGACTTGACAGAGCGACAATAATTCAGATATAATGACGGCCCCGTCTATCCAATTTAAAAGAATAGGATTTATTATAACATTCACATCATTTACGTTACCTGTAGGAATTTAACAATTTTGCACATGAATTCGCCAGCCAGCCACGCAATGGTAATCTTCTGAACGATATCCACGAAGACGTATATCAAGCCCACGAATAAATCTGTAATAAAATACGAAAGAGTTATTATTCGAAGATAAATTTTTCACGAAATTATTAGGTGATTCATAGATTTAAATCTATGTGAATATGTAGGAAGAACGGTTTGTTTAAAAGTATTTATTTCAGGAATTGCTCATTATAGGTTCCTTCCAAGCATATTTGTGTAAAAACTCTTACATAGAAAAATTCCAAGATTAAAAGAATCGAAGCGATGATTAATCAAAATTAAGCAATTTGCAATAATTGTGTTGTCAATTTACAATCGAGTGGTATTGATCGATTGCTAATTTCGTATTGGAAACAGCATCAGCCATTACTGTGGTAGCGTTAATTGATATTAATGATTTAGTAACTGACAGCTTACCAAACAAACATTTGAATTTAATTTTTAAAGCACTAATTGTAAATTGTCGTCAAGCTCGTCTAATAAATGCCACAAACTGGTCCAATGGCGACGGATTACACTTATCAATAAAGGTAAAAAAAAACGAATTTTTAAATCGAATGACTGCAAAACATAATCTGCAACATATTGGCATAGTCTGCTATGTGAAATGGTAATTTACATTTTTTTAGTATTAAAAAAAATTTCAGCATTAATAATAGATAGACGTAAAGAATAAAATGCATCATTGCATAAGGATGTATACACGGTAGATATACAAAAATAACATTTTTTACATATGTCTGTCTCTTTGTTCCGGCTAATCTCTGAAACGGTTGGACTGATTTTGACGGGACTTTCACTCACAGATAGCTGATGTAATAGGGAGTAATTTAGGCTATTTTACAAATTTATTTATTTTGTAACTCTGCGAACTGATTAATATTTTTTTTTAATTCCACGTGGACGAAGTCGCGGGCACAGCTACTTAGTAAATGAAAACAAAAACTCAGGGTTCAAAATGCTGATAAAATTATATAAATACATAATCATACCACCAGTAACTGGCGCATTTTGTTAACGACGCAGTGGTTGAGTATTTTAAACCTAAGCGTCATATTTTAGTTATTCCGTAGCTACGCATTATTCGTATCGGCACTCATAATAGCAAAAAGTTACGTAAATTATGAGCAGACAAATTTATGTAATATTTTTGGTTACTGTTACTGTCACATACGTCATTGCGTGACTTTTAATAGCCCACGACGATCGTAAATAAATAATTTATCTAATGGAAATATAATTCATGAACTCAGTTTAGTCCCGAAATAATCGCGTTATATTTGTGATGTTAAAATTAGCAACAATATTTATTTAATACTAGATGGCCCGGTGAACTTCGTATCACCTACGTATATTTGTGAAAAATAAACACAAAACACTTTCTGAACGCACCTATAAATATTTGAAAAATTGACAACCAATTGACAACGTTTTTGACAAAAGACATTTTTCCCCGCTAGGAACATTTTGTATTGGAAAATCAAGCGAGACTAACGAACAGCAATTGATTTATATATATATATATATATAGATGACAGTTTAGACAGTGTACACGTAATACGCCTATACAACGAATATTCTGAAGTTTTATCTATACTATAATATCCACTCCCACTTCAGCCTATCACAGTCCACTGCTGGACATAGGCCTCCACAAGTTCGCGCCCGATATTATGACGCGAACTCATGTGTTTTGCCCATAGTCACCACGCTGGGCAGGCGGGTTGGTGACCGCAGGGCTGGCTTTGTCGCACCGAAGACGCTGCTGCCCGTCTTCGTCCTGTGTATTTCAAAGTCAGCATGGATGGTTATCCCGCCATCCGTTGGCTTTTTAAGTTCCAAGGTGGTAGTGGAACTGTGTTATCCCTTAGTCGCCTCTTACGACACCCACGGGAAGAGTGGGGGTGGCTACATTCTTTAGTGCCGTAACCACACAGCACAGTATAATATACTAGCATACTACAGTCTACAGTATACTATAATATAATTGTGTTTGCTCGCAAACGAAAAAAAACCGACTTCAATTACATCGACAAGTAATACAACGCAATAAGACGAAAAAATAGTCAAGTAAATACGCGCTATTAAAGATTACTCAAAAAGTTTTAATCAGATCTCAATCTAATTTAAACAAGACTACATCACAAGTATTAGCTTTGGATTAAAATAAGAATCATCAAAATCGATACACCTAGTAAAAAGATATGCCGTATAATACAACGTAGGTCGACGAAAAAGTAGTCAAGTAAATACGCATTATTAGATATAACTCTAAAAGTGCTTGTCAGATCTCAATTAAATTTAAATGGGACCATAATTATGACACGCAACAATTTTCAATTAAAACAAAATTGATCGAAATCGGTCCACCCAGTCAAAAGTTCTGAGTTAACATACCTACATAAAAAAACAGTCAAATTGATAACCTCCTCCTTTTTTGGAAGTCGGTTAATTATAAAGAGGTAAAGTTTCTACCTTTGTTTGTTTGTAGGGGGTAATCTTCGCAAATACTGATCCGATCATGAAAATTTTGGCACTAGACAGAAAGCTACACAATTCTCGAGTGACAAAGGCTATATTTTATTGTTATTGAATTATAAATTGTACCTAACTGTAATTGAATATTGTTATTATGGTCCCTTCTTACTTAGTAATGAAAATAAAATGCCGAGAAGAATTCTGCAGTTTTGGGAGAAATTCCAAAACGTGTATATTCGTGCTGTGTGGCTACGGCACTAAAGAATGTAGCCACCCCCTTTCTTCCCGTGGGTGTCGTAGGAGGCGACTAAGGGATAACACAGTTCCACTACCACCTTGGAACTTAAAAAGCCGACGGATGGCGAGATAACCATCCATGCTGGCTTTGAAACACACGGCCCAAAGACGGGCAGCAGCGTCTTCGGTGCGACAAAGCCGGCCCTGCGGTCACCAAACCGCCTGCCCAGCGTGGTGACTATGGGCAAAACACATGAGTTCGCGTCATAATGTCGGGTGCAAACTTGTGGAGGCCTATGTCCAACAGTGGACTGTGATAGGCTGTAGTGGTATATTCGCTGTTCAGCAATTATATAGTGTAGCTGTGTCATATTTTGCAAGCATCAGCTTTGTAAATACAATTTACGTAAACACGAATGCATGTAAAACAGAGACCAGAGAAATAGAATATTCAATATTACAACACGAAAAATATATTAAAGTTTTTGTGAACGAAATAACGCGTGAAACATAATATCACACTCGAGTAAGACCAGTCTTTTGTGTCAGAATACGTGCTATCAAAAGGTCTCAACCGAAGTTTTTATAACCTGGCAACATTTGTTCGTTGAAATTTAGGAAACAACAATAAAAATATGCATGAACTTGTTGACAAACAATACGACGAAAAAATAACAAAACATTGTTAAACAAATGTGTGTAAAATTTTATATTAAAACATACATATGTCGATCGTTAAATTATATCTGAATTTACACGGCCTCACATTACCTACATTTAAATCGATTTACTCGTATTTGTGTGACATTTAAATGAGAGAATTATAATTTTATTTCTTTATATGTACACGTGTAACAGATTTTAATGAAAGTTTAGGCTACATCTGCGTTTGTAATGTAAATAAAATACTTATATAATAATAATGTAATTTTGGATGAAGAGTTTTTTGATTGTTTACTGTAACACTTTTTTGAAAAGTATCTTTTTAAATAGGTACACTGTTGTAAACAAATTATAATTGAGAGAGATTCATAATAATGTTTAGTAAAATATGGTGCTGAAAGCAGTGATTTATTTTTATTAGTCTTTATTTATTGTAATGATGTAGAAGTAGTTTATTAGGTTTGTTGAACGCACCAATATTTATAAATATTGGTTTTAATAAAAAAATTGTTTTCGCATTCCTTAGGACTTTTACCGTAAATCATGCCAATGTACAGTATGACACATAAATACAGAGCAATGTTTATTTATTTCTGGTGAACGTTCTGGTCTAGGGCAAAAGCTCCAATAACACCGGAAAACAGGCTTAAATCCCATTAAGATTAATTGTTTATCCCTGAAGGCTCCTCTCCGTGAATTGGAAAGCATCTGTCATTATTATTGTCATCATAAACACTTACTCTGTGACTTAAGTTCTACAAAACCTAAAGATAAACATTGTATCTTATTAAGATCAAACCCTTCTCTTCGGAAAAAGACAGGCATTTTTATATTTAAATTGATATTGAATGCTTTGGTATTGATACCTATGGACGCCATCAATACCAAGATTATTCAAGCACGTTGCTGACCATAGTCCCGACCCTCCCCAGGAACTCTGTCCACCTTATTCCCCAAAGAAATACAACATAGCTTGAGAGCAGTATTGTATAGCTGTGATATTCCGTAAGGTTGTGCTTCCTCAGTAAGACTGCTCCAAAGTTCGAGCAAGGAATTTTCTTATGTATCTTACCTCAACATGGCCTTTGCCTAATGCGAAGTTGAGAACCTGTTATACCAATTATTGATACATAATTACCGCTTATTTATAAACCGTTACATTAGACACGTTTCACGCGTTTCGCAAAATATATACATAAAAAGTTTTTTTTTTTTATCGCGTGTAGCAGCTCGTAGAGAGATCGTAGACGCGATAACGTACCGTGTGATTTGACGTTTTTATTGCGTGAATAAAACAAAATGACCGCTGAACAGACAGTAACGACTCAGCTAGTAATGTTGTAGCTTTAAATCTATTTGCGATTGTAAATTGGTTACGTCTAGACTGAAAATAATAGGATTTCGTTTGGTATTTTTTATGATGTGCGACATACGACATGTGTTGGTGTATTTTATCAACTTTTTATAGAGTAGTGTGTGAGTGTGAGTGCTGTGTGGTTACGGCACTAAAGAATGTAGCCACCCCCTCTCTTCCCGTGGGTGTCGTAAGAGGCGACTAAGGGATAACACAGTTCCACTACCACCTTGGAACATAAAAAGCCGACGGATGGCGGGATAACCATCAATGCTGGCTTTGAAATACACAGGCCAAAGACGGGCAGCAGCGTCTTCGGTGCAACAAAGCCAGCCCCGCGGTCACCAACCCGCCTGCCCAGCGTGGTGACTATGGGCAAAACACATGAGTTCGCGTCATAATGTCGGGCGCGAACTTGTGGAGGCCTATGTCCAACAGTGGACTGTGATAGGCTGTAGTGTGTGTGTAGTGTTATAGAGTAGTGAAGACCGTACCAAATATATGTAAGCTAAACCTACATATTAGATGTAATGTCCGAAGAACCTTATTGTACCTGAGTGAGAACTATAATATACGAGTATACTACATCAAAGATTCTCAGATCACAGTCAGTTATATCTGCAAAATAGTAAATCAGCTAACGGCGTATTTTCTTTGTCTATTTATCAAGCATGGTGATAGATATATTCCTCAGGTTAAGTTACGTATATCCTATATTTTAACAAATATCAAATACTGAATTGAAATCCTTTTGGCCAGAAAAATTAACAATAAAAGTATACTTGTAATACAATTAAGTTGTAAAACAAATTGATGTATTTGGTCTACTTCTACAAATGTACTCTATTACGAGTACATATGAACTAATAATAGTAAGTCAACTATGAAATGATCGATCGATAAATCGATATGTAATGTCGTAGTAATAGTATCGTAGGAAGTCGACTAAAATAATCAATTAAATAGGCAGTATATTCCGATTAAAATAAAGAGTAATCAGAATCGATATACCTTGTAAAACGTTATAAGAAACAAAGTTACAAAAAAACATATCAAATAGAAAAAAATCCTCGGATTGAAAACCACCTCCTTGAAGTCAGTTACAAAATCAAATAAATTTCGGAAATAGAAATTACAAAATTTTAAATTAAGGTTATATTAACAAACACTTGCCAGGGTTTGTATTCGAAACGTTTGTTTTAACGTCAATCTTACAATTTCGAAATGATAAATATTTTAATTAGTTTACATTTTGAAATTATATTTGAATTCGAATATTTATTAAATATCTCGCTATTAAACAAAAGCCTCTCTTATGAAGGGGTAGGGTTTTCAGTTTAACTACGCTACTTAACTACGGGCTGTCTGATAAATTCCCGAGCATGAGCAATGTGATAATCAGATGTTCATAATAAGAATTAGGATTGACGGATTTAAACGCTCTTTTCAAACCAATACCTTCGTTTGTACACACACAAATAATCACTTTGGGTGTGATTCTGTAACAAATTTAATAGTACAGTTCGTTTTATACGAGTGCTAGCGACGCGCTCCGGCTTCGCACGGGTGCAATGCTGATACTAAATATAAAATACTAGCTTCTGCGCGCGACTTCGTCGGCGTGGAATAGGATCAATTCTGTCATACATGATTTGTGCGAAACTTTAACCGTTTACGCAGCGGAAGCTCTCAAAAGGAAAAAAAACCCGATTTTGAAACATTCTTCATTGGTGCTACGCTCCTACTGTTCTTAGCGTGATGATATATAGCCTATAGCCTTCCTCGATAAATGAGCTATCTAACACCGAAAGAATTTTTCAAATCGGACCAGTAGATCCTGAGATTAGCGCGTTCAAACAAACAAACTCTTCAGCTTTATTATATTAGTATAGTATAGATAAAATAAATATTTGCAATCTAAGCGCAAAAATGTGTTTATTTACGACATCACATTAGAAAACTTTAAAAGTATCAGTGTTCCTCTACTATATTATGCGTGTATTATACATATAAACCTTCTTCTGGAATCACTCTATTTACTAAAGAAAACCGCATAAAAATCCGTTGCGTAGTTTTAAAGATCTAAGCATATATATAGACAGACAGCGGGAAGAGACTTTGTTTTATAATATGTAGTGATGATACGTACCTACTTGTTCAAACACAATCAACCGATCAACGAGTGAACAATATGAAACAAAGTTTTTATTGTATTTATTTTAGGCTGACGTTTTCGTATTTTTATGAGAACAACTCGAAGAATTTGTAAAGAAAAGATCGTTCTGATTCCCAAAGATAAAATCCGACATGCGAATTTCGTTGCGACCGATCCTCAAAATAAACTATGTAAGTTTACGTCGTGAGTGAATCTCGTAAATCCCCGTTATTTATACCGAAACAAAAGTTCCGTTCTAGAAAACATTATTACAAACAAACTTGATATTTCTTAACACTGAAACGTAAAATTCAAATTTGCGTGAAATAATAAATTTAATAGTTTCTCTTTAGCTTATTCATCGGTTAAAGACGCAGTTTATTTACCAACGGTGTTCGAGTTTAAGGCGTTACTTCATTTATAGCAAAGTGATGGAAATATGATAGAATCGATATAAATATGACTGGATACAGGGAAGTACACTGTTCATAACGTTACGTACTTATGACTAGTACAGGAAAATGTATACATTATGTTTACACGTATTGTAAACGATTAAAATATTGATTTTGTAGGCTAGCACTTCTTCTACAACTATTTGAAAATATGTCGAACTTATAAAAGATCAGCTTTTACAGCTAAATAATATTACTCTGAAGTAGTGTTGTATTCTTGTTCTTGTGGTGAGAAAGGTAGCTAGAGCTCCTTGGAATGGTCGGGTTGTCAACGCGTTTGGGATGCTTCTTGTATTGTAGGCTTCCACAAGCTATAGTAACCGCTAACCATCAGCTTGCTTGTCACCTCGTATAAAAAATGTTCTGTGTTCAGGAAAACGTTACGGCGCGTTACATGGGGGAGAGGGGGGGTCAACAATCTTCAAATTTGCGTTACTCGAACGCCCCCTAACACCGAATACAAAAATACAATACAATACATATAGGTATATTCAATGCAGTCGTTCGGAAGTAATACTTCTACACACATTTCGGCAATTCATTGTTATTTATATAGATATCCTCACAGAAATATTTTCTGTCATAGAGTGATAACTATAGCTGTTCCTAGGAACTTCGTAATATCAATATTATGGAAGAAAAGTTTTTATCACGCCTCAGAGATATATTTATTTTTTTCTTCAGATTAATATATTAGCTTCTATCTAGTTTCACGAGAAACTCATATGAAAGTTTCTACATAGATAATGCTCATAGTCGACAAACAACCGTGGAATAAAGCTAATATACAACTAAACCATGAATAAGGAAAAATTATCTTTATCATACAATTATAGGTACTAAAACTTTTTAAAAGTACATATATTTTAATGGTAGTATTCGTGAATAAACCACAATATTATCGCATATCAGTTTTGTTTTAGTTACACAATAGGTAAACTATATAAAACTTAATATAGTTTTCGCTATGACAGATAAACATTAGTCTATCAGTATAACTATTATAGTACCTGGGTGACCGAGCCCAGCTCGGTATTTTAATTTTATTTTATTTTTTTCGGTATTTTTATATTTTAATTTTATTTAAATAATAAATCACGAGTTAAATTAAAAAAAAAAGAAAAAAAATAATCTGGAGACTGAGATTCGAACCCGGGTCAAAACGATTTGAAATCCGTCGCTTTCCTAATTACACTATTACAGCAATATTAATAATTGGTGAAATTAAGCTTCGTATTCTAATGATATTTTTTCATTGCCTAAAAACAGGGATAAAACGACATTTTTTTAAAATGAATCCTAGCTAGATCAATTTTTCGCCCCCGAAATCCCCTGCATACTAAATTTCACGAAAATCGTTGGAGCCGATTCCGAGATTCAGAAAATATATATATATATATATACAAGAATTGCTCGTATAATTAATAATTAATTTAATAGTATAAGATTACTTCTGAATAATTTAATTTCTGATTACTAAATATTATCAGTAATTTCACAATTTATCGATTCCAATGAATTGTAAACAATTATTTAGAGTTACTATGAAATTAGTGAAATGTAAAAAAAATGTATTTTAACATGTTTTCAAATTTACCTCCGAGGAGATAAAACAAAAAACTTAAATTTTTTCGTATTTATTTCTTACATCGATATTTTCGAAAAAATATTATGTCGTAACTCAAAATCTACTTCCATATGAGAAGACTGGCATTAATATACATAGATCACTACATATTATAAAACAAAGTCGCTTCCCGCTATCTGTCTGTCTGTCTGTATGTATGCTTAAATTTTTAAAACTACGCAACGTATTTTGATGCGGTTTTCTTTAGTAGATAGAGTGATTCAAGAGGAAGGTTTTTATGTATAATACATCTATACTAATATATAAAGCTGAAGAGTTTGTTTGTTTGGTTGTTTGTTTGTTTGTTTGAACGCGGTAATCTCTGGAACTACTGGGCCGATTTGAAAAATTCTTTCACTGTTAGATAGCCCATTTATCGAGGAAGACTATAGGCTATGTATCATCACGCTAAGACCAATAGGAGCGGAGTCCACGCCGACGAAGTCGCGCGCAGAAGCTAGTGCATAATATAGTAGAGGAACACTGATAGTTTTTGCAACCGTGCGAAGCCGGGGCGGGTCGCTAGTTAATAATATAAATAAAATCAAACATGACGTGCATATGCATAATCCGTGCATAGTTAGAGGAACAACCTTTAAAATAATATATTATTTTACAAGGGCTGAATAAAACGTGGCTTAATGTTACCTTACTGCAACAATATATAATATTATATATCTAACAGATGGCCCCACGGGATTTACAATTGTACATTTAAGAGTGCGCATAATGCAAAATTACCATCTTCTATTTGTTTTGACATGAAAAGTTCCAGACCAAATCTTAAAATAAAAATATATGACAAACTACGTGATATTTGCAAGGGTTGACCCATATCAAAAACATAAAATAAGGAAATTTCCTCGATAAAATATAATCACGAAGTAACCTCTAATTTTTATATTTTTTCTATTTATACTCGATATGGTTATGACCATTATGACAAAAATTTGATAATTAATTACATTTAAATATGAGTAAAGGCTATGCCAAGGCATTTAATGTAATTACTTTTAGTTTCGGAATTATATACAAAATAACATATTTGTCGTTTTTTACATTCGTAATGCGCTCAAAACTATATCGTCTATCGCACTCTGACACGAGGCTTTGTGTATATTTTGTTTCATCGGGCGCGCGGGTGCAATCTGATTTTTTGCTCGCCTTATGCACGCTCTTAATCTTTTACTCTCCAAGCACAAGAGCATTATTTCTCGATACTTAATATTAATTTCAAAATGTTGTGAATATTATTTAGTATTCAATCCAATCTCATCATCAGATTTCAAAAACTCCTTTTGCTAAAGAAGTTCTCAGCTGTCCATTATATGAGACCAATATTTCCGATTTTCTGATGCTTTGACATACTGCAGCTCCAAAGTAATAAATAATAATCAACACGGATACAAATGCAAGATTTATTAAATATTTAAAAATAACTTGATTCTAGGATTCTAGGAAAAAAACCACCACGGAAATAAAAACTAAATTTAGTTTCCGAAAATTCGTTAATAGTAATTAACTTTAACGTTAGATAACGTTAATAGTAATTACTTATTAAAGTAGCTATTTATTTATTTATTCTTAATGTATACCGAAATACAGACACATATAAAAAAGATACAATACAATATGTACAAAGGCGATCTTATCGCTAAAGTGCAATTTCTTCCAAACAACCTTTGGGTACAGGACACGATACAGTAGCAGCGTTTAGAAGTGCACACTTTTTATGGAGAAAAAAAAAACAATAATGAATAACGTTAAATAAATTAGGTACATGTTTAATAATAAAAATACGTGGTATTATCAGAAATACGTAGATAACTCTATCCGATTAATTACATTGACATGATTAAGTTATGAGCTAATTTGGTTCATAATTGTACTCCCTTAGGTTTACGTTCTTAGGTTAACGTTCTTTATTATTTACTATTTATAGCGGTTGTGATAAACAATTTTGTGTTGTAAATAAACGTGTTTTAAGTGAAGTTGTTAAGTAAACAAAAATATCAAGTTAATTAAGTGGATTTTAATATGTTTATCTTAAAATTAACAGTCAGATTAAGATTAGATTTTACTTAGCCTTTATATTCTTAAAATAGATAAAGTTTGTGTTAATAGTGTTGGGTTCCTGTGGTGAGTAGGGTGGCCAGATCTACTGGCCGAGATTGGGGGTAGGGTCGACATCGCGCTTGCGATGCTTTTGATGTTGCAGGCGTCTACAAGCTATGGTAATCGCTTACCATTAGGTGAGCCGTACGTAAGTTGTATTAAAAAAAAGTATTATAAAGAGTCTCCATTCCAAATCAGTTGTAGTCTTCTAATAATCATAATAAATTGATTAAAGAGTAATATAATAATCATTTTTAAAATAACGGTCCAAAAGACATTTTCAAGCCTACTTGATTTTTGAAGATAACGCCATTTTGTGACCATTTAATTTTGTATTAGTTAGCCAAATATATTTGATATAATTTTCGGACTGACAGGCATTTAAATATTGATATCCTGTGTCAATATTTAAGGTCAGTTTCAATTTTAACCCTTATCAAACTAGACAACACAATGTGACACGTCAAGCATTCGAACTTAGCATTACGCAACATGTCGCTAGTTCCTTATCGCTATTGCAGATAAAGTGCTTATGACGTGAACTATTATTTATTTACCAAGTGATAATTAGTATGCTTATAGATTAAGCTAAGGCCTCTTCCTCCATAAAGGAGAAGGATTACTCTACTGTTTGTTAGCGAATAAAATCCTAGTCATGAGTAACGATTACTATTAGGTGTATATGATAACAACCGAAATCGACAGATCTGCGAGTTCTTCTAGTTGTTGGAAAGCTTAAAAGAACATAGACAAAAACCACAAACAAAAATGTTTACATAGTTACAAATACAAAACTAAACGCACCACAACACTAGAACGATTTTTGTAACAAATTAAAAATTATTTCAAATGATATTATCTAGAGACATACATACATATTTATAGAATGAAAAGTTTTTGAGAACATTATCACTGTTTAGAATATTCATTTAACCACAACCCATGGGAGAGTAGTAGCCGTAAATGAGGATAAAACCGCACGGATTTGTACGGTATGAGATGATTTTGGACGCATACACGCATCCATCCTATCCTCTATAAGCCCATTGTACTCTTTCATTGTTAGTTGTGTACGAAACATGAATGGTTTATGAAGCGTGAAACTCCACTGATGATTCAGTTCTATGATATTTATTTTATGAATATTTTTACTTTATTAATTGTGTTTGTTTACTTTAAGATATAAAACACCACAAAAGTTCGTAGTAAAATATTTTTTTATCAATTGTTAGCCTTTTAAAAACCACGTGCTAACATACCGTACGTGTTCAATAATCACGTTCCGTAATATATATTGTATATTTGTTTTGTGAATTATCTTACAGATTGTTATTGTCATATAAATTATTTTATTTAACGAGCAATGTTACCATAAATTCAAGGGAAAGTAGTATTTTGATCTTCTATTTTCGAGTAAATCATTTTATTTCGCCTAGCAGGATATTTATCCACTAACGAGCAAAAACACAAAACGGTACGTTTATAACATTTCTTTATTTTTGCTACAAAGTCCTAAAAGACTTCGTAGGTACCTACAGTAGTACTACAAATGTAATTTTTTTTTTTCGTTATTCTAATTATTTTTGCTTTAAATAAAGTTATTGATGAAGATTATATATATAAACTATCCGAGTTGTAAGATTGTTTGCCGGCTTATAGTCGTATTTAAAAAAATTGCTAATGTTCCTCGCACACATGTCAATATCTCAACAAGCCAGTGTCGGTTACTCAAAATTAGTAATCTTCATTTGTATCTAACATTGGCTTCGAAACTGATGTAGAAACATATTTACGACATCATTATCAGACTGTTCTTTTACGTTATACCAATTTACTATTAGCGGGTAAACTACAGAAGACGCTTCACCATTTAAAAAATATAATATAATATAATATAAATCAGTTGCTTTCTTAAATCGTCTAATAAACTATACGATATATCCTGTCTGTCTGATGATATTGTTGCAAACTGGTGAATATATTATGTACTAGCGACCCGCCCCGGTTTCGCACGGTTGCAAAAATGATCAGTGTTCCTCTACTATATTATGCATGTATTATACATATAAACCTTCTCCTTGAATCACTCCATCTATTAAAAAAACTGCATCAAAATCCGTTGCGTAGTTTTTGATATCTAAGCATACATACAGACAGACAGACAGCGGGAAGCGACTTTGTTTTATATATGTAGTGAAGAAGTTTAAACAAACTGTTCTATAACAATGTAATAAATTTCATAAATATAAATTAATCTTTGTTAATTTTATGACATTTTAGTAAATTTTTTTTAATACGGAACAAATACGGTACACATTTACTTTTAAAATTAATTAAAAATAACTGCTCAATTAAATGTTTGTAAAAAATATAAAACAAAATCACGATTCCTTATTTGAAACTTTCATACTTTCCTTGTTGTTTGAAAACATTCTTTGTAAAACTTGACTTAAGACTCAAAACCTGTTTTGTCTTCAGTTTCTATTTAATTAGTACCTACTGCATTTTTAGATTGCGAAAAAATCTCCGCTATACTTTAAACTAAATATAAAAGGAATTTTTTGGACATGTATTCTAAATTCGAAATTTGGACGTACATTAAAGCAACAAAATAAAAGAGTTTGTTACTTTGTTCATGGTAACTGAATGTTTACGTATTCATTATATCTCGTTTTGTGCGTTATTTGTGTTATTACAAATGTAATTTTTCTACTATACTGCGGATAATAAAATACGAGGTAAACAAAAGGTCTCTCTTGTTTCACCTCGACTCTCAACACGAGTAATCAACTCCCCTTTGTCATACTCCGACGTATCCGACCTCTGGGAAAGGAATTAATCGCGCAGCTTGGATAAAATAATACAACTCTTTTTATATTACGTTGTATTTGTTTCGAGCTTATAACAACTCTTTTACTATATTAAATTTAAAAAAAAATTATGTACAATGTTAGTGATTTTATTTGTAAGTTCATCGTGATTGTTACACGATTTATTTATTTTTTAAATACAATGTAACTACGTAATATAATTACTTAGTATATTTTTAAGAAACTTAAAATAAGAGAGTAATTTGCGTAACAAATAGCAAATCAATTGAAAAATATTAAAAAATACACTAAACAAATACGTTTCTGGACGTTAATAGTTAATTAAAGAATTTAGGTGCCTTCTTGATGAAACCGAAATTAGAGGCTACAAATTTAGATCAATTTAATGACATATTCGTGTATTTGAAGTCGACGTGTGCGTATTTACGCAAATAGATAAAATATCACAATTCAAGTTATAGATTGGTAATAAAAATCGTTTTCCAAATGTGGAATAATGATTAGGGATGAATGACATAAGATAGATACTAATTTCGATTTTAAAAGCTTAAAGTTATAAATATCTATTCACAAATTTTGTCGACAATGTTACTACAAATTAAGTACATTTTATTTGTTAAAAATGGCATAAAAAATATACAAAAACTAGCTGCGCCATTTGGTTTCACCCGCGTAATATCCGATCTCGTGGGAATGTCAAGATAAAAAGTAGCCTATGTTTTATTCTAGATCTCCAACTATCTACGTGTCGAGTTTCATTAAAATCAACTCAGCGGTTTTTGCGTGAAAGAGTAACAAACATACCTACACATATCCGTCCTCACAAACTGGCATTTACAATATTAGTAGGATAAGACATAAACGCAAATCTGTTACAAAAATTAATTAATATGCAAAAGGAATCCCTAGTCCCTAATAATATTATAAATCAATGTGAATGTAAGTTTGTTTGACGTCGGTTAAAACTACATAACCGATCATCATGGAACTTTGTAAACATATTCTTGGAGATATTAGAAGTAACATAAGATACATTTTACTAAAAAAAAATCAATGCGAGCGAAGCCGCCGGTAAAAGCTAGTTAGTTAAAAACTTCGTGAATATATAAAAAGACAATGAAATGTGTATCTTACCTGCAACAGCTAATTGCATGATGAAAAAGTTCATTCTGCTTTTCCTAGCGTTTGTGCACAGTAAGGCGGCAATGACTGACGCATTCAGGACTACGATCAGAACGAAGAGTACCCACATCACTGTGAACTGGACCGTCTGAAACGAAGCAAGTTACCATTAGATTCCTCAAGTATTACAATATCTTATTATACTTATCTTAAGGTTAGAAATGAAACTACTTTGTAAGGTATCTTCCTGTACTTTCACATTTTCACGCCAACAAAACCGTCATGTACCGGTAACCGCTATTCTAATACCTACGTCTCTTTGCTCCCTTCTCAGGTTTTTAAATGACTACAAAAAAGAGGAACTTTTCAATTCGATAGTATTCTTTGACATGACAACGTCTAATAAATCGATGAACGCCGGCTGCATGCACGAAAAAGGATGAATCATTGAAGCGTTACGCTCATTGTCCCGTTACCTTCATTGTACGCTTGCGCCGCATCTATCTCTCTTCCGCGCGATTGGCCTAAGCATCCAAGGAAATGTTTTGTTATGACGTTGTCACGTTAAACTATCGTCCGTAAACCAACTTTAGAGACAACCATTTTTTTTTTGTAGTTGTGTTTTACCCCATAACTTTTTTATGGGTGTACCGATATTGGTGATCCTTAATTTAATCATAACCTGGTGCTTGGCATGTTATCCTGTTTAAATTTGATCGAAATATGATTAGTAGGTACTTCTTGAGTTATTCGTAATAATGCTTATTTAAATGATTTTTTTACTACGTACATTGTATTACTTATCGATGTAAATTGAAGACTTTATTATTATTATATGTTTTAAACAGAGGTGTTGCTAGATTTTATTTTGAGTGATGTGAATTGATTGTGTGATCTTATTTTATCAGTAAACTTGCATAATTACCATATGTATAATACTTATATTTTAACTAGATTTTCACTAACTTTATCAAATATCGACTACCTCAATGTAAGATTGTCATTTTCAGTGGAGACTGTATCACAAAATCTTTAAAAAAGTTCAATGTATTAACAAAATAAACTAAATAACAATCCGAGGCTGGTAAATGATGTATTTTATATCTTACCAAAAAAAAAACCAATTGGTGCCGTGGGACACAAGATAGGAACGAAGTTCTATTCAAGGTATAAAGATAATAATAAATTATTCGGGTATACATTTTTTATTATCATTTTCTTATCAATAAAAATAAAAAACACTACTTTACAATATTATTTTAACACCTTTATTTTATTTACAATGATTTATAAAAATATATAATAATTATTATCGAATGATAAATAGCAAACTGCAATAATAATTACAGTCACCACGTAGACTATACATTAGACACTGTATAGCCATCATACATAGACAATACATAAAAATCTTACGCTTTTTTAACCGGACGTTGTTTTTTTTAAGGAGCTTTGTTCCAAAAACCAAAGAAATATTATAAATAATATAAACATATATTTACAAACAAACATTTTTAAATTCATCCTTATTTAAGACGTCTGTTAGTATAATACTACTCGATATTTTATAGTAATGTTAATTCAACTAGAAGCAGATGTAAAGATACGTAGTATTAACACCGATCACTAACATATACAAAGGGGAAGGTTCTAGATTTGTCATTTAGGTCTTTGAAGTAGTTCCAATGAATCTAATAACATTAGCACTAAAACGTAGAGGAAACGTGGAGTAAATTTAATAATAGAGACATTAGATGAAACTCCTCAAGTTTAAAGCAGCTAAATCGTTTGATCTTGTTTTAATTACCGTAAGACTTAGTTAGGTCCTTCTGTCTGTTACGAATTCGAATAAAACTATAAAGGAATAGCAAAATAAATTGAAAGTTACACGCACGGTAACTGTTAAGAATTGAGCTCATTTATAAACATTATACACAATACTAGTAGTAAATATATGCAGGAGTAAGTATATTTTTATTGTTATATATAAAACTAGCTTCTGCGCGCGACTTCGTCAGCGTGGACTCCGCTCCTATTGGTCTTAGCGTGATGATACATAGCCTATAGCCTTCCTCGATAAATGGGCTATCTAACACTAAAATAATTTTTCAAATCGGCCCAGTAGTTCCAGAGATTACCGCGTTCAAACAAACAAACAAACAAATAAACAAACTCTTCAGCAGTTCAGCTTTATTATATTAGTATAGATATAAATCATTACATGCAACGAATGAATGATGCTAATATAGCACAAAGTATTTCACCATTGTCGTGTGCAAAAGAAAAAAAAGAACGTAAAATAACGTTAAAGGAACCTATCGACATTATATTTATATATTGATAATGAAGTAGATAAGTATGTACGTAAACAACTCGCAAGAATCAGATAATTAATATTTAAAAGCTCTTGAAATAAAACACAGAAAACAAACTGAACAACTAAGTGCACAGCTTCATAAATTCAGATAATAATTTAATCGAACAAACTTGTCAAGTGGTAGATATATAGATATTATAGAATAGAAACCAATTTGGCTAAAATCCACACAAGCACTTAAAATTTTACTGCGCACTTTGCTTCCTACCTACCTAACTACCTAACACTTGTTTGTCTAAAAGATATTATGTATGGAATTGATGAAAGTAATTTAATAAAATGTTATTGAAATAATTAAAAAAAATATAGTTTAAAAAACTAAAAAAACACGCTTTAATAGCAATCGAATTAAAAAGTATTTTTTTTTTGTTATCCTGATGATCCTAGTCAGGACTTTAACATAAACTTATGAGATTATTGTATTGTCATCGGCCCTTGACCCCTGTGCAAATTTCCAAGTTAATCAGACTCCTAGAAGTCGGTGAAAATGAAGTTCAAAGATTCTTTTACATACATACATACATACATACAGGTCAAGCTAATAAAAGCGTGTTAAAAATTGCGTGCGTACAAAGTACACATGTCAGAAGTAAAATTTTTTAGCAAACTAGTTTAAAATAATTTTAATTAAAAAAACAACATTAAAATACAAACTAATTTAAAAAAAAACAAAGAGCCAACGTCACGCGGTGTTCCCAGGCGGTGACCCATCCAAGTACTGACCGTCCCTGACGCTGCCGCGTTACCGGTCGCTCAAATTTTACCCCTCATGCACCTAAAGAAGTTTCACTTCAAAAATAAAATTATTCATTTAGAAGTTCAAGATTTTGGTAAACGAATGATCAGCTTTTGTTTTATTTCTAACAACCATTTTTAATATCTATCTATCAGTGGTTTTACCTGCTGTATATAAAGTTTTATTTTCAATGCATAAAGTTTTATTTGATACATCATGGTTGCTATACGTGTACTATTTTACGTGTAAGTACCATTCTTTACTAAATTTGTTATATTATCATGACCTTTAATTATAAAAATATTTGAATTTATAATTATAATAAACTAACGCCTCACCCCGGCTACGCACGGGTATTTAAAAAAAAAGATACAAAATTAATGAATAAAAAAATTATAATAATTATAGCCTATGTTACTCGGGGATAATGTAGCCTCCCACCAGTGAGAGAATTTTTCAAATCGGTTCAGTAGTTTCGGAGCCTATTCAATGCAAACAAAAAATAAAAAATCTTTCCTCTTTATAATATTAAGTATAGATTATGTTTAAAGCATTATGCAAACAAGGCTGCAGGGCTGTTTAAACAGATAAATAGTCAGTTTTATGTTATAAATAACAATAAAACGTGATCATTCAATGAACAGTTCGGTAATATTCAATCACATCAATACTTCAACTCAAATGGCACGCGGTGATATAAATTTAAACGTATTGACAGTGGCTTCAGTTGACAAACGATTTGAGCTTGCCAAGTATTCCATGCTGAACGTTTGTGCACGAGACAGAAAAATAAAAGACCGATTTTGTTTTTCCTTTATTTTTTTCACTGTTAAATTTATACTTTTATGAAAAAAAAAGACTAAGTTATTGGCATGCGAATGAGTAATATTGTGTAATATTAATTATACTTATGTATCATGAAATCGATTTATAAGGAGACCGAATTTCTAGCACAGCGATAAACGTTGATATTAAAAAATATTCTCATTAATTATAAATACCGTTATCTAGATATGCTACACATATAACATTAAAAGCATACAACATTTTGGATAAAAGTAGCTGATAAGCTATCACGTCAACGCAGTGTTACGAAAATGTCCATTACAGAATTGAATCCTTTCAGCCGTTATGGCCCTAATCCCCATAAACATGTGGGCGGAAATCATTGACTTTACGCGTTATTTACAAATGGATAGTAAAATCATTATTTCGTATTATTACTGTAAATCTATTTTACACACCTGCAATAAGATCGGATATACTTTCTTTACCGATGTTTTCGGATTTGACAGCTGAAAATTACTAAATAAACAATTATGAAACAGGTAGGTATGTAAGTTGTTTAAACGATTTATAAGAATTAATCTTTCAAATAAATAAATTTTGATAAAATGGATGGGCGAAGATAAATAAATGTTTTTTTTTTTTTTCAAGTAAATATCGATTGTAATAAATTTCGTATGAAGACAGTTGGGGATATTCATTCGTAGCTAGGGAGCGATAGTACAACAAAACAAAACAACAAGCTTACTTTCTATCCTGAAATTCGTACAAAATTACATGAGTAAAATCGTGAAGTTCAAATTTTTTCTCTAATATTATTGCACGAAAAAAGTCTTACCTAAGCCTTAAAAGGGTATTAGTAAGGTAAAAAATATAATTGTCTTTAGCATTAAAAACTGTACCTCTGTGGATTTACCTGTTAAAAAGTGCCTTATTTTTTATTAAAAAGGAATTTAATTTATATTCGTTTAAAAAATCTTCGTCTTCATTCAATTTAGGTTTTAAGTATCAATACAAAATATTTATTTTCACACAATGATTTTTTGTAGTATCCGTGTGTAGAAATTTCCAATTTTAATGTTCATGTTTTAGAATGTTTATGTATAATTATAATAACAACATAATATGTCTGTCTATAATGACGATCTGGACGGAAACACGTATATCCGTTACAAAGCCAGCAGTTTATTTGTTAAAACTCTGGCTGTGTTACGAAACAAAATATTATACTACTCATCATCAGTAATGTTCAGATTGTAAACTAAACTGTTTCTATTGAAATTTTAAAAAACTGTAACATCGTTATAATAGACTTGTAACGAATGGCACCAATTTTATATAATGGTTACTGCACTTAACTACTAGACACTTTAGTATCTGTTTAGTTATACATATATACTGTGTTGGTCATAATAATATTGCTATAAAATTTTATTTTAGTTATAAATATTACCTAATGTATGTATATTTCTGTTTGTTACACAATGTTTGTTTTAAACTTTCATAGTCCGTTATGAATAGTAATAAATATAATAACTATAAAATTAATACAATTTCCCGTGCATAAATGTTTTAACAAAGTTTAATAAACGTATGTGTCTGTACCCTAAACTTTTGCTCTCAAATGCAAACTAATGAAATTGTGCGTGGTTTAATCTAAGCGGACGGTAAATATGAAATTTCTAGGCTAATTGCGCAAGCTTTGTGATGAAAAACAGTAAAGGAATGTTTTTTATTACGGAGATTTTTTTTATGTTACCGACATGATTTCATACTGTCCAAAAGCAAGTCTTTGATTATCGAGCTCTAATTAATTGCAATACACTTATTTTTAAATACAAAAAAGCTGTCAAGCCAACAATCCACAAACTTTTCTAATAAATGAAGCATCAAAGAAGGTAAACAAGGCATCTGTGGTGTGGTGTACCTACGTGTATATAAATATTTTATTTTAGGATAATATCAAACCTCATTTTGTTTTTAAATTTTTATAAAAATAATTTTTGATTAAATGTTAAAAATTTATATTTTACATTTATTCATTACTGTTTATAATTTTCCTAAGGGCATATTACTTTTTGGTATTTTTCTTCTAAATTAAAAACTTAGTGAAAATTTTAAGGATGATATAATCTTATACTATTAAACGAGCAATTCTTGTATATATATATATATATATACTAGCCGACCCGTGCCCACTTCGTTGCGCATTAATTATTTTTAATAATTACTTCTAACGACGATATCTCAAAAACTATTCATCTGATTGATATAGAGTAAAGGGCAATTTTAATCTACATTAAATTCTTAAGCTAACCAACATATTTATTTGGATAAGGATTAATACTGAACTAAAGAAAATAGCTTTGAAAATAACGTAATGTTTTTAATTACAAATTTGAACATAAAAGTGGTTATTGTAAGTCAACCGTAAGAGATAGAGATATGCTATCGCGGACTTTTTTGTAGCATTTTTATAGATTTTGAATTCGCTAGTACATTACTTAACTATATCTTTGCTAGTTTACGCGGCGTTCGCGAGGAAAGGTCCCCGTTGGCGAGATTTTTTGCGACCTCTTCAACATTTATCGCCGTATTTCTGCTAATTTACATAAAAGCATAAGAAATTATATACCTAAACCTTCCTCAAGAATCACTCTTTCTATTGTTGAAAACCGTGTAAAAATCCGTTCAGTAGTTTTCGAGTTTATCGCGTTCAGACAGACAGACAGGAGGACAGAAAGACGCGGCCGGGGGACTTATTTTTATAATAAGTATAGATATTTTTATAATAAGTATATAGATATATATATATATATATATATATTTTCTGAATCTCGGAATCGGCTCCAACGATTTTCGTGAAATTTAGTATGCAGGGGATTTAGGGGGTGAAAAATTGATCTAGCTAGGATTCATTTAAAAAAAATGTCGTTTTATCCCTGTTTTTAGGCAATGAAAAAATATCATTAGAATACGAAGCTTAATTTCATCATTATTAATATAGCTGTAACAGCGTAATTAGGAAAGCGACGGATTTCAAATCGTTTTGACCCGGGTTCGAAACTCAGTCTCCAGATTACTTTTTTTTTCTTTTTTTTTTAAATTTCACTCGTGATTTATTATTTAAATAAAATTAAAATATAAAAATACCGAAAAAAAAAACAAAAAAAAAAATACCGAGCTGGGCTTGGTCACCCAGGTACTAATAGTTTATACAGTAACAATGTGATATGTTAATTTTTGGGTGGATATTATTGAAGATACAACAACAAAGATATTGGTAATATAGCGTCTGGATGTAGTGAATATATTGCTTGTATGAGATTTCTTAATTAACAATTTCCATTGGTCATAAGGCCTTGTATCTAGCTTAATAACCGAAAGTACTACTTCATGAAGTTGTATTAAGTTAGTCGTATGTCGAACAAACAACATAGTGCGAAATTATTTGTATTATGTATGCCATATTATCAGTATTTCCTTGCTAGACAGGAGTTGTCTGTTAGAAATCATTGTCAGTTATAAGACCACAATTGCACTGCGTTGGCTTTCCTATCATTTTTCTTTTACGCAGTATTAAAGTTTGCCAGTTAACATAATTATATTCCACCACTACAGCCTATCACAGTCCACTGTTGGACATAGGCCTCCACAAGTTCGGGCCCGACATTATGACGCGAACTCATGTGTTTTGCCCATAGTCACCACGCTGGGCAGGCGGGTTGGTGACCGCAGGGCTGGCTTTGTCGCACCGAAGACGCTGCTGCCCATCTTTGGCCTGTGTATTTCAAAGCCAGCATGGATGGTTATCCCGCCATCCGTCGGCTTTTTAAGTTCCACGGTGGTACTGTGTTATCCCTTAGTCGCCTCTTACGACACCCACGGGAAGAGAGGGGGTGGCTACATTCTTTAGTGCCGTAGCCACACAGCACATATATTCAATAGTGTCAAAATATAAATTTATTTGAAACGATCTGAATTATAAAAAAAAAAAATACTTAAATTATTTCACCCACATAGTGCTGTAGTTAAAACAAAAAACACTCAACACTTATTGTTTTGTAGCGCCGCCTAAACTCCGAAAAAATGACATTTTATTATTATGCTTTGAAAATGACAGCGTATTTATATCAATTTTCATGCCAAAAATAACTTTTTAGCAACACAGAGACCTCGTATATAAACTGTCAGTCCCCATTTCACACCAGTAAGGATGGTACTTGCAAACGCACTGTTTTATTTTGTTATTTATTTCTAACCCAAATCCTAAGAATAAATAATATATTAAATAGTAGCACTACGAAATTTCATTTATTATTTCACCAAATTTTGAGTGCTTAATTTTGAAAACTATTGTGGGTCAGGCTTGTTAATTTGTAACAAACCTTCATATACCATTTAATTTATCCGGACTTTTAACATCCCCTTAAACTTGTTGTCATAATAAGTACCTACTGCCCTAATTGTGCATGTTGGTCAGTGTCGGTATCTGTAAATGTGTCCGTAATAGCTAAGGGATTTATTTCAAGCAGTAGATAGTTTGGGTACTTTATTAACCAAATTGAAAAAAGACTTCTCAAATCGATTTTTTTGTGTGTGGACTACCTCATTTTTTTACTGGGTGTGCCGATTATGATGATTCCTTTTTTAACCGAAAGCCGGTGATTGTTATAACTACCTATATAGGTACTACCTATTATGAAGATATCTTCGATAGTCACATTAAGTGTATTATGTGTAAGAGATTCTTACTTGATCGACTATTTTTATAAATATAATTATGTCGCCTACCTTTTAGTGAACATCTTAATCCCAGAAAACTAGCGCACACAGTACACTACTCGTAGGCCTTTTTTTTATATCGCAGGGTAACCCATTTACGGGTGATATCCAGGACGCCCGGGTAGGCAGTCCTAGACCGTATGTCGGACTCAGCACTTGGGGGTGCCACTACCGCACTAAACCCCCTGCGGGAGCCTTCAGCCGCTTTAATTGGAGGGTCCCGGATCTGCAGGCAACAGGATCCCTCCAGCGACAGGCTGGCCTCGGCGAAAAGGCCAGACTTCTCCTCCATGGGAACTGTCCGGCTCACCTCTGAACAGTCCCGACGACGCCGTGTCTAGCAGGCCCGGGTTCCCATCCCGGCCCGACACGGGCACAGGGGCGTTACTGGAAGCGCATTAAGTAGCGCCTCCTACGCACCCCCATTCGTCGCCCGCGGGTGGAAGCCACGTCGGCGGCCTCCTCTCTCACCCGCTCGTCAGCCTCCTTCTGGGACATAACTGTCTCGATGAAGGAGACCATCGCCTTCCAGGACTCGTCGTTGCCGAGCATCGCGGTGATGACGCTCGGGAGTGACAAGTCCCCTCCGAGGACTGTCGTCAGATCGCGACGCAGCGCCGCCCATCTCGGGCACACCTCGAGGGTATGCTGGGCAGTGTCCACCACCGCACCACAATCGTGACATTCAGTCGTCGGCTCCCTTTGGGCCGTCCGACACAGGTAGTCACCAAAGCAACCGTGCCCGGTGAGAACCTGCGTCAGACGGAAGGTGACACTACTCGTAGGCCTACACTAAGGCCTCAATATTTTTTATCGCATTTGTTTTTTCCGATTGTACTAGGTAACCGCTGCCACATGTTAATGTACAACTTACATAATGATTTTTAATATCTTAGTTGGTGTAGTTATAAGACTGTAAAGTCCAACAATCTGTTAATAATGATATAGACTATACTAAATAATTGCTTTTTATTGAGTCTAATAGTTTTTTATTCGCTTAAGTACTTACGTCATAAAAATAGTAGATATTGAGGTTGTTTTCCGTTCCATTTTTCCAGAAACTGTGATTAGTTGGGAAGGTGGTGTAAGGGGAAGTTGTGGTCACTTCCCCTATCTCCTCTACGATAAGATCTGGATCCATGGTTCTGAAACAATTAAAAAAATTAAATAAATTGTGTTTGCTCGCAAACGAAAAAAAACCGACTTCGATTACATCGACAAGTAATACAACGTAATAAGATGAAAAAATGTCCAAGTAAATACGCGCTATTAAAGATTACTCAAAAAGTTGTAATCAGATCTCGATCTAATTTCACGAAGACTACATGACAAGTATTAGCTTTCGATTAACGTAAGAATCATTAAAATCGGTACACCGAGGAGAAAGTTATGTGGTATAATACAACGTAGGTCGACGAAAAATTACTCAAGTAAATACGCATTATTAGATATAACTCTAAAAGTACTTGTCGGATCTCAATTAAATTAAAATGGGACCACATGACACGCAACACCTTTCAATTAAAATAAAATTGATCGAAATCGGTTCACCCAGTCAAAAGTTCTGAGCTAGCATACATAAAAAAAAAATACAGTCGAATTGAGAACCTCCTCCTTTTTTGGAAGTCGGTTAAAAATAGTAAGCGATATATACGTTTTATAGCTTAATTATGAACATTGTGATACAATTGAAAAATTATAAATACAATAATGTGACAATTACCTACTCTCTGTATAAAAATACGCAAAAATTGTTTATGTTGCAAAAATATACTGATGAAGACCATAAAACAAATTTGAATTTAACGTAACCGTAAAACATTGTAAAGTTCAAAATCAGTTCAGAATAAAGTATATTATTTTGGTTTTGATTGATAATAATATAAGATAGATATGAAGATATTGCCTTATAGATAATTGTGTTTGCTCGCAAACGAAAAAGAATTGACTTCAATTACATCGACAAGTAATACAACGTAATAAGACGAAAAAATAGTCAAGTAAATACGCTCTATTAAAGATTACTCAAAAAGTTGTAATCAGATCTCGAAATTTAAATGGAACCACATGACACGCAACACCTTTCAATTAAAACAAAATTGATCGAAATCGGTCCACCCAGTCAAAAGTTCTGAGTTAACACACATAAAAAAATACAACCGAATTGTGAACCTCTTTCTTTTTTTGAAGTCGGTTAATTACTGAAACCGAAAATATTTAATCTCCATTTTTTACTTACCTATAAGAATATGCATATTTTATTGTCTAAGTATATCAAATAAAAACAAATTTTACACAGAGTTTTTACTGTCCTAAAATTGGACAAATGGACCACATCCGTTTTTTTTATTGCCCTCTAAAAATACAGCAATAGAACTCCTAAAAGATTGTTTATTTGTGAAATGTATATTATATTATTGTGTAATGGATTACCTTTATTTACACGATTATAAATTGCACTTCAAATCGTGCATCTGATATAAAAAACCGAATATCATCAGAGTGAACAATCAGGTTGAAATAATAACCTGATATATTATATACAGAGACAAGCATGTCCACGTCACGTACACACCTTTTTACCTTCCTCAAAAGATAGGATGGTAATGTAAATACAATTTTTTGAAATAGGCCTTAAGATTCCGTGATTAGCACGTTCATACAACTGCTTCCCTCGCTTTTTCTTAATGTATATAGGTACTCTTTCGCGTAACATTATAACCGTAGTTTCTTGTTAAGTATTTGCCTAAATTTCATGATAGAAATCGAGTTTTGGTGTCCATTAAATGGCCAAGTTACGAGTATGTTAACTTTATTTGTGTGAACTTAGTACTCGACTACGAGACGTGTTTTTAGGTTTCTTTCAAAAGGTCTTGGCTATTGATAAGTTCATAAAGATAACGCAATAAAATATTTTTCCAAATAGAATCAATACTTTAAAAATAGCTTTATGTATGTACAAGTACGTTTATATAAAAAAAATGTTTTAAACAATACACTCACAAGAGAAAGAATGTCACTTCTTGACTAGAAAAGTAAAATAAACAGTATTATTTACAAGTAACGTATGATACAATATTGAGGGTAGTTACATTTTTTTATTTTTTTATTTTTTTTTTTTTATTTTAAAAACCAACAGCGTTACAATTCGTATATGTATAAAATTTAATATAATATTAACAATAATAAGGCCAATAATAGGTTTTCCTATCTATACATCTTAGTACTGTCACAAAAGGGATGTATTGAAAGCCGATATTAAAATTACGTTAGAAACAAAACTAAAAAAAAATTAAAGTTAATAGGATAGTAACATTAGTAACATAAAAAACACGCGACCCATCACATTAAACATTACAGACTATCAACAAGACGTAGAATAAGTACAGAGAGTCCAAACGTATGCAAATAGTAGCCATTATAACATAATTTTTAAATTTAATTACAAACAGACACTCTAATTTTATTTATGTGTATAGATAATAAAACTTTATATTGTTATATAACAAACACAACAACATAAACATGCAGACCTATAACTTTGTATGTACCTAATTACATTTATTTCACTTGTAATGATTGCTTATGAGTTCCTAATTTACTTTTTTTAAAACTTCAATTAAGCTATTTTTTAACTGAGTTTTTGAGTTTACAAATAGATCTATGTCTCCAGGCATATCATTAAACAGACGCGGCAGTCTAGACAGAACAGAATTGGCTGAGTAATTAGTGCTACATTTTGTAATATATAGGAGTGGTGTATGTCGGGTACGACGCTTGGGCGTACAGTATGATATTGCACCTACAAGCTCAGGACAATCAACGCGGCCATGGACTATGTCATATAATAAAGAAAGACTAAGTATTTTGCGTCGTTCCTCCAATGTCAGAAGGTTATTTAGATGGCAATCTTTGAAATAAGATAGTGAAGGTTGTCGACTTCGGTAAAGAATATGTTTGATAATTTTTTTTTGGACCCTTTCTAGACGATCTATATAAATGTTATATTCTGCCCCCGATAGTTAAAAAGACGCATCTAACATTTTTGCCGAAATTGAGTTATATATATTGCCGGAATCAGGAAAAAAAGGCGCATCTGATAGTAATTTTCTTATTTTGTTATCTCACCCCGTTACAGATTTATCATAACGAATATGGGCGCAATTATAAACTTTTTTCTATTAGTCAGAAGATGAAAAGACGGATTTCGTTAAAACTTAATTGAAAAGGCACATTTACGTAGAAACGCCATTTAGTTTTATAATATTCTTCTAAGTTCGGAAGTTGAAAAGGCACATGTTTCAAATAGGAAATTGATTAGACGCAACTGACCATATGCGTCTTTGATAGTAGTTACAAAATTCATGCACACTAAGAAGAAAAGTCATCATCTGTCACAAGCGCCCTTTCAACCTCGTACATCAAATTTTTTTCGAACGCATTTGGTACATACGTCTTTGGCCATTCTAGAAATAGCCTAACTTTTAAGTAGTGCGTAATTGAAAAGGCGTAAATGTGTAATAGCGCCCTTTCAATATAGCACCACAAACATTAAGGTGCGGGGGTTAGACAAAATATGTACAGCAAAAGACCAGTTGCGCCCAAGTGGCTAAGCAGGCAGGACGTCGTTATCTAGCGCGCTCTCTGTGTTCTGATGGTGACTTGTTAAGGGTAAGAGTAATATAATATTATTTTACTTCAGTTGGTCAGTCAGTTCAGCCTATTGCAGTCCACTGCGTTTGCCAAGACGCGGTCTCCACTCCAGGACACGTCTGCTCCGATGGACCGATGTCCTTTCGACATAGATGACCAGCCCACTGCCACTTACACTGCTTACTTTCGTTCTCTAGCGAATAATCTCATTTGTAATTCTATCTTTGAGAGAAATCACAAGCATAGCCCGTTCCATTGCACGTTGAGTGACTTGTGGATCAGTCCCTTTGTCAGTATCCACGTTTCGGCTCCGTAGTTTAGAACAGGCAGGACGCATTGCTCAAAGACTTGTCTTCAAGCATTGCGGAATCTTTGAAGTGAAGACTCGACAAAGCCTGCCAAACGCCGACCAGCCCAACCTAATCCTCCTATCGGCCTCCTTTTCGAAGTTGTTGCAGCCCAGTTTTATGGTATGGCCTAGGTAAACATAATCGTGAACAACTTCGAGAAGCGTACCATCGACCGATACCGGTCACGGTATGACTTGGTTGTTAAACATAACTTTCGTTTTGTCCAAGTTCATACCGAGACCGACCCGTCGGGAGGACTCGTTTAGGCTGGCCAAAATTTATCCCAGCTCATCCAACGTCTCCACAAAGATGACGATATTACCGGCGAAACGAAGGTGAGAGATGTATTCGCCGTTGACGTTGATGCCTCGTTCCCCCTAATGGAACCTAACCAAGGTCTTAAAGACATCCTCCAGCGCAGTCGTAAACAGTTTCGGTGATATTACTCCTCCCTGTCTTACCCTACGCCGGAGAAAAATGGGTCTTGTTCTCTGGTCTTGGATATGAACGGTCATCGTCACCGATATATCGCTAGTCGATATGACATCTCTGCAGAGAGTCCAGGACAGCCCAAGTCTCGACAGAGTCGAAGGTTTTCTCGAAGTCCACAAATGCCATAAACAGCGGCTGATTATATTCTTCTATCTTTTGAATAATCTGCCGAACAGTATGGATGCGGTCGACGGTTCTGTAGCCATTTCGGAACCCATTATTTTACTTGCATTTATAAAAATATATGTTATTATTATTTGTTTACCTGTTATATGTTTAAACGCAATTAGCTAGAGCTCACAATTACCTAGTGGTTATAATAATAAAAACTCTTTATTGTACACAAAAAATAAGCAAAATTACAAAAATAAAAACAGGATATAAGTACAAAAGGCGACCTTATCTATAACATTTGAACGAAAGTTTTATTCATAATTAATTTTTAAATATTACGATACAAAATTAGAAGAGCGCAAAAGAAATAAAAAAGAATTAAAAAATAACTTCAAATATTACCTGAAACAGGGTTGTGATGAAAGTTGTAAAAAAAGATGCAACGCGAAAACTTCTTCAGATCATAGAGTGACATTAAATAAGCAATTTCGTAAATTCAGTTACAAAGAACAGTATGTATATTTATATAGCCAACAATACTTCTCAAGCGACACCAGCAAGACATACACAAATTAAAAACACGTACTCAAAAAAATCAACCGTGAAAAAACTATAATATATTTTTTAAATGATAAAAATGGAGAGAAAATTAATGTACATGTAAAATTATGTAGTAATAAGTACATAGTAAAATATCTTACGCTTAATTGAAAGGGCGCAAATGGTTATTTGCGCCCTTTCAATTAAGCGTAAGACATTTTACTCGATTTTTTTTGCTAAGATGAAAAGGATTTTATGAAAAAACTAATTAAATTAAATGTAAATTGTTATTTCTAGTTAATAGAAATCAAAGATGAATACGTCGGCCATCATTCAGTACATAATTCATTTTCATTTTTATTATCTCTTAGAGACAGCAAAGAAATTCCCGATTTTGACATTCAAACATTTTTTTCTCCATTTTACCTTTTTGTTAGATGCGTCTATTCAACTATCGGGGGCAGTATTGTGGGGACCAGATAGGACACGCATACTCGAGAATACTTCGAACATACGAGAAGTAAACAGTTACAATCACATTCATATCATCAAAAGGCCTACATACGCGCAGAACGAATCCCAGATTTTTAAAAGCTTTTTGCGTAATTATTGAGTTGTGAAGCGAATATGTCATTTTACTATCAAAATACACACCAAGGTCCCTTATGTGGTTAGTTCGGTCAATTACTTTACCATCAAAATGATAGACGAAATTTATAGGATTCAATCTACGCGTGAATGTTATGCATTGGCATTTTTCGATGTTGACACTTATCTTGTTATGCTCGTAGTACAGTAAAAAAAATAACAGTGAAAATCATATCAGAATCTGTTGCGTAGCGTCGAATAAGAAAACGGAGAATGTAGCTACATATGCGAATCGTAACAATTTCTTATGATATATATTAATGATGATACACATTCTCAATGTGCTCATAAAATACATTTTTATTAACAACGAACTGCCGAAGTACTATGAAATATACACCGCTTGATATGTCGTAAGTAGTTAAGAACACTGGCACAAAACAAGCTATATTCTTATTTTAAATTAATCATTACATTTATTTATTTATTTTTTCAAAAAAGGAAATAAAAAGAAAACAAAAAGTATACTGTATAAAATAATCATATACTAGACCCGCTGTGACTAGGAATAAAGATTACTCGTACCATAATTATCTTTATATAATGAACATTATTTACATAAAATATGTATTTGATTATTATGTATATTTATTAGATACATGCATACTATGTATATATTTATATTTTTTTGATGTCCCAACGTACCAATCAAAACAAATTAATGTATTAACGAAATTCAGATGTGTTATCAATATGTAGCTCTGACCCAAGAATGTGATATTTATTATGAAGCAAATTACGTTATAAATGTAATATCGTATATTATGAATTAATTAATTTGGTTTTGCCATTTTTGACGAACTTTCAATATCTATGAGAAATGGGAACTACACAGTTCAGTGACATTTCAACTACTTCTCATCCCCTGTAAACTTAATATGAATATCAATCAAATGTAATGTAAGAGAAAGAAAACTACTTTTTATTAAAATGAATATATTAATTTTCCAAATATTTTTACTTGTGAAAAATAAAGCAAGCAATTTTTGTCGAACTGATTATAAAATCAAGGTATTTAAACGTCAATGTCGTGTTGTCAAACTGACAACTTCAAAACGACAGATGAGAGCTTAAGTCATACATTGATCGTCTTACATTTACAGGGTGGCATATTTGGTCCGATTTTCTTTGTTATCTAAATAATATGATCTACATTACGTCGATACCTTGAATAAACCTATTTGTTGATAAAATATCCAAACAAAACCAACGACACTTAAAAGTAGTTAAGTATCAGACTAAATCGTACATTTATATTTATTACGCGTTGCTGTCAGAGTAAATAAATTTTCGACTGAGTTGAATAATCATTGCCATTAGCTACATACACACGTATAGACTTCCATTAAGATTTAATAAATTCGTATGTACATTAAACACATTGAGGCAAAAAGTACGCCAGAGAATCGCGCTTCCTGTATATCGTGGCTACATGATTTTGATCTTAAGATGTGAGCTAAAGTAGAGGTAGCTTGAATGCCTTTAATAAAGTATGCATTAGTCAAGAAAAACGTTAAAAAAACATTATAATTCGAACCTTTTAATCTTATATCTATTTAAAGTGAGTAAAATGTTTATTCACGATAATTAAATACTTTTTATGTTTAGAATTAATTTAAAATAAAATAATAATTAAAAGAAAACAAATAACCCGCCTGCATAAAAAACAACTAATAGAAAATGAACTGAAAAGACTGGAACAAGGTAAAAATTCAAAATTACACAAAGCTAGCGAAACAAATCGAAACAATATCAAAATATCAATACGGTAGTCCTTCAAAATTTTATGCAACATCGTACATAATATGCAGTCGGAGACATAAAATTGAAGGATAAGTCAAATCATTCTCTCATCATATATATACTATCATCATAGAGGCCTGCAACACAAGAAGCATCGCAAGCGCGTTGCCGATCCTTATCCCCAATCCCCTCAGGAGCTCTGGTCACCTTACTCACCAAAAAGAACACAATACTGCTTGAAAACACTATTAAATTTAGCTGTGATCCTCTGTAAGTTCGAGGTACTACCCCAGTCGGGTTGCTCCTTATTTTGGGCACGGAATTTCCTGCTGTGCCCTACCTCAGTTAAATGGAATTTAAACTGGAATTTATTGAAAATGTTTTCATAATATTCACCTACATTTGGTTTTACTGGATGAATTTTAATTACATTTTACGTAATCTGTAAAATGAACGGTTCGTGAAATAACATTAATCACTACAATAGACGTTGTAAGCTAAAAATTGTCACTTATTAGCATTGAAACTTTATTAAGGCATCTATTTGATCTCAAATTAATTAAACATTCCATTAATTCAATATTACGAATGTTTCGCTTAAACTGGTTTTAAATAGTAGGTCATCAATATATTACATTACTGGAATTGCAAATATTCAAACCATCGTCAGTTTATTAGTTTCCGAGTAAAAACTTAATATATTATGTATGTTTATTTGAATAATTGAATATATTATGTATACTCATACATACGTATTACACAGTTAATAAAGACTGATGTGTGGACTTCACAGATCACCCCCGTGGACTTAGTGGCGCTGTTTTTTTTTGATATTGCAGGGTAACCCATTTACGGGTGATATCCAGGACGCCCGAGTAGGCAGTCCTAGACCGTATGTCGGACTCAGCACTTGGGGGTGCCACTACCGCACTAAACCCCCTGCGGGAGCCTTCAGCCGCTTTAATTGGAGGGTCTGCAGGCAACAGGATCCCTCCAGCGACAGGCTGGCCTCGGTGAAAAGGCCAGACTTCTCCTCCATGGGGACTGTCCGGCTCACCTCTGAACAATCCCAACAGTCAGAGTAGTTGTCTAGCAGGACCGGGTTCTCATCCCGGTCTGACACGGGCACAGGGTCGTTACTGGAAGCGCATTAAGTAGCGCCTCCTATGCACCCCCATTCGTCGCCCGCGGGTGGAAGCCACGTCGGCGGCCTCCTCTCTCACCCGCTCGTCGACGTCCTTCTGGGACATAAGTGTCTCGCAGAAGAAGACCATCGCCTTTCAGGACTCGTCATTGCCGAGCATCGCAGTTATGACACTCGGGAGCGTCAGGTCACCTCCGAGGTCCGACGTCACACCCTGACGCAGTGCCGCCCATCTCGGGCTCACCTCGAGGGTGTGCTGGGCAGAGTCCACCTCGCCACAATCGTGACATTCAGTCGTCGGTGTTATAGGTGTCATGATTATAGTTTATGTATATAGTCTATGGGGGTCTTGTCTATAGAATAAGTCTCTTTGGAATAAAGGATCTCTCTGGTTGAACAGCGGCCATGTATAGTTGTGTTTTATTTTGCTCCCGTGTAAATCATAAAACTTAAGAAAGAACTAAGCACATAACGTAGCAAATTATGTGTCAATGGCGACGAGGATCACCAATATAATAATATTTGTACGTGTCACGTCCGCAATCCGTATATACGGTGATTAGTGTGTTGTCACGTCGGCACACAAGAAGAAAATTTTACGAAACAGCATGGCGCTTGCAGGGGGAAGTGCAATGATAATACAAGAGTTTTCCACGGCTAAGTGCACATTTAAAGTATACAAGCAAGTGTTTGAAAATAAAATGAGAATACACAACATAGACGAGGCAAAATGGCCCCAGTATTTAATCTCATGTATAGGCTTCGATATTGTAACATTGCTGACAGAATTATGTTTTCCGTCTACGCTGGACAGCAAAAACTATAAACAATTAGTTGAGCTCATTGAAAGACATATCGAACCAACTCAGTCAGAAATTACAGAAACATACAAATTTATGAAAAGAGTACAATTGCCTAATGAATCCATTGCAGAGTTCGTGGCGGCCCTTAAAAAGCTTGCCCAAACGTGTAATTTCGGGGCACATCTTGAAAGATCATTGAGAGATAAATTTGTTCATGGCTTACGATATGAGAATATTGTAAAAAGACTCTTTAATGAAGATAAATTAACTTTCACGACAGCGGTGAACATAGCTATAGGGATGGAGCTGGCTGAGAAAGGGGCGAGGCTGATTACGCACGGCCAAGAAGAAGCAGAGGTTCAGAAGGTGTCTCATCAAAAAGAAAGTAAAGAGACGGTGAAGGTGAAATGTCATTGTTGCGGTAAGCTGGGACATATAAAACCGAAGTGTAAGTTCAGAGAAGAAGAATGTTACAAATGTCATAAGAAGGGGCATATTGCGAGTGTCTGCCGAGCCCAGGTTAATCTACATAAGAGGTTTCCGTCAAGAAAAGTAAAGGAGGTAAATAAAGATGAATTTTCAGTGTTACAGGTTAAAAGCAGTGTGTATTCAGAAAAGGAAAATTGTGATTACGGGTTACAGTTACTATTTTATGAAAATGAAGATAGTGTAAAGGTTAATAAAGTAACATTAATTGACGAAAAGTGTCCAGATCCCTGGAATATTTCACTAAATGTTAATAATGTTGATATTTTATTTCAAATTGATTGCGGGTCAGATGTAACATTAATGCCTGAGTTTTTGTATAAATCACTACTGCCAAATGTAAAAGTATCAAATTGTTTTTCAAAAATAACTGGTTATGGAGGTCAATATATAACAGTGATTGGTAAAACTCAAGTATTAGTTAAAAATAAAAATAAAGATTATTTGGCTCCATTAATTATTGTGAAAGAAGGTAAGAAACCTTTGTTAGGTAGAGATTGGCTCAGTGTAATAAAAATTGATTGGAATAGTTGTAAGAAGCAGTGTAATAATATTGAAAGGGAGAAATCTGAAATTAAAAAGTTAGTGGATAAGTATAGGGACATATTTTCAGGGGTCCCTGGGGAAATTAAAGGTGCAGTAGGTACTTTAAAATTAAAAGAAAATGTAACTCCTATATCTTGTAAGCCTAGGCGTGTTCCTTATGCGTTAGAAAATCTGGTAAAAGGGGAACTAGATAAATTATGTAAAGAGGGTAAAATGTATAAGGTTGATAAATCTGAGGTGGTGACATGGGCGACGCCTATTGTTAGTATCATAAAAGGACCTAAGAATATAAGAATTTGTGGTGACTATAAGGTGACTATTAACCCTTATCTTGAGATGCCACATCATCCAATCCCGGTAATAGAGGATATTTTTGCTAAATTAAATAAAGATGATAATAATATTAAGACAGTATTTAGTAAAATAGATTTGAGAAAAGCATACATGAATAGGAGAATGGATGGTGAGGCACAAAAGCTGATGACATTGACTACACCGTGGGGGTTGTATCGGCCAACTTTCATGATGTTTGGAATGGCATCAGCTCCTCAAGAATGGCAAGATTTTATGGATAAACATTTTAATATGCCAAACGTGTATTGTTTTATTGATGATATATTAGTTGCATCATGCGATATAAAAAGTCACTTAAAAACATTAGAGTGTATTTTTAATAAACTAAGAATATTGAATATTAAAGTCAATAAAGATAAAACAGTGCTAATGTCTTCACAATTAGAATATTGTGGACATGTTATTGACAAAGACGGAGTTCACAAAACACCTGAGCATGTTAGGGCTATCTTGGAGGCACCACAACCTAGAAATGTAAAGGAATTGCGAAGTTTTCTTGGTACTATTAATTTTTATCATAAGTTTTTAAAGAATGCAGCAGAGAATTTAAAACCATTGTACCAGTTACTTAAAAATTCTGGAAAATGGGAGTGGGGAAAAGAACAAGTAGAAGCATATGAATGGGCCAAGAAAGCTATTGCATCAGACCAAGTATTAGTTCATTATAACCCTGAGTTACCGGTGATATTGAGTTGTGACGCTTCAAGGTATGGTTTAGGAGCTTGTTTAGCTCATGAAATTAAGATAGGTAATGTAGTGTGTGAACGTCCTATTGCATTTGCAAGCCGAACGCTCAATGATACAGAAACGAAATATTCTCAAATTGATAAAGAGGCTTTGGCCATTATATGGGCTGTAAAGAAATTTGATTTATATTTAAAAGGGAGGACTTTCACTCTTGTAACAGATCATAAACCTCTCATATCAATATTTAATCCAAGCAAAACTGCTAGTAGTATTTATGCTGATAGAATGACAAGATGGTCCCTAATTTTGTCTAATTATAATTATATAATTAAATATAGGACATCTCAAAATAATGCTGCAGCTGATTTCCCTTCTAGGTTACCGATTAAAAATAGTAGTGAAGATGATAAAAGTTATTTGGAGGGCAACATCAACAGCATTGTTTTGGATAATCCACCAGTAACATTAACTGATGTAGCTAAGCATACTCAAAGAGATCCTGTGTTAAGTAAAGTTTTTACATATTTAAGGGAAGGTTGGCCAAAAATTATTGATAAGGAATTGCTTAATTATAAAGGAAAAGAGAGAGAGCTATATGTGATTAAAGATTGTATTATTTGGAGAGATAGAATTGTAATACCTAATAGTTTGAAATCTAAAGTTCTGATAGAATTACATGCTGGTCATTTGGGCATTAATAAAATGCAAGCTTTAACAAATAGTTGTTTTTGGTGGCCCAACATTAGTAATGACATCAAGGATATTACAAGTAATTGTGAAGGATGCATCCAAAACAGGAATTTACCACCCTTAAAACATTTACATAACTGGGAATGGCCTAATGAGCCATGGAAACGTCTTCATGCAGATTTTGCTGGTCCATTTAGGGGACATATGTGGTTAATTGTTATGGATGCACACTCAAAATGGCCTGAAGTAGCCAAAATGAAATTGACTACCTCGAGTGCCACTATAAAATGTCTACGCAGTATGTTCGCTAGATTTGGCCTTCCTGAGCAGTTTGTTACCGATAATGGTCCACAGTGGACATCGGCTGAGTTCATTACATTTTGTAAGAATAATAATATCAGACATATTTGTACTGCTCCTTATCATCCAGCGAGCAATGGCTTAGCGGAGAGGGGAGTGCAAACATTTAAAAAGGCCATGCTGGCACAGACATTTAATAACAAGGACTTGGATCATAGTGTTCAGCAGTGGTTGTTGGCTTATCGTTCGGCTCCACATGCTACCACAGGTAGAGCACCTTGTGAGTTGATGTTGGGCAGGCAATTGCGTACGCGTTTATCTTTAATTAAGAAAGATGTAACTATTCCTCGCCGGTCTGTTTGTAATAAGCCAGTTAAGCAATATTTACCTGGTGATAAAGTACTTGTAGCATCTTATGATAAGTCAAGGAAATGGTTAGAAGGTATTATTGACGGACCGGTTGGAAATGTAATGTATAATGTAAATACTGATAAAGGTATACTTACCAGAAATGTCACTCAATGTTTGCCTAGAAATTCACGTGCCGATCAAGATGAGTCTAATAACACTCAAGATATGATAGAGAATGACATTCCTGGTAATGAGGTTAGTATAAGTGCAACATCTGAGGGCGAATTGGAGACTTCTAATAATTCGACTAATAGTTCAAATGCTTTTAATAATAATAAGAAAGATTCAGTTAGTATTCCTAAGTCTCCAATTGGTATTCAGACTGAAGTTAAAAGGAGTGGGCGTATGCGTAGGCCAGTGCAGCGTCTTAATTTGTAGGGTGTCTAAATAAATTTTAATTAAACTTTAAAGCAAATTGTTAGTGAAAGCTTAGGGGGGAGGAGTGTTATAGGTGTCATGATTATAGTTTATGTATATAGTCTATGGGGGTCTTGTCTATAGAATAAGTCTCTTTGGAATAAAGGATCTCTCTGGTTGAACAGCGGCCATGTATAGTTGTGTTTTATTTTGCTCCCGTGTAAATCATAAAACTTAAGAAAGAACTAAGCACATAACGTAGCAAATTATGTGTCAGTCGGCTCCCTATGGGAGGTCCGACACAAGTAGTCACCAAAGCAACCGTGCCCGGTGAGAACCTGCGTCAGACGGAAGATAAGGGCTTGCATTTTCGACGCATCCACCGCTCAAGGATCGGGCGCAGGGCAGCCGTTACGCGTGTGCCATACGGCTCCTCCGCCAGGTCCTCCCCCCACCTCCGCATTAACGCTTCCTGCCCCATCCGGCGCACCCGTAGGATCCCGTCCAACGTGGGGTTCTCACCAAGAGCCCTCCTACCCGAGACGTATGAGTAGGTCTCGGCAAGAACCTCCACCACGAGTTCCCACGGGGTTCGATTTAGTAGCGCTGTATTTCATACAAGACAATTAGTAATTTTGTACTAAAACACAGTTTATACACACACAAAACAGTTTGAAACAATATTTTATACCTATATTTCCTCAATAGCTTCGGAATTATATAAATTTCCTAGGATTTGTATACAATTCCTAGATTTCATACATTTCCGGTAACATATATAATTTTCAAAAGAATAACTGCGGAGATTCTATCCGATTCTTCTCTGCAGAATCTACATTCCGAATCGGTGGTAGCTTTTCTTTAAAATATAATAATCACTTTAAAATTTTAATTTCTAAAATGACGATTCGAATGTTTTTTGAAACCTATTTGAATAAAGTTTTTTTGATTTTGATTTTTGACATGTTCTGAAACTATTAATAATAACATAACTATATTGTTTAGATACATTTAATTCAACATAGATGACAGTTAATAAAAATTTATGCTTAAACTTTAATGATATTTACTATACCCCGTCCGGCGACTAATGATCTTTTTGACAGCCCACGCCTATAAATTACGTTGTTTTTTTTTTCGGAATAACGTACTAAAATTCTACTGTAATGTCATACTTTATTGACGATTTGATTGATTGAGTGAAGTACCCTGTGCATAACAAACAACCACAGACTATGAAACAGTTCTTGAAATAATAAATCGATAATAAATCGATCATATGATAAAAATAATTTTACGTCATGTGATTATTGTTTCTATAAATTTAATACAAAAAAGGAAATAAAAATAGTATCTATGACTCCAAGATTGATTACTTGCAAGGAATTAAGTCGAAATCTTGAAATTTAATTGCAAAACAAGAATTTAGAGCAATAACTCTGTTAATTCATTTATTTATTATTTATATATTTCATTTATAATTAAAAAAACTAATAAACGCATAAATAAATAATATTTTTAAACTAAATGTATTTAATTAAATCGATTGAAAGTTCTTCTTAAATAAAATCGATTATTATTTCGAATCGAATAAATAACGTGTGGGGCAGTCACTAATGTCAAAATTTCTTGAAGTGTCAAAAAGATCATTAGTCGCCGGACGGGGTTATAGTAAGCGTTATATGTACCTACAGTTCCTTCAAATTTCTACCTTAAAAGTAAAAAGATTTTAATTATTATAATATAAAACCTATAAAATAAAACTAATGAATAATTGCCTTAATAAAATTATTAGCACTAAAATATCTATCTATACTTTATTTTGTAAATGTTCTAGAATTTTCCTGCAACCTACAAGTTATACCACAAAATGTAGGTACTCTGTACAAAAATATTTTTAACGAGCATTATTGCTTATTATATTTTTAATTAATATCTATGAATTGTTCTGTTAATTTATAACGCTTACTAAATAAACGTATTGAAATGATTTTTTTTTTCAAAACTCCGTACATTTGAATTTACCTATAACTTACTCAGTTTTAGCACCTCTTATTAACAATGAAACTATTCTAAATTTAATTAGAAAGGTAATACATTATCATTGAAATTGAAATTCTCAGTCTTTTACGGCGTTTGAACAAAGGATTTCAATGTGTAACCGTAAAATCATCTCGATAAACGGAATCAAGGTTGGCTTTGGTTATCAACAGACGTCATTGAAATTCCTACCTTATTATAAGATGTTAAATTTCAAAATGGTTTTTATAAGATATTCCTTCGAATAGTATTAATACTAGATAGTTCAGTAAGATCAAATTTCAGATGATAAGTGCGTAAGCTAACAAAGTCCCCTCTGTAGGTATATATTATGTATATACATAGACCTCCATTTTTATATACAAGGTGTTATTTACTGTGTATCATATTACAATTGTTTAAATTTTACGTGTTATAAACTAAACGTTTGAATTGTAACAAAAAATGTTAGATGACTCTCACTACTATTAAATTTGTACGTTTTATTATATTTAAGATAAATTTATTGTACTTACAGCGTTCTTCTAGTATCCGTATATTATTAAAAAAGTAGAGAAAGTAATAGATTTTGTATATACATACGTCATATTCGGTAAAATAATAATGAGGTACACTACAGAGCTTTTCTTATTGTAATAACATTATGGATACTGCAGCCCGGAGGATATGCTTATAAGGGCTATACATAGTTGGTTTTGTTTTTTTTGCATTTTTTTTTCTTTTTATTTAACAAGGAAAAAAAGGAAAAGGATTTTTAGGGATATTTATCCTTGTATAATTTAAAACAAGTTAACATTATACTGAAGTTTTTACTTGAGGGAGACATAGGTACTTCATATCTCAATCGATATGACGACTTTATGATAATTTAGAATTTTAGACAGACAACTGTTACAATTTATACTCTTTTTTTTCAAATAAAGTTTGTATGTTTACAATTTTTTTAATAACAGTAATTCAAATACATATAACAAAACAGTTTTGCTCATCTAAATGTAAGTAAATTTAGCGCAGTAACGAACTAAAAGAAAAAAGTTATAGGAACACGATGTTGAGAACAACATTTTACTTTAAACTGGCAAGTGCAAAGGCAGAATAACTGAGGTAGGGAACAGCATGAAATTTCCTGCTCAAAATATGGAGCAGTCCGACCGGGGTAGTATCTCGACCTTACAGAAGATCATAGCTAAATAGCACTGTTTTCAAGCAGTGCAGTGTTGTGTTCCTGTTGGTGAGTAAGGTGACCAGAGCTCCTAGGGGAACTGGGGATGAGGTAGGCAATGTGCTTGTGATGCTTCTGGTCTTGCAAATGTTTATAAGTTACGGTGATCGCTTACCATCAGGAGAGCCGTACGCTTGTTTGCGATCTAGTTACATAAAAAAAGTTAAATATTTTGTATACAATAATAATTTTATATGAGTATAGGAAAGTTGAAAAAGGTGTTCAGAATCATTATAAACTAGCGACCCGCTCCGGCTTCGCACGGGTGCAATGCTGATACTAAATATATAATAAATAATTGCAATGTAAGCGCAAAAAAATGTGCTTATTTACGACAATACATTAGAAAACTTTAAAAATATCAGTTCCTCTACTATATTGTGCAATTGTGCATGTATTATACATATAAACCTTCCTCTGGAACCACTCTATTTACTAGAGAAAACCGCATCAAAATGCGCTGCGTAGTTTTAAAGATCTAAGCATATATACAGACAGACAGACAGCGGGAAGAGACTTTGTTTTATAATATGTAGTGATTTGTTGTTGGCTGCTTCATACAAGCACTTGTCGTTCGGTTGTATTGTTCTCTATTGAAGTTTGGTAACAACCGTATAGTAGTGTAAGGTACGTATAAACAAAGATTTGCGTTAGCTCTACGATTTTCTGCTCTAAATATTTAATCTATGACAGCTTGGCAACGACAGATCTTTCACAGCGACCGCTTAAATCGACGAACGGGATCTGCATCTGAAAATAAATGTATAAATGCTGTCGACCATGCTTATGTACCGCGTCATGCTAGACTACTTACACGTAAATATAATGGTTTATTTTGAACATTTACATTAAACTAGTAGAGAGGTAGAAATTTGACCATAATTAAAAAAACCAATTAAAACAAAGGAGCTTTTTTTAAAACAATTTATTTCACTACAGACTATGACAATTAACAAAATAGTATAATATGCGTGTGTGTCAAATACATGGCAGTGTGTGTAATGTTTTTTCTTTATTAATTTAATGTATGTTTTATGTAAAATTTTAATAAAATATTGGCAGTTTGCACTCCTTCTCTATATAAACTATAAGTGTGCGAAATTTCATACTTCTCCGTCCGCGCAATTTCCGTAAAAAGGGGTACAACGTTTTTGCTTCACGTATAATATATGGATAAAATCATACTTTTGGTAATCATAAGCTACATATACAAATTTCTATTTTTAAATGACTGTAAAAGTTGGGACAAAAAAAAAATGAATACTCAGACGTAAGTGTACGTAAGTCCACCGTACTACACAATATGTAACTATCTTAAAACTGTGTTTAATTATATATTTGGGGTGAAATATATAAATTAATAAATAAAACAGTGGAACTTCTCACTGATAATAATTAAAGGCTTTTTATATGTATGTGTATATTATATATAACAATTTTTAATACACGGTCGTCTGTTCCTAAAGTAAGCAAATTAATGCTCGTGTTATAGGTAATAGGCGACGGTTATAGCTAATTGTTTTTGTTTTATTTATTAATAAATATACATTGAAATATACATATATAAATGTTTAAGAATAGAAGAGGACCCGCAATCCGCGGTACAGAAAGCAGGGCCATTACAAACTGCGTCAACGGGCTAGTCAAATTATTGTCTTAGAGGTGTATTATTGATGTATATGTAATAATACTATACGAAAAATAACAAAGTTATTTCGATAATTTACAGTTTTATTCATTTCACTGTTCATAATTTAAGATCTAAATAATCACAAATAGTTGCGGTATAAATAATATTCGCGTATATTTCCCCGATTTCCCCGTTGAATCGTTACACCGATTCTCTGGGCAGAAAATGCACCAGTCCTCTTATCAAAGAAAGAAAGAAAGAACACATTTATTTGGGACATTACACAACATCACAAACAACAATTAAATTAATAAAAAAAAACAAGCTTAAAAAAAAGAAACAAAAAATCACAAAGAAAAAGAATAATATCCATAAAAATAGTACTAATCAAAACATAAAAAAAATTAAATTAAAAAAAAAACAGTATGTAACAAAAGAAAGTAAAACATAAATCCGTGTTGTGTCCCAAAAAGGATTATCACTCAGTACCTATTGTTCATTATCACCAGACTATTTGTGTCGTTTAGTCGTTTCAGCTTTCTCCGCAATTTACTTCCAATTATTTAAAAAAGTTACAGTCGGAAGAATCACTTACACACAACGCCTTTGGAAAGATAAAACGCACGACAAAGTTAATGTTGTAGTGATTAAAAGCAAAGAATATAATAGTATTAAAAGTAAAACGACTCAAGTGAACTTTTTTTATTGATTCTAAATTCAAGATTTCTACCCTCTTTTTCAAATAAGAACAATAAAATAAATCCATAAAACAAAACCTGTCAGAAAGTCGTATAAAGTAACGGTTTTCAAGTTAAATTCAACAACAACGAAAAAAAAACGCTATTTTGAACGTAATTAACAAACTTGCATTTTGCTGTTTTTGTAACTTATATCGTACGTTCTCGAAGTCGACTCGGAACGAAAATTTAATCTTATCAGGATCGCATAATAATTATGTTGAAAAATTTGTTCACACTATTTTCATACATGTATTTAAGGTTATAGTATGCTAAGAATTAAATTAAATATTAGAAATAAGAAAGTAAATATTAAATTACATAATATTTTCTGAAATATAATAAACTCGTTTGTATAATAAAATTTTACGAAAATACCTACATAATATGTTGTATGAAGGAGACGTTTGGTCAATAGTGTCCAAGACGTATGAATTTGTCAGACCTTCGTCAAACTGACTACCTAATGCTTGCTCGTGATAATACGTTTTTCTAAATAACTCACATATTTCTTTATTTAACGAGCATTTTTTTCATATAGTAGTTTAATTTGTTAATACTAATCACCGCCACCTAATAACGTTTGTATAAAATGTAACTTATGTTTTTATAAATACTATTTCTAGACTCAGAGAGGTAATTGAAGCTACAAACTTGTATTAGAAAGTAGGGCCACAGCAAACTGTGCCTTTTGATCAGTCAGACCAAGATAGGTACATGATAGTAGCGATGAGCAGGAAAAAGGAACACACAGAGAGGAATATTGGTTCTAAACTTTATTTACTTACTCGCTAAATATAGCTATAGATGTTTGTGTCAATGTGAAGTTAACTATGACAGTGTAATACGAGTAGGTATACAAAGTGTACTCAATAGAGTACAAGTCGACACCTCATAAAAAAATTCCGTGCGTACAAAGTACACATGTCAGAACTGAAACTTTTTTGGCAAACTAAATTTAAAAAAAAAACTTTTACTCCTCATGCGCCTTATGTAGTTTCACTTCAAAAACGAGTGTGCTTTAGACCACATGACTGAAATAAAACTTCTTAAGCAATAGGCCTGCACTGTGTCTTAGATATACGAAACTTAACTGGCTATGAAGGAAAGGGAGAAAGAAAATGTGTGCTCACACCTCTCTCTCTCTTGGTCCGTTCGCCGCACCCGATCACACTTTTCGTAACGCTCTTGTCACGCATTCACCAGCTTACTCCCCAAGTCAAGCGTTCGTAAAAGTTTTACTTCAAAAAGTGACTACAGCCTATCACAGTCGGCAGTCCACTGTTGGACATAGGCCTCCACAAGTTCGCGCCCGACATTATGACGCGAACTCATGTGTTTTGCCCATAGTCACCACGCTGGGCAGGCGGGTTGGTGACCGCAGGGCTGGCTTTGTCGCACCGAAGACGCTGCTGTCCGTCTTTGGCCTGTGTATTTCAAAGCCAGCATGGATGGTTATCCCGCCATCCGTCGGCTTTTTAAGTTCCAAGGTGGTAGTGGAACTGTGTTATCCCTTAGTCGCCTCTTACGACACCCACGGGAAGAGAGGGGGTGGCTACATTCTTTAGTGCCGTAGCCACACAGCACCTTCAAAAAGTAAGACGGAATTTTAATACGTATGTAGTAGGTATATGTGATATATTCAAACTAGCGACCCGCTCCGGCTTCGCACGGGTGCAATGCTCATACTAAATATAAAATATAAAATAAATATTTGCAATCTAAGCGCTAAAAATGTGTTTATTTACGACATCACATTAGAAAACCTTAATACTATCAGAGTTCCTCTACTATATTATGCATGTATTATACATATAATCCTTCCTCTGGAATCACTCTATTTACTAAAGAAAGCCGCATCAAAATCTGTTGCGTAGTTTTAAAGATCTAAGCATATATACAGGCAGACAGACAGCGGGAAGACACTTTAGACTTTGTAATATAAATGCCTGAGTTTTAGTTTACAGAGACCGATACCTGAATTTAATTCATACAAATATAAATATTGTATCCAGACTCCAGGCAGGAATTCCTAGAGCGGAAAGCCAACTGCACCGATATGACTCGCCGGTCTAAATATAAAAACAAATTAATTTTTAATAGTTGTTTGAGTAAACTTAAATTACTTACTGGTTTCTAGGAACTCGAAAATGTTCACGAAGGTATTATAATTTATAACTATAACATCAACTAGAACGCGTGGGCGATACTAAATAAACGTTTTTCAGATTTCGTTCGTGGAAACTAATATTAAAATATTATTTTTAAAAATATATAGTGTCGTCCTTTTCTTAAAAACTTTTTTAACGATTACTTGACTTGATTTTGAAATACCTATCTTAAAAAATCTAAATGTATGAATTTTTGTATATATTTCAGAAATCAAATATGCGATATAGTTATTATATTACCATTTATAATTATGTGCAATTTAATCATGTTCGCGTAGCTTGTTTTCTGTTATTTTAAATGTAGTAATTTAACAAAGTACGTTCTTTTCCAAAAAATGTGTTTACACTTTAACCTACTTGTACTATTTTATACATACTGTATTCATTCAATTTAAATTTAAATTGTTAAAATATATACAACAATGAAGCACAAAAACAAAATTTTGGCTTCCATTTTACTCATATTTATACTTCATTATTGCTGCTATAAAAATTTAAGAGTTTTGACAAATAAAAATAATATGGTCCCGTTTTTACCCTTTGGGTACGGAACCCTAAAATTAATATGTACGTTTTTAAATTTCATATATTGAATATTTTTGATTCTCTAAATAAATATTTGATAAAGTGTCCCTGAAAATCACTTGTGGTTAGTGAGAGCTTTGGTAACACGATAAACGTAGAAGTACTGAAGTAGTCTCGTCCACGTCGTCGCCTTAATCGAAATATATAATGGTTATCGCTCAAGATTTTCGACTACATCAATTGAACTTTCAAAATGAAATACATTATAAACACTATGCAAAAAAATTAAATGAATATATCCATATTATAATAAAAATGAATGTTGCTAAGCGCATAACTAGAGAATGGCTCGACCAATTCGGCTAATTATTTTTTTTGTATGTTCACTAAATCCCACGGAAGGTTTTTATATTAAAAAAAATAAAACATAACACACAGAACGTCTGTCCGGACAGCTAGTTTTAAATATTTGAATAAAAATGTCTAGATATTTCAAAACATATACCAAAACAAATTTTTTTAGAAAAAAAACATTGGCGTTTTCCATATTTTTACGTCATTATAAATACAGTATCTGGCACGTATGAAATCATGCAGGTTCGTTTACAGTAGTAATTTAAATTTGAAAGTAGTTTACTTGAAATATAATTGCCCCCAAACCATGAACCCGGCTGTATCCGAAAGTGTATTTTTTGGAATAGAATGTTTAAGTTATTGTTTAAAGATTAACTAAAAATAACTAATTAACTTATAAGAATTCTCTTTATCAATCAAATTTATTAACGGTAACCATACACAAATATATCAAAGGAAGTTTTTGTACTTAATGTAAATAATAAATTAATTTATCAAAGAAAATTATTTTCTTACTTAGCAAAATCAAATTCGTTCTCGTTTGTGTTAAGCTTCTTACGGTTTTGTTAGTACAATATATTATAATACTATTTGAAATTTATTAAGCTTATTTCAAAGGTCTTAAATTTGTAATTTCTCGTCATATTTTAATTTCAATCGCATTAAATTTCTGTACCTATAGGTTGATTATGTAATAACTTAATTCCTATAAAGTTTAGAAAAATTATTTTCAAACTGGATCAACCATGTAGTGGCCATACATGGCTGGAAGAAACAAAATATATACATTAGTTTTATTATATTAATTTGAAAAAAATACGGATACAATTTTAAATACAATTTTATTAGCTTTCACCCGTAGCTTCGCCCGGATGCTGACACATTGTTTGTACGAGTATATGTATGTAGTGCTACCGGTAGGTCGGTCGTGTTAACAACATTTTTTTTTATTGATACTCTACTTCGATTGATCGTAGCGTGATGTACAATAGTCTGTAACCTTCCTAGAATTTATAAAAATATTTTTTTATTATTATTTGGACTTATTTTATAAATAGCTCCTGAGATAAGCGTGTTTAACTAAACAAACTCTTCAACTTATAGTATTATTGTATAGACTTCTAACTCTACTCGTAACTACTTACGTACGTCCTTCGTGTCTGTACGTAAATCCAATAATACAAATGTAATTTTAAATTTGAACGTGCATCGGGTTTAAATTGTGAATTTGAAAGGGATTTCAAATGCTCGAACGCAATCGCAAAGAAAAAGAGTCGGTTAGAAGATCTTCAATATCTTCAAAAGTACTTGACCTAGCTTTATGCAATAAAGACTAAATTAAAGAATATTTTCTATTTATTTATTGGGAGAATACTCGACTCAAACCGAGTTTGCCTACACCCTCACCAGCAGGCTAGGAAACAGCGGGCTAATCACCAGTTTGTCTAATTTAAATGATTCGACAAACTAAAACAGAGCAAAACCGGATCGATCATTCAACAACTAAGTACCTTTGGCATGAAATTACGGACATAATTGGCCTTTTGGAAAGAACGCATGCTATCGAATAACAGTAGACTACCGCAGTAGGATATGGTCAAATACAAGTTGTACATACTCAGCCTGAGTGAAGTGTGAAGAAGGTGAGGACAACGTCCGTGGATACGGGGGATTTCCCCTTTCTGACGTTGCGAAAAAAAGCCTCTTGGATTGGAAATCGATTTCAGACCGTATCATAACCGCTCGCTTTAACTCTAAGGTACGTAAGGTTTCCATAGTATAGTGTTACGCCCCAACCAAGAAGATAAAGATGCTTTCTACAGCGTAATTCATAAAGGTCTTAAAATAAACGTGTGTAAGACACAGGAAATGCGTATTGAACGAAGAAACAACAACAATTTTACTACTGTCGGAACCTATAGAGCGAGTGCAGCAGTTCACCTACCTTGGTAGCATTGTTTCGAGGACTGGAGGAACAGAACTTCTTTTCACTATTAAACTCTACTTTACCTAGCTTAATACTTGAGGCGAAATAGGTCCTAAAGTCTTGTTTTACCTCCTGCCGATACAGTCTGTATCACAAATAATAGTTCGTTCATTAAGGCCCTAAAGGAACTGAGTCCTCGACTTCATTTGTTTATGTGCTACTTTTCCGTTTTGCGAATAAAGTGATATCTACTAGTATCTGCACGATGCCTCTAAACTGATTAACAATCTTACAAGATACGTTAGGATATAGGACATTTTCCGTTCAAATAAATCATTATATTAAAAGGTAATCTCAAAACAGTTCAGAAATGAGGAAATTATCCCAATTCATAAAAAAGAATCCGCTCCTTGTTAATATTCATTTAAATTTTTTATTTTATTTTACATAAATGAAGCAAATCCCTCGAAAGCGTCTAAAAACTTTAATGGGTTAATAATTTAAGGGAAAGTGAAAAAGAATCATACGCTAAAAATTAACACGTAAAAGTCCCAAATCGGTTAGGATTAATTTTTGAGCGAATTTAGGTACACAAAAAAACAGTAAAATATTTTTTCTTTGTACCCATGTTAACTAGATTGCGATACGTGGATATGCTTCTTTTGGTGCGTTAGACAAAAATTATGAGAGTAAATTTTTACGATATGTGCATTCTGTCACGAATAAAACCAACACCCTGAAGTTAGCTAGTCAACGAAGAAGAAGTTAGCAACGCAAAATTTAGTTAGACGATAAAGTATAACATATTACGCGCGTACATAAGTACACACACTTTTTATAATTTATACGTGTTTTTACTTATAAAAACGTACAGTCTAATTATATCTGCTACGAAATGAAATATAATTATATTAGTAATACAAAATTTGAGAACTATTTATTAAAAAAATTAAAACGTTGCTAACACTATTACAATATGAAAGCTGCTACTACTTGGCATTATAGAATTTACTTGGCAACTTATAAAAACTTATTTACGAGTTTAACTGACAACTTACAAAAAAGCAGGGTTTATTTTATGTTTCATTATTCATTATTTGAAATTGGTCAGTAAATCAATCGTAAAACGTTGCACGCTTAAGGAAACGAATTATATCGACGGTTTCTTTGGGATTTCGAAAGGAAACGCTTTTTTTACTGTCTTAGAATCCCATTTATCTCTGGAGATTAATATACATTGATGGATTTACGGCCAGATCGACTTGTAATTATAAATCGTTTAGTATAATTTATGCATTGAGTTTTTTGCATTTATTTATGTTCACACAAGGTTAAAGTTATTAAAAATAAAGTGTGTGTGTCAGCTCCGACGTACGACTGGAGTTTACTTCTTCAGATCTACTCTCTGCACAAAAAAGACTTTATAGTCTAACAAAAAGATTAATACCATATCAAATGGTAAATAAATGAATCAAATAACACCATCTATCGATGGCATTATTAGAAATCGTTGTAACCGATACCGTCGTAACCCTCGTAGCCGGTACCGTCGACTTCGTAGCAGATAGATAGCGCACAAAAACGTAACGAGGTCATTCGTTCACTAGATTTTACTCCTCATATTTTTTTCATACCGAGGGCCTTACATGAAAATCGATTCTTAAGGAGTAAACTCCAAAAAAGTATGTGTGTGAAATTTACACGCGGCAGAAGTGAAACTTCTGAAAAGTAGTCTACGACCTTTTTTTAGCTCACTTAATCTATACTAATATAATAAAGCTGAAGAGTTTGTTTGATTGTTTGTTTGTTTGTTTGTTTGTTTGAACGCGCTAATCTCAGGATCTACTGGTCCGATTTGAAAAATTCTTTCAGTGTTAGATAGCCCATTTATCGAGGAAGGCTATAGGCTATAAATCTTCACGCTAAGACCAATAGGAGCGGAATCCACGCCGACGAAGTCGCGCGCAGAAGCTAGTCCTATATATTTATGTGTTTGTTTCTTTATCGTGAAGCATTTTCGTATTAAAGTATTATAGTGACCGTTATTACGTTATTTGCCATTATAATTTAAAATATATTTATCATATATTTATCATAATAATCATTATTAACATAAAACTTTTTACTTTACTTTGATTTTCTTCACTTAACTTTGATTTGTATCTTACGACAAATTAAAAGTTAATTAAGTCTTTAGCCATACAAACTTATGTATTCATTATATTAAGTAAATAGGTTTTTGAAGGGTCGGCAACGCGCATGTGATGCCCCTGGTGTTGCAGGCGTCCATAGGCTACGGTAGCCGCTTACCATCAGGCGGGTCGTATGCTTGATTGCTACCGTCGTGGTATAAAAAACAAGATATTAATTTACAGTATTTCATAGAGTAATTATATTTAACAAAACATATCAAATTTAATTAAAATTTTATCCTTTTGAGATTATAAATAATAAGTATGAAACGACGTATTAAATTATTTATATTTTCACAGCGCTTTGTTTGATGAATAAGTTTTGAAAACATATGAAATACATCAAACATACGGCCAAAATAGTATATTAATTCATAGTGAATATGAGTTAAATCACTTATGTTATGTTATACTAAATTCCTATACCTACTTGCCTCAGCTAAGGAAAGATTCGTATAATTATATTTGCTCGCAAACGAAAAAAAACCGACTTCGACTGTAGATAGACGAAAAAATATTCAAGTAAATACGCTTTAATTCATTTTATTTTTATTCATCAAATCTTGATCAAATTTAAACTAAACCACAAAAATGGCATCAGATTGTAATAAGAATCATCATAATCGGTACACCCAATGAGGAGTATACAACGTAGGCCGAAGAAAAAGTAGTCAAGTAATTACGTATTATTAGATACAACTCAAAAATTACTAGTCAGATCTCAATTAAATTTATATAAAACTACATGACACATACGATCTTTCTATTAAAAGAAAATTATCGAAAATCGCTCCACCCTGTCAAAAGTTTTGAGGTAACATACGTAAAAAATACAATCGGATGGAGAACATCCTCCGTTTTTGGAAGTCGGTTAAAAGTCCCATTTTTGTTTGTAAACGATAGACAATTTACATCATACAGTCGTGACCTAAAAATTGTCTCCTAATAGTCTCCAGCTATAGTATGAACCACCAATATTAATAATAGATTTAATGGAAATTAAATTAGAGCGATCAATTTCCACCAATAAATTCCAATTGATTTGCACCAAGGTTAGCGGATTTCCTAACTTTTTCATCAAGAAGCTCTCGTAAATGAGTACTCTCTACTTAAATCGTCCCCATTCTTTTCAATCATAAATCTTCTGATCTTCCTGTTGACAGCTCCAAAAATAGCAGTAATCAATCTTTGGTTCTTTCTATTACTGTTAACATTGCCCGACCCGTTTTTGATAAGACTGGATATTGATAACAAAAAAAAAGGTTCAGGAAAAAAGAGGCCCGAAGACCGATGCGCTCTTTGATCGTAAGCAAGATTATCTTCTGTATAAAATTATGGCATGAATAAAAAATACGAACAAAAGTATTTTAGTAAGAAACTAGCGACCCGCTCCGGCTTCGCACGGGTGCAATGCTGATACTAAATATAAAACATAAAATAAATATTTGCAATCTAAGCGCAAAAATGTGTTTATTTACGAAACACATTAGAAAACTTTAAAACTATCAATGTTCCTCTACTATATTATGCATGTATTATACATATAAACCTTCCTCTGGAATCACTCTATTTACTAAAGAAAACCACATCAAAATCCGTTGCGTAGTTTTAAAGATCTAAGCATATATACAGACAAACAGCGGGAAGAGGCTTTGTTTTATAATATGTAGTGATTGTTTTTATTAAAAAATATAAGTTTTCTGCTAGAATAGTCTTCCATTTTATAACCTTTGTATTATAATATATATTATTTTGAAAGTAAACTGTTTAGTTTTATTTATAACATAAAAAATTTTCTACCAACAATCGGTGAACTTTGTAAGTGTAAAACTTAAAAACTGTTCAAAATTGTTATCAAATGAAAGTGAATCATGACATTTGTACACTGTATAACGATATACTACTTTAAAAAAAGTACCAAATGCTAAACAATTTGCACACAAAAAGCGTCCCGAGAATCGACCTTACATTTAAAAGTAAAATTTGAATTTGACCTTTGAATTGACGTTTCCTAATGGTTATTAATTGATCTGATGGGGATTGGCTTTGTTTGTCCTTATCGAGACAAACAACAAACGAATCAGGGAATTTATGGTAACTGATTGTATCTTAAGAGGCATAGTACGCCATTATTAGGTAGTCTTTATATCCCATATAAGTGATTTAGTTTATTTTTAAACGCGGCGAGCGTAAGGTTTGGTATGGTACAACCAGCCCAAGATAACCTTAAAATAAATCGATCGATATCTTATGACCGAATTGTTTTTATACTCTGTTCGTCTGAGTAGCTACTTGGAGGAAGATAGAGTACCATCAATTGCCATCGCTTCAGCCAATGAGGTCCTCATGTGAACTCTGTGGAAAGGGTTGAAGTTGTCAGCGGGTGTGATATACCAACCTTACGCTCCGTGTAACAAATTTGAACAAACAGATTTTATTTTCCTTTTATTTGTTCCTACTTTGTGTAGTCTTATTTTCAGGTTTCTAATTTACTATGTCGTACATAGATAATCAAAGCTTCATTGTGAGCTCTTAAGAAGCTAAAGCTTATGACGAATCCGGTAGTATAATAGGTAACGATATTGACAAACAAATTCCCTCGTTTCGTTTCCGTTGAATCTTTCACTAGTAAAACCTGACGAAACCCATTAAATATGGTTTACAATTATACACTACTAACACTAGTAGATTAGAAGTCGGTCTATTTTGTCAATCTTGTTATTTACTCAGGGAAAATCTAAAAAGTCCGTACGCACTCAGCAATAAAACAATCGACGTTATATATAAGTCTTTAGCTAGAACTTCAAAGACTAAACATAACATAATCTTTGATAACTGGTCTATCAGCGATCCACCATTATTACATTTACTAACAGAATGTACTGTCAGTATCTCCTCAAAATATTCGCTTTCTATAAAACTTCGTAAAAAGTTTTAAGATCTTGTTAGGAGGATTAACATCCAAGGATCGCGACCACTCACATCACCTTGGTAAAAATTAAACATGCATGAGGAGAGTTTAGCTGTGATCTTCTGTTAGGTTGGTGTACTTCCTCAGAGGCGCTGCTATAGATTTTCAGCAGGGTATATCCTACTGTGCCCTATATCAGAAGAAATATAATTATATTTATAGACTATATACGTTTTTATGGCCTGGTAAGATACCTGATAAGAATTCACATCCTCTTATGGGCTTTTGTGTGATATCGTTATAGTTTCCTTAATTCAATATCAAATGAAACCATATTGTAATGTATTGTAACAATAATAATAAAGTAAAGAAAAAGAATATGAATAGTTTTCCATTAGAAAGACTATTTATTAAAGCAATAAATAATCATAGTATGAATCACATGAACAAAGCAGTAACTTATCTGTCAGAGCAGTAAATATCTCATTCTCTTTTACATAATTATTATATTTTTAGTACACGACTTACAGTTTATTTAGCCTTTAGTTAAATATAGTAGTATATGGATTATGGTAACAATTAATGAATACTAATGACGTCACATCGATCGACATAACATCTGTTATACTAATAGTGGTTGTTCTCTAACAAAAAACACACTTCAGTTTACACCAGCTTTACAATTACAACATCTTTCGAATACAAAGAATCATTCAAGTTATAAGGTATCACAGATAAATAATAATTGTGCTTGCTAGCAAAAGAAAAACAACCGATTTCAAATACATCGACAAGTAATACAATGTAAGTAGACGAAAAAAATTAACAAACGCACTAGTCATCACTACGATTTTCGAATGTTCCCCCTCAATTTCTCTGGGATTCCATCATCAGATCCTGGTTTCCTTATCATTGTACCAACATATGTGTTTTCGCGGATAACTTCGTCATTTATAAACCGATTTTTCACAATTCTTTTTTTTTGTTGTAAAGGAGATATCCCAAGGGTGGTACCATGGTCGATGTAATTGAAGTCGTTTTTTTCGTTTGCTATCAAACACAATTATTTTGAAGTCCCATGAAAAAAATATGTTTAAATATGTTGCCAAACCATAATTTTAACTTGGATTAGAATGTATATGTATATTGGATTGGATTAGATTATCTGTAAAACCGCAGTGGATAATCGTGGCGGAATAAGCTTTAATTCATTTCTTTCATAGTAGAAGTTTAAGTCTAGTAATAAGACGTTTGGAAGATACAACACTACAGAGCTGAAAATTATAAAAGTATAAATTAGCTGCTTCGTACAACAAGTAAAATCGATTCTTATATTACAAAGCAGAATAGTTTCTTTAAACTACTGGTTCAATTAAATCGTTTCCTTATAAAATGTCTCTTATTCTTGGAGTTTAATTGTCTTTCATCATAAAACGATTCAAAACATAATCTACTTTGTAGAAAAAATACATTTGTATTTTTAATCTTGAAACGGAATTAAATTAATTGCCGAGTACTGTGCATTAGGTATACCACTTTAAGAGCAAGATTCGTTCTTTTGATAAAATATTAGCACAAGTATGAGTTATGCTACACAACAACTAAAGAACCCGAAATAACACTGCTAAACGTGAATGCGACATCAAACGATGGCACACCGCGGAGTTACAATATGCTGAAAGGATCTTTTCAAATAACATTGTCTTCTAAGGTAAAAGGAAGCATCTAGAATAAACCATGCTTTGGATGTTTTGGAAGAAAATTTAAAAATGTATATCTGCAAACACTCAAGGCACATTTCGTAGAACAAATGTATGTTTTGAAAGAAATTTCGTGACAGGTATTTCTGCCAAAGCTCAGTGATGAGTCTTATTAGGGCTTTATCATTCTCTTCGATTCAAACGGCCCTTCTAAGAAATTTTTACAAGAGTTCTTTACCTAATAGTTAAATATTTTACAGCATTATAGTGAGGTACGTTGATTATAGCTCCTGTACCTACTACTACTACCACTACTTATTTGTGTTAATCTGATTTGTGTTGTTTCTGTTTTTGTCTTTAAAATTAGTTAAAAAATCTAAGGTTATTTAATCCCACTTTTACCTACTGTTCATTAAAAAAATGCCATGTAATACCTCCATAAAAACTGTGTCATCGTTACGATTGTAAACGTTTTAAATATCCACAATACCCTGGCTTAAATTAGCACAATTTCATATAATGATTAATATAGAGAAAAGTCATTCTTTGGAATTTTAAGCTTCTTAAAAACTAGTCGCTTAATTTTTTTACTCTGCTAACTAAATAGCTTTGTCTTGGGTGGTGCTTTGCGTATTTATGGTGATCACTGTACCTCAGATTTAGTATGGAGCAATAAAATTACTATAGTATAATCAATAATTCAGTAGACTAAAATGACAGTTGCTAATGTTACTTTGTAAAATAATATTTTTGTTTGTGTTTATTACTTGGAACATCCATATCTTTCGTATTGATAACAAAACAGTACAAACAAAACAGATTAACAAAACACAAAACAAAACTTAACAATAAACACAAACACAACGATTATTTTACAACGTGACATTAGCAACTGTCATTTTAGTCTACTGAATTATTGATTCTACTTTAGTGAAAAAGTGTATATATTATGTGCACTTTTGGACTGGACACATCTGTCAATTTATCTATTTCGTGAACAAAATATGCAATAGCGTATGGTTTATTTAACATGGTCCAAAATAATAAAAAAGGCGTGAAGGTTACTTAAGTGTGGCTTACTTAAATTTACATTTTAACTATAATAAAAAATAACAGGCAATTTAAACTATTTTACTGTTTCTGCTAATATTCAAACTATTGTTGGATCTACTATAACTGTGTTTTCCAAACTTTAATGTATGTTTAAATATCCTTTCTTAATCACATAAAGTTTGTGAAAGTTTCACTCCATAATCATCAAAATTCCTCACCCAACGCCTTAATATGTCAGTATAACGCGCCTCTAGTATTATTCGATTAAATCAATACGTAAATCCTTTAACCTAGTTAAAGTCGTCGCCTAAATCAAAGGAAACTTGTTGATTATATTACTTCACGTATATTCATACTATTACATAAAATGATCTTCGTTAGTATGTGATTAATGACGAGTTCCCGCAATTTTAGCAATATTGAGACTTACGAATCTATTACCCTCTGTGACACTATATTTTTTTAAATAAAAATAGGTATATAATCAGCAGCAATTTCACTGGTGGCCAATAAATTTTACCTCGTAAACAATTTACTTATAAACTATCAGATAACTCTGCAGCAGAAGCTATACCTCCTTTCAAAATGCCTTAGAACTTGTCTACCGCGCAACTCAACTAGCAAAGAACATAATTTAAATCAAATCAAAGTTTACGATTAGGAATATTTGACAGATACAGTTAAGTTTCGTGGTCAAACTGATAAAACAAATCAGGACGTTTTACCTGGAAGATACCATTATATATTAGATGACTATCAAAAACATTATCAGCAATTAACTTGTTCATCGGTTTTTTTTAATCTATACTAATAATTAATTAATATTATAAAGCTGAAGAGTTTGTTTGAACGCAGTAATCTCTGGAACTACTGGTCCGATTTGAAAAATTCTTTCAGTGTTAAATAGCCCATTTATAGAGAAAGGCTATAGGCTATATATATCATCAGGCCAATAGGAGCGGAGTCCACACCGACGAAGTTGCGCGCAGAAGCTAGTATCATAATAATTTCTTTTGGTTATTTCAATCTTTTCATTTAAATAAATTAATTGTAAAAGGAACGACGCAATTTTAAATGGAGTACGTAATAAAATATCGCTTCAAATTATAGTGTCGTAAGAACAATGACTTACCTATACAAATTAGTGAAAGGTTTTGTGAAATTTCAGTCTAACTTTTAAGTAGTAGTCATTAATTTTGGCCCCTGACCCAATCGGGACCTGAAACGTTCAAAACAATTACAAGAGTTTGCGTGTTATTACATTCGTGAATATTCATTTCAAACATTATATTACACTTACTTTTTATATTATAAAATATGCACTTATTTATGCAAATGAAGCAATTGCTAACTAGCATTTCATTGTTTGGGATCGAACTTCTTTTAATCATAAAATATGCCTTTTTTAAATTTTTTAGTTTAACGTCAAAATATATTTTAATTTTTGTAAAAACCTAATTAATTTATGTAACACTGAAGTGGTTACGATTTATTAAGTAATAGCGAAGTAAATGCACACTCAATGACAAAAATAAAAAGAGTTCCATAACTATAATTGCCAAACAATTTAAATTCTTATTTGTTATCTTTTTACAACGGTAAGTCATTGGCAGTTTAAATTATTATAAAATTAATCAAGTTGTTCTCTTTTTTTTCGTACTCTGTCCGGCCACAAATTTGTCAAAGCTATCATCGTTAACTAAGCTCGTGCATCTGAAGTCTAATAATAAAATAATCGAAACCATATTATTTACTGTTCACAAAGTTTGCTGATAGATTGTCAACCAAATACAAACAAAATTAAGACATGGAATCAACATTGGAAAAAGCTGAAATGATATTTGGTGACTGATTTCCTATTTTTACTACACATTATAAAGATTTTATTTGACATAGGAATTCAGACCTATTGGACGATTAAATGTTTGAAGATGGTTTTAAATGACTGTAAATACAACGGAAATAAATAATATTCATAATTTTAGCCAATATCTATAATCATATATTATTTATACAAATAATGTAGTAAAGTATAATTTGAAGCAAAACGAATAGGTATATAAATTATTTTATATTCAATAAGAATATATTTTAATCTAAAGTGTAAGGTTGTAAAAAACAATATAGATATAAATAATCGTGTAGTTAAAAAAAATACAGGGGAAATTGATTAATTTCTAATTTATACAGTATTTGTTAATAAACGTTTTATGTATTCACAAAACGCGATAAACAAATCAAATACTATTTTCGAATTCCTTTAAAAATTCTAAATCGTCACACGTATACAAATAAATAACGTCTACCCACACAAACTCGGCTTCCTATAAATAAAAACGAAATTTAAAACAGCAATTCGTAAGTGGGTTACTCGGCTAATACATCAATCATCCCCTCATTGGCTCGAACAATTTAAATTGCTTCAAGTAATACGCGACAAAACTCATTTATTTGTGACGATGTTATCTCACATTACTTACCAATTCAGATGATTACAGAGGAAATTGCATTCGTAAATTATTAAGTTTGTAAAAAAATTTGGCATTACTGATAAAATTTTACGTATAAGAGTTTGAAACGAAGATGGCCCAGAGGATAGACGACGTGGATAAATTTACGTTATAATTTATTCCGTCCTCGTCGGTGGAACGATATATCGTGGAAAAAATTCAACAAGAACTTCGAAACATGAATGCATGATACATAGGATCATGTAGTTCTACAATTCTTCTGTAAGCAGTATAGCAACAAGAAAAAGCCTAAGAACACCATCTTTATTCGCTTAGCTTAAAATTTACTTAAAAGTTACAAAATAAATATTTAAAATTTAATTTTTTATTTTAATGTGACACTTTGTTTATTTTTGTGATAAGTAACATGTCTGTTATTACACCGTCATGATGATGTGATGTCATGTGATGTCATTGTTAGTAATAATAGTTATTTATTCTAAAATAAATTCATACATAAGTGAATTATAAATTCATGTGAGCAAAAAATCCTAAACCTAAAACAAAATTAGGATATTACAGGTAGTTACGGTACAGCATAGTTTAAAGCATAGTTTTTGTAGTATAAAGTTCATTAGAAAATGTTTATAACTAATATTACAATATGTGGCTAGTCCACTGGGATCCTTAAATTTTAAAAGACATTTAAATATATTTGAATATTATACTTTTATCCTCCCAATCACAAAGTCAACAAAATTTAACTACGTACCAAAAAGCAACGTTTTTGGATTCGTAATTACAAAAAATCCAACAGGGCAAAATTAAAAGCAATTGCGTGTTAATAAAATATCAATAAAGGAATGCAAAACGAAAGCAAAGGGATAATCGTTTATTGAATAAAACGACGAGGATAAACAATTCCCTTCGATTTTTTGATCTTCCAAAGTATATATTTGCGAAAGTAAATCGGACATCTAATTTAGTTAATCTAATGGGATCTGTGCTATTGACTTATTGTATTTTTTTATATACAAAACAATTACATTATTTTTGTTTATTTGCGTTTTTTTTTTCATTTATATCAAATTATATAACACTGATTCTAGGTACAAATGTGTTTATTCCAAATTGCTATCGTGAAAGTAGTGCGATTCGAAAAAAGTTTTATTGCTTGGTATAAACCTGTTTTTGCGGCTATAAAAATCATGCTACGATTTATAACTTTGGATTTGTAATCATAACAATCAATCAATCTATGAATTGATTAAATTCGAGATAGCTGAAGCCGTAAAACATGTTTACTTAATAATACACAACACCTAATTTATTTAAAACAAAATTATGTAATTACAAAGTATTTTTAAATAAGAAGATTAACTCAATTTGCTCGAAGTTTGATTATATTCAACTGCACTTCTACTCGTGCTACTACAAGAAGCTAAGTTGTGTCCTTTTTTTATTTTGCGGAGTCTTTTTAAAAGCGAACGGGAAACCAATTTTGTTAATTTTATATAAAATTTAAAAAAAAAACCCTGATGTCAAATAGGCTGAGCAGCGTTCAGGTAGTTTAAGTTCTCTAAAAAGATTTTTAATGCCTAGCTACCAAAATCAGTATGTTACCAGTGCAAGTATCCTCTTTCTTGAAATATATCATTCAAAGTTGACTTGAAAAAAAAAAACATTGTTTTAAGCTTGTAACTGCGAGAGCTAAGGTCGGCCTACCACTACGCGATTAAAGTTGAGAGAACAGAATCTGTTAAAGAATCGTTATAAGAGCAATAGCGCAAAAATTGACAAATTAAAACTGTAACGGATGGGTCACATACTCGTATTTCAAACATGCAATTTATAATCTTACATTTTTTGGATACTTCTGTTAACTCGTTAGGGAAAAATGATGAGAGTAAACTTTAATGATAAAACTTTAATAGTTCTAGGTTTTTCGACTTGCCTTAAAAATTGAAGATCCTTTTATATTTTGTCACTTATATCAGATATAAATATATTTTTAATCGTAATTTTAAAGTAAAAGCGTGTAAAAACCTAATATACCACAAAATTCACAATTACGCTGCCTTGTTTACCACCTCCTTAGTTTTAAGTTTCATGTGGTTGACCGTGTCGTTCTTTACCTTCTCTCAACAACGCTCTCTCAAACACTAATTTAAATAAATAAAGGCTAGTTTAAATAAATATTTAAAAAATATAATTATATTACTTGCATGAAAAGATTATTTTTATTATTAAAAATATGAATGTGTATCTTCGTTTCAAACAACAGAGATTAAAATAAAAAAACAAATTAGTAATGTAATATTAGACATATTATTATTATCAATTCAAAATTCAAATCGTGGGCGTAACAGAAATACAATCTTAACTTAAATTGAATTCAACTTCCCCTCATTTTTTTCCACCAGTATTATTTCCCCAATTTCGTTAATTGCTTTGCCAGAGGTCAATCAAAATCTTATAAATGCGGTTCAAAGAATTCAAATAGTATTTACCGCAAATATTATAATTATAATGTGCTATTTAAAAAAATCGCATATTATTTTTAGTAAGATTAGTAAGTTACTAGGCTTTACTCTCACAGCTGCTCGGGTTTAGGGGTGCGTGTGCCGAGTCGGCGCCTAAACACCGAAGGTTTCCAGGTTCGATTCTCGTTCGGGATGGATATTTGTATTGTACAAATATTTATTACCGGTTTGGATGTTTGTCCTTGTGAGTCTACCTACCGTGCCTTGGAGGGTACGTTAAACTGTCGGTCCCGGTTGTTATCATATTATACATATGTACACCTTATAGCAATCGTTACGCATAGCAGTTATATATCCGCTAAGTCAAGCAGCGTGGCGTATTAAGCTCCAATCCTTCTCCTATTTGGGGAAAGAGATCTATGCCCAGCAGTGAGATATTACAGGCTGAATCATGAGGTTTTAAGGGTTGTGTGGATCCTATCTACATAGAACAAGTCAATGAACATAGACTCATAAAATTTCCGCAAGGTTGTAGACAGATAATCGACAACTTAATGTGAGATATTATTATGTCACATGAAAGTACTAGAAGGCATTATCCCACACTTCTTCATAATGCTAAAATTATTATTAATTGAAAATAAGGCAATTTTAAAACGTAACTGGAAATAACAGTTGAGTGTTCTTAACACTATTTTGCAAAAAAAATTTGTTAAAACCTCTGGTTCTATGCGTCGTAGGATAGGAAGCATATTTTTTTAGTAAATGGGTAAGGCAAAAACAGTTATTTATAACTGTTTTGCCTTACAGATCACAATTACATAATTGTTAAATACAAAATAACAAGTCGTACGTATTACAATAATAAATTCACATAATGTACATCGTAAATTTAAAAAAAAAATTTGCGTAATCAAACAATTGGTGTATACATGTATGTATATCCTATTAAAATCGCCTAATTTATATTAATAGAAGAGTATAATCGCTGCCTTTTGTTTTAACCTTTTATGGCTCGTTAAATGGAGCTAATTGTAACATAAACGTGAACCGTCATTCATAAATTCAAATCTTGGTGTTACATTTATTTATTTGTGATTAAGATTGATAGAATGTGTTGTAAACATACATGTTTACATATATAATTCAACTGTACGTGTGTTTGTCACCTAACTCCTTCTAAACGGTCGGACCGATTTGGTTGCAATTTTATATAAAAAACTAGCTTCTGCGCGCGACTTCGTCGGCATGGACTCCGCTCCTATTGGTCTTAGCGTGATGATACATAGCCTATAGCCTTCCTCGATAAATGGCCTATCTAACACTGAAAGAATTTTTCAAATCGGCCCAGTAGTTCCAGAGATTACCGCGTTCAAACATATAAACAAACAAACAAACAACCAAACAAACTAACTCTTCAGCTTTATATATTAGTATAGATAATACCTATATTTTAATGGGTTTCTATCTATTTCTATCTCTATACATCTTCTATTTCTATTTCTATGTTTTGAAAAAATCAATTGGACCTGGTAGGTGGAACTGCTGTTGGTAGGTCAGCAATCAAATTTGGTAGATGCGATTCTGGACAGGACCACGTCTGACAGATCCACTAGTTTAATATAATTAAAATCATTAATTAATTATTAACTTTCTATCAAATACAATGTTTGGTCTATAATTATCTGGGAGCTTATAGCAATTGTAAATCAACACGTGATACAAACATATTGTACAAAAAAAATAATTTTTAGGGTGTTTAACAAACCGATACTACAATTTCTAAATCTTTATAAATTATCACGATCAATATAATTATAGTCACCAAGTACATACAGACGAATATACTCTATTATAGTAGAAAGTGCATACATACATAATTTTAATCACGCCTCTTTCCCAGTAGGCAAAGACCACTTCTTTCCACTTGCTACGATCCTTACATACTTGTTTCGCTACGTCCACTTTCATTATTCCTTTTATACATGATCTTCGGTTTAGGCTACTCTTGACCTGGCCTTTTTTCAGGACGTCCCTAATTTGGTCTCAAAACGGCCACCTAGGGCTACCCCTTCCAACACTTCCTTTCACACTCGCCTTATGCACTTTTTTTGTCAATCGTTCTTCAATCATTCTCTCGACATGGCCATACCATCTCAGTATACCTTTCTCAATTTTTGTCACTACATCTTCTTTCAGACCACAATGTTTCCTTATCTCACTATTTCTTATCCTGTCACTCAGTTTAACTGTATGATAAGAAAGTGCATATTATCCACTAAAATTGCACGATTACAAGAAATAAAAAAATGTGTAGAACAATGAACTTATCTATTCAAGAGACTAATAAAATATGTTTTACTTCAATAAAGTATTTCAGAAAAGGCTACAAAAATCGCAATAATATGAAATCGCTCCATGACTCAACAGGAAAATATAAATTTTTACAAAACACATTAATATAAAAACCTACACGCAATTCGCTTTTCTCTTTCACTGTACTGATATTAACAATAATAAAGAAGTCCGATCAAACAGGGTACCTGTTTAATGTTTTCGAATAAACATAATTAATTTTATTCACAGCCAAAAATAATAACGTCTTAGTTCCATTTTCAATCTTATAATTATTTGAATAAGAACTAAAAGTAATGTGTGCGATCGTAACATGAAAAAGATTAATGAAAAACAAACGACCATGTTTTCAAAATTAGAATATTAAATTGCATGCTGAGATATTAAATGTAAAAGCGTGTCTGAACGATGGAATTGTTGATTTGTGACTAACTGCCTTTAGTAACATGTAACACGCGATTATAAAACGCATCATAACCCCAATAACTTAAATATAACTTTTTATTTAATAGGTACATTCTCCAGGTTTTGAAAATCTACGGAGTTGAACAATCCAATTTAAAATGTCATCAATGAAATCCTTAAAAGGATCTTTTAAGGCTCAGACTAAATAAAATTATGCGTCTGGAAATTATGCGATTGGACATAATATTGTGAAACGACGAATGATTAACTGATTGAATCATGAAAGTTGTATGTTTATGCCAGTAGATGGCGCTAACCAATTTCAAACTCAAATTAGCAGATTATTTAGTTTAACATTTTATCCGGCTATTTGAGAGCTTATAAATCATAGTCATCAGAAAGCACTAACATTAAAGTGATATTGTTCCCTACGTAGATTAATAATAAATAATTAATTAGACCCTTAGAATAAATAACCATATTACATACTTTGAAATACTGTACCTATACAGTTGAAGTTCCATGTATTTCATAATTAGCAAATATTAAGTAAAGTGAAAATCTGTTTACTTTTACATAAGTTTTTTTTTTATATCACGAAGTCGGCAAACAAGCGTGCGGCTCACCTGATGGTAAGCAATTACCGTAGCCTATAGACGCCTGCAACACCAGAAGTATCGGCAAGCGCGTTGCCGACCCTACTCCCAATTCCCCCCAGGAGCTCTGGTCACCTTACTCACCAACAGGAACACAACACTGCTTGAAAGCAGTATTATTTAGATGTGGTCTTCTGTAAGGTCGAGGTACTACCCCACCCCAAATTTCCTGCTGTGCCCTACCTCCTACCTTTTACATAAATGCAGGTCATTTTTGTTGTTACCTTGTTTTTTGTTTTACGTTTTCTATTGGCTCGTAGTTATTTCTCTTACGCTAAAAAAACACGTTTTTTTAGCGAATGGTATCAAAACGTCAAAACCGTCACAAAATGGCTAACATGTAGTTAGAACTTCGTTGATAACATGACTGTGCTTATAAAAAAGATAATCATAATATTATAATAACAATAATATCAAAAAAAAATTTAAAACAAAAATTAATATTATAATTATACAAATTTGTCATTGTCAAAAAGTTTGTGACCGTTAGCAATGCAATTAATTATTAAACGTCAGTATCGATAAAAAAAATATCTTCTTTATATAATTGACTAAGATTTGTGCAACAAACAACGTTCCCTTATTTTAACATAGTATTAAATTGTTTATGAACAATATTATATTATCTAGTTAAATAATTGAGTATTTATCTTATAAAAGAAGCAAAACTTGTCTTGTTATCGTAAAAATCTTGCTATCGCCGTTTTTACACATTTATTTATTAAAAATTGTAGTAATTTAAAAACGTCGACAGCTAATTTTTTGCTACATAATAATCCCGTTTCAAAAGAAATGGACAAGTTTATTAACATAATATTTATTTTTATCTTTCATGAATCATTCTGATGCACGAAGTTCGGAATTATGTAAGTAATTTTGTTTGTAGGTATTTTGTTTTTGTTTTTACTCTTATTACTTTTATTTTGAGCCGTTTGACAAGAATACGATGTCAATCGCATATTTTCGGTCTGCCAGTTGATACTTGACAATTTGGAAAAAATCGAATTACAGAAAGCTCTGAAGTAAGTGACAGTCAATTAATTTTATACCAGTGCTCTTCGAAAAGTCAAGTGTATTATGAACTTGTTTATGATATTTCTATTACCAGTTTTATATTATTTGCTAATTTCGTGTGAACGATGTTGTCAAAAATATTAAAAGGTTATATCGACGGGTGCAAAGTAAAAAGAGTTATATAAAAAACAGCTACTTTTCAGGAGAGCGCATAATAGGAAAAAGTGCTCCCATTTTGTCAATTTCAAACCAAATTTGTTGAAATTTTCATCACTGCTACATTATTTAAAAAGAGAAGCAGTTGTATATTTAATTTCTTCTAATTGTGTTTAATTTACGAGATATTGCAGTTATCTGCCTCTACATTGTGCTTAAAAATATGACAATTGAGTTAACTACCACTTGGTCGTTTTTACATAGGAATTAAAAAATCTGAATTTAATAACTTTATTATTAATAACTTATTTTTTGTTTCATATATATATATATTTCAGTACGTATAAAAAGTATGACTTTTCTAATTATTAAAATTAGTCCATGACTGCGTTATATTCTAAATAAAATCAAAGTTCAAAGCATAATTTACGCAATGTCTTTTTCTACATCATAACATTATTTGTTCAAGGTATATGATTTAGGAGGTTAAATGAAATAATTTATTCTTCTTAATACGTAAAAAGCTCAAACAAACAAACATTGTTGCCGGCCGGCGAAGAACATGCCATCTGACTGATGACTCAATAAGAACGAACGTGCGCCCCCCGCGCGGACTGCGTAAAAGCGGCCAGCGGTAGTTGAACGCATGTACGTCGTGTAATTTTACAAAACAGCAGTAGTTGTCTTCTTTTACTTGACAAAAGTACAAGAAATGAGGCGATATTTGTATTTTCTATTTTGCCATGTTGTAAAATATAACTTTTTTAGTTAGTTACTAAAATAAAAAAAAAATCTCAAAATTGTAGTTAACTTTTTTTACTTTGCACCCGTCGATATAATACAAGGGTCAGTTCTATGAAAAATCAGCTTGCTTCTTTCACAGACGTATATTTCATAGATATATTGTATATAAAAATGTTTTTTTTTTTTTAGTTATTGTGTTTATAAACATAAGACAAAAGTTTTCTTTCATTATTTTTATTTTAAACTGTCTGATATCACGATGTCAATATCACATTTTCGGCCTACCAGAGTTGATCCTTCACAATTTGAAATTTGGTTAGTGATTCCTTACTTTGATAACATGGCTTGAATATACACGTCCAATTGTATAATTTTTACATTTTAAAAAGGATTTTTTTTTATTATAATCCTTTTAAAAAGTTAAACAATTTTAGCCTTCACTTCAAACCTCTCATTCGCAAGTGACATAACCGAAGTTTAAGATGCTATAACCTGTAATTCATTAAACGATGTTTTATATGGCAACACATATTGTATGGAGTTTACGAGACGTTTATTCGCTTTCTATTTCTTCGACCCTGACGCTTCGTTACGATATAGAGATCAATTTCGATTACATCATATGACGGTTACGTTTTTACGAATTTCCCGCTGTCAACTCGTGAAACCATTTTCATGAAAAATGAGTCCGATCACTTTAACGCTGCTATACGATATCGCAGATAAAATTAAATTATCTTAAGAACTGAAAATTGTTTTTTAACACTAAAAACACTAACTCAGTGGGTTTTAACCGACTTAAAAAAAAGAGGAGGTTTTCAATTCGATTAGACTTTTTTTATACAACTAGGTAGACAAACAAGCATATAGCTCACCTGATGCTAAGCGATTACCGTAGCTTACAGACGCCTGCAACACCAGAAACATCGCAAGCGCTTTGCCGACCCTAACCCTACTCTTGCTCAGGAGCTCTGTTCGCTTTACTCACCACATGGAAACAAGACTGTTTGTAAGCAGCATTTGAGCATTATATAGTGGTAATCTTCTGTTAGGTCGAGATACTTCCTCAGTCGGGCTGCTCTAGATTTTGAGATATTTCCGCTGTGCCCTACCTCAGTAAAGTCAGTATTTTTTATGAGTGTTAGTTACCTCATAACTTTTTAGTGGGTGTACAGATTTTTATGATTCTTTTTAATTGAAAGCTTGTGCTTGTCGTGTTGTCCCATTTAAATTTGTCAATTACTTTTTAAGTTATCCTTAATAATGCGTAATCAATTGTCTTTCTTTTTACAGTGAGACGTAAAAAAAAGTTTATTACATCCTCTCAAACTTTTTCGTCTGTGTGTTGCATCATGCATGTCGCGTGACGGTCGGAGGCCCAGTAAGATTGATAAAGCGATTTTTAAACCCTTAATGGAATATTATTCCAAAAATTTATAGTTAAATGTCTATAATGTGAAAAAAAGTTTCTCTTTTACCGTGGTTTCATAAAACCACACAGGTTTTTATTTACTACTTGTATTACTTGTCGATGTATATAAAGTCGGTTTTTTTCGTTTGCGAGCAAACACAATTATTTTTCCAATTATCATCTACAAATACTACTGCATTTATGTATGTGTGTGGACGTGTCTATATTTAAATATAGATTAGAAAAACAGTAAGACTCTTTTTACATACTTTTACGATAAATTAATTACCTTCATATAAGAAACATTAGTAAACAAAACAGACAGGTGAATAATAATTGCATTGAGCCTGTCATGTTCTAGCATGTTTATACCTCCCTTATCCGCTTCCCTGTATATAGCTTTCGTAATTGATTTTAAATATAATATACTTCAGTATTACTGGCTGGTGCGCGAAGATTCATCCACATTTAATAATATGATGAGTTATAGGAGGATAATTTGTGGAATTTTTGTCTAATTATGTTATGTATCGAACCCCAGAGAAGAAATTAACATCAATACCAACCGCGCCAACGGGCCTGTCAATATTGTTACAAATACTGCTTTTGTAAAAGAAAAGTAAGGTGGTAAAACCAGTATGACACTAATAATTGAAAAATTAATAAAAATCAAAAGTATCTGCAAAGAATTTTAATGGCAATCGGACGAATTAGTGTTTGGTGCCAAAAATATTAAAAAAAAAAATAATTTGACTTTAAAAAATAAATTGAAGACTGAACTACTTACAGAGTTCGCGAAAAGTATTAATTTGAATGGTTAATTGGATTGACTTGCACTTTTTGTTTAGTTAAATAATAATTATACCTACCCAAGAACGCGGTTTGGAGGTTAAACATGTTAAAATGATTTGGTCCAAAATAAAGAATTTGTTTAAAGATGGATTCTTCTAACCTTAAAATTTAAAGTGTACAAAGTCTGCAAAAATAGTCGTGTAAAAGTCGAGAGGTATAAAAAAGTAGGTATACTAAAGCACTAAACTAGATCAAATTGTCGTAAAATTCCATTAATTGGTTTATCGTTACTTGTTCGTCGTAGTTTCAAATATATATTAATCTTTATATAATACATATTCTTGTTGTTAACTTTCAAAAAAATTAAGTTAATTAATTCCTACTTAAATAAAGTAAAATGAAACCCATTGTAAAAGAAATAGAATACAACGAAAATGAAAGGAAAAATAAATTACGGGTGATCTGAGGTAGGGAAGTGGTAGGAAGAGGGAGTTTAAGGGTAAAAGATGGTTTATCTCGATTTTCGGCTAAACTACAAGTCCTATGGAAAAAGCGCAATGGCAAAGTTGAAGGTAATAAAAATATCCACAACTTATGTATTAACACTTTTTTCACCTCACCTCAAAATTCATGTGAAAAATTAAAAAAAAAAAAAACAAGTTTTTGGTTTTTTATTTTTCTTTTACAAGAAAAATTTTTATTTTACGAAATTTGGAGAAAACTTACTTTTTATGTTCCAAAAACACGTTAATTTTTTGATTTAAAATATTTATTTTTTACCTCAATATAAAAAAGCGCCCTCATTATCAATCGAAAATTCTCAAATCAAAATATGAGCTTTTTTAAAAAAATTCCGTGGATTTTTTGTTCGTTGAGATCTCTACTTTTTGATGGTGTAAAAAAAAATACGGTATACTATGGTGAATGTTGTAAGAAAATGCAAATCCAACGGGTTTCATCCTACTATATTTTTTTTTTACTTTTTAGCATTTTCAGAGGCTAAAAGCACTGGTCTATATATTATTTATTTATTTACAAACATGTCAACAGCATAACAAAAATTACATTACAATAAGCTATTCTTTAAAATATTTAGATGGTATGCATTCCAATTACAGGTAGGTATGTAGAATTGTACATGACTCTTAATTAATTGATATTGATTTTTATACAACTAAAAGGGAAAAAAATAAAAAAATATGAATATAAAAATATACAATATAAAAATAAAAAATAGAACAAAATACAATATAAAAGAATAATTGGCAATTATGATCTAAAAAAAACTATAATAATAAACTAAACCATTATTATTGAGAAATAAAATAATGAATCGCATGTCTATAATAAAACTACAACATATTTTCGTATATATAGAACTCATTTTTCCGTACATCTTCCGTTGGAAAAATTGTAACTGTTATTATATAAAAACTCTTCTTTGAGAAACAAAATATTTATTATGTTGTTGAAGGCACGAATTTCGATGCTAAGAAAAATATATCTCAATATTTTTTTATGCTTCATTTCTATAAATCTTCGCATGAATTGTTCAAGTAACACGTAAAAATTTACATGTAATAGTCTAAGATACGAACTAGACGTGATCTTCATACATCTGCTTAATGGATAAAAATTAAATAATTATCTTCTTTATAATATAAAAATAAAAATAAATCGCGAAAAATTTGGTTGTAAAATTCCTGGCCAGGCTATATTATATTCGGCAGCTGCCATTCAACCCAGACTTTTAGAAGGCAACCCTATGTCATCGCATTCGAAATGAAACAACGCTCATTTTCATGTATGATTTATTTACTGACAATGTGGCTGATAGTAACTACCATAAATACTAAGTTATGCCAGGAAAATAATAGACAACCCAACGTTTGCAATTTTTACAGGCTTCATACTGTCGGTAAGTGTTAAATTTATTCTTTAAGCTTGTCTTATTTTTAAATAAATATATATTATTTTTATTTTGAATTAAATATAGCCTAGCCTAAATGTTTCAGTCAACCTAACAAAATAAAATAATTTTCATCCATTAAGCACACGGGTGGAGTTCGTCTTAAGTTCGGATCTCCTACTATAACCTTTCCAAACATTGACTTCTTTGAATATTTGATATGAAGTGTAAACAGCTGAGTCTATCATTAATATATGTCTATATATTATGAGAAGTATACAAAAACAACGGAATTTTTCTATAATGAAGTTTTTCACACCAAAATTCAATCAAAGTTAAGCATTATTAATTTTATTTAGTCGTAATCTCTGGATCTTTTAGTCCAATTTGGTTTTTTCTTTAGAAGAATACAAATCTCAAATTATTCTTCTTATCAAATAAGTCACGTTGAGAATAATATTACGATGTATACTTTGTTAAATTGAAGCTTTGTGAAATACAATAACAGACTAATGTATTATTGTGGTAAAAATAATGTTTATTCGTCGAAGTCAATATTTGCGTATTTGAGTGGTTTGAACTCACCCACCAGTGTTGACATTACCTCATCGTCATTTTTGGTTTCAAATCTGCCAAATGAATATCTATTACTAATATTATAAAGCTGAAGAGTTTGTTGTGTTGAAAATTTTTTTCAGTGTTAGATAGCCCATTTATCAAGGAAGGCTATAGGCTATATATCATCACGATAAGACAAATAGGAGCGCAGCACCAATGAAGAATGTTTTAAATTTTTTTCTTTTGAGAGCTTCCGCTGCGTAAACAGTTAAAGTTTCGCTCAAATCATGTATGACATAATTGATCCTATTCCACGCGGACGAAGTCGCGCGCAGAAGCTAGTTATATAATAAACTGTAAATTATGTATGATGTAGGATATTATGAGCGAGGTAAGGGACAGTAGAAAATATTACATTGTTCAAAATCTTCAGCATCCCTGCTTGGGTAGAATTACAACCTTATAAAGTATCACAACAAATAAAGCTCTAACGTGTTTTTCGACGGTGAGTCAGAAAAATCAGCCAGAGCTCCTGAGTATTGGCTATATTAACAGCGCTGATAGGACCAGCAAGGCACTTGTTATGTTCCCGAATTTGCACTAGTCGACTAGTCTATTGATACTATAGTAACCACTTACCATAAAACAAGACGCGTGTTTTTTTACCAAGGTATTGGTATAAAAATTGATTGTTTTTCTTTGAAGACAAAAGTCCCGTATATTTCTATACGATACTACTTTGATAAAAGTCCAGTTGTACAATAAACTAGTATATCATTTTATTTCAGTACATAAAACCAGACTCAGATAGTAAAAAGGGATATATGAAACAAAGCTATCTACAAGAAATTTTACACGCTGGCTGATTGCTGTAAGTTATAAGGGATAATAATTTCATTTCATTACTTTATCTATTTTTTTTAAGTCAAGAATTGAGCTTTTTACAGTTGTTTTACTTTTTTTAATATATTTCCTAGTGAGTTAGCTGATTTTTGAAAAAAAAATAAAAGGACTAAAAGTTATATTTATTTTAAAAGTCCATGTAATGTCATGCTATATATCATCACGCTAAGACCAACATGAGCGCAGCACCAATGAATAAGGATTTCAGTGATGGAAAAATATCATGGATGATTTCGCCAGTGAAATCTAATGTAACACATTGAAAAACATTTATAGATACGACATTTATCGACAGGACTGACGATTTGGTACCAACCAATACATCGTAGAGGTTATTTACTTAATGCTTTCTAGCAGTTATCAATATTTTAATACTAGTAGAAACACATGACTTCGTCAGCGCTGCTATAATATTATTAATTTATATTTTTTATAGAGCAGAAAACACAACATTGAGTAAACGTAGTGCTCTTAAAAATCGTTGTATATTAAAACTTCAATATTTTTGAAAATGAAGATTGAATGATGATACTAAATGAAGATATCGTACCTATTTTTGTAGATTTACATATAGGTATTAGATGAGGGATAAATGTCAAAGAAATAAAACTTAAGAGACGGAATCGTCCACAAAACTTACCAGTAGATTTCTGTCATGAGAGCTCAAGGCAAACCTTTTTTATTACAAGCTTTTATTTAACTTGCAATGTATGTATGTATGTATGTATGTATGTAAATTTAATGAATGTTTGTTCGGGTGAAATCTTGCAACTCAATTTTGAAGCAGATATCTTCAACCGATTGAGCTGAAATTTTGTATACAGGTTCAATTTAGATGACAATGCATGATTTGTATGTATTTATGTATGTATGTATGTTTGTTCGGGTGAAATCTTGCAACTCAATTTTGAAGCAAATATCTTCAAGCAATTGAGCTGAAACTTTGTATACAGGTTCAATTTGGATGACAATGCATGGTTTGCATGTAGGTATGTATGTTTGTTCGGGTGAAATCTTGCAACTCAATTTTGAAGCAAATATCTTCAACCCATTGAGCTGAAACTTTGTATACAGGTTCAATTTGGATGACAATGCATAGTTTGTATGTATGTATGTCTGTTCAGGTGAAATCTTGCAACTCAATTTTGAAGCAGATATCTTCAACCAATTGAGCTGAAATTTTGTATATAGGTTCAATTTGGATGTCAATGCATGGTTACCTTTGTGACGTCATTCTAAATCCAATATGGCGGCATATCCAAGAGTGCGGACTAGTTATTTTTAGTGCACTTCTACAATATGGGTAGCAAATGAAAGGGCTTGCTAAGAATAATTAGAATAAAGTGACGTGATAACCGACTAAAAAGTCAAAAATAAATTAAAAGTAAAAAACCTTTTTAAAAAACAAGCTTTTATTTGAATGCACTAAAATGAAAAAATAAATTTTTACTTTAAAACTTTTACTATCTACTTATAAAGTCATTACACATAATCTATACGATATAAAAGCTTGTCGCAAGATTTGCTTGTAAACAAGTAAATTAAATAAATTGATGTGATTGATTTTAACTATTAAAATTTTCAAACTAAGGAAATACGAGTACTATCTCGCGACAAGCTTTTCTATCATATAGATTATGTGTAATGACTTTATAAGTAGATAGTAAAAGTTTTAAAGTAAAAATTTATTTTTTCATTTTAGTGCATTCAAATAAAAGCTTGTTTTTTAAAAAGGTGTTTTACTTTTAATTTTTTATTAGTATTGATATATTTCACTATCTCCTAGTAATTATATTTCCAAATTAAATAATAATAACCGGTCTAGGTCGTAAAAAGGCTGTAAAAGTATACCCGTTTCATTTCAAGAGCCCGTTTCACATTTATCACATTACTATACTAGACTTGATATTAATAAAAAAATTCTTCATACTAAACAGTCCAGTAGAATTGGAATTCTATCAGAACGCAAACAACATAAAAAATAATAAACGCACAGACTAGGACAAATATCTGTATGACATATATATAATTTTATTTTATATTGGTTTTGCTTTTGATTTACTTTTATACCGAATACCTATGAAAATTTTACCATCATATTAGTGGAATAGTAAAATATTTTGAGCATAATATGTTGTCTTCATTATTTCTTATTTTGTCTACTTCCTGTTATCACAAGCTCTGCTATTCTCGCCAATTCCTATGATCTCTGAAGTTCAACGACCTATTCGACCGTCAGATTTTTACAGACAATTTTGTTTCAAGTTCAGATTTATATATACTTCAAAGATCTCCTGGTAACAAGAAGGATCTGACCCTAATCCACTAAGCTGATCCACGGATAATGAAATTGTAGATATATTTTATTATAGTTATTACTGAGGATTCAGTATTTTATTAAAAGAAATCTCAAGCTTCAACAAATTGTCATGTTATCTCTCATGACAGGTCTAAAGCATTTCTGGCTGAATTTTGTGTCCACAAAAAATACAATTGGAATCTTGCGAACATTAAGCAAGCCAAGTTTACAAAAGCTACATTTTTGCACTTCATACATACTAAGCGGTGCGTTTTAAAACTATCAAATTAATAAATATAATATAATTTCATTGGAGATTATCTATATAACACAATAAAAATTACGCTAATAATATAAAATTCTCAAGTGTAAAATCTTGTAAATATCCCACAGCTAGGTAAGACCCTCGTCTAAAAAAAAGTTTTGAGATTAATTTTTCACCCTATTCAATGATTATGAATTTACATCTTTCCAATTACTTCTGAAACATTTGGATTTTCTTTCGTAATAATGCAGGTAATTCTTCACAGCAGAGCACAAGTTGAATTTTGAAGACAACAATTTTTTAAAGTATGTTATCTCAGATTTGAAAGCACACGGCACAACTATCTGGAATAGCGCTAACTAAAAGCATTCTACAATCTTATCAGTGTCGAATCAACGCATTAACAAAAGCGTGTCGCAATTGGCAAGTGACGCGCTTACAATAAATTCAAATTCAGTGTCGGGCTGAAACAAAGCATTTTAACAAAAGCGTGTCACAATTGGCAAGTGATGCTCTTACAATAAATTCAAATTTGATGCATATACAAGTGATGCTCTTACAATAAATTCAAATTTGATGCATATATACCATACACGTACACTCAAATTCATTTCAAATTGAAACTATATTTCTAGTCTACAGTAACCATCCAAACGTAAAGACAAAGCTAAATTTCCTCAAACGTATCGAAATTCACATGTAAGGCTTTATTTTAAACTCATTGATATTCTTGACGTAAGATTATTCATATGCTGACAACCAACATCTCAAATGAGTAGTCCTGCACATACCGGCGCCCCATGGTTATTGTATATATCATCTGCGAGGTTTACATAAAAATGTACTCGTCCAATCCCAACATCCACTCCCTCAGAATGAAAAGATACACGGATATGAAGATATACATAAAAATTCAGCGGGATACCCTAAAATTTTGGTACCATACTAGCAGGAAGAGAAAAAACTTACGGATGATTTTATTAAAAACTGTTCTTAGATTGAAGAGCAGACGAAGGAATATCAGAGTAATTACTGCAAATACATAAAAATAAAATATTGCCAGGACTGATCTTATAAAATCAGCAAAATAATCTGAAATATCTAACTACACAACTGGTCTGATGAGAGGACGACTAATTATTTTTTTACTCAGATAATCAGCATTCTGATTCAACAGAAAAAATGCTACCAGCAATCTCGCCACCATTCCACGCGAACATGATTTATATTATAATTATGTATAATTTTCTTTTATTTGAATTAAATTAATAAACTTCGTTGTTTAAAAATAAATGTACATTTATAAAAACGTTTAATACTAGTTCATAGCTTATAAAATGTTAATAAATGTTATTACTAAATAGCCTATAAGTCCTCCTCTTGTATCTGTAACTACTTAATCATGTTGATAGTTTAAGTAGATTGAAATATAAAAACTGCTTATAACACGGAAAATATATCAAAGTATTTTATTGAGCAACTTTAATGGTACAATCATGGTACAACCAAAGACTATGGTACAACAGGAAGCAAGTAAGCGAACAAAGAGAAAAATATGTTGCAAGAACAATGCACAAAAATAATGGTTGCGTTCTCAATTACCAATCATATTAAATAAATAAAGACATTGAAATGAAACTACTTTTATAGATTTTATCGCGGTTTATAATGTTTTTTTTTTAAATTCCCGACGTTTCGGATACTTTACAAGTTTACAGCAACAATAGTCACGGGAGGACTCCACGGAAATTTAAAAAACATAATAAACCGCGATAAAATCCGTAAAAAGTTGTTTCATTTCAATGAATAAAATTAGCGTAAGCATTAGAAAACAATAAATAAAGACATGACAATTTTTATAAAATAATACACGGAAATTTAAAAAACATAATAAACCGCGATAAAATCCGTAAAAAGTTGTTTCATTTCAATGAATAAAATTAGCGTAAGCATTAGAAAACAATAAATAAAGACATGACAATTTTTATAAAATAATACAAAAGTAGCTACAATAAATAGATCTAATTTTAATAAAACTTGCTTAGTATAATATTATGTTTTTGAAGCATACAGTTCTATTCCCGATGTTCTTCAACGCAAACCGTAAGATGAATTGTAATAGAATTTAAGGACTTGAATAATCCAGAAGCTTCTTTGAGTTTAAGCCTGTGAAAATTTACGATTAAGATTTATTTGAAATTTGCTTATTCAAACGTAAACTAAAATATTCATTTTACTACCATAGTTATAAAGTTGATATAATTTTTATATCATTTGGGGAGTAAGCTGGTAAATGCGTAACGAGAGCGTTACGAAAAGTGTGATCGGGCGTGGCGAACGGAAGTTGAGAGGGAGATACAAGTTAGTGAAGATAGAAAGAGAAAGAGAGAATTGCGTTTCGTAAGTTTTACTTCAGTCGTGTGGTCTATCTAAAGCACATTCGTTTTTTATTATGCTTTTTAGAAATGTGAAAGGCTTTAAAATTATTTTTTATTAGTGACTATGTATTAAATTATTTGTATGAAAAATTACGATTCATTCTTATATATTCATCAAGTTATTTTGAAATAAAATAATTAAACTAAGCGATCCCCAGTATACGCACAACACAAACAAATACTCAGAATATGACAAACATCCCAGTAAAACGTTTGCCATTAGCGGATCTCAAACCTGCGATACGAAGTTGCCGGAACCAGTGTTCGTCGTTTGTATCCTCATATACTAAACAAATTCGCTTTAGTAAGATTATAAAATATTAAAATAATTATTAAACATAAAAGAATAAGTAACAGTAAAAAATAATTGAACCTACGCCCGAAATAAACTAAAAATCTGACGAAAGTTTACCGGTTGCAAATTCTATAAAATTGCTGTCCGAGATAAATCTAGTATTATTTGGGAGAGCGACGCCAAAATCAACAAAGAGCTTCGTCTTCACAGTCGCTCTTATCAACTGGCGATCCTACTTGTGAATGTACAAAATCAATCAAACGTAATCCACTATATTAAACATTCGGTTTAGTAAAATTATAAAATATAATTAAATATAAAAGAATAAGTAAAAGTAAAAAAATAATAATATTAAAGCTACGCCCGAAATAAACTAAAAATCTGATGAAAGTTTACCGGTTGCAAATTCTATAAAATGCTATCCGAGATAAATCTAGTATTATTTGGGAGAGCGACGCCAAAATCAACAAAGAGCTTCGTCTTCACAGTCGCTCTTATCAACTGGCGATCCTACTTGTGAATGTACAAAATCAATCAAACGTAATCCACTATGAATAACTGGCTTACACGATCTTTCCTCATTCTATAAAATATCAAACAGTTTCAAGGCAGTGTATGAAAGATTTATACAAAAATATTTACGGTTTTTTTTTATAAACTTGTAAAAAGAAACGTTTCAAACATATTTATTTGTAGGTTCTTTTATATACATTATATTTTATAAAAATGGTATTACATAGAAGATGACGATGGACTTACCTTAGTAAAATTATTTAAAACGGGATATTTACCATATTATATGATATTTCGACATTACCTACGAATGTCTTGTTCACGAGACTAACTGTCTCTATAATTATACATATATCTGTATGTAATTCAACTAACCATGTTAACTTTAAAACAGACCTTAGTGAGGCCGCACACCGCCGCCACACGCTACTCTCAACATACATTTCTCTTCTTCTCACGGTGCCTCTTCTCTACGAAGGTTGGCGACCATCATGGCTATCTTAATCTTCGAAGCTGCAGCACGGAAGAGAGATCTAGTACTTAAGTTAAACCATTCACGGAGGTTCTTCAGCCAGGATGTTTTCCTTCTGCCAGGTCGGCGTTTTCCCTCGATTTTTCCTTGAATCACAAGCTGAAGAATCCGATACCTGTATCCTCTCATTATATGACCAAAATACTGCAGCTTCCTCTCCTTCACAGTCCTTATTATTTCCAACCTTTTATTCATGCGACGCAGAACCTCAACATTTGTTATTTTCATAGTCCAGGATATTCGGAGCATACGTCTGTATATCCACATTTCAAATGCTTCTAGTTTTGAACATAATGTCGAGGTTAAGGTCCAACTTTCCACCCCATAAAGTAGGACACTGAATACATAACAGCGTACGAATCTCATGCGGAGTTTTAGGTTAAAGCGTTTATGGCACAAAATCTTTTTCAGCTTCATAAAGGCACTACGGGCTTGTTCTATACGGACTCGAATTTCTTGTTCGCTACTCCATTGTTCATTTATGTAGCTACCTAGGTATTTAAATTTGTTTACGCGTTCAATTAGGTTACCTTCCAAGAGTAGATGTTCATTAGTCACTGGGGTCTTGGATACTATCATAAAGTTGGTTTTTTTCGTGTTAATTTTTAGTCCGTATTTATTGCTCGCCACATTTACACGATCCAGCAACTTTTGTAGACCTACAATATCCTCCGCAATAAGAATCGTATCATCAGCATATCGAATATTGTTCACGACTTCTCCGTTTATCACTATACCTACATCGGTTTCGTAGAGGGACTCGGCCATGATTCTTTCGGCATATACATTAAATAATACGGGAGATAAAATACACCCTTGTCGCACGCCACGCTTATTTACAGTTTCATTGGATAGTTGGTCTTCCACCTTAATCATTGCTTTTTGAGCCCAGTACAGATTAGTAATCACTCTAAGGTCATGCTTGTCGATACCAATATGTTCGAGAATCTCAATTAGCTGTTCATGACGTACTACATACATTTACGGCGCCACAATTACTGCGATACAATTTAAGCGGCGACAAATGTGTCGTGTGTGCGCACATCGGAAGCACAATTGTAGCGTGGCACTAACAACAGAGGTCAGAATGTCGACATCATCGTCTGACAATGACGATTTTTTGATGAGGCGATTAATGAGAAAAAAAAGACGTTATTGGGTTCACCCTTTTAATCAAAATTGTAGTTTACGGAAATTTCAAAACTGCGCAAGAATTACGATCTGAAGAAGAAAAGTTCATAGAATGAATATGAAAACACATACCAATTATTATTAAATTTAGTTCAATCAAATCAAATTGTTCAATAAATTATAAATTGTTCAATTAATCAGTTCAATAAATTTATTTAAACGGGATTTTTTGTCAATCTCTGCAATAAATTCAACATAAAATTCAACATTCTTTCATTTTCGCGCGTTTTTATTCTATGTTCGCGCCACATAAAACGAACGTGCTCGATCTCGAATTCGTGTGGCGTGGCAGACATCTTGCCACAAACCGCACCTACTACATATGTGTCCTTGATGTGCGGGCTTACATACAAATATAGGGGGGCGATAAATGTGTCGCGTTTCAAATGGGGCGCTACAATTATCGTAATACAAATGTAGCTGTGGTGTGCGGCCTTACTTAAATGGAGAGGAGCCTATGAGAATCGTTGAAGACTAATTCGCCACGCTGCTCCACTGTCAATCGTGGTTAGTCTTTCTATTACGAGCAATAATAGTGGTACGACTTACGTTCTACAAGGAACGTCGGGAAGACATAAATAACGCAGACCAGCATACCATACATCAGACGACTGTTGTCTAAAACACAAGAATTAAATAGCCTACATTAGGAACAGACGACCATAATTATGTCTATGTTAAGCATACTTAAATTAATTATTATATTTATGTAGACGATATATTCGACTCATAGCCGTTTCAGCTAATTTCAATGCATGTGAAATTAGCTGAAATCCATATCCATATATAATTAAATTTGCATGTCTCTAAAACCAATACAATCAGTGTGTCTATATTACCCGTTGGGAGTATAGAATTACTTAGGCTCCGTGGTTGACAGCGCTTCTAAATGACATCCCAAGAGATGCGTCTGGAGGTTACATTGTAATGTAAGCGCTTACGAAGAAAAATAATCACAACGAGAAAACCTTGATAGGCACTGTTCTTTTAATATCTGTTTCTCTGTATCAACAAAGAATACTGCTCAGGATTCATTTTTATCTAACATTTTTTTAATGATACAATAAGATTCACTGGCTCTTAGTCACCTTGCCTTTTCGTATACAGCATGAAATTTAAAATTGCTTATCCTCGTGTACATTATAACACACTTTGGATCAGCAGACCTATATAACGTGCTCCGAAGCTCAAGGTTTTAGTCTGTTAATATATTTCAAAGGCAAAGTAGTTTTATATATAGTCATTTTTATTTTTTTATTTATGTAAACAAGAGCTTTTTTAAGTCAAAATAATATTTATTGGCATAGGATTGTCTACTTCCTTTACGAAGATATTTTTATTTGTTTTTTACACACTACATAATTACATAATAATTAAAATACTAATTAACAAAATCTTTAAAAGTGTGTATCATTTGGTTTCCTAATGACGGCTATAAAGATAATGGAAATTTTACCTTTAAATATTTATTACATAAAGGGAAATTTAAAGATAATAACACATGTGAAAAGTACTAAATTCCACACATTCAAAGTCATTGTAGTATTAAACATAATTATTGCTTACGAGTTGCCACATGCGAAAAATACTAAATTCCACACAGTCAAAGTCACAGTAGTATTAAATATGTGTATGTGCACATAAAGTAGATACTTTATATGTGGGGGCGAAGCCGCGTCCTGTAAACAGAGTCGAATCAGGGTCAATAGCCACTCATGCTTTGCGCTTACGTTACTGATAACGTTCGGTTGCTATAACAGAAGTCGCGTAATGACGTTATCAAACACACGTAAATACGTCTATCTCGGCTTTCGGAAAATTTTATGGAAAATGAATATTGTTTTATCAGTCATTAAGTAAGTAGTCGATAGCGTTATAAAAAAAATGTACTTATTCTATTAATATTTTGCATTTTTTTTTCTATATAGATAATTATCTAAATAAGGAAATAGCTACCTTATTATTTAATCGTATTTATGTATTATAATACATTATTCTATTAACATATTATACACAATGAAACTATTCAAAAACGGGATATTTAACATGTTTTTTCTTTCATTTTGCGGAGCTCGATATTTCGATATTAACAGCGAATATCTTGTTCATGAGACTGTGCGGATGGGTTTTGACAGCTTTAGCTGTGTCCATACCGGACTACTTCCTTTCTCACACGTTTACTACGAAAACACTGGTCACCACTACCATTGTTACATTCACCCCTACCATTGTCCCTTGGTTTACGCACATTCGACACTCGATCCCGTGTTTTACAGACGAAACTCACCGTAACGATTCGCAAATTGTTTATACCACTCTTCAAGGGCTTGCATAACCTAATCACCGGATTCCACACCCTCGACAGTTGAAACCCATCTTCCCTAATTGAAATTACTGTGCTTGCTCTGATTCTATGTGGTCTTCGTCACAAAGATCATTGGCGACTGGTCAATGATGTTACTACAGCGTTTGTCGAGGATTGTGCTCGATGTTGATGTGTGAGTCAGCATGTAGATATCCGCAAAATGAAAATAAAAAACATGGTAAATATCCCGTTTTAAAATAGTTTTAGTAATAGAAGAATCTAAAATCTTATATACACAATGGTTATTTTTGGACAATATTTGAATCGCTTAGCGCTTAAACTTCTGTATAATAACCTAAATTAGTGAAATACGTAAGTAGTCGTATAATAAATTCTGAATTAATGAAATACAAAAGCGTCGTTCGTACAGTTGTATGATACTATGTACATTCATAAAACTAAGGTGACGTTTCTACGCCTTGTTCTAAATGTCGGTGAAGATTGAATTAACGGAATACGAAAGCTGCCAAAACTTACCTCACGAAGTCAATGAACTCTCTTTGTTGCACGAATGTCATAGTAGAATGAGATGACTTTTCTGTTTTTGTGCACATTAATATCAGGAGCTACGAATCGAATGAACTATTTTTTTCGCTATTTTTATCTTTTTTTTAAAATATATTATACATATTTACAATTCACAACTCAAGAACTAAATATTTACAGATAATTATAGTACAAATCATGTCCGCGTGGAATGGTGCCAAGAAAGGCATTTCCCCATTGAATCGCTATGCCGATTCTCTGGGCAAAAAATACACCATCCCTTTTGTCACCAGTGGAGGCAATAAGGCAAGGAGTGATCTTTAAAAAAAAATTATAGCACTGCTACTCCAAGGTCCAAGTGTAGTCCAAGTATATTTTTCTTAATAAAAATTAATGTAAAGTAATAATCAATAATAACGCTTTCTCGCAAACGAAAATAAAACGACTTCAATTTACATCGAAATCAAATCAGTTCTCGATCAAATTTAAATGAAACGAGCCCCAGCTGTCGATTTAAAAAATCACAAAAATCGGTACACCCAGTAAAAAGTTATGAGGTAACACAAATAACGTCTTTATTACGCGTTAGCGAAAAGGTCACTGCATTGCAATCGGTTTAAGACTGTTGCGATGGCGGTCTCGAATTCGACCACCGCACATGGCAAACATTTGCATTGGCCATACAGATGTCTGCTGTGGTCTGGGCGTTTTTGCATGTGTACTGTGTGTTTCTAGACCTCTGACACAGAAGTAAATCCTACTGTAGGGAGTTAAAAAAATACTGTTATATTGAGAACTTTTTCATATATTTTTTTTAAATGGTTAAATATGTCATCAAATCTGGTAACGAAATTTAGTAGGAGTAAAGACGCACTATTCGTCCCATCAAACGATTTGTATACGATTTGAACTATAGAGCTTCAAAATTGCATCGTCTAACTTTTTTAATGCATACGTTAATGTGCTATATATTTTCCTGCTATGAAGAAGGTAGAACGGCTTAGTAACAGCGGAAGAAGAGATACATGTCTCAAAATTGCTAAAACAAGCATTATTTTTATTTTAGAACTTGAAAGTTAAGCAACGCTTGACGGAAATAGCTAGCAATCATCTGATATCGATTCACATATTCCACACACTGTCACACAGGAAACGAAACAACATATGAAAGTACTCAATGAAGTAAAAATATCTGAGAAAATTTTCTATTTCTATTTCTGAAAAGAAATCCGTGAACGCGTGTAATCTAGATAAAGGTCAATCCTGGAACCTTTTTCACCAAGAACAACATTCGGAATCTTATTACAGAATAATTACAAACATGTTTCCACTGCATTATATTTTCGTACTTATTTACACCTTGAATTGAACTTTCACATCTATAATTTTACAATACACTATTGATTGGGATTATCTTAACGTTTCTATTGACATCTTTCCTAAACTGAAAAATAAATAAGTTATTTAATATCCACCTAATTCTCAAATTAAAGTAAGTCAAAATCTTGACCAGGTAGATTTTAAAAATAATACACTGTTATTAAAAACGAAGAAAATTATATGTCACATGTATAACCGTATTAATAATAAGGATAATAGAAATTTATACATTTCCTAAGCTCAAAAATAACTGCTTTATTATCAAATAATTTCTTGAAGACAAGCTTGTCGAGAATCTTAATCTAGTAAATATCTTAAAATGATTATACTATTTTATTTACTATTTTTATTTCGGGTCAGTGATTCCTATCAAATAAATCAGCCATTACCTTTAGCTCATAAATAAGGATAACGTTTTCTTTAATGGCCCTGTTAATGCCCTATTACCGAACAGTGTGCCATTATAATTTATCGAGGGTAGAGGTCACTCGACGGTACATATTTTCGCTCGTTACTCATAAAAGTTGCGAAGTATTGACTATGCAGAACTTTGCGTCATTTAAGGTGAATTTTATACAAAATTTGATAGGCATCGATGTATTATTAATGTATCGTTAATTTTAATGTTTTTATTTACATTAATATAAACTATTCTTGGGGTATATTAAATTTTTCAAATCAATGAACATGTGTACTAATATTACAAGGTGCAATACTACTCAGCTTAAGCTAGTCTTTAAAATTGGAAAATAGGCCATAATATATCATAAATTAACGTGTCGATCAGTTGTCATCAATATATTAAATATATATTGGTGAACCTTGGGTATTAGTTACATCCAGTAAGCAATGGAATAATATTTAAACAAAAATATCAATAAGGGTATGTGAAAACTATTACATGTGTATTAAACAAGAGAAAAGATAAAAACTAAAACCCGACTATAACAAAAAATTCTAGTAGGTACGTCACTTTATGGCGCCACATTCAATATAATGTGACGCCATATAGCCTATAACTAGCGGAGAATTAACTCATATTTGAATTACGTGCTATTTATTATTAATAACAATTTTTTAATTTAAAAGTCATTTTTTTTGATAATATGAACGTGAAGTAAAAGGTTTAGAAATGATCGCATCATATGTTACTAAACGTTATAAATTACCGGGAAATAATATCGGCTAAAGTTTTCGAAGAATAAAAAACTATGACCCATTAACTTTGTCCCTGTCGTAAATTTTCTCAGTCAATGGAAAAAATTTTGGGAATATAAGATTTTTAATATTATAATATTTAGTATAAGCCTTTGTTTATAAAAGAACATTATTTTGATCAGGATGTGGGTTTTAGGGATTTGTTTTAGGCCAGTTTTTTTGAGTTTTATCACACTCACTCTTAGTATTTTTTTACTCGACTATGGCAAAGCCAAAAAGGAGGATTATAATTTTAGCAGTCTATGTATGTATGTATGTGCATCTATTCGCTCATATCTCCCAAACTACTTGTCATATTTAGACAAATGAGGTATCATTAGAAGCGTTTTAATTTATTAACTTGCAGGAATAAAACTCCAAGAGTATTTTTCCCCTCAATACGTAATTTTGTCAACTTCTTTTCAGTGTTCAAAATAAATTACAATTCACGATATCGTTTTAGGTTTGTTCTGTGGTTTCCTGATCAAATCTGCATTTATTTAGGGGTCTAATCTATATACTAATAAATAAAATTGGAGTGTCTGTTTGTAATATTAAAATAACCGCTTTTAAATAATTCATATATGTATATGTATACAAGGTACATATACCAAAATAACATTTTTTATAATTTTTGTATGTCTGTCTGTCTGTTTGTTCCGGCTAATCTCTGAAACAGATGGACCGGACTGGATAGCTGATGTAATAAGGAGTAACATAGGCTATTTTTTTTTTAGAATTTTTAATGCGAACTGAACAATAACTATGCATTTTGATAAAATTCCACGCGGACGAAGTCGCGGGCACAGCTAGTTCACAATAATATCAAGTGATAAAATAGTAATATTGAACTTTGCCTTAAAGGTCTACGCTTGCCTTGCAGGTCAAAAACCTTTAATGATAGTACGTTAATTTTAGGCTTTTAATATAAAAGAAAACGTGCGAGTAAACCTTTACCTTCTTTTGATCTCCTCCGTCCTTTCATGTGAAATAATGTGGCTTTGACTTAAGCTTCGAACCAAAAGATAAAAAATTAAGTAAAATTAATAACGTTAACATTTTTTAATAAAAATTTAATTGCGCTATTAGCTTCTATATTCAAATTTGAATGTTTTTTTCATAAAGATCCACTATTTTATTTGTTGTTCAATGTTACAATAAAGTAGGGCACAGAAAGGAGCCCTACTAGGGAAGTGCCTCAACCTTACTAAAGATCTCAGCCAAATAAAAATGCTCTCAATTAGTGTTGCGGTAAGGTAAGTTAGGGCCCTGGGTAGAGTTGCGGGTAAGAACGGTAACAAGCTTATGGTATTCCTGGTGTACATAGTCTACGGTAACCACGTAACATCAGACGGACGGTACCCTTCTTTGCCACCCCAGTGTCATAAAAATATATATCAAAAGTATGAAATACGAAGAAAACTATCACCTGCCGCAGATATTACAGTTTACTGATATTGGCGATAAAAATAATGGACGAATCAATCAATTTGGTCTTCAAATAAATGAACTGACAGTATTTTATGAAGAAACATTAAGTAACTGTAATATCGTTCTTCATATAAAAAATGTTTGTTTGTCTATGTACACATATAAGCATTCGTATTAGGTTTTCTTTAATACTACTTAATTGGTTAATCCTCTTTTTATGTGTCGACATTTTGTCTAATAGACTTTTATTTTGTTGTTGATTTGTCTGTATATTTTAGTGACTTCGTTATCATTTTACTGCCATTGTTTGTAAAGTAAATACTCCATCCAATGCTTGATGCTGTATTAAGATAGATCAGTTTTTAAATTGCATCTCTAAGGTCACAACTGTGATAACCGCATTCAATTAAAAGGAGCTAGTATATCGTAATACAGGATAGATAACATTCAGACAAAAAAAAGTTCTAAAAATAATAGTTTTGGGTTATATTGGTATCACAAATACTCTTATAGCTGGTTTTTCCTTAATTTCTCTTAAGTAAATCTGCCATTTACAGTTTTAGTTATATGTATAGATTTTTATATGATAAATATTATATCAAATATTTGATTAGCTAAATGGTTTAAAAGGGTCGATAGAATTTAATTGAGGGCTTTTACAAAGGTCTCAGTTTAGTCGTAAATATATTTAGAAAACTAAAACTAGCACTCGGAAACTGTAGTAATCTTTTTCGGGTAAATGCGGCCCGCCCTTAAGGCCAACATTAATGGTAAGAGATTCTGGCAATGCGTATAATAATAAAGTAGCCAGTTAGCGGATAGTGGGAAGCGTTTCTGGCGAAAATAGTTTTTATTGAATAATAAAAACTAAGAGATGGATTAGTGAATTATGTTTAAACAAATATTTACATGACCTGCGGTTCGCATTTTACGTAATACAAGCATTACTTTGGCGCTGTTAAAAGAATCTTTGTTTGATACAGAAACCTAACAACTCATAATTTTGTCAGTTTGTTATTAAAATTTTCATCACTCGTGTATTTTATAAAACGACCTTCACTATACACGCTCTTCAAATTTCGACCGTGAAATTTTAAAAAGGGTTTGGTATAAATCACTGGGTACAAGATTCACTGCTAAGCACCTTATCATATAATTTTACATGTGTTCTTGTTGTTGTCTCCAGTTTAATTTGTCCGCATGAATTCTAGTAGCTTATCTATACTAATATATAAAGCTGAAGAGTTTGTTTGTTTGGGTGTTTGTTTGTTTGTTTGTTTGAACGCGGTAATCTCTGGAACTACTGGGCCGATTTGAAAAATTCTTTCAGTGTTAGATAGCCCATTTATCGAGGAAGGCTATAGGCTATGTATTATCACGCTAAGACTAATAGGAGCGGAGTCCACGCCGACGAAGTCGCGCGCAGAAGCTAGTCACAGATAACACAAAATAATATGCATTTTTTTTAAATGTACATTATGTCATAGTACCAAAATAAATCATTACAAAAAAAGATACACGCAGAAACTAAATTACTTTCCATTCAGATAACATTAAAAGACTTTTAAATAGTCATATTATAATAATTGAGGCTTTTAATAATCTATCTAAAAAGTACTCTGAAGAAATACTTGAGATTACCGCGATCGCGGCGCCGCCGCCGTGCACTTTCTAAGAGTAGTTACACTGCCAAGATCAAGGATGGAATTTTAAGTATTCGTATTTATAACCTGTTCAAAAACATACTTGAATATTACATCACTAATTTATAGGAGCTAGATAGTAAATCATTAATTATTGATGTATTTCGCTCACAAATACAATATACATAACATCACTTATAAATGTCGAGAAGATTAAATTATATGGGAACTAGTCATTCATAGACACCTGACATAACTCTTAATTGTGTGAAACTAACATTTCTCTCGGGTGTAACCGTTGACTCAAAACTTTAGTTAAACCTTCCTTTGTCATCCCTTATAGGAATCATTAGCTCTGTAACTTACACGAGTGCGTAACATCAAACAAATGACTTATAATAATACTACTCGAGTAGTGAATTTTAATTAAATAAGTAATTTTTTGACATTCTTAAATAATATTTGAATTTGGAATAAAATATCATAGTTTTACAGATATCATGTTTCTAAACTTACTTTTGTTTTTAATAAATCTTATTAAATTATGGAGGAATATTTTGAGATAAAAATAAACTGACTCTCGTAGGTTATCATAACCTTTCTAAATTATCTGATACAATTAACGGATGTTCGTTGGTTTTGTTAGGCCTTAGAGATTAAATTTTTGACGCATTATTATAGGTACGTAGAAAAAGCGTTAAAAAGACCGATAACCGACAAACTAACGTGATGTAAGCTACAATATCGTACGCTACGACACTGTGGAGGCAAACAGTAATCAAGACAACCAATTTGAGAAGTAGAGAATATAAAGGCGAGAGAAACCGCGAAACTACTCGTGTATTCTAAAATAAGTTCGATAGTAAAAATAGTTTGTTTTTTTTAAATCAAAACATATTCATACAAGCCAGTTGTATTTAATTGTGTGGCTAATAAATTAAATTGATATACTTACGTTCCGGTTCTGGCTTTAGATGCACAACTATTATTAATATCTATATAAATTTATCGCAAACAGATACTAGTTTCAATTGTGAAATTTAATAATAATAATAATAATAATACACTTTATTGTACACCAAAGACAGAAATAATACAAAGAAATTTTTAACAATATATCATTAGGTACAAAAGGCGGCCTTATCGCTAAAAAGCGATCTCTTCCAGGCAACCTTAGGGCAAAGGAAATGGTATAGCGTCAGCGTAGGTGTACAGGCTACAAACAATTTATAGTAAATATTCAAATAATTAAACACATACATACATACATACGTACATACGCACATACATACACACATACATACATACATACATACATACATACATACATACAAATTTCAATGTGATATATCTTTCAGTTTGTACAGATTCATTTAGAAGCTCTCAAAGGTTTAGTTTATAGTTCTTTGTCATACCGTTTCTCTCGCTCGACAAAGACTGTGAAAAAATGTTCATTCAGTTATCCTTTACCCCGCAAACGATCTGTCTTTTTGTCACGTTTTCGAGCGATTTATCTTTCTCAGCTTCGTTTTAATTTTGCATGGAAAATATCAAAAACATGAGATGACAGTATTTTATTGGTTTATTCCTCGGGATAAGATTTTTCGTGATAAATAATTGTATGGATGTCAAAGTTTTTGAGTTTTTGAGAGAAACGACACACGGCTCATGGTGTGAAAAAAAAATATGGAGAATAAAATCGTGTAAAAGAGTAACGCGGAGCAGTGACGCTGAAACCTGAGACAGAGGGAAATAAAGATAGATAGCAATCGACCTTAAAGAGTAAACTCCAGTCCAGTAGTTATACCCCTAGGTAATAACGGTATCCTTATTCATATGGCAGAACAACGTTTGCTGGGTCAGCTGGGCTAGACCGATTATGTTGACATTTTTGTATATATTTCTGTGGGTTATTGGATGGTTTGAAAACACAATTAAACCCAGTAGGTGGTGTCACTGTCAGCGTATCACAGGTAATGTGAAGGTGATATTCCGTGTAGGACAACGTCTGCCGGGTCCGCTAGTTAAATATATATTTTCAAAATATTTTATAATTTCGCGAAGCCGTACCGTCACTATCAAGGACAATAATAATAATTGGAGCTCAATCTATCAAGATTCAGTCTGATTTCATTCCGTAATCTAAACGTTTTTTCCCGTTTACGAGATTTTCAAAAGTAAATTTAATGTTTTTAATCTCAGCACTTCTAGCCAGAATACGAATCGTATTTCGATTAAAAAATACTTTCGATTTATTTAACCAATTTGTACTCATTATTCTATAATATTATTAGGTAAAAGAAATTACGTGTATTTATTGCATATTGATTATTAGCATATATTCAGTATGAGTACTTAACGACTTTTCAATACTAATCTGCATAAATTTATTTTGTATTTTAGCCTTAAATTACCTCCTAATACGGATATAGGTGACATATGGATAGGTAACCCACCTTACAAAAATATCTGTCAAGCCAAAAAAAGGGGAGGAACGGTAAACATACATACATCCTGAGCTACTAGTTAATTGATTTTTATCGGCTTTTAATCAACCATCGGTTCGTTTGAGCAATTATCCGGGAGTCGTAACGTTTTTCTTTTTTCCAACCTTTCTCTTCAATGTAATAGAATACTTTTACCAATTCTTAGGTCCGAACTATGTCGTTTTAAAATAAACGTGACTTAATTATTTTTTTTCATAAATGACACAATAAAAAAAAAACTCGAAATAAGAAATTAGTTCGATAGTTTACATATTTATATTCTTAAACTGAATAGTATTTCCGATACAATAACTTTTTTTATCATAATCGATTTTGTTTGTCATAAATCGATTTATGAGGAATCTTATACGAAAAAATTTATTAAAAAGTACAGTAAACGAAAGTAATTTTAAGATCAAAACTGATGTTTTCATCAATATTACATAATAGTTATATGTAGACTTTTATTAATAAACTTAATATCAACATTTTTATAGGCAATAAAATAACACACTACCTGAGTCGCAGTGTGGCTTTGTTGTTCAGAACATTTCGTAACTTTAACTAATCTATAAAGTATTAAAACCACACGTGGATGAAATAGGATTAGTCATCTGGATGTTTATAGGAAAGTTTGTTATTTTTCCGATGGGAAATTACTTCGGGTGTAAAGATAATTGGACAACGTAACGAAATACTTGTCAATGTAATTATCAAACGATGACCTTTCGTTTGTATCTGATCCGAAGCCAAACTCTATTAATACAAGATCAAAAATAGCCGTTACAGGCATGTAAAAGTAACCCACACCACACAATTACAATAACATACATACCAATCAGTAATTTTTATTGCTTCGTAAAATCTTATTAACGGCATTCATTCGCTGTTTTAATTGAATAATTACTTTTGCTTGAACTTGGCTTGACACGCTGCCGCGTGTCTAGAAAAATAAACACTATTAAAGTTAAAATCGTTAAGGTACATATTATACACGTAGGTACCTACGTATACATACGAAACATTTGCCTAATGTAGTAAAATTGATAACTGCTGGCATTGCCTTCAAGCAGTGTTGTGTTCCTGTGGTGAGTGAGGTAGCCGACCTCCGGGGAAGGGTCCAGTAGGGTCGGGGATAGGGTCGGCAACGTGTTTTCAACGCTCCTTCTTTTGAAGGCTACGGTATCCGCTTATCATCAGGCGGAACGTATGCTTGTTTGCCTGCTTTATAATAAAACAGTGCTAAAAACAACGACTCCATGTTGTTTGCTCATCGATTTTTTACAGAATACAATTAAGAAATTTCAGGGTCTTTCACCTTTCTTACAACTTGAAAACAATTTACATGAATATTATTTACTGTTCCTAATTAATTATTAATTGAAAATACAAAAAAAAAACTAATTGAAAAAAAAAAACAAAAAACCAACATTACGCGGTGTACCATCCAAGTACCGCGTTGACGTGATGCCGCTCAAATTTTACCCCTCATGCGCCTAAAGAAGTTTCACTTCAACAACGTTTAAAACAACTAAACACGAACGATAAACGTATGCAGAATCGAAATTTACCTAGAATATTTATTAATGAAGATAGATTTAGTTTTTAATGACTAGGGTAATGACCTATAGCTGAACGAAGCGACGCAACACAAAACATCGCGATGTACAAGCTTCCGCGACGCTCTGATGATGCGTTGCTCGACATAAGACGAGCAAATACTTAACGTCACGTAATATAAAGCAACAATGTCACAGATTAATAACAGTATACAGATTTAAGTACAAAAAAAAATATATATTTTAATTGTTTTAAAGTGCTCTTAGCCAGTAAATTATGGGTCCTTTCACAGAACGTAGCGTTGTCGTGTTTTTGGTAACATAGAACAATGGGATAGTACTTTGTATTATTTTCTCCACGATAGTATTTAAGGTTTCCCATTTCCTCTACTAAAAATAGCATGATGTCTCATCTCATCTTCTGTAATAATTCATATTAGGTACATGTTTTAATTTTATAGTTCGATCCCCGCACACGACAACATTTGTATTGGTCATACAAATGTTTGCCGTAGTCTAGGTGTTTGTGCAGTCCTTGTGGATCTCCCCACCGTGCCTCGGAGAGCACGTTAAGCCGTCGGTCCCGGTTGTTATCATGTACACCTGATAGCGTTCGTTACTCTTAGTAGGGAATATATCCGCCAACCCGCATTGGAGCAGCGGGGTGGATTAAGCTCCGATCCTTCTCCAACATGGGGAAGAGGCCTATGCCCAACAGTGGGATATTACAGGCTGAATCGTAATTTTATAGTTCATTCATTGTTCTATGTCGTAAGCTCATTTTCTGTTACTCTTATTCAATATACGTTAATTTAAGTTGACTTCATACGGGGTCAAATAGTTTAGAACTTGTTGTTATTAAGGTAACATTCTCACTATAAACTCGATACGTTCTAAGTCCAGTGAAGGAGAGTATCTTCGAGATGATCTGTAACTTTATGAACATTTTATTACTTACTTTTACTACTGCTATATAACAGTTACTAGCTTCTGCGCGCGACTTCGTCGGCGTTTACTCCGCTCCTATTGGTCTTAGCGTAATGATACATAGCCTATAGCCTTCCTCGATAAATGGGCTATCTAACACTGAAAGAATTTTTCAAATCGGCCCTGTAGTTCCAGAGATTACCGCGTTCAAACAAACAAGCAAACAAACAAACAAACAATCAAACAAACAAACTCTTCAGCTTTATATATTAGTATAGATTAAACTACGACTACACTTTTTTCACATTTTTGTATAAAATTATCTCTCGGATATATTATCGTGATATTTACTGTAACAAAAGAATCATAACTATATAAGAAATCGGAAGCAATATTCGTCAAATCGCATACGACTAAATATTAAAATTGATAATTAATAACAAAATAACCTCTTTTCTGACGTTCTAGAACGAGCTACAAAGTTGAACAATTCTTAAAACTAATGATGAAAGTAATGTATGAAATGAGTTTACTTGTTTGTTTGTCCTAATTTCACACCTAGATGACCCCTCGAGTAATCTTTGTAAAAAGCAACCGTTTAATTTATTGCGCAAAGTTGGTCACAGATTTGAGTCAGATTTTTGCTTCAAACAAACGAATTGAATAGAATAGTTTGTTTCGTCAAGTCTTTATGGTTATTTTTTGATTTACATTGTTAATTAAAAACGTTTTTATACGTTTTTTGTTTGTATGTGCCTGTTCATCTGCATTTGGAACGGCTAAAATAAGATAAAGAATAATTCACATGGATTCAAGATCACACCGTTTAAAAAATAATCAATATCCAGATATAATCTCTCACGCAAACGAAGTTGCGGGTACAGCTAGTCACAAAATAAAAGGAATGCATTTTAACTCTTCGACAATCAGTTTATTATCACACAGAACTGCGTATGAATGAACAATGATTGAATGATTGACAATAATTGATTGAATGTGTAAAAGTAACAGTGATAGAGTCAGAGTACTTATATAATTAGATTTTTATAATATTTCAAGTGTTTAAATATAAATGTATACAATTATAATTCATAAAAAAATAATTTTGTTAAAAAATTCGTGACTTTGTTGTCACGTGTGTCGCAGGACCAGTGGCTGCTGGAACAGACATGTCCTGCTGGATCGGCTCAATCCTCCCTCTATTCATCATTGTTTACCTTTAAGGGGCGTATGTTTTACACTACTATTTAATATTTCATTTAAATAAAAACACTAGAAAGGTAACGAGGAGACTCTTAGTTCGAATGTATTTTTCTATTTTGTGTTTTCTTATAAATTTAACTGGGTGTACAGATTCTGATTATTTTTTTTATTTTTTTGTATTCGGATGTTGGTGTTTTCCATGTGGTTCCGTTTAAATTTAAACGTGATCTGATGAGTTGTTTTTGAATTATTCCTGACTAGCTTCTGCGCGCGACTTCGTCGGCGTGGACTCCGCTTCTATTGGTCTTAGCGTGATGATACATAGCCTATAGCCTTCCTCGATAAATGGGCTATCTAACACTGAAAGAATTTTTCAAATCGGCCCAGTAGTTCCAGAGATTACCGCGTTCAAACAAACAAACAAACAAACAAACAACCAAACAAACTCTTCAGCTTTATATATTAGTATAGATGGTAGAAAAGTCAAAACTGTACATTGAATATTTTTTTAAAAGAATACTTGGGGTGTGATCTACAATCGATACCGAAGCCAAAAATATAGTTTTTAGAATTTTTGTCTGTTTGTCTGTTTGTCTGTATGTATGTCCGGGATAAACTCAAAAAGTACTGCATGGATTTACTTCAAATTTGGCACGAATATTGTTAAGAAGTCGGATCAGAACATAGGCTATATATTATCACGCTATCACCTACGGGGAACGAGCAGTGAACCTTTATTTCTTCAAATGTATGTCCGGGATAAACTCAAAAAGTACTGCATGGATTTACTTCAAATTTGGCACGAATATTATTAAGAAGTCGGGTCAGAACATAGGCTACATATTATCACGCTATCACCTACGGGGAACGAGCAGTGAACGCACGCAGACGACGTCGCGGGCAGCAGCTAGTAAAATAAATAAATTTCTAAAATAGAAGTAGCCTAAGTTTCTCCTTATTATATCAGCTATCTGCTAGTGAAATTCGGTCAGTCCAGCCATTTTAGACATTAGCCGGAATAAACAGACAGATAGACAGACAAAAATTGTAAAAAATATTATTTTCGTTTATGTACCGTGTAGGCGTGTATACATCCATATGCATTTAGTAAAAAGCGATTATTTTGACATTACAAACAGACACTCCAATTTTATTTGTTTGTAATAGATGTATAGATTACATATGCGATAATTTTAGAACTTAAGTCTGAAAATAATTGACGTTTATTGAAGTTTAGAAATAATTATGTAGAGACACAGATTAGTCGGTGCAATATTATGTACTAGCTGCTGCCCGCGACATCGTCTGCGTGCGTTCACTGCTCGTTTCCCGTAGGTGATAGCGTGATAATATGTAGCCTATGTTCTGACCCAACTTCTTAATAATATTCGTGCCAAATTTGAAGTAAATCCATGCAGTACTTTTTGAGTTTATCCCGGACATACATTTGAAGAAATAAAGGTTCACTGCTCTTTCCCCGTAGGTGATAGCGTGATAATATATAGCCTATGTTCTGACCCGACTTCTTAACAATATTCGTGCCAAATTTGAAGTAAATCCATGCAGTACTTTTTGAGTTTATCCCGGACATACATACAGACAAACAGACAAACAGACAAACAGACAAAAATTCTAAAAACTATATTTTTGGCTTCGGTATCGATTGTAGATCACACCCCAAGTATTCTTTTAAAAAAATATTCAATGTACAGTTTTGACTTTTCTACCATTTTATTATATGTATAGATAATGTGAACTTGAAGTGATTTTTTGGAGTTTACTCCTTAAGAATCGATTTTCGAAGGCCCCCAGTATAAAAAATATGTGAGGAGTAAAATCTACTGAATGAATGACCTCGTTACGTTTCTCGTAACGCCATCTATCAGAACCTAATAGGGTTCCGATATATGGTGTAATGACGTTTTCTAATAACGCAACATGAATATATACCATTGATATGCCATACCATTTCATATGGTATTAATCTTTTTCTTAGACTATTATGTTTTTTTGTGCCTATTTAGTTTATCTGAAGGAGTAAACTCCAGTCGTGCGTCGGAGCTGATACACACACACTTTTTTGTATAAGAATAAACACCGGTATTTATTTGAAGGATGACTTTATCAAGAGTAGATGAAATTGACACGCAGTTCGTAGATCATCAACTCTTTTATATGATACTAGCTGTCCCCGCAAACATTGTTTTGCCATTTATAGGTCTGCGTCCCTAGTACCTTTTTGTCGGGTCATAAGTATCAGGCTGAAACTTTCTAGATCGCTTCATTTCAGTGAGTCGGACAAACTTTTTATTTGACAAAAATCTCGGTAGTGGGGACTAATTTTGCTAGAGGCCTTGAAACATGTCGATAAGTCCGGGTGCCAAAAATTTGCTAATACCAAGCCGATTCTTACTGAAATTTAAAGATTAATTTATGAGAAAGTCAAAAAGTAGATTGTCCGACAAAATTAATGGAGACTATGCGCCAGTCGGACATACTGAAAATGTTGGAAATTCCAACTCAAAAAAGTGATTAATATCAGGCTAAATTTTTTTTTATGGGTTCATAAAAATTAATATAATACAACTGTAACGTTGTCCGACAAAATTTATGGGGATAAGCGCCAGTCCGACACTCGAAAAATGTCGAAAATACCAGCACAAAAAAGTGATTAATACTTGTCGGACAAACATGAGTAATTGTAGATTAGATCATTTATAACCGAAATATATTGATATCCGACAAAAATAATGGGTCATATCGCTAGTCCGACAAGATTAGCCTAACCGCAAAGAAACTATATCTAAACGCTTTTCGCTTTTCGCTTTCGGGAGCTCTGTTAGTGTATCTGTCGCACTATATAGTATACATGAGGTTTTAACCTCTCTACCACAATTACAAGTTTGTGAATAAATGTAGCTGTACTTGGCTCAAGTTTAATGTATAAACTTTTTTTTAAGCTACCCTTTTTGTTTCTAATTAGATAATCTTAGAAAAATAATATTATGTTGTTTGATAAATAAAATATTAGTTTTATTATCACACATTTAGAAGTTTTTCATAAGGGCCTATGCAAACCACGTTTTTTAAGCGCGCCGTCGACGCGCGTTTCTAAAACGCGCGTCGACGGCGCGTTTGTATCGCGACACACGCGCGTTTGCATCGCGTCTGTATCGCGTGACACGCGCGTCGACGGCGCGTTTTTATCCTACAGAGCAGTTTGTTGGCGTTTGTATCGATTCAAACGCGCGTCGACGGCGCGTTTGTATCGATACAAACGCGCGTTTGCATCGCGTTTGTATCGCGTCACACGCGCGTTTGCATCGCGTCACACGCGCGTTTGCATCGCGTCTGTATCGCGTTTAAAAAACGCGGTTTGCATAGGCCCTAAAACTTGACTCAAAAAAATTGGCAAAAAATAATGACCTCAAATTTATCAATTTTAATTGATAATATTGAAAAAACTATTAAATATCTAAGTAGTATATATACAACAAATGATTTAAGAAGGCTACGACTTCAACCGCGCGTTGTTTTCACACGCTCAATTTTTTGCTAATACGTTATCTCATGGAGTCAAGCGATAAAATTTTTCTTGTTTTCTTCTAAATCATACATAAGACGTGTCACAATACGAGCTTACAGATTTTTAAAAAATTACAGATTAATAATATAATAATAATATTATTATTACAGATTTTTGAAATCGATTAATCGAAGAATCGATTTTTCGGACCAAATAAATCGATTTTTTAAATCGATATGTTGTACTGAATACACATAAAAAATAACACATAAAAATTTTTTTATTGTTAAAACTGAAAGATTAACGAAAGATTTGTTTTATATTTTAGTTTTGAGACTACAGCGTAGTCGTTTAGTTTTTGAAGTAAAACTTCTTTAGGCGCATATAAAGGGGTAAAATTTGACCACCTGTTTTTTTTTCAACTATTTTATTTTTTTTGTATTTTAAATTCGTTTTCCTTTTAATTAGTTTTTTTTAATTGTTTTTTTAATTAATTTTTTTAATTAGTTTGCCAAAGAACGAAACGAAATTTTATTTAATTATCGTTTCGTTTTTATTATTTTATTTAAAAAAATATTTATGGTAATTTTTTAAAGTGAAACTTCCGTAGGCGCATGAGGGGTAAAATTTGAGCGACCGGTAACGTAGCAGCGCCATGAAGTTCAATACTTGGATGGGTGACCGCCTAGGATAACCTCGTGACGTTAGCTTTTTCTTTTCTTTTTTTAACTACTTTTTTATTCGTTTCTTTTCTATTATTATTATTTGTTTATTTAATTAGTTTACCAAAGAAGTTTCACTTCAGACAAGTGTACTTTGTATGCACGCGATTTTTTATTTTATTTTAGTTTTTGAGACAATAAGGTTGTCATTTTGTTGGGATGCTCATCGTTTTATTTTTGTTACAACAAAACGTTTAATTTTACTGAAAATTTGTATTAATAATGATATTTGGTTACCTTATTCCTCACCTTGAAAGTTTAAAGGAACTTTCACTTTGATTTTTAGTTTTGAATTGGTTATTTTTTAATAATACTTTTTATTTGATTTTTAATCTGATAAATTCTAATATGAATTTTATTGGAATATGAAAAGCACGTAGATTTTTGAATAATAGAAAAAAATCGATTTTTTTCTCAAAAATCGATTATTATTTTTACTAAAAATCGACTAATATTTAATCAAGAAAAATCGATTTTTATTTATTCGATTTTTTTACATGAATGTCACATCCCTAATATATATAGGTATACTTAAATGCTGTATACAGAACGAATAATTTTAATAGATATTTTATCGATTTTTATTAGTATTCCCCACATTTCTTGTCGGACAATCGTAGAATCACGTTTGAAACATTATTTTATTACTGAAAAAATAAAAATTAGGTTGATATCAATCACTTTTTTGTGCTGGTATTTTCGACATTTTTCGAGTGTCGGACTGGCGCTTATCCCCATAAATTTTGTCGGACAACGTTACAGTTGTATTATATTAATTTTTATGAACCCATAAAAAAAAATTTAGCCTGATATTAATCACTTTTTTGAGTTGGAATTTCCAACATTTTCAGTATGTCCGACTGGCGCATAGTCCCCATTAATTTTGTCGGACAATCTACTTTTTGACTTTCTCATAAATTAATTTTTAAATTTCAGTAAGAATCGGCTTGGTATTAGCAAATTTTTGGCACCCGGACTTATCGACATGTTTCAAGGCCTCTAGCAAAATTAGTCCCCACTACCGAGATTTTTGTCAAATAAAAAGTTTGTCCGACTCACTGAAATGAAGCGATCTAGAAAGTTTCAGCCTGATACTTATGACCCGACAAAAAGGTACTAGGGACGCAGACCTATTATGTTATTAACCCCCGCAACCCCCTCTTGTGGTTGGAATTTTGTTAAATCCGTTCTTAGCTGACTTCTACTTAGCGAAAGGAATATTCCTACCAAAATTTCAAGTCTCTAGGCCTTATGGTTCAAGAGATATCGTGATGAGTCAATGGGTGGAAATCTCTTTTATATATATAGATGAAGACAATCAACTTTCACAAGTTTTACCAATTCTCGAATCTGATGTACTAGAATTATAAATTCCAGATATCTATTGCGGTTTTACTGACTAGGTCGCAATCCGACGACGAAAAACTAAATAAAAAGTGGCCTAGTTAATGATCTATTCTTCAACCATTATTTTGTTTTATCGCATTACCCCTTTATCAATTGATTAATTCTTAAAGTATCTATTTAAATATTAAAATAAGTATACATCAAACTCATGTGTGCTTATGTTAATGTTCTTAAAAGTCTTGCGCAATTTTCAAACTGTACAGAGTCTCAAACGACATATTTGATTGATCACGAATGAGTCTTCTACTTCAAAAGACTTAAAGTAAACAATAAAGTCATCAGCATTATCGATGAAGGTTACTGCAATTAATTATAAGGAAATTCAATCAACGCAATGTTTAAAGTAACATTTTTGTCCTTATTCCCTTGTATGTTTATATTTTTCATATTTTTTTTACTGTCTTAGAAACATACTCATTGCAGACGTCAATGCATAGTATTTTGCTACTCAGGCTTGTTATTTGTTAACATACCCGTAATTGTGGCGTCATAACAAAAGTTCTCATCGCGTACAGCCAATGCGTACTAATAAAATTTGCTGTTATAGTTCTTTAACATTAACAATAATTTTATTGTTTAATTTAAGCTAACTTACGAGTACATATTTTTATCAATTGATTTTATTGTAAGACCTCTTATAATCTTAAGACAGTCGCTATTTCTCTGCAATGTGCAACTACTGTTAATTCTATGTTTACCTTAATACAGTAAAACTAAAAGTAAGTTTTTATATTTAAACGTTGTCTGTTGCAATTAATGTAATTTTTATTGTTTTCGTTCGTCTAAGTTAAGTCATTCGACTTTTGTTTATTTAGTCATCAGAATAACTCTGAGGTAATGGTTTGGTCTTTAATGTCTATCTTTACGCTTTTACAGAGAATCCGAAAAGTTTCAGCACAATTAAAATCTTTGAAGATTTAATATTATTTCTCATTAAAAGTTTGTAAGTTTACATTGAGTCTACGATAAGTTTTATTAATCCCTTCTAAAGTAAACAATTACAGGAATTAAATTTATATAATTTTGAAACTACATAACAATTGACTTAAATGTAGAAAAAACGACAAAATTATATTTTAAGTAACATTAAAGGCTCATTATACAAAAACAAAACAAAAAAAAACTACAAGATTAGTATGTAGAAATATAGTTATAATTCTTAATAGTGTTTTTGTGAGATATTATGGAACCTCGAGTGTAACCTTCGAGCCTTTCTGTATCAAGAAGAATGTCTTAGGATAGCGAAATTTGCATTTATGTAGGTATACCCGCTAAACCTTTTTTTAAAATTTTTATTTTTTTATTTCCTATACAATTAGCCCAGTCGAATTAGCTATAAGACGAGCTGAGACTTACAAAAATTGGAAGCAGCAATTTTCCTTCGGGATTCGTTGGAGGAGGTCACTGGTAGTCTAAATTTAAAAAGTAGGGATTCCAGACTTGTTGCTTCATCCGCCATCTTGATTTAAAAGTTTATTTTTTGTCTCTTGAATAACTCGTTTATTTTCAATTTCTAACGAAAAATAACAAAGTTGTTTGAAATTAAATTTCCTACAATTTTGGTTCTCAATTTTTTGTAGGATCGAAAAATATCGATCTTACGAAAAAATCAATAGGGACCAAAATTGTAGGAAATTTAATTTTAAACAACTTTTATAGTGACAATTTTTCGTGTAAATAAACTGTTCAGTGTTCGTACCTGTTAAACAGGCTGCACTAACCCAGCCTAAATGACATTTATTTACTATTTGACAATCAACAAATGGAGGGCTATTTAATAGGTCATTCTTTTCCGTTATAAAATACAGTAAAAGTAGTAATTTGCCATTTATTGTAGTACAATTAGTGAAGTAAATGAAAAACAAGCACTCGTATATTATACATATATTTTTTTCTAATTTTTAGTTATTGAATTTTGAGACATTAGTTAATTTTGAAGCGGAACGAAGTTCGCCGGGTCAACACAAATATAAAAGACTATTTTACCACTCTCTATCAAAGTGACATTATACACTAAATGACTCAAGGGTTTTCTTCAGCATTCAGGTTATTGTTACATGCGATGATGCCCTATGAAATATTTATTTTCATACCTCATACCCTTCGCCATTAAATAGCTTTCTTGCTTCAAAACAATTTTTCAAATCGATCCCGTTTATCCTGAGATAGGCGTATTTAAACCAACACATTTCCTTGGCGATACCTATCGTTAGCGTTTTAACGCTTTTACCGATATTTATCATGACTATTTAATAATTACGCAGGCACTAGATAAAAACAATATTGAAATCTATACTAATATAATAAAGCTGAAGAGTTTGTTTGTTTGATTGTTTGTTTGTTTGTTTGTTTGTTTGTTTGTTTGTTTGTTTGAACGCGCTAATCTCAGGATCTACTGGTCCGATTTGAAAAATTCTTTCAGTGTTATATAGCTCATTTATCGAGGAAGGCTATAGGCTATATATCATCACGCTAAGACCAACAGGAGCGGAGTCCACGCCGACGAAGTCGCGCGTAGAAGCTAGTTTCCTATAAAATTAAAGCTGTCTTTATGTAAATAAAAATTAATCGCCAGATTTCCGAACGACTGCATCAAATTGGATATTTTTTTTAATATTCGTTATTAACCTACGGTATTGAATACGGCACGACGTACATAGTCAACTAGTATTTTATAATATAGATATTATTTTTCGTGGTTGCGGGTTCAATCCCCGCACATGACATAAGTACAGATATTTGTCATGGTCTGGGTGTTTGTGCAGTCCTTGTGAGTCTCCCCATCGTGGCTCGAAGAGCACGTTAAGCCATCGGTCCCTGTTGTTACCATGTACACCTGATAACAGTTGTTACTCATAGTAGGGAATATGTCCGCCAACCCGCATTGGAGTGGCGTGGTGGATTAAGCTCTGATCCTTCTTCTACATGAGGAAATAGTCATATGTCCAGCAGTGGGATATTACAGGCGAAGCGAATAGTATTAACTAACGTGGTTAAAGTCGAAATAAACGAAGAAAACAGTCATCTGCGTGATAAAGTTATGTGTAAGAATTCGTGACGAGTTGTTTATGTGAATTCCTTAAAATATATAAAATACTTTATCAGCTCACAGTGCGGCAGCAGGAGAATTTAGCTTCAATATATTATATAATTATATTATACTACGAAGCTGGTAAACAAGCGAATGGTCCGCCTGAAAAGCGGGTAGCATAGGCTATGATCAACTGTAATATGAGCACGCAATGAGATTTTGGATACCTTACTCAGCATAGGAACACAACTCTACTTAAAAGCAATATTATTTAGCTGTGGTCTTCTGTAAGGGTGAAGTACTTCCTCAGTCGAGCTGCTTCAAATGTTTAGTGAGATAGATCCTGAATCTTACCTCAAAAAACATGGAGAAAAAGGCGTTTGTCCAGTTGTGGGACGTTACAGGCGAATCCAAACGTAGAATACTTTAACACTAGCTAACACTAACACTTTAACATATCTAAACCAGAATCTTTCACAATTTTGATAAAAATATCGGACATCTGTTTTCAATATAAACTCGCTATAAAAACTGACATTCATCGAATATTTAAAAATATCCTACGGTTCTAAATGTACAATAAAACAAGGAACACTTCAAACTTCTCTAAAAACATCAATATTTTACGGTTGGATGGAATGTTGAAGTTTTATTAATTTCATTTTGATCAGTTTGACGACTTTGGCGTAGCGGTAGATATCATTAATACAGTTGCAAAGAAGAGAAAATTAAAAAATTAATAGTAATGAAAGCAAGAAATAACTTCTGAAAAGTAACGACAAACGTCAACTCCTGAACTGCTGACTTTTAATAAATTTTTTTCAACCGACTTCCAAAAAAGGAGGAGGTTCTCAATTCGACACGTATGTTTTTTTTTTAATGTATGTTAGCTCAGAACTTTTGACTGGGTGGACCGATTTCGATCAATTTTATTTTAATTGAAAGGTGTTGCGTGTCATGTGGTCCCATTTTAATTTAATTGAGATCTGACAAGTACTTTTAGAGTTATATCTAATAATGCGTATTTACGTGACTACTTTTTCGTCGACCTACGTTATATTATACCGCATAACTTTTTACTCGGTGTATCGATTTCGATGATTCTTACTTTAATCGAAAGCTAATACTTGTCTTGTAGTCTTGTTTAAATTAGATCGAAAACTGATTACAACTTTTTGAGTAATCTTTAATAGCGCGTATTTACTTGACTATTTTTTCGTCTTATTACGTTGATTACTTGTCGATGTAATTGAAGTCGGTTTTTTTTCGTTTGCGAGCAAACACAATTATTAACTCTCTTCGAGCTACTCGAAATTACCACTTTTATATTTTATACTCGTAGAATAATTATATTATTTAATTAAGATACGAAATAACAAAAATATTTTAGTTATAAATATAAATTTCCGTTTCTGAAAAAAAAACGTCTAACTAAGGAATTACATAATTAAATTTTAAAAATCTTGCAACACATAATGTATATGTATACCTATTATAATTTCATATATATGTACTGTGAATCATTAAGAGAAATTATTATTATTATTTTTTTTTATTACTTTTAGCAGACTGCAAAAAGGAGTAGGTTTTATCTTTTCGTCTCATATCGATGTATATTTGAATTCGGTTTTTTTCTTTTGCAAACAAACACAATTATAACAAATATTTTTTTAGGTCTAGTTTTGGTAAGACCCATCGTATCTCAGAGATCGCGAACAGCTGTTGTTTTATGTTTTATGTTTACCCAGACAACTTGATTACTTTACTTTTTACCCATAAATGGGTCCCCGTTTTGGATTAAGCTTTACCGTATGGAGAATAGAAGGTTTTGCTCAAATTCAGTTTCTAAGTTATTCGTGAAATGATATTATCATAATAATACATTATATAAATATTCATTGTAGTCAATACCAAAATTCAACACTAGTCCGTATATTATAAGTCGTCCATATTCTTCCTTAATTTTGTCTAACTGAAACAAAATGGTTCAACGGTTCTTGCGTTCAAATAAAAATTTTTTTCTCTTAATAACATTAGTGTATACCTCGAAAATTATAAATTAATTATGTTTTCATACAAGTTATTATGAAGTAATCCGCAAAACAAACTCTACCGTTAATTACGTATACATATTTAATTATACCTCGCTTATATACGCTTTTCATAACATATAAGTACAGGGACTAAACGTGTTTAATCGTTATGATTAATTAAAATAGATATATCAAGGTTTTCTTCCCGGGTAACTTCACGTAAAATTAGCATAACTTGGTTACGCCCACACGTTTATGCGACTACCCTAAAATCCTTCTCCGTTTGTTACACACGTTGAGTGAACTTGTATAATCATTTTGAAAGAAAGGAAACAGTAAAAAAACCTAAATTCAACAGCATATGCACGTATATATAAACAATGTAGGTAGTGATTAACAAAGATATATAAAACAAGAAACGAAAATAACGATAAGTGATGAACTCTGTGCGCTCTTTGCTTTGTGTCTGCATATGTTGATCTTTAGTGTCCATAATAGTTCATAGTTACCATTGATTGATTGATCTTTATTATTTATACAGGCAGATATGCAAAAAGAAACACGCATTAATTTTAGAAGGCAAGTAGGAATAGCCAATTTATTTTTTAACAAGATTTTACCCTGATACGATCATCTCTTATCACTACATCATAGTATAAAACAAAGTCGCTTCCCGCAGTTTGCTTTCCCTATATATGCTTAGATCTTCAAAACTACGCAACGGATTTTGATGCGGTTTTCTTTAATAAATAGAGTGATTCCAGAGAAAGGTTTATATGTATAATACATGCATAATATAGTAGAGGAACACTGATAGTTTTTGCAACCGTGCGAAGCCGGGCGGGTCGCTAGTAAGGAATATTTGGACACTAAAATTGGCCTTATTTATAATAGAAGAACTGTTGTACAACAAAGAAGTAATGACAGTGGATGAATTTTCCGCCTTACACTCATGTGACGGTAGCAAAACTTCTAAACCACGCATTTTGACTAAAGTGTAGCGTTTGTGAAGTTAGTTAGGGCTTATAGAGTTAGAAACTTGGCTCTACATGAGATCTGATAACTTTCTGACAGTGCCAGTTCCTCTTTGGTTTTGGCAACATTTCACATAAAAAGTTTTAGATGGGACCATTACAGTTACAGTATCGTACCGTAATAAGTAATCTCAAAGACAATTTTAAGATGTTTCTGTAAGTATTCATTTCTTTTTTTTTTGGAATTCGAAGTAAAAAAGAACGCATAAGCTTTAACTAAGCTTCTCTTTTTAATAACATTTAAACTATAATTTAAAACAGCCAATATATTTGTAAGCTTTGTGTTGACAGCTGACAAGACACCCTAGTTTGAGTATATAATCTATGGAAAAAGACAATTGACACTTCTAATGATAAAACGTGGCTTTTTCTTTGTTCTTATATCTAAACTATTTAAAAAACTAATTTATTTAAATTTAAAATCTCAAAAAAGACCATTTATTTTATATTCAGTGAAGCATGAACATTTTATTTGTCGATTCTTCTTTTTAGGTAACTTTCTACTTAATTATATTTTCTTATTGATTTTTTTTTTCTTTTTTTTATGTAAAACTTGTGTAACTAATAAATAAATCTTCTTTTTAGATGAATCAAAAATTGTGTTCTGTTTTCACAAGTAAACCCATGTTCTTATAAATCGACAAATCATTTATGTGCATGTGAAATATAAATTGATAATTGTTAACCTATACAATGGAGAAATTAAGATTTGAATTTATTATAAAAGCCAAACCGGATGATAATAAGACAAATATTTATGCCATAACCTCTATTACGGATACACAAAACCAAACTTTTGTTGTGCCTAAAGAGTATCAATCAGTACAATTACACAAAGAAATATTGAAGCATGAAATATTTAACAAAGTAAAAAAATCTCTCCAAAAAAGGCATGATAAGAGACAGGTTTGGATAACATTAACCGAGGAAATGAAATCAACATATTTAGATGATGACAACTTACAATTTAATGGGTTTTTACTTGAAAAATTAGAACAAAGTCATGAGTCGTCATCAACAGAACCAACATTGTTGAAAAAAACAGAAAATAAGACGAGATTAGTAACAGAATTTTCAATAGAGAAGTTTTCAAGAAACACAACAAATGTTCAACAATGGCTAAATACTTTTGAAAGTGAATGTGCACGTTTACAAATAGATACAGATTTACAAAAAGTAGAAATTCTAAGATTACTATTGGAGGATACTTGTATAGATTGGTACACCTCAATGATTATCAAACATACTATAGATTCAGATTGGTCTGTGTGGAAGAAAAGTTTAAGTGAAACATTTGCTGATAAAGGCTGGTCACCAATCAGGTACGCTATGAATTTTAAATATATACAAGGATCAATATTAGAATATGCTCTTAAAAAAGAGAGACTGTTACTTGAAATAAACAAATCAATAGATACGCAAACTTTGGTATATTTGATTGCCACCGGTTTACCAAACTTCATAATGGATAGAATAGACAGAGAAAGCCTTAAAGAAGTAAATGACTTATTTAACTGCATAAGAGGACTAGAAAGTTTAACAAAGAAAAACGACACAAGGAAAAACTTAAGCACAGGAAATAAATACAATAAACAAGAAATAAAACAAACTGAAAAAAAATCTTGCAGGATTTGTGAGAATAACGATACAGCCTGTAATATCCCACTGTTGGGCATAGGCCTCTTCTCCATGTAGGAGAAGGATCGGAGCTTAATCCACCACGCTGCTCCAATGCGGGTTGGCGGATATATTCCCTACTATGAGTAACGATCGCTATCAGGTGTACATGATAACAACCGGGACCGACGGCTTAACGTGCTCTCCGAGGCACGGTGGGGTAACCCACAAGGACTGCACAAACACCCAGACCACGGCAAACATCTGTATGGCCAATACAAATGTTGTCGTGTGCGGGAATCGAACCCGCAACCGCCCGCGCAACAGCCAATCGCAATCCAGTGCAGTGTGAGAATAAAGGAAAATTTAATAAATTTCATCCAGAGAATGTTTGCTGGTATAACTATGGAAAAAAAACCACCGATGACAAAAACCTTAATTCTAATTCAATATTAAAAGTTGAACTGAGTAATGAAGATCCAAAAAACTAAAATTCCCTCCACTAATTGAAATTACGGTGATGTTAAATAATACATTAGAAGCCAAAGGGCTGTATGACCCTGGTTCACGAATAACGTTAATAAATTCAAAATTAGTTCAGGTGACGAATTCAAAACCAAATTATTTTTATAATACAATAAAAACAATAAGTGGAGGGGGTAAAACTAAAGGGTTAGTTACACTGGATGCGGAGTTATTGCATAAGAAAATTAAAATAAATGCATTTATCTTTGAAAATGAAAATTTTGAGTACGATCTAATATTGGGGTTAGATTCGATACATAAATTTGGGTTGACTCATGATGACAATTTAAATATCCAAATACATGGTAAAAATAAATTTGAAGATGAACACATTAAAAATATGGAAATAAATATAGAAGAAAAAGAATATGAAGTTAATTTCAATGAAGGTATAGATACAAACAAATTTAATATAGACACAGAATACTTAAATCCTGATCAAAGAAAACAAATAAATATATTATTGGAAAATTATGCGGAAATTTTTGCTAAAAATAAATATGACACCGGAAAAGTGAGGAATTATGAAGCCTGTATAGATTTGCAAGTTGAAAAATATTGTTATAAAAGACCATATAGATGTTCAGTCCAAGACAAGAAAGAAATAGAAAATCAAATCACACAACTTTTAAAACATGAATTGATCGAAGAATCTTACAGTCCGTTTGCGGCACCTGTTACCTTAGCTTTTAAAAGGGACGAAGGAAAAAAAGTAGATTATGCATAGACTTCCGAGATTTAAATAAAATAATTATACCTCAATCACAACCATTTCCTCTCATAGAAGACTTGATAACAAAAACAATAAATTGTAATTATTTTACAACTTTAGATATAAATTCAGCTTTTTGGTCCATCCCATTAAAAATTACAGACCGACACAAAACCGGGTTTGTAACCCAAGAAGGTCATTACCAGTGGACGTGTTTACCTTTCGGCCTTAAGACATCACCGGCCATATTTCAACGGATTTTGGGGAATATTATAAGAAAAAATGGTCTGACAGAATTTGCAGTGAATTTTATTGATGATATACTAATCTTCTCTAAGACGTTTGATAGCCATATCACACACTTAAAAAAATTGCTGGAGGCTATTCGAGAAGAAGGTTTCAGGCTTAAATTAACAAAATGTAAGTTTGCATGTGACACTGTAAAGTATTTAGGCCATATATTACATAAGAATACGATTACACCTCTAAAAGACAATTTGAAATCAATAAAAGATTTCCCTGCTCCTCAAAATAGAAAACAAATACGACAATTTTTAGGAAAAATAAATTTTTACGGAAAATACATTCCGAGTGCCTCAATATTACTTGATCCTCTACATAAATTGCTGAGAAAAGATCAGAGCTTTAATTGGACAGAACAGTGTGAGGACGCATTCCGGAAAGTTAAAGATTATCTATGTTCCAAACCACTACTAGCCATTTATGATCCACAAGCACCAATATTTATTTATACAGATGCCAGTGCCATAGGAATAGGGGCAGTTTTGAAACAAGTTCAGCACAATGGCGAAGAAAAACCGGTAGCATATTTTTCTAAAAAAATAAATGAATCACAAAAAAATAAAAAAGCGATATTTTTAGAATGTTTAGCCATAAAAGAGAGCATAAAGTTTTGGCAACATTGGTTGATTGGAAAATATTTTACTGTCTACACAGATCACAAACCTCTAGAGAAGTTAAATATAAGAAACAGACCTGACGATGAATTAGGGGATATGTCACATTATCTGTCACAATATAACTGTGAAATAAAATATTTTCCAGGAAAAAATAATACAGAAGCGGATTGTCTCAGCAGAAACCCAGTATTTGACATTGATGCAAATAATGAAGATAACTTAAGAACGGTAAATATTATTGATATTCATGACATTAAATATGATCAAGCACAAAATTTACAAATAAAACCACTTAAAAAGAACATTATTTTAGAAGATGGAGTTTATTATAAAAAAGGGGCGAAAAAGAGAAAAAAAATAATTCTAAGTGAAGATTACAGTAAAATTATAATAAAAAAGACGCATGAAAACTATTGTCATACTGGAATAAATCAAACAGAATCTAAAATTAAACCCTTTTATACTGCACCGAATCTATCAGAAAATATTAAAAATATATGTAAAAACTGCGAGGTATGCATAAAAAATAAGACGAGGTTAAATAGAAAATATGGCTTCATGTCGCAATTAGGTCCAGCTAATAAACCCTTTCAAATAATGTCACTGGACACAATAGGAGGATTTGGGGGTCAAAGATCAACAAAAAGATATTTACATCTGCTGGTAGACCACTTTACTAGGTACGCATATATCCTTTGTTCTAAAAATCAACATGCTCGAGACTTCATCAAACTTTTAGAAAAAATTCCAAAAGAAGAAACAATAGACATCTTACTCTCTGACCAATATCCAGCTATTAATTCGATTGAATTCAAAAATTACCTTGAGAGCCGAAATATTCAATTAATACTTACAGCGGTAGACGCACCGTTCTCAAACGGTTTAAACGAAAGGCTAAACCAGACAATTGTGAACAAAATAAGATGCAAAATGAATGAATCAAAAGGAAAAACAAATTGGTCAAAAATAGCAGAAGAATGTAGAAATAGATACAATGAAACAAACCATTCTGTAACAGGATTTTCTCCTAAATATTTACTATCAGGTGAGTCTACAGACTTGTTACCACATGAATTAAAAGAAAAACAGTTATTAACAAAAAATTTAGAAGAAGACAGGAAAATAGCACTCCAAAGGTCAATAAAATCGCATGAATATAATAAAACTTTATTTGCCAAGAATAGATTACAACATGAATTTAAAAAAGGAGATAAGGTATATGTTGATTATGGAAACAAATTAAACAAAAAAAAGATGGATGAAATTAGAATTGGTCCCTTTGAAATTGAAGAAAAAATATCGGATTCAGTTTTTAAAATAAAAACCGGTCGTGGTACAAAATCTATTGGACTATATCATGTCACAAAGCTCGTTCCTTCCTATGCTTGTTAATTTTTAGATTTCACAGCTAAATTTTACTCAACTTAAGTTGGAAAAAAATTTGCATTTCGAAGGGGGGTGATGTAAGCTTTGTGTTGACAGCTGACAAGACACCCTAGTTTGAGTATATAATCTATGGAAAAAGACAATTGACACTTCTAATGATAAAACGTGGCTTTTTCTTTGTTCTTATATCTAAACTATTTAAAAAGCTAATTTATTTAAATTTAAAATCTCAAAAAAGACCATTTATTTTATATTCAGTGAAGCATGAACATTTTATTTGTCGATTCTTCTTTTTAGGTAACTTTCTACTTAATTATATTTTCTTATTGATTTTTTTTTTTTTCTTTTTTTTTATGTAAAACTTGTGTAACTAATAAATAAATCTTCTTTTTAGATGAATCAAAAATTGTGTTCTGTTTTCACAAGTAAACCCATGTTCTTATATATTTAAAATAGAAAGTGCGCCTAATTTTATCTTCCAAACGTTAGTTGCACGAGTTTACTATGGCAAAAAGTACCGTGAGCGAGTCTACAAATGTGGTTATTATACGAGAAATAAGGAAACTGTTTGAGGGGAATGTTACCCTTGAAAGTGGGTTGAATCCTGATGGCTTTTTTAGGTTAATGCTTTAATACGCACTAAGTACATTTGCCACTGTCTACATTTTTTGACTATTCTATTCGTACATATGAGACAGAGTAACTACTTTTTACAAGCTTTTATTTAACTTGCAATGTATGTATGTGTACATTATACAAGCTTTATGTCATATAAATTATGTAATGACTTATTAGGTAGATAGTAAGTTTTAAATTAAAAATTTATGGTTTTTCGTTTTAGCGCATCAAATAAAAGCTTATTTTTCAAAAAAGGTTTTTTACTTTTAATTTATTAAACATCAAAATACAAAATTAAGATCAAATCAATAATTAACTTTTTATTTTTAAATACTGACAAAGATACTTGTGCTATTTTGATATTATTTAAAGCCTTTGAATCAAAGTGAAATAATAAATTGATGAATGAATCGCTCCATATGCCAGTTGAGAAGCCAGAACGTGGGATACGTGTATGTGTGCTCATACAAAATAACGGAACATCACGTGTAACAAACTCGTTCGATTAATGTTTGGTAATGTCTTTTACCTATACTTTGACTTATAAAATTAAAAAGTAAATAAATAATTATTAAAAAAACTACTTTATTTTAAAAGAATTAAGTCATGCATGTCAATTATTAACATGAAAGGTAAGCTACAAGTATGATATGTCAAAAACAGGTATAGCAGAAAGTCGTCTGCGGTTTGAGAACATGCTTTGTAATGAAAAACCGAGGTTTACTCGTTCTTATTAAGATTGCAAAACCCAAGAAATAACTCATTACATGCCAATAAATTATTATTAAACATAAACTTACTAACCAACAATTTAAAAATGCGTGTACGCACAAAATAGTAGTGGAAAGTGTATTTAGATGTAATTTTTATGGAGCAATATCGAATAAAAAATATAATTATGTATATATTTTTGTCTCAAACAGTCTAACTGAGGTGGGTAACAAATACAATAGGACAAAATCGAATCTGCCAAGTAATAAAACTTTGCAAAATATTGTAGGTATACTATCGTATCTTAACAAGATATTATTAAAGTAAGTCATCAAAAGTGTAAACAGAATAAAATAAAAAAAGTAATCCTCGATGTTTATATAATTACGAGTTCTAGTGGATCTAGTGTATCGGACAAGTGCACCTTATATGGAGGCAATTACACAGTTGCTCGCTATGACTCAATCTTTTAAAATCTCTTTATTTTAGTAGACGTCTCAACATTCTTACGTATAAAGGAGGTTGATATGAAGCACTGTTCCCGCTAGCTACATACATTTATGTCCACTGTTGATAGGTATTTTTAGATTGTTTGACGTTTGTGGTTTCTCTGCCCCTATATGTCATTTCATTATGTTTCTTAGTCTATAACGAAGTATTTTATTTTTAATCGAATATGTATTATTTTTAATAATAATAAATGAGCTAAATATTTTTTTTAGAACTGAACGTTGTACAATAATTTCTACCAAAATACTTATAAGTAAATATAAGAAGGGGCGTTCAAGTTGACAGAATCCACGTTTTTCAAATGCACTTCTTTGGTAATGAAGTCGCAATTATGTTTGGTTCATTTTTAACTTTCTTTATAATTCTTTAATTAAATTTCTTTTCTATTACTCTATCATCTAATTCTTAAACTCTTAACTTAGGCTAACAATTTAGAACTTTTTAATATTAACCTATTTCACACTCATACAGTATTTACGATATCTATAAAAGTGTATGGATTCTATAAAAACTATTTATGATCGTGTGTCTAGAAATCTTTCCACTAAACTATAAAATATTTGATCGAGGACAATTTAATAACTGTTTGATGAATTCCAACCCGTACTTTTTATGATATACCTAAGAGAATATCTCGAATTCCTAATAAGTAACAGAACATTTTAGTAGTACATAAGTGTGGAAGAAATTTTATAGACAAGTATCTGCGAGTCACGGGTTCAGAAATGTATAAATAAAAAACCGACTCGCAACGAATAAAAACCGACTTTAATTACATCAACAAGATTACTTGTTGATGTAATTAAAGTCGTGTACCTATGTTGTATTAACAACATAGGTACACGAAAAAAGATAAATCAAAAAGTAGGCATCAGATCTCGATCAAATTTAAATGGGACCCCACGACAGGCATCAGTATAATCATCAAAATTGGTAAACCCAGTGAAAAGTTATGCGCTATAATACAACGTAGGTCGACGAAAAAATAGTCAAGTAAAAACGCATTATTAGATATAACTCGAAAAGTACTTTTCACATCTTAATTAAATTTAAAAGGGACTACAAGACACGCACCACCAATCACCAATCACCACATATCAAGTTTCGTGACAACCGATTTTTTTTTCTTACGTGAAAGAGTAACAACCACTCATCTATCCTCATAAACTTTCATATTTATAATATTAGTAGAAAATTTAATATTGCTTTAATACATGAACACATTTTTGACGTGGATTTTCAAAACTAACTTTATACTTTAGTATTATGTTCGAGAGCACCGCGGTGGATTAATCTCCCCGTTACCTACCTACTAGAAAAGACATCATTTATTAAAATACGAAGCTAAATGCGATTAAAAAATGTACCATTTTTTTTTAATTTACTATAAACAAAACTATAATTAGCAACACCTTTCACTTTATTTATCGATAATGAAAATCGAGTAAGAGCTATGTCTCAGCAACTGGTTGTTACCTGCTGGCTGATTTGATTTTTAATTAAATATCAGATTAATCAAAAACTAACCACCACCACCACCACTTCAGCCTATCACAGTCCACTGTTGGACATAGGCCTCCACAAGATCGCGCCCGATATTATGACGCGAACTCATGTGTTTTGCCCATAGTCACCACGCTGGGCAGGTGCGTTGGTGACCGCAGGGCTGGCTTTGTCGCACCGAAGACGCTGCTGCCCGTCTTTGGCCTGTGTATTTCAAAGCCAGCATGGATGGTTATCCCGCCATCCGTCGGCTTTTTAAGTTCCAAGGTAGTAGTAGAACTGTGTTATCTATCTATCATGTGTGTGTGGCTACATTCTTTAGTGCCGTAACCACACAGCACACAAAAACTAACCCTTCGAAAATATTACAATTTGGCGTCTATTTAATCATTTTTACAGCTGTCCTTCTTGCCTGTCTTACGTCATTCTCAATGTTTACCTACTTTTTCATACTAAACAAAATTCACTTTGTTGTTTTACCTAAATCTGAAATAATTAAATTTATATTACGACCATACTGAAGCTAATTACTGTCGTGTTACCAATTTCTTAACTAATTAATGTCTTAAATTGACAGCTCACCTTATTGTCTGTTCTTTTATATACACATTAGATTTTCTACTAAGAACAATGTTTTAAATATCTTTAAAATAAGTAATTATGTATATTTTTAAATATAAATTAGTATTTAATTCGGTTATATAGCATCGATGTTAAACCACCCTGTTAATAAATGATATTTCAAATAACTTAACTAAGCACACAAATGATGTAAAGTTAGCATATTTCAGTGATTGATGTGGTCTGGGCCTATGTGTGTATATTGTGTGTGTTTCCGAGCCCCTACACAAAATTGAATAATAATTAGTGAAAGCCATTAATTATAATGCGCCTTGATTTAAGATGTTATTTATTTTTGAAATTACGTCACGTACATTTTGCAAGTATAGCGACTCATGTCTAGGCTCTATAAATAACATAATATTTACGTTTGATATCTATTTGTGACTTTTCCGTTTTCCGTTAGGAGGAAATAGCTCTTTTGACAAGTATCAAAACCTAAAATGGAAAATTTACGCTTCTTCAACAGAAATAACATCAATACAGACAGAGAAAAAAAGTTTTCCCTTAATTGCCAACTAAATATATTTAAGAAATCTATATATATAAAAGAGATTTCCACCCATATATTGACTCATCACGATATCTATGGAACCATAAGACGTAAACGTAGTAACTATTCAATAGTTAGTTTGATAATATCTGCTAAAAACTGAGTAAAATTAAAAATTTCAAATTATTTTGTGGAAATAATGAAACAACTTTTTCGGATATTCTCGCGGCTTATTAAGTTTTTTAAATGCCCGACAATATCAACTTAAGTCGTAAACAATAATTAAAATTATAATGATACTAGCTGCCCGCGACTTCGTCCGCGTGGAATTAAACAAAAAACTTATTGTTCAGTGCGCAGCTATAAAAAAAATTAATTTGTAAAATAAAAGTAGCCTAAGCTACACCTTATTACATCAGCTATCTGCCAGTGACAGTCCCGTCAAAATTGGTCCAGCCGTTTCAGAGATTGGCCGGAACAAACAGACAGACAGACAGACAAAAATTGTAAAAAATGTCATTTTGGTATATTTACCGTGTAAGATGAGATCCATAATTATGCATTTAGTAAAAAACGGTTATTTTAATATTACAAACAGACACTCCAATTTTATTTATTTGTATAGATAAGAACATACCACAGATTAATCATTGAACAAATGGCATAAATTTTAGTTACGACTATATAGATATTAATTTAGATTTAATTATAAGAAACGCGTCTGTTTAGATGAAACGTTCGTTAACTTCCTAATGAAAACAGTAATTTTGAATTTTCTATTCTCATTAATTTAGTTAAACATAATTAAAAGTTTTATGAGAAAGTGTTTTTTTTTTTTGTTTTAATTAAAAAGAAGTAGATGTGTTTAATGTTTAAAATGTAGTTGTGATGTAGAATAAAGTATAAATAAAAAAGAGGATATTTACCATCATGGCATATATTGTCGCATGGCAACATAGTCATGTGCAAACCGGTAAGTATTGCAAGTTGTTACTGAGCATGAAAATTTAGGATGTTAGGATTTTATGTTATGTATTTCTTGTGTTTATAAAATGATTTTTTTTTATGTAACTAGGTTGGCAAACAAGCGTACGGCTCACCTGATGGTAAGACCGTAGCCTATAGACGCCTGCAACACCAGAAGCATCGCAAGCGCGTTGCCGACCCTATCCCCAATCCCCCCAGGAGCTCTGGTCACCTTACTCACCAACAGGAACACAATACTGCTTGAACAGTATTATTTAGCTGTGGTATTCTTTAAGGTCAAGGTACTACCCCAGTCGGGTTCAAAAAAAGTAAGTGAAAGTCTTGCACATGTATCTTAACTGATTCATATAGGAGTGATAAAATATATATGAATATGGGTAATTATTCACTACATTTTTCATATTTTTTTAGCAAATAACAATTTAAGTCTCTTGTAAAAGCAGAACCTTATGAACAGTCTTCAAATTCGTAGTGGCGCATTAAAACATTTTATATTTGTTTTATTTAATATTTATGCAATTACTCTAATTTTGTATTACAGAATAACTTAAGAAATTAGGTTCTAGATTTCTCTGAAAACACAGAAATGTGTTATTTATATTTAAATGGTTAAAATGCTCCGCGATTTCACTCACGTTAATTTGAGGGTAAAAACGTACACAAATATAATATAGGCCTTCCCGGTAAATGGACTGTCTAACACAAGAAGATTTTTTTTAATTGGAACTCCTGGGAGACTCGAGGTGGCAATCGAACGCAAAACTCTAGACCGTAAGTCATGTGTTAGTAAAGATGCGTTTATAAAAGCCTGATCCTTTAATAATAATAAAAAACGATTGGTTTTACACATATCAATGTTCTAATAATTAAAAAAAACAATACTTACATATGACTATTTATTATTTACTTATTTAGAAAAGCTATCTCTACGAAAGTAGTGTAATACTGTCAAAGAAAATAGACGATTCCTACATATAATATGTATTTGAAAATTCATTTTACGAACCAGAAAACCAGATAGTTCAAAAGGTTTTCCTAATTTTATTTAAATCAGGAACGCATCTGTGGTTGGTGTGATTTCAATCTCTCCTATCTAAAAGAGCTTCTTTGAGTATTTTGTATTGATAATACTTACAAATTATGGTATCATATATTAATGAGACTTATCCTACATAACTTTTAAACGTTATCAATAAAACGTTAACAATTACCTTAAAATACTATAACACCACTAAAATCAAGTTACAGATAATTAAATTAATAGAGCAATGCTGTTTCATAGTGCTACACTAAACTATATTCTTTACAACCAATGTTTGTAACTAAGTTACAAAAATTTAAATATACTTTCATCCACTGAAACATAATATACAATTTTTAAACACCAAATTTAATCTTCGTTATTTGTTTATACATACGCAAATTATAATATGTTAGTTAAAGTTTATTATTTTTATTAAAGTTTTCAGTCAACTCGCATAAAGCTGTAAGTTTGATCTCAATAAACGACTCAAGCGGTTTACCTGTAATTTGTATATTAATTCCTAGAACCGTCCTTTTATGAATAAAATTCAGAAGTGTAAGTTGTAAATATTTACGTCCTGAGTTTTCTCACAAAACTTAAAATTAACGAAAATTAGTTGGCATAAATTGAAATACATAGTTCAAAAATTTTCCACCACAAAAATAACTTCTGTACTTAAAATATTGGTTAAGGAATATTTCTCAGACAATTAAAATTGAACATAAAACATTTACTATCAATTATACTGTTATTGTTATATACATTTTATTTAATTTATTTCAAAAGTTATCTTATCTCTCTAGCATTTAGTCTATAAAGTATCTTTTTTATCTTTTTGCAATCAACATGAATGAAATTTAAAAAACATAAATAGTAAAAATAAAAGTGAGTTTAATTTATGAATTAATTCATCCTACGCGTGCAGCAAAGTTTAAATATCGTAAATGTGGCGTGTGAAATTGCTTGAAGTCGCTGTGAATTAGACTTAATCTTAATATGAATAAATTCTCAAACACATTGTTTTTCATTTTCTAAAACATAAAAATGTTGTATTGAGTTTATTTATTTTAATATGACTTGATATTTGAAAAATTAAAGTGTTAAGCCACTGGATCAGGCGAATATTATCTTTGCCCATAAGTACCTATTCTATGAGCGAGAGAGACTCGCCACATGACGTCAAATAGACCAGACAAATGACGTGGTGCTTTGATATACACGTAAACTACCCTATACTACAACTATAAGGGCACTGCTAGTGCTAGGTTTTAGTGTGAACAGCTTCTCAACCAATGTTTTCACTTCATTAATAGCAATTAACGTTTTCCTACTCTCAAGAATATTATGTTCTTGACACTTGATTATTTGGCTTGTAACAACTAACAGCTTAGAATTCCTTTAAATTTAATTCAATATTTACGATTCTCCTAAACAATGATGTTCTATATTCTACTATATAAAAATAAGTCGGGTTTTCCTTCCTGACGCTATAACTCAAGAACGCACGAACCGATTTCTACAGTTTTGCATTCGTTGGAAAGGTCTCGGGCTCCGTGAGGTTTATAGCAAAGAAAATTCAGGAAAAATTTCAACAGAAAAGCGGGAAAATCTTTTTTTCTTCTTCTTCTTCCATGAAGCCATCTTCCATGAAGCCATCTGGTGGCGAAACGGAGTTCGCGGGGTTTGCTAGTTAGGTATAATTTCGGAATCATAAAGAATAAATAGATTTTTGAAGTGAAACGCATGAGGGGTAAAATTTGAGGGACCGGTAACGCGGCAGCGTCAGGGACGGTCAGTACTTGGATGGGTGACCGCCTGAGAACACTGAGTGACGTTGGACTTTTGTTTTGTTTTTTTTAATTCGTTTTTTTAATTAGATTTTTTGAATTACTTTTTTTTATTTTATTAGTTTAGTTTGCCAAAGTAGTTTCACTTCTGACAGGTGTACTTTGTACGTGCGCAATTTTTTTTTTAATAGGAAAGGCCTATTACGTAGAAAAAGTTTCATCATCGAATTCGCCGTCAGATCTACTACTGAATGTATTCAACCCCTATCGCTCACCAGAGCGACTAGTTCAGCATTCATCCAACGTCAAGAAGAGCCACTGTGGGAAATACTTAATAGCAAAGTAATTAGAATACGGTTTTCTGATTGGAATTGTCGAAAAAAGTTAACAAAAATCTCTTATATACTATATTAGTATATTATGAACAAAGAATTAATGTTTCTTAATCATACTAACGTTTTATAAACAGGAAAGTTTGTGGATTTTTCCTTGTTCACGTTAACTATATAAATCCGTCAAGCACTAGCGCTATCAAACAAATTTTTAGAAAAAAAATTTAAATCGTCTTAAAATAAACGTTTGTTTACCCACGTGTTTTATTTTTAATACAAACTAAAACATGCTCTTGAATAATACTTAAGCGTAAAAACAAAACTGTACTTCAAAGTCATGTAAGAGTTTTTTAACGTATGTCATAAATCACGAACGAGTTTATATATAACACGCATTAAAAAGTTGCGTACATTTTTTTTAACACAAATCTATTTGTGTACGTAATTCGCATCATATTATGACTTAGACATTCAATATTCTATTTACTATGGCGTTAGAGTATGACGCAATCATTTTATAGTTGAATAAATCTTCAAATTAATTACCCCGATGATCTAAGCACATGACCTTTGTATCTAAATTGACTACCCGCCTACTTATAAGATAAGCTACAATTAACACCATCAATCAGTAATATTGATAGGCGGCGTAATGGATTATCAAATAGTGACAGTGAATATCCTTAAAACCATTAAAAAAATAAAAACAAATAGTAACAATCAAATAAAGATATTTTGTAATATGTCAGTAAAAATAATTAAAATTTTGCTATTTTCATTTTCATTGTTATTTTAGTCAGTATTTTTAATGATAAATATAAGTATTAGGTATTTTATGACCGTTCTCTTATTGTTTTTATTAATATTATTTTTAGTATTAAAAACATATAATGACAAACACTTAAGTTTCTTGATATAAGATTACAGACAAAAATAATTCCGTGATAATAAAATAATAAAATATATAATTAAAAACTCGATACAATATAACGATTCGTCGTGGATTCGAAGGTTATCGTTCAATTAAAACAAAAGTGTAACAAAAATAGAAATTCGATCTTCTTCAAATTTATAAAGATGTTACATCATTGATATAAAAATGATCAATGTTAATAATACTTGTATATAATTAAAATATAGTTTAAGATGTGTATAGTTTATGATTTGACCCAGAGCAAGTTATTACTTAAGTAAGTTGAAATGAACAATGTGTTGCAAAAACCAAGCTACAAATAATCTTGTTATATAGACGTACAGTTGCATATAGAACACTTCCATGTACGTACGTATATGCCATATACATATACCAGTATATGTATAACAAAGGCTTAACAAAATCTTTACAAAACTTAACAATGGCTGACTGACAAGTAACAAAAAGCCTCTTAAGCTTAAAAGCGTTAAGTGTATCGCATAATTTCCTTAACGCAGGAAACAAATGAGATATGATTTTAAGAAGTCTATCTTTGTTCTAACGAGAAGGCTTAAAAATTGAAGATTGTAGGCAAAAATATATTTACCCTACTCTGTTTTATTTTAAAATCTCCTCTACCATAAGGTTGTCTGGTAGAAATCGCTTACCTAGCGATAAAACCGCCTTTGTGCATCATGTCATTTTGTAAGTTTTATTTTTTATAAGCTACTTATGTATGTGAACTTGTATACACAATAAAGTATATTTCTTCTTTCTTCTTTTTTTTCTTCTTTTAATCGACTACAAAAAAAGAGGAGTTGACTGTATTTTTATGTATTATCTTATAAATATTTTCACTGGGTGTCGATCGATATCTGAAATTATTTTTTAATCAAAATTAGTTCTTGTCGTGTGTTCCCATTTTGATCGAGATCTGATGATTAATTTATGAGTTACCTCAAATAATGCGTATTTGTCTTGTCGTTTCATTATTGTCGATGTAAACTAAAACCCATTATTAAAAGAGAAATTCACTCGTCTGCGAGTTAAAGGATAATTTCTCTACTTTGAGTTAGTATCGCTAATAACTGACTGCGGAGAAGATAAGGAACATATTTTAGGCCGTATATACATATGTCTATGACCGTTTGCACGTGCAGTCACAACTATAAAACGGACAAAGTAATTTTAGTAAGTGGAATGTCATAATAAAAACCAAAATAAAAGAATTTTGTTATACTGTACTTAGGTTAAATTTTTAATCACACGGCTTTAATTATAATAAAACTTTCTTAAACAATAATCACGAATAAAAAATAATAAAAAGAAACTTATTATATATAGTTTAGTAGGACTGTTTTACGGTTCTACAATCAAGTTGAACTTACGAGAAACTTTGTAAATAATGAAAATTAGAAAAGGGTAAAAACTAAAAGTTAGAACTTGTCTTAATGAATTCTTTTGGTTCGAGTTTGAAGCTGGCTGAACTCATTTTGTGTCTATAAATTTATTTGACTAGTATAAAGTAACCCATACCTTACAATAATAATTTGTTTCAACTTGAAAAACTTTGAATGTTCCTTGGTTGATTATTATCAAACGAAGTAATTAACTTATCGAATAATTTTAGATTTTATCTATATGAGGTAGGGCACAGCAAACTGAGGTAGGGCACAGCAGGAAATTTCCTGCTCAAAATATGGAGCAGCCCGACTGGGGTAGTACCTCGACCTTACAGAAGACCACAGCTAAATAATACTGTGTTCAAGCAGTATTGTGTTCCTGTTGGTGAGTAAGGTGACCAGAGCTCCTGGGGGGGATTGGGGATAGGGTCGGCAACGCGCTTGCGACGCTTCTGGTGTTGCAGGCGTCTATAGGCTACGGTAGTCACTTACCATGGTGAGCCGTACGCTTGTTTGTCGACTTAGTAACATAAAAAAAAAAAAAATGAATAAAAATTACTCACCGGAATATACGTATGGGCATAAGTTTCGGATTTTGTGAATTCGATAATTATTTTTTGAGTCTATAAATGTCAGAAAAAATTAAAAAAATAAATCGATACATTTATGAAACAAATATTGCAGTACGATATTTCCAAATTCGCCAAAATCAATATACCTACATTCAATATCCGCCAACCCGCATTGGTGCAGCGGGGTGGATTAAGTGGAGCTTAATCCACCACGCTGCATCCTTCTCCTACATGGGGAAGAGGCCTATGCCCAACAGTGGGATATTACAGGCTGAATCGTGGTATCGTGATTTCCAAATTCACCTAGCTTATCTATATGAGGTAGGGCACAGCAAAGCAAGCTTAAATATAATATATAGGTATCTTATATATAGCTTTATAATAAAGCTTGCAAAATTTGCCTTAATCATACAGATGTTTGACATATTCTGGGTGTTGATATTGGTTCACAGGAGGAAGGATTATCGAAGGCCGTTTAATCTAAATATCAGCGTTTTGACAACATTTTTAATATTTAAAACATGACTGTGTTTATAATTATTTCAAAAACGAAGAGAATGTTTTATTTGTGTTTGTGTGTGCGTCTGTGTGTTTATAATCTAGCTTAATTTTTTTTATTGTTGAAGCGTTACTAATCCACACTCAGTGAAATTTCTGAGTTTTTAACTTTTATAATTCAAATTACCAGCCTTGTTACGACTAATGGAGTGCCAGACTGATAGCGGAGCCTTATTAATTGGATCCTATTGGTACCCTTTGAATAAGGAACCCTAAAATATACAGCCAAGATCCTGTCGTAGTTTATATGTCATAAGTCTGTAAGTAGTTGTTATTTATGCATTTATTTACTTTATCGGCCAATAATTTAAAGTAAAACAGGTGAAACAATAACATTCTTAATGCCTAGTTCTATCTCTAAGTCAAACTTTAAGCCAAAGAAATAAATTAGTATACTGTAACATCCAAGTGCAGTATAGTTAAAAACAGAAACACAAAAATCCATACACATAAAATTAAATCCAAATAATAATTAATTATATACATTACGTGCAATGAAAATTAATAAAATTAGAAATTTTTGTGATACTCATGTAGTAGGTCTACGGATTTAGTACTTTAAAAAAAGTGCACAGAGATGTTGTTTAAAGGAAACCTTAGTCTAAGTCCCTTCCATGTTATAAGTGTTATTTGGTATTATGAACTTGACATTTTAATAAGATTTTTTAGAATATTTAGTTTAGAAAGCCTGTTTTCGAAAAAGGTACCCATATTCTTTAACGTCACGTGTAAATATTCACAGGAGTAAAACAGTTATGACAAATGCGGATATAATCGTAAAAGTAGTCTGGAATTTAATAAATCGTTATCATCCTTAAATAGTAATGACTTTCTCTGAACTATATGACTATTTCTTTTTAACATTATAAAATTATTGTAAAGGAAATAGTCTTAAGATAAAATTGTTCTATTAGATCAGGTATTTATAGTTTCACACGCTTAGAGTCCATTTAAACTTGACCCGTGGAAAGTTCTAGCTTCTACGAGTCAAAGTTATGGACGTGGTCAATAAAATTATAACTACGAGTATTAAGTTGGGAAATTTGTTTGCACAATTGATTGAAATTTATTATTCTTTTCAATTGCGTTTTACTTTTTTTTTTTGTTTTATGATAAGACCTCCGTTTTATCGAAATGTGATTTTTTTATCCTTGTAGAAGTTATACAACACGTTGACACAATGGTACAGTAATTGGCTAATACGCTAGCAGTCGCGAAATCGATCCTAGCACATGACAAAAATGTTTATATGGGTATAATAAATATTATTATGGGTAACATTTGTATTGGCCATACACACGTTTGACGTGGCCTGGGCGTAAGATGTGAGTGTTTTCGAACCTCAGACACTGGATGCATATTATTTTAGGGGCCTTTGAGTATGAAGCGCTTATCATTAATTTTATTGTTTATAGTGCAACCTTTTTTAACTAAAATATTTGTAACTTGTAGTTCGCAACCGATCGCTAGATATAAATAGTCGGTTGCAATTGTGCAGTTAACGCTATCCGCCATATTGCTTTGTAAAGGCGATAGTTACACAAACATCTCTCTTTCTTTAGTGATTAATCTACTTCTCGTATGATTGTCTAATTACTAAAAACTATTTACTTTAATCTAAAGAGACCATTGCAAATTACATAGTTCATAAAAATGTTTCTGAAATTTTCCACAATTTTCATGAGGTGTGCCTTCCGTGAAAACCTTTGACAAAATGATAAACGAATTTATAAAAAAATTTACCGAATCGCTCTAGTCGTTCTCCAGTTTTACGCTTAGCAAGGTATTTAGCGATTCCTATTTGTTTATATAGATGGATAATTAAATCGAACCATCTACGTTCATGTTAAACTTAATAATTATTGTCACCAAAGTTTTCGCCGAAACATTCTCAGCATAGCTTAGGTTTTCAATCAAGGTTACTATTACATAAACTGATTGTTTTACTTAGATGTTATGAAATTCGAACTTTGATGTAATTAATATTTTAGATCACAAATATTTTTTGGAAAGTTCTGAAACACTAAGACTAAATAGTTGTGGTTTATTTAAAGATTTTGCTATTGCCTATTTTTTTTTTATGTAACTAGGTTGGCAAACAAGCGTACGGTTCACCTGATGGTAAGACCGTAGCATATAGACGCCTGCGACACCAGAAGCATCGCAAGCGCGTTGCCGACCCTATCCCCCACCCCCCCCCCCCCAGGAGCTCTGGTCACCTTACTCACCAAGAGGAACACAATACTGCTTGAAAACAGTATTATTTAGCTGTGGTCTTCTGTAAGGTCGAGGTACTACCCCAGAGGGGCTGCTCCTTATTTTGAGCAGGAAACTTCCTGCTGTGCCCTACCTCAGTTATTTAGGGACAGATCTCCTCTACAATTAAGATGAAGAACTAGAGGTTAATATATCAAACTACTTTACTACAGACATTTTTCAGGTTACTTTTTGTGAGTCGCAGAATTACTAGCGATTTCAAAACAACGAGGATTCTACCGATTTTGATAAACCCAATTGATACTGATTCGAAAATTGATACTTGTTGTTTATTGTCAATTAAATTTAATCAAAATCTGATGAATAACTTATAAGTTATGGGTATTGAGCACTATAATGCTTTCAAAATAGTTAGCTTAGCTTAGCTTAGCTTTTAGCCTGTAATATCCCACTGCTGGGCATAAGCCTCTTTTTCCATGTAGGAAAGTATCAAAAAAGGAATAAGGATAATTAAAGGAGCTTAATCCAAATAAAAAAATAGATTATCTCACTTATTTTTTAAATTGATCACCTCAGAAGTCATAAAGCTAGGTTTCATTTTCATCAAAATCCAGTTACGATAATAGGATTCATTAGGAAATAAGGTATCGTCTCGAAATCATAGATACGTAAACTAATTAAAAAAATTACTGGAATCAAAAGATAAAACGTAATTTAAGACATTTAGCCTAGAATCATTGTTAGGAATAGTGCAGTAACAGAACACTAGAATTACTGGCACCGAACTGGATATAGCTTAAATACCACTTTAGAAATAGTTTCCTGCTAGCTTAATGTCGCTTCCTTAAATTTATCTCAAGAAATGACAAGAATAGACTGCAGCTTGAAGAATTAAATACGATTTTTAGCCAGTTTTTTTTTTATTTTATAAAATTAATATGTTATAGGTAGGGATCCCTAGTACATATTTTTCACCTGATTAGTATCAAGCTAATTTTCCGGGAGTAGCTTCATTTTGATGAGACGAACAAAAAGCTCCTCTTCGAAAACTCTCGATTGTGATAGATAATAGAGTTAGCAGGAGATAGAGCAACAGTGAGCGTAGGACCGGGATAACGTACCACGGAATTTGGAGGACAATAGTACCATCAAATTATATAAATATTAATTTACTAAAAGAAAAAAAAAAATCAGTTGGTTAGTAATAATTTTTGATGACCTTACGAGGTAAGTAAGTTCATCAAAAATTGTTTTTTTTCTGATTTTTTTTTTTCTTCTTTTAGTTAGTTAATATTTATATAATTTGATGGTAATATTGTCCTACAAATTGCGTGGTACGTTATCCCGGTCCTACGCTCACTACTGCTCTATCTCCTGCTAACTCTATTATCTACCACAATCGAGAGTTTTCGAAGAGGAACTTTTTGTTCGTCTCATCAAAATAAAGCTACTCCCAGAAAATTAGCTTGTTACTAATCAGGTGACAAATATGTACTAGGGATCCCTACCTATTACATTTTGTTCGATACAACCTTTAAATATCCTAATATTTCAATAATAAAATCTCCAAAGGTAGAAAGAAGAAGACGATCTTTGTAACCAAGAACTTGATGATATTTTTGTGTATCGGCCCTTGTCCTTTGATCCTCGGGAGCCTTGTACATGACATCAAAGATAATGGCTTCGGCCAACTGAACCATCTCGGAAAGAAATCTATTAGACATAACTCTATATGTGGTAACTTGTTATTAGCTTTTTTTGATTTTTATTCTGTATTAATTATAGTTATAGTAAACTATAAGCTATCCTAATAAAATAAAATAAAATAAGTAATATTATACAACCGAAAACCTTGGTCAAAATTATAAACCTACTCAGTCTAATTCTGGTGAAAGAAGAAATTAGGGATGGGGGAAAATAATCGATTTTTATAATAACCGATTATTATATGTCTTAAAATCGATTTTTAAAATTCCACTAAATATGAATAAATCGATTTATTTAAATAAATAAAAAAAAATTATTTATTGATCGAGTTTGTTTCCTACGTTTCACATCTCTCTCTATCAGATGATTTTTATTTGTACTTTTGTACATTTCTAACTTGACAAGTCTGTCAGCGCAGTTTTCACTGACCTTACTGTCTTCTTCCGGAAATGTGAGTTCGATTCCCGCCTCAAGAATGGGTGATATTTATAAACAAATATAGCTATATCGTCCGGCTGTTACCTAGAACACAGACAGTATTTCTTTTCTTAGGAACAGAGGACCCTTCAAAGAATTAATAAAACTTGAAGATTAAATTCAAGGTAAGTGTGATCTCGAAGACCATTTACATAAAAAGGGAATGAATCCTATAAAGAGTTGTAGTTTATTTTACACTCAATTACTTTTTTTTTTTTTGAAGTTTTTTAAAACTTTGAAACCGACTTTGTCAAAAACATATCGAAAATACAATAATTCGTTTTTATTTTTTATTTTTGTTACATTTTTCAATCCGTTCAAATCCCGCTGGATCGAAAAATTTTGATATGATTTTAAAAAATGTTTATTATTTCCTCATGTGTGGGTAACACAAAAATAAAAAAATAAAAACGAATTAAAGATAGCATGGTATCGTGTCTTGTCAAAAGAATTCATTATAATATTATGAAATCTTTGAGTAGCGGGGTCTGTAAAGAACTCGCTATAGACGGCGCCAAGGTTTGCTTAAAAACCAAAATCATCATATCAAGAATTTTGACCCAGCTTGATGTGGATCCATAGTTCAGTTGGCAGAGCGCTGACTCGGCACGTCAGAAGGCGCGGGTTCAAATCCCGCTGGATCGAAAAATTTAGATATGATTTTAAAAAATGAAAATACACTACTTAACTTACACAATTTTAAGTTTTATATTAAACTTGCCATAATACGTTAAATGACTGACCATCCGACTGCATAATATAGATTTAATTTTTTTTTATTAAAAAGTCTTCAAACTGTCTTCATTAAATAATGTTTTGCTAATAATTAGTTAATCTTAGGTGCTGATTAACAATGTCTTGATTTGTATGAACAATGCTAATTTACTTATTAATAGTTAGCTAAGTTAATTTTCCTAAACCTCTGGTTTTAAGGATAATCCACTATAAGCTAGTCGAAAGTAGAACAGAAAAACTTACCGGTTTAGTTTTCTTTTTACAAGCTTTTATTTAACTTGCAATGTATGTATGTATGTAACTTTAATGAATGTTTGTTCGGGTGAAATCTTGCAACTCAATTTTGAAGCAGATATCTTCAACCAATTGAGCTGAAATTTTGTATACAGGTTCAATTTGGATGACAATGCATGGTTTTTATGTATGCATGTATGTATGTATGTTTGTTCGGGTGAAATCTTGCAACTCAATTTTGAAGCAACCAATTTAGCTGAAATTTTGTATGCAGGTTCAAATTGGATGAAAATGCATGGTTAACTTTGTGACGTAATTCTCAATCCAATATGGCAGCATATCCAAGAGTGCGGACTAGTTATTTTTAGTGCACTTCTACAATATGGGTATCAAATGAAAGGGCTTGCTAAGAATAATTCGAATAAAGTGACGTGATAGCCGACTAAAAAGTCAAAAATAAATTAAAAGTAAAAATCTTTTTAAAAAACAAGCTTTTATTTGAATGCACTAAAACGAAAAAAAAAAATTTTTACTTTAAAACTTTTACTATCTACTTATAAAGTCATTACACATAATCTACATGATATAAAAGCTTGTCGCGAGATTTGCTTGTAAACAAGTAAATTAAATAAATTGATGTGATTGATTTTAACTATTAAAATTGTCAAACTAAGGAAATACGAGTACTCATATCTTGCGACAAGCTTTTATATCATATAGATTATGTGTAATGACTGTAAAGTAGATAGACTGTAAAGTAGATAGTAGTGATAAGTAGATAGTAAAAGTTTTAAAGTAAAAATTTATTGTTTTCGTTTTAGTGCATTCAAATAAAAGCTTGTTTTTTAAAAACGTTTTTACTTTTAATTTATTTATTTTAAACCTTAAGGCGCTGCAAGTAGCAGTAGTTTTCACTTGAATTTTTTCAAAATTATCAATATATAACAGAAGCTGAACTTTAACAAGAGTTATTCTCGTTGCATTGACATCACTTATTTTATGTATAGGTATTAGCTTTGTAAAAACCTTCAAGATCTTAAAGATTGAATATATTATCAATTGAATATGTTAATATCCTTAATAGCAAAATTTAATAATAGTTCATTATTCATTAATTATCTATCGTGTATTAAAAATGTTTTGTTTTAATTTAATTTACAAAAGTTTTATCCGCAAAATCAACCAAATAAAAGTCAATATATTAATAAAATCAGTTTGCACCGCATATAAAGTTGATTACTTTCTGAATAAAAATTTAATTACTGTCCATGTCCTTGTTCTATATTTAATTAAACAATGCTTCACGTCACGGTGTTTGTTGAAGTGGAATTTCAGTAAAACTTTCATTACGTTCACGTAAGTCGATTAACGATTCCACGAACCTACAATGCGTGAGGGATAGCATTGCGTTGCGGCAAGTTTGCGGTTATCGAACACAGTTACTACGAGTTTTGCGGTTAATTTTCCAAAAGAATGCACCGCAGTGCGCACGCTCCCTCTTTTGTTCCTCTTTTATTACATTCTGCTAGAATAAAACTAAGCTACAAATTTCTATCATTGTGTGTGCTCAGTCTGATTAACTACTTGATGTAACTCTCAGTGGCGCTTTATGTCTTTACTTTTTATTTATTACCAGTACGTACTTTTAGACATTCCTGTCCAAACGTTTGATATAAATGTAGAGTAATTTAACAATTGTTCTTAGGATAAGTGCGTTGCAGTGTGTCGTACATTGAACGAATTAAACAAGAATACTTTTTATAACATCTGGCAAAAGAATTTAGGTCCTAAAGTACTTAAGTACGTGCGGTAACATCCTACTATATGTAATTCTAAGAATCCATCAATCCAATTGTATCTTGTTTGTGTCTGACAAACAAGTATTTTAACAAGAATTCTACTGCAGCCTAATAATCTAAAATTCTAAATGATACATATCTGACTGGCCTTCGCATGAGCAAAGACTTTTCTCTAATCAGAAAAGCTTAAACTTGGATCGTTATTGATACTTCATTTGGATGGGATATTGTATCTCAGGCTATTAAGCAAACAGCTACGAAAGCTGCTTCAAATTTAAATTGCGTGATGCGCGAACACACAAAAATTATATCTATATGTTATAATTACATATATTCATCTTGTTTTTATTTTTCTATATAAATCGATTTGGAACATAAAAATCTTAAATGTCTTCCGATTTATATTAAAAAACTTAACTTAGGTGATACTTCAATTTTCAAGCAAAAATCGCGTAATCAATTTCTTAACTAAAAATTATTTTCTTTAGAACATCAATTTGTCGAATTAAAATATTAAATTAAGTTTAAGAGCAAAATTTGTTTGAACGATAAGAAAGTCGTTAAGAATATAATTTACGCGTAGGAAATTTAAGAGTATCTCATAAAATCTTTACAGTTCGATGATAACCTCCAGTTATACTGTTTTACAATTGGCTAGCTGGCCAGCGAACACGTACAATGTACACGTATATATTTTTACTTCAACATACTATATATTTTTTTAAGTATTATTAATAATAGCATGGTATCGTCTCCTGTCAAAGATTTTCATTGTAATATGAAACTTTAAATAGTTACGGGTTCAAAAAAGAACTCACTATATACGGCACCGCGGTCGCTTAGAACCGAATATAAAAATCATAATATCAAAAATTTCGATCTAGCGGGTACAGCGTTCCGTAGCTAAATTGTCTAGAGAACCGACACGGTCAGTCAGAGATGCAGGTTCGATCCCCGCTAGAACGTTCGATTTTTGATATTATATTAAAAAATGTTTAGAATACCCTAATGTGTAGGTAACACAAAAATAAATAATACACTATGTATGTTTGATTAATTTTTGTATTCTATTGAAAAAACTGAGGTAGGGCACAGCAGGAAATTTCCTGCTCAAATTATGGAGCAGCCCGACTGGGGAGTACCTCGACCTTACAGAAGACCACAGCTAAATAATACTTTTTCAAGCAGTATTGTGTTCCTGTTGGTGAGTAAGGTGACCAGAGCTCCTGGGGGGGATTGGGGATAGGGTCGGCAACGCGCTTGCGATGCTTCTGGTGTTGCAGGCGTCTATAGGCTACGGTCTTACCATCGGGTGAGCCGTACGCTTGTTTGCCGTCCTAGTTACATTAAAAAAAAATATATATATATATATATAACATGTAACTATAACATACCTCGATCGACCATCGACCCTCCCCATGAGCTATGGCCACCTTACCACAGGAACTCTACACTACTTGAGATCTTCTGAAAGGTTGAGGTACACACACGCGGGCTGCTCCAGATTTTGAGCAGGAAATCTATATCCTTCTGTGCCCTACCTCATTTAAAAGAAAGGCTCATTTCAAGCTGGCTTTAGGTATGCTTTATCTTATAGACTTCATAAAATCCAACGAAGTTGCTGGAACGCTTGTATTTTATAAAATAACAAATAAACTTCGATACATATAATATATTGTTTTAAAAATACATTTAACAATATTCAAGGCAATTTGTACCTACGTAATATTACAAATTTTGCTACTTTACATAATTCAAACGAATTAATTTTTATGGTAGCTCTTCCAGCCTTTCTTGCTTCGATAAATAGTAGATCCGTGTTTCGAAAGTCTCAAATCAAATTCATTTTAAATTATAGATATTACGGAAAAAATATTTAGTGCAAGATATTGTCTTAATAACTATGCACAAAGACTATACACGTATCGCACAGAATATCTATCGTTAAGTGTGAAGCGCTTATTATTATTTTCTGCAGTTCGATTTTCGTCCAATATTCGATAAAAAGCGGAAGTTGCTGTAAAAAAAACTCTTTAACACTCCATAGATCAACATTACATACAAAAAATTGACACAAATTGTAGCTAGTGACAAAAACTGTATCAATCTTATATCAAATAAAGTGCCAGGTCACTGGTCACATGCTATGTCACCCACATATCTTAGAACTCGGGTTTCCATTTCACTGAAGGTTTAAAACTAGAGCACGACTGTACTTTGGGGAAGGATTCTGTGAAATAACCATACCATAGCTCAGGAAGATTTTTTCGCTTTGTTTTCAGTGGTTGTCTTGTTGAATCTGCTAAAATAAGTAATGATAAAGACAGAGGGCATGGTTTAATGTAAATGGAAACAACAAAACAACTTTTCATAATAGAAAAATAGCCTTACAGCTTAAGTGGCTCTAGCCACTGATACAAACTGCTAAATTACATACATATAAATCACGCCTCTTTCCCGTAGAGGTAGGCAGAGACCACTTCTTTCCACTTGCTACGATCCTTACATACTCGTTTCGCTTCGTCCACTTTCATTATTCCTTACAAATTGCTAAAGAAGAGACTGAATTAGAGGATTCAGTCTCTTGTGACTTAAATAATCATCAATCAACCCTAATCAAATATTTTTGGTTGTATAGTCAAAACACTTTCTACACAAAAATCTTTGGATAGTAATACTAAACTATTTTCTACAAAGATATATACTAAAAGATGTATATGTACTCAAGCATTTATCAGAATCGAATAGAATTACAATAAAATAAAACAATGCTGCTAGCATTCTTACCACCATTCCAGACGGACATAATCAGAATTTACATTGTCATTATCGATAAGAATTTCTAAGATTCACCATTCATTTACATACAAGACAGACATTTTTAGTATTAAAAATCTTTACTGGAATACACTCGCTATTTGTAATTTTAAAGATATTTGAACCACTATCCTTTGTCAATGCTCGGTAATGAGTAGGTATCTGTTACATTTTTGACTCCTTATAATGACAACAAATTAATGCTGGATTAGTAAGCTATATTACAAAATAAAAATACAAGCACAATAACATTTATAACATGTTTTATTATCATATAATAACACAGGGATATACCGACTTCTTTGCTTTTCACAAAAATCATATCCGTCCAATTTTTAGACTTTAATACGATGGACAGAATTAGTTCCACATTTATATGGATAATATTAAAATAGTTCGTGTCGAGCGACGGGAACTTTCCGTACAAACTAAATCGTTATATTTCTCCTTTATCACACACTAGCTTCTGCGCGCGACTTCGTTGGCGTGGACTCCGCTCCTATTGGTCTTAGCGTGATGATATATAGCCTATAGCCTTCCTCGATAAATGGGCTATCTAACACTGAAAGAATTTTTCAAATCGGACCAGTACCTAGATCCTGAGATTAGCGCGTTCAAACAAACAAACAAACAAACAATCAAACAAACAAACTCTTCAGCTTTATTAGATTAGTATATCATATAATAACACAGGGATATACCGACTTCTTTGCTTTTCACAAAAATCATATCCGTCCAATTTTTAGACTTTAATACGATGGACAGAATTAGTTCCACATTTATATGGATAATATTAAAATAGTTCGTGTCGAGCGACGGGAACTTTCCGTACAAACTAAATCGTTATATTTCTCCTTTATCACACATTTCATCTTGCCACATCCTATGTCATTTTAACCGACTTCAAAAAAAAAAGGAGTAGGGCCCCCAACTCGAATTTTTTTTTTTTTTTTTTGTTATTTGTACCTCATTATTACTTGTTAAAACTTATAGAAAAGCTTTTTAAAAGAGATATAATTTATTAAATATTTCTACTTTATATTTATAATAACAACAAAACATTCTTGAATCTGATCAGTTCTTATTCATTTATTTTTAATTATCATAAATCAACAAATTACGAAATTAAAACAGAAGGTGGACTTAACGCTTGGTGACATTCTCGCCGATTCAACCTTTAAGTCAAACGAAAAACTTGTAGGCGATAACAATAATAGCCTGAGAGTGATGTTTTAAATGAGTTTTCGTTAAATAAAAGAGATATTTATCTAATTTACTTTTTTAAACGACTAGGTCGGCAAACAAGTGTTCGTCCCACGTAATATTAAGCAGTTACCATAACCTATAGACATCTGCAACACCAGAAGCATCGCAACCGCTACACTTAACCCACGCTCGCCAGGAGCTCTGGACACCTTACTCATCACAATTTTTTTTTTTGTATTTTTATTTTTTATGTAACTAGGTTGGCAAACAAGCGTACGGCTCACCTGATGGTAAGACCGTAGCCTATAGACGCCTGCAACACCAGAAGCATTGCAAGCGCGTTACCGATCCTATCCCCAATTCCCCCCAGGAACTCTGGTCACCTTACCCACTAACAGGAACACAACACTGCTTGAAAACAGTATTATTTAGCTGTGATCTTCTGTAAGGTTAAGATACTTTCTCAGACGGGCTGCTCCGGATTTTAAGCAGCATATATCCCTACCTCAAATGTTTGGAGTTTAGTTATAGCATGAGTAGGTTTTTAACGTATTGTTCCCACTTATTCCTATCAGTATTTTTTGTTGATACATAATTATAATGTTATAATAAAATTTATTTTAAATAAATTCATACAATATTATAATTTTATTGTTACCAAGGTTTTCAGATTTTTTCTAGGATAACTTCTCATTACTCTAGATATTGGTAGGATATAGGTATTGGTTGTTTTAATTGTTTTTAATTTTTTTCCTACACAAAAAATCCAATAAACTTGGACAAAAATGTGTAACGAACTAATGAACGTGTGCATATTGTGTCTATACAAAATATCTTATAAAGATTTCCTTTTCACTTTAAAAATTATGGAAAACTAAGGCTTGTTTGAAATTGTATGTAAATCAGAAAAATATATGTAAAATAATAAGCTTAAATATTTTTTTAAAAAAGAGCGCACAAACAGTTTTTTAAGAAAACTAGACTGATATACATTTTAAAGAGATAGGTACTCTCATTGTTATTCATTTCGTAGTCTACTTAAAATACATTTTCAATTAGAAAAAATGCTATTAAGGAAGGCAACTCAAGGTGCTGTGCTATGAGATATCACTCTACATTAATAGGGGCGATAGCAATTACCACAGACGACACCATGATGTTACCACTAGCTCAACAATTAATACTCAGTTGTATTTAAATAAAAATACAAATACAATGGATTGGAATTCCAATATGTTATATTATAAACAATTTTTATCGAAGTTTATGTATAAGCGACTAGTCCGTTAAGAAGTGTGCAGTGACTCTACTTTCTGCTTTGGGGGTTGTGGGTTCGTTCCCACCCTGAGTCTGGGTGTAATATATGTATTTATATATAGATATAATTTGCATATATTTATCGAAAAAAAATAACTGTATAAATCAGCCTATAATACAAGCATTAAGTTGAACAGACGACTGTGTGTGTATGTTTATGTATTTTATGTTAAATATTTTTTATAACTTTTATAGTTATTTATTTATACGTTTTTTAATAGAACAATAACTTATGTATTTTTAATATCCTTATACTAAGGACAATAATGAAATAAAATAAAAAATATACTAATAAATTATTTCGTATGAATTTTTTTTGTTACTTAATATTATTGTACAACTTTATTTATATGTAACTAGTGAATAAAAATAAATGTTTAACAAAATAAAGTTATATATTTAAGGACAGTGTATTGTCGCTGTGTATAAATGATTTATGATTTGATATAATTGCTTGAATTCATTAACGGTGTTAATATTATATATGACTTTTAACGTAAATACTACATAGTTATTAATTTTATTATCTTGGTTATGTTACTTTTAATCGCTATTCTTATAAATGACTAACTCGTTTTAGAAGTAATGAACCATTTTAATTAAACGCCCTAAAATAAATCAAAATTTAATTTTACTTCGATTAAAGTAATTTACTGAACTCACATAATAGACACTACAATAATTATAATTTGCATAAACTCGATCAAACTGTCCACAAATTAATATAACGCCGGCGCACGTGTATATTAAATACGGTGATTATACAAAGTTATTAAGTCAAGAGTTTTAAACCAATTTCATAAAACGCATACACATGTGAGCGATTACTCCAAGGAGTACGAGTCATGAATTATTCATACATAATAATTAGGCGAATTACTATGCGTTGACACTTAACTGATATTAAATACATTTAATTACTTACAACTCGATCTATCTCCTTGACTCGAAATTCGGCGACCCCCAAGAATCCACTTATCGGCTCAAATAGTCATTGTCAACACACTCGCGAATTTACTTTTTAAATAAAAAATACAATTAAAATTAACACATTTTTAAAATTTAAATTAAGAAAACCGTAACAAATCAATAGTTTTTTTTTTTTTTTTTACAACGAATAAGTTTAAGTCACATCCCTTTCGAACATCGTAACTTTAGTTTAATTTTTATAATTCGCGCGTTCGCCGAAATGGCGCCAACGCGGGCGTACGCAACGGTGTTCAGTCGACAAATGAAAAGAGCAAGGAACGCTCCTGCTTCACACTATCAACAGCTATCCCGTCGACTTTTTGCGACAACACGATCCGTGTCAGTCAATTAAGGAGGATTATATTGAGATTGAATGCTGGCCTGTTTATAAAAAAAGTGCGTTCAATGAAATTAATCATGTACGTTCTTAATACGACGCGTTGTTCCCGGAAAGAATTTTTCGCGATTTCTTCGAAATAAATCTCGTAATGCGACGTTAACATTGACAGTGGATTATCCAACTTTCTACCTTCAACATTCTTCGTTCTTAAGTTCAAAGAAACATTTAGTATTGAACGACGTCTTAACACTTAGATCTTCTTTGAAAAGTTTTTGTTACTATTCCCGTGTATGTGCAAGTTCTCTCAAGCTCGAAGACGGAGATAAACTAAGATTTTCCACCACATATATCAAAGATTAAGTATGCCATAATTACTCAACCGATTTATGTGTGCAATTTATCAAATGTCGTTGTTGCTCTACACTTTATTTTTATACAAAGTAATCCTAATTAATGAACACTAATTATAGCAAAATTCAATTCGTCTAAGAATCTCCATCATCCTTGTTTTTTTTTATACAACTAGGTCGGCAAACAAGCCTACGGCTTCCCTGATGGTAAGCGATTACAGTCGCTTACACACGCCTGCAACAGCAGAAGCACCGCAACCGCGTTGCCGTACCCCCAATCCCCCCAGGTGCTCTGGTCACCATACTCACAACAGGAACACAACACTGCTTGACAGCAGTGCTATTTAGTTGTGATATTCTGTAAGGTCGAGGTACTTCCCCAGTCGAGCTGCTAAAGATTTTGAGCAAGACATTTCCTGCTCTACCCTACCTCAGTTGTTAAAAATAAATGCCATAATATAAAACCACTGAGTGTATACAAAATAAATAATAAATTTTACTTCAAATCTTTATCACAAACAGCAAAAATAAACAATTTAGTACATTTACAAGAAAATTTATTAATGAAAAATATTCACTCTGTATTGTGTTATAGATAACAACCGACAGATATAGCGACATATAGTTTTTGTTTTATAAATATGACATTGGCATGGCATTCAGCCTGTAACATCCCACTGCTGTTCATAGGCCTCTTTCTTCCGTGTTGGAGAAGGATTGGAGCTTACCACGCTGCTCTACTGCGGGTTGGTGGATATGTTCCCTACTATGACCAAAATCATCATATCAAGAATTTTGACCCAGCTTGATGTGGATCCATAGCTCAGTTATCAATCCCGCTGGATCGAAAAATTTTGATATGATTTTAAAAAATGTTCATAATTCCCTCATGTGTGGGTAACACAAAAACAAAACGAATTAAAGATAGCATGGTATCGTCTCTTGTCAAAAGAATTCATTGTAATATGAAATCTTTGAGTAGCGGGGTCTGTAACGAACTCGCTATAAACGGCGCCAAGGTTTGCTTAAAAACCAAAATCATCATATCAAGAATTTCGACCCAGCTTGATGTGGATCCATAGCTCAGTTGGCAGAGCGCTGACACGGCACGTCAGAAGGCGCGGGTTCGAAAAATTTTGATATGATTTTAAAAAATGTTTATAATTCCCTCATGTGTGGGTAACACAAAAATAAAAAATAAAACGAATTTATGGATTTTCAATTTTTCAAGTTTTTTATTTTACGGTTCCAAAGTTACAATCATACTGGCACACCTTTAATGCGGATCCGAGAACGAGAAGTGGATTGGGATTAAACCACCAAACGTTCAAATTTCAATAACAGTTCAATATTAAGATCTATATAGCCGAAGCAAAACAAGAAAAAATTTTAGTCAACCATATTAATAGATCAGTGAAACATTGGTATTTTTTTAACATTTTACGACTACAGTTGTTGACTTTACGACGACAGCAATGACCCTGCTTTCAGCTCCAGAAATTTTTGGTTCGATACCCACCCGAGTCCAAATGAATATGTGTATTTGTATATAAATTTCGTTATTATACGTATCTTACTTTCATTTATATTTTATTAGTTAATTGTGTATAGTGTTATACCTATAAGTACATGATTTAAGTTGCCTTGCCTTGCTTGCTTTTTGTCTCATATAAGTAAAGGGAAGTGTAGTTTAAATTGATTTAATATCATAATAATGGCTTGATAGCTTATTGATAGTTTTTTTGTTTTGAAGGAAACGAGATAATGTAACTAGAGCGTTTTCTGTAATAAGTGTCGCGATGCGCGACCAATATTTAACGTGATGTGAATAAATACGCGACAATTTTGAACAACTTACAATTGCCTCGTTTTACGAGCACTTAGAATAAGCTGGTAAGTACAATTAGTTATTGGTTACATAGAATCAGCTCAGCCTATTCATCATACAAACTTCGTTTTATAGGTATATTTTACCTAGACACATATGACGACGTCCTAAGCCATGCGACGATGCGTTTTCACTAGGAGACACCCTTAAGACGTACCGACGTCCTTTCCTGCGCCCGTCATAAGGAACTGTAATTAAATGGCCGAATACCTACTTTATTATTGGAATTGGGATTGGGACTGGGTGGGCCCAATGATGCTATAAAGGTCAATACTACCATTTCAAATACCTGTTTAGTCATTTCTAATACATGTGAATAGAAAGAAAAACTAGCCGTTGCCAGCGCGTCTTAAAAATAATGTTTGAATATGCCGTACAGATAATTTTTGCGATCTGGGTGGTTGTGTTGTATGTAAGAATGGATGCCTAGCACAGAATTTAGTCTTTATAGGAAGTTGTAATCCGTGGAGTGTGACATCTATCTTATTTATTTATTGATTTTATTTATTTTTGACATAATCTTCCTATCAGTTGAAAGACCTACTTATTAGAGAAAACAATATTATCAATATTTTTTCTTAATAACCAAGATTACAAATATAAATATATTACTTACTAATAATTTTTCTTATCTATCTATTATTTCTATCTTATAAACAAGATTATTAATAATTTTTCTTAATTAACTGAGGTAGGGCACAGCAGGAAATTTCCTACTCAAAATATGGAGCAGCCCGACTGGGGTAGTACCTCGACCTTACAGAAGACCACAGCTAAATAATACCTACTGTTTTCAAGCAGTGTTGTGTTCCTGTTGGTGAGTAAGGTGACCAGAGCTCCTGGGGGGGATTGGGGATAGGGTCGGAAACGCGCTTGCGACGCTTTAGGTGTTGCAGGCGTCTATAGGCTACGGTAGTCACTTACCATCAGGTGAGCCGTACGCTTGTTTGTCGACTTAATAACATAAAAAAAAATAAAGAACTCGTAACACAAAACTTTTCTAAATCTAACGGATAACTCTATTTAGAAGACAAAAAAAACTCTACAGATGAATTATTTTAATAACGATTAAGATACAAAGCTTATGTGCAGCAACTAAAGTTAATAGTATAAATAGTAAGAATCTGATCTTAATCGACTTGCCTTTTCACAGCTGAAATTTATCACACAGATATTGAGCCTAGCGTCTGAGATTAAGTATGTATAAATTTTCCATTATCTATACATATATATCGTTAATAAGACTAAAATGATTCGTGTCAATAACATGTATGTGTTATTTATGTGCAAGTTGAAGAATAATAGAATTCTAGAAAACAAATAATCACACAAGTTACAGATAGAAAGATAGGGACAGCAAGGTATAAGAACCAAGCCCGCTTCTTAACGTCGGCTCTCGTACAATGTTAACCCTTAATCGGGCCGAACAAAAAAAAATTACTTTTCATGGCTTAAGTATAAGTTCTTGTGCGATGATGGATATCAGTGTATAAGTATATAAAATAGTTTCTAAATTACTGAAACTGAAAATAATTATGATGTTTTTACGAGTGGAAAATTATTTCCCTTTGCCTGTTCATGGACAACCAAAGTGAGAAATAATTTCCCTTTGCCCGATTACGTCTATAAATTTAAATAGACTAGTACTTTGCCCTGAATTTACTTTTGAATTTATTTTTCTTAATAAATGTCCACAGAATTATTTACTTAAAAGTGAGGTAGAGTATCAGTGCGCGAATAAAGGATACAATATTTTTTAACAGAAGTATCGATGTCTAATAAATCAGAAATATTTTCTAATATATTTTCAAGAGCTTTATAGGAGCTTTATGCATAGAAAAATAACTTTTCATTTAGTATTCTTATTCATGTGATTTTGTCCATTTTTAATGGGTATGCTCAGGTCGATTTCTTTTAAAATGTTAGTATGTATCTGATTACAATGTTCAAACACAAAGCGTGGTCATGATTCATGCGTACATAAATATATCTTTAGATTACAATAAATAGCATTCTGTGACCAAAATAAACATTTCCAATTCGCCATTCTTAAGTTACATGCGTCATTTCGTACAAATGTTACGATTTATCGACTTATTATCCTAACTTTCACTGACACATTATTCATCTATTTTGGTACTTGATATATACCTCTTTTAGTACAACTCAATTGTCAAGACCTTTGCAATAGTACAATATAGTACAATCACGTGTAAAGCTACGAAAATCCTAAACGATTAGCTGTGAGGTCAAAGGTCAGTAACTCACGAATTGTGTCCAACAATAATTAGATAACTCCGATAGGTACGCATGATTCCAATTTGCTATCACACGTGACCAGGCTACGGAATACAATCATATTATAAACATATCTTCTTAATCATACAAATAAGTACAATGAAATATATTGTAGATAATAATTATAGTTATTGCATCTTCATAAAATTAAAATAACTACTAATACATTTTAAAATAGTTACTATAACTATCTAAATACTCGTATGTATGACGTTTTTGCAAAACTCTTTTTTTTTTTTAAAGACTTATACACAAGTACATGCCGGTCCCATCACCTAATTCTAACTACAATCAAGTGATGCTTATGAGTCTGAATAATATTTAATTGAGATAGGGCACAGCAGGGAATATCCTGCTTAAAATCTGGAGCAATTGAAATGTCAAAACCTTTGGTTACGTATTCCACAAAACGGCTAAAATAAGAGAAAATAGAGAAACAGTACCTATTTGATGGAAGAAACATAGAAATTAATAGACTAGTTAAAAATAAAGATATATTCTATGGATACATTGCTATTTCTATCAAGTGTAAAATTATTTATTCAGTTAAAAATATAAATTCAGATATATTATTATGTAACAATTAATATAAAGTCCCAAGCGGGAACCGAACCCGCAAATCACCGGTGTTTGGTGCATACATGGCACACGCACCACGCACCACCACACCAGAGAGTTGTTTTTCTCATATGAAACCTTAAAGATATTCATAACCTAGAACAATAAAAAGATTGTCTATATAGCGATAGATTCAAGCGTATAAATAAAAGGAACGCTTTAACAGCTATTTTACAGGTAGCGACCATTATTTCACCATTCAGCTACAAATAAATGTCTCGCACTCAAATAAAGTAATAAATGGCAAAGTAATAGAAACCACTTGAATAGAAATACATAAACATGTTTTCCAGCTTATTCCGTACAAACAACTTTACGGGAACTCACCCAAATTTTTATATCAGAACAAATACTATTACTTATTATGGTTTGGTTACAGCAAATTACCAATACTCTTAATAATTATAAGTACTGTAGTATAATATTCAGCTCAAACTCCTACCTCTGTACTAAAAAAAACGGTAACGTTTTAACGTTGTAACGTTTCTAGGTTAACGGTAGGTTAACCTAGAAACGAGGAAGAGCTATACAATATGTTCTCTACTTGGTAGTACTTCTACATTAATTTCCTGCCCCCCGATCTTTGAGATACTAACGTGACCATGAGTGTACGTAGAGACCTGAATTACTCAAAATTATTATGGCGATAACACGTATATCAACTCGATAGAAATACAATAAGTCGAAGCGTTTAATCTATTATAAGAAGTCGACCTCAACGAATCTTCAGGACCCGACAATTTTCAATACGGAATTGTGCATCACACACATCAGTCTATCGCAGTCCACTGCTGGACATATGCCTCTCCAAGTTCGCGCTAGACATCCCGGTTTTCAGCAATCCTCATCCAGCCGACGCCGGCAATCTTACATAGATCGTCGTGTAATTATTAATTAATTAATTGTGCATCATTTTTAACCAACTTCGAAAAAAGGAGGACGATTCAACTATCCTACTGTAATATTTTGTGTGTTGCCAAATAAATTACAGGGAGTACGGATTTTGATTTTTTTTTTGTTTGTAATCATACTACATTATATTACTTGTTGGTGTAAATTGTAGTCAGTTTTTTTTTTCTTTTGCAATCAAATGCAATTACATTAAACATGAAGTAGTAAACAACACAGAAAAATATATATATACACAGATATAATCATCATCCACGATGACACGTATATTTTTTACTGGTACCACGCAGTGCTATACCGAATTTTCCACCTTAAATAAAAATGGTAATCTTGGATCATTTTTATCGTGTAATAAAATTATAAGTTACGAGTAATAATAATCGTTGCTTTATGTACTTGTATTGTTAATTAATTTTCCTTGATCTTTCTTAAGACAATAAACAATGACTTTCAATAACAATTTTACCATAAATAAAATGAATGATGAATATTCAGTTTTCTATATAACAAAACAATTGTCTTTTCAAAATTAGCTTTATATGTAAAATAAATATCCATTCTCTAAAACGAATTTCTTAGACTAAGATAAGTTACAAATAAAACAAATAATATAGTTTGATTACAAGTTTTTAACTGGAATCGAATTATAAATTAATGAACAGCGTTTGATCAACTAAAATTAATAATAATAATAAAAAATTTAGAGAGATAGTAAAATTTCCATATCGACGGTCCCTACGTACATAAAGACATGTCAAAAACTGAGGTTTACAGGAGAGCGTTATTTATGTTCAAACCGCTCTAGAAATAATTCTATGTGCAATTATAAAAAAAATTTCTATAATTTTATGTAACCCATTAGCCAAAGGAATTGTATAAATCGGGTTACCATATTCCAGATAATATGAGACAGAATAAAGATCCGCTGCTTGACAGTTGAAGGCTCACTGACTAAATCCGTATATCCGTGGTAGGTATATCCTTATTTTACTACTCTTAGGGCCAGTTTCAGCGCTTGTGGACGGTTTACTCTACGAATTAGTTACGAATAGACTGTAACAGCAAAAGGTAGAATAGGCTATTAGGAACTGTTTCGCCTCAATTAAGAAACTACAAGTTTTAGATAAATATCTCCTATCTATACTAATACTAGCTTCTGCGTGCGACTTCGTCGGCGTGGACTCAGCTCCTATTGGTCTTAGCGTGATGATACATAGCCTATAGCCTTCCTCGATAAATAGGCTATCTAACACTGAAAGAATTTTTCAAATCGGCCCAGTAGTTCCAGAGATTACCGCGTTCAAATAAACAAACAAACAAACAAACAATCAAACAAACAAACTCTTCAGCTTTATATATTAGTACTAGCTTCTGCGCGCGACTTCGTCGGCGTGGACTCCGCTCCTATTGGTCTTAGCATGATGATTTATAGCCTATAGCCTTCCTCGATAAATGGGCTATCTAACACTGAAAGAATTTTTCAAATCGGACCAGTAGATCCTGAGATTAGCGCGTTCAAACAAACAAACAAACAAACAAACAAACAAACAAACAAACAAACAATCAAACAAACTCTTCAGCTTTATTATATTAGTATAGATATAGATTATAAAGAGTTAAAGTTGCTAACTTTGTTTGTTTATAGGGGGTAATCTTCGCAAATGCTGATTCGATCATGAAAATTCTTTCAGTAACAGAAAGCTAGACAATTCAGGAGTGACATAGGCTATATCATATTGCTATTGAACAAAAAATTTACAAAAATTATATAGTATATTTACCTATATCAAGTCGGAGAAATGCGAGTGAGATGAAAACTTCACTATATATTATTTGCATAACAAAATAATTAACGCCCAACGAAGTGGGCACGGGTCGGCTAGTAACAAATGTTTGTATTGGTCTTACAAAATATAACAGTATATAAATATATATTTGTTTAAATAAGACTAATACAAACATCTGTTTATATAATATTAATGATTCTATTGTTTTATATTTGTCCAATACTGTCAAATTGCATTTAGCTTCGAGTATAAACATTTAACATTTACGTTCTGTTGTAAAGGCTTAACTAACGCAATTACAGACACAAACGAGAACAATTAACTTTATAACTTTGATCTCACGGTTATTAGTTCATTGACACGGTTTTTCTTTATTATTTCTTACTAGCAGATCTATCGTCATATTTTTAATAGACATTTTTTTTTCTTTTTTAATTTTCTTTTGTCTATAAATCCTATCTGAAAATAACGGACCCAAAAAAAAAGAATTATGCAATTTGGTGCAAACGTTCGAAAGCTATACATTTCAGCAATACATTTTTAATTATGTAAATTTATACTTTAAAGTAAACAATTATGTTACCTATATTTAATAGCGTTATTTAAATTGTTACTATCAATGTTGTGCATGCTATAACGAGTACCTAGTCGTCTAAAACACCAACGGTTTGCAGGTTCGTTTCCCGCTCCTGAGCGGGATCATCCTGATGGACATTTGTATTTGTACAAATATTTCTTTCCGGTTTGCATGTTAGTCAGGATTACAGGCTGAATCATCAATCATCATGTACATGCTATACCTAAAAAAAAATTATATTTAAAAATCAATTGAACTTGTTAACATTTTGTATTAAACTAAAGGAATTTAAAGCAAAAAATGTCTTCCCTTTTTGACTCCTTAATAAAACTTCATAAAATTTTAGTTTTAAATCTACCTATATAACAAAAATGAATGTTGTTAAGCACATAAGCGAATGGCTCGACCAATTCGGCAAATTTTTTTCTTTGTATGTTCCTTAAATCCCACGGGAGGTTTTTATACTAAAAAAAAACATAACAGACGAAGTCTGTCCGGGCAGCTAGTAGGATACAAATATTGTTTTTTATAAATATATTTTGCATTTAAATTTTATTATAGAGCATAAAAATAAGAGCATTTATAAGCGTAACGAACTAGAAAATAATACCTTAGGAAGGTATAATAATTACAAACTGCAAATTACACAATGGAACTGACACTGTAATAAAAGGTCACCATATTATCTAGTCGGTAACAATAGTGCTATTAATTCAAAAGACGTTTATTTGCATGTTTTATTTTAAGACTAGCTTCTGCGCGCGACTTCGTCGGCGTGGACTCCGCTCCTATTGGTCTTAGCGTGATGATACATAGCCTATAGCCTTACTCGATAAATGGGCTATCTAACACTGAAAGAATTTTTCAAATCGGCCCAGTAGTTCCAGAGATTACCGCGTTCAAACAAACAAACAAACAAACAAACTCTTCAGCTTTATATATTAGTATAGATAAGTACTAGAAATATAGAAAATAACAGCCTATAGATTGGTTTTTATGTTTCTATCCGATGATACATCTCGTAACGTGATATTTTATAGCCTACTATCTTTCTCCAAAACATGATTCCTGATTAAAAATTATACTCTTTGGTTGTCTTGAAGAGATCGCTCTTCTAGCGATTAGATCGCCTTTGTACACTTTTCTTTATTTGTAATATTTTATTGTTGTGATTTTTGTTGTATACCAAAAGGGTTATAAATTTTTTTAAATACTATTATACTCTAGATACTATAATTAATTTAAGATTAAATATAAAAGAACCTCTTTCACTGTTAACAGAAATAAACACTGAGGGCCTGTTTCGCCGGGTGTCATTAAAGCCATGCGTGTTTAATTAACGATTTTTTGACTACCAAAGTTAATTATGCTCTCATTTTATTACTTGTCGATCTAAATTGAAGTTTTTTTTCTTTGTTTGATATCAAACATAATTGTTAGATATACGCATCGACATGGATATTTAACAGTCGAGATATTATGCCAAAAACAACTAGCGACTTCTCAAGATTAAATTGTTTTTTTTAAGTTTGTCTATCTTGTTGGAAATTTTTTTGGCAATGTTGTGCTTTCCGGTATATTGTCGCCGTTTCAAATGTATAATATTTATAATCAATATATTTCAAGTATATTTCTGCCTCAACTTCGTTCAGTAAAAATATAGCCTGTGCCTGTGCCATGTCACTCAGTGATAACTCATAACGTAGCATTACGCTAGTTTTAAAATCGGGTCTATAGTTTTTGAGTTGATCTATTAATATAATACTAATAATAAACAAAAAAAATAACTTTTTATTATTAGTACGATTAAATGCAAGGTGCAAAATACATATGATGTTTATTGAACAAAATATAAAAAAATATTTCAATGACAAATTGCGCAATGAGAGCATGTCATAATAAAGGTTTATAAAAATAAATATTCTCATACTACCTTCAATAGTATGGTTTCCCTTTAATCTTAGTAGTTACGAGATTGATTTTTTTAGTATTGGGAGTAAATTTTTTTATTTTTTTTTATTTCTACTTTGTCAATGCTAAATCCTTAGTTTGTCCCCTCCCGATTTTAATGTAGTTAAGAAATGATATATGCATATGAATATATCAAGGCAAATATTATATTCATCAGGATCTATTAGTGTGGAAAATATATTATTGTATACAAAATACTTCTTAAAAGATTAAAAGTGGAGATCCAAAATGATATAAATTCTATACCGATCTAAACACTTTGCTGACTCACAAATCATAAAACAATAGTTTTAACAAAATAAAACTCAACAACAGTTCACCTTTAAACTATATAGAAAAAAAAAATGTAAAGAAATAAACAAATAAATACAATTACATTCAAGAAGCCATACAGAAATATAGTAAAATATAGCGTCAATTATAATCATCAGTTACTTATTAACATCATCATATTAATTGTGTAGGTAACATTAACATAAATATCACGTATATTGGCCATTCATTCTTTTTTTTTTTCAAAATCAAAATATTTTATTCAGCTAATTATTACAATTTCTTACTGAACGTCATGAGTCTACTACCAGTTCGAAAAGAAAATTAAAAGTAAAAAACCTTTTTAAAAAACAAGCTTTTATTTGAATGCACTAAAACGAAAAAAATAAATTTTTACTTTAAAACTTTTACTATCTACTTATAAAGTAATCCACTTAGTAAGTAAGTACACATAATCTATATGATAGAAAAGCTTGTCGCGAGATAGTACTCGTATTTCCTTAGTTTGAAAATTTTAATAGTTAAAATCAATCTCATCAATTTATTTAATTTAGGTACTTGTTTACAAGCAAATCTTGCGACAAGCTTTTATATCATATAGATTATGTGTAATGACTTTATAAGTAGATAGTAAAAGTTTTAAAGTAAAAATTTATTTTTTTCGTTTTAGTGCATTCAAATAAAAGCTTGTTTTTTAAAAAGGTTTTTTACTTTTAATTTATTTTTGACTTTTTAGTCGGTTATCACGTCACTTTATTCGAATTTTTCTTAGCAAGCCCTTTCATTTGATACCCATATTGTAGAAGTGCACTAAAAATAACTAGTCCGCACTCTTGGATATGCCGCCATATTGGATTTAGAATGACGTCACAAAGGTAACCATGCATTGGCATCCAAATTGAACCTATATACAAAATTTCAGCTCAATTGGTTGAAGATATCTGCTTCAAAATTGAGTTGCAAGATTTCACCTGAACAAACATACATACATACAAACCATGCATTGTCATCCAAATTGAACCTGTATACAAAGTTTCAGCTCAATTGCTTGAAGATATTTGCTTCAAAATTGAGTTGCAAGATTTCACCCGAACAAACATACATACATACAAACCATGCATTGTCATCCAAATTGAACCTGTATACAAAGTTTCAGCTCAATTGTTTGAAGATATTTGCTTCAAAATTGAGTTGCAAGATTTCACCCGAACAAACATACATACATACATAAATACATACAAATTATGCATTGTCATCTAAATTGAACCTGTATACAAAATTTCAGCTTAATCGGTTGAAGATATCTGCTTCAAAATTGAGTTGCAAGATTTCACCCGAACAAACATTCATTAAATTTACATACATACATACATACATACATTGCAAGTTAAATAAAAGCTTGTAAAAAGCCTCTGACCTGAGAAGAACTGGCGAAAGAAACTCAGCGGGACTAATTTGTAATTGTGGGACTAAATTGTGAAGGAAACTGTGTATTATACAAACTGTTACTTATGTCGCTATGTATACCTAAATATAAACAGAAAATTGTATATAAGCATTTACATAACTTTCGAAACGGCAATATTAAAATGTTAAAAAGTTGCATAATAATTCATGTTTTTCTAGTCTAACAACAAAAGAAATCAGTAAAAGTTAAGGCACTTTATTATTACATCTACAAAAAATAAACAGAAAAATTGACACACTTTGTTTCTATATATAACTGGTTAATACCGTTAATAAATCTTCACACCGGAGAAAAGAAAACGCACAACGTTGAGATCAAAATTTAAATTACATTGTAACGTGTTAAGTATGCACTAATTTATGATGATTGACACTTACATATAAATTTCAAAATATCTTTCTGTTTTTGTACAAAAGTGGCTAATCTATTGTATATAAAAGAGATTTCCACCCATTAACTCATCACGATATCTCTGGAACCATAAGACCTAGACACTTGAAATTTGGTAGGAATATTCCTTTCGCCAAGTAGAGGTCAGCTAAGAAGGATTTTACAAAATTCCACCCACAAGAGGGGGTTGCGGGGGTTAATAACATAAATGGCAAAACAACGTTTGCGGGGTCAGCTAGTCTAGATATATTTTATTCTAGATATAAAAATGAATTGCCGAAATTAATGTATGGAAATAATTTCAAAACGACTGCACAAAATTTGATAATTAATTTATCTAATTTTTAAATGTATTATTTTCAGGACAAGGTTCGATAAAAATCGAAACACTGGGGAAAAAAATATATTGCGTTACGAAGTTCGCCGGGTCAACTACTTAAAGTTATAATAATATTAAACATTCACACCGCAGAAGATAAAACACAAAAGGACGAAGTACATTTTAATTTGTATTTCTTTAAGATATCAATCTTAAATTAGTAAAAATTATATATTATCCACAATCTTCTCCAGTATTAAAAAAGGCTTTGGCCGATACTGCTACGTTTACAAGCTGATTCAGTTCAGTTCAGTGCTCCACGTAAATTTACTCATATAATTATATCGCTAGCGATCCGCAACGGCCTCTCACGGGTAGTATATGAAGATCGTAATGAACCAACTTCCAACTGGATGTGTGGCGTGAGGATGGTCACATCAACCGAGTCCCGTTATCAGTGTAAAGTCCATGGCTGAATGTATTTTCGGGTGCACTTTTTTTTGTATTATGTGACGATAATTCTCAAGATATTCATTTGGATTATGTGGTGTTAAGGATTATCATAAATGCTTACAGTAACTAACGTATTTAACCCGGCGACAATGACGCTGAGTCATATTGACACGAGGAAACTTTAAACTGATACATTTTATTTTTGCTTCGGTCGTATTGTTCGAATGTTTCTATAGCTGAAGATATGGCCTCCCTCTACCTGCTCTATTGGTACGCTCAGTGCTAGGAGTTACAAGAGCGTCAAGTGAAAACGGCTAATCCAGCGTCATCGTTGCCGTAGTGATTTCGTGACTTAGGTTAATTTGCTTATTTAGCGTTTAATGTTAATTAACCTGGTTTTTTATAGTTTTTTTTGTGAAAATTACATTGACAAATGACCCTGTTAGAATCGTGCCGTTGTTAGACGAGTCTGATAACGACAATGAAGACTCCCAAGCTGTTTCAGACGTGGATATTGACGACCATTTATATGAACACTGCAATGAAAGTAAAAGCTAACAAGAAGCTAGTGATACGGGGTCAGATTAAGATAATATCGATCTTGCGTCCGTACAACACAAATTATGACAACAGTTTTACAAAGGAAAGGATGGAACATTGTGGCAAAAAGAACCTGCACAGCCGAATATACGTACAGGATCTGAAAATATATTACCTATTTGAAAGGTCTGGTGTAAAACGCCCAGGAGCTCTGGTCACCTTACTCACCAACAGGAACACAACACTGCTTGAAAACAGTATTATTTAGCTGTGATTGTCTGTAAGGTCGAGGTACTACCCCAGTCGGGCTGCTCCATATTTTGAGCAGAAAATTTCCTGCTGTGCCTGTAGCTCGAGGCGCCTAGTGAGTTAAAATGTTGGTACTTATAGCTATTAGGTACTAAGTTCTTACATTATTCTGTGTTCATTATTTCTTCGACGACACATTAGCGCATCAGGCGGTCATATCGCTGAATTGTGGCTGTTGTGCTGGTGGTTCCGCGTTCGATCCCCGCACATGACGTACATTTGTATTGGCCATACAAATGTTTACCGTGGTCTGGGTGTTTGTGCTTGTTTATTGTGTGTTTCCGGACCCCCGACACAGAAGTGAATCCTAGTGGGGGTCGTTGAGTGTGAGACGTTTATTATTTGAAGTATTATTATTATTGTCTTTATTCATTAATTTGAAGTCGTGTTATGTTCCTGTGACTGAGGTAGCCAAAGCTTCTTGGGATCCGGTGTGTTGATAGTTGGGGTAGTGAGTAATGTACTTGCCATGATTCCAATATTTCTAGTATCAATAGCCCACGATAACTGGTAACCAACAGCCAAAGTCAACGCTTTTTACCCGACTGCCAAGGAAGGGTTATGTTTTTCGCGCGTATCTTGTATGTATGTATGTATGTATGTATGTAATATTCTTAATTACCTCATTTCTCTAGAACCGCTGAACGGATTTGAATAATTGAGATATCGTTAGATTTGTCTTAGCAGCCCAAGTGTTCTTAGATAGGTGACATTAAAAAAAAACAAACATGGCGGCTGTGCGAAGCCATTGTAGTTAATGAAGAAATAATTTTTTTTTTTAGAATACTATAGTATGGGTATCAAATTAAAGGGCTCAATACAAGGATTTCAAAAATGTATATTATGATTATTATTACCGTAATAATAATAAAGAAATACAATAAGAAAGTTTAAAAAATGTTGACTTTGCTCTTTCCGTTTTTACGCAGGCGGGTTTTTTGTTTTCTTTTAATTATATTACTTGTTTGTCATCCAGGTGGTATATAATTTTCTTAAAATGTGTTTTCTAAACTTTAAGAATAAATATGAAAATACTACAAATATGTGTACTCTAAATATAAAAAACTAGCTTCTGCGCGCGACTTCGTCGGCGTGGACTCCGCTCCTATTGGTCTTAGCGTGACGATACATAGCCTATAGCCTTCCTCGATAAATGGGCTATCTAACAGTGAAAGAATTTTTCAAATCGGCCCAGTAGTTCCAGAGATTACCGCGTTCAAACAAACAAACAACCAAACAAACAAACTCTTCAGCTTTATATATTAGTATAGATTAGATTAATAGGTTTTGTATCGCAATCCAGAAAATTACTTTTAACTTTTTGCATTGTAGGTAATAAAAAGGAAATGAATTGCTATAAATCGCAGAACTTTTGCTCAAGAATATCTACATCCTTTTATTGACTGCTGGTGAGCTTCATACTCTGACACTTTTAGTTGAAGTTTCTAAAAGTTATTTCTATGGACACTATAGCTGTAACTCACAACACTTGGTAACTTTACTAGCATTATACTTGACATTTATAGAAAGATTTGTAGTTTAGGTATAATGTGTGCAACAAAAATTTTATTTTGAGTGGTTTTCGTCCAGATTTATTTTATTACTTTACATAAATAAAACATAAGAAAATAAATGTAAAATTAATAAGTAAAACATAGAATATTTTAAAAAAAGTATAAAAAGTCAACTTGCCACTTAAAATATGTATATAAAGGAACCGATATGAATAGGCTTTGAAATCATACACGTACAAAATGACAGATGAACTTGGTTATTACGTGACAATTGTTAGAAGTAGTAAGTCACGTACTTTCGTCACTTGATCTACTTACGAAGTTTCTCTTAGAGAAATAGTTTGAAAGTGTCCACAAACTCATAATACCTACCAATATACCAACTTACCACCATACACTAATTGAATAGGAATTGAATACCACACTTGGGTTAGTTCCTTAAGTACGAAATATATTTAACACATTAAATCCTACATTAGCAAATTCAATAAATTTACAAACCGAAGTCTTTGACTTTGTGAGAGTATATTTACTTCAATTTCAAAATTTAGTCGAAACATAATCGTCTTAGTAAACAATAAATAAACGATAAAATTTAATAAGTCTAAATCTGAAGTAGATGGGCATGATGAATTTATCTAATAAAAGTAAAAGCTTGTCAACAACGCCTCAGCTCAGTGTTCAATGTAACGTAGTAAAAATGACATCAATATTTTAGCTACGGTACGAAATAGCTTAAAATAAAGTCACTAACCTATCTTTCTGTGTCTTCGTTATGGATTAAAGTTACAAATATTGATACCAGTTGTTATTGTGGTAAAGTTTTTATGTACTGTAGTACATAAAAACTTTACTACGTAGTATAGTATCTTTAGATAAACGATTTTTGTTTTCATTCATTTCAAATTGTTCATTCGTATTATATTGTAAATTTTTGAAGTAAAATATATATATATATATATATATATATATATATATATATATATATATATATATATATATATATACATATATGTATATATATCTATTCAATTTCAACTTCTCCCTCGTACTGAATTTCCAGATGATTTGTATCCAGTGTCACTTCCTATGTCATCTTGTAGTATTGACTCAAATCAGGCCAAACTAAACTGGAATCTACACATATACATTAAAAAAATCAAACTAAGCTACAGCAAAATTAGATCGCTGGAGGCATTTGTAGGCGGTGTGATTTGTTAGTATTTCATATTTCAAATAATGTCAACGAAAAATTAATTTCCCGATAAATTTTGTTTGTAATTTCGCTTTCGTTAGTCATGTTTTATTTTATGTTGACAGATGATTTATTTTAATACAACCTATAAATCGTAATGGTTGCATTGTGTTTACGTACTAGTTTATACAAAATTATTACTATGATGATTAATTTTATAACATACACGAAATCGACATTTTTAATTTTTATCATTATAAACTGTCATATCTCGTTGTTTTACCTGCGTTATATAGATATGAACCAACCAAATATTGATTAAACTTATATCTTATTTAAATATTCTTGATACTGCCAATCGAGGTACAAAATTAGGCTCAATAATTATTGCCAAAAGCCTGCTTCACTCACTTCAGCCTATCACAGTTCGCTGTTGGACATAGGCCTCACAAGCTCGCGCCAATTATTCCGGTTTTCCGCAATTCTCAACCTGCTTCACAGTTAATAAAACATAATTTGATTAAATTTATGAAAATGATCTTATTTTATACAGTGTATTCACTGAGAATGTTAATTTATTCCTTGAGGTACGAAACCGACATCTATTTAATCTCAACAGAAGTGATTTGCCGTTAAATATTCATGACCAGTCGCTGTTGATAGGAATAATAGGTGTTTTATCATTAATCGAAGTTTCCGAATCAGATATATTATGCTAATATTAATATTAAAACGTTTCATTCGTGCCGTAAATAAATACGGGTATAATAAGATAAATAAAGCTAGGTACATAAGGAAGAAAACATTTTTAACATAATTGTTAATATAAATTATATAGATCAATTGAAGCTATAAGAGAAATTTAATACCTAGTTATTTTTGTAATCTAGAAATATTTTATCAAGAGTTGTTGTTCAAAATAAAATAAAAGACATACGAGCTAGATTAAGAGAGAGAGAGCTAATATTCGGAACGGCTGAACCAATTTTTGTGGGACTTTCTCTGAAAGATAGAGGAGATTATGGAGCAACATATAAGCTACTTTTTATCCCGGAATTCGCGCGAAATCGGGATTTACACTGGCAAAACCGTGTTTACCTGGGCGGTAGGTCCTCGCGCGCATAGATATGAAATAACATTGATATTATTAAGCTGCAGTTTATTTGATTGTTTGTTTAAACGCGCTTATCTCAGGAACTACTGGTTCGAACTGAAAAATTCTCATTGCGTTGGATAGCCCATTTATCGAGGAAGGCTTTAGGCCATTTTTCTTCAAAACAACGTTGAAACTGCGGGTCACAGCTTGTAAAAATATATGTTTGAATTATAACTCATGTTATTTTGTAACTGGCAATAAATGTATTTTACTTTATAAAACTTACAAGTCAATTTGACTTCTTTAATACAGTCTTCTCGCTGACAAGTGATAAATTTTCTCTAAATTTTTTCGTCTTTCTTTCTTAATTCAACTTTGCAAGTGGAGACATTTTAATGTGTGTATCCATCAAATATATATTTATTTACAAATGTGTGACTAATTTTGTTGGCACGATGTATAACTCAAGCGGTTTGATGGAATTTAACATAATATGAAATGTATTGTGGAGTTCGTTTCAGGGAACTGAGATGAGGATAAAATTGATTGTATTTTGTTATTCAATTGAGTTTTTTTTTATTAATTTGTCAATTCAGCCTGTAACATCCCACTGCTGAGCAAAGGCCTCATTCTCCAAGTAGAAGAAGGATTAGAGCTTAATCCATCACGCTCACGCGAGAAAGTTTGGAGCTTTACCTACCACACTGCTGCACTGTGAACTGCCAGATATGTTAATTACTATGACTAACGATCACCATCAGGTGTTTATTATAACAACCAGGACCGACATCTTCACTGGCTTTCCAGGGCACGGTGCATTGACTACAAGTATAGACACGCAGATCGGAAACAAGTGTTTGTACAAATACAAGTATCCACTCTGAGCGGGAATCGAACCCGTGACCACCAGAGTTTAAGTGCCTAAATGGCAAACGTACCACAAAACCAGAGCGATTGTCTATTTGTTTTGTTATATTTTTATTAGAAAATCAGTGATGTCATAGGCTTTAAAATATCACGTTTTAGCCTATACGAATCAACACACAACGGTGTTTTACAAATAACATTTGAAATCTTCTAAAAAATATCCATTATTCCCCTATTTCCCTACTAAGGAGAAGCATTGAAGTGATCCGGTCCGCTATCTCAGTGCAGATTTAAGAATAAATAAATACATATTATATTTTCTTACACTCCTTTTTTCACTGTCAAGTACAAAATTTGTTTTCAATGTAGTTTAGCACTTTTACATTTTTAGTGCTTACCCATATTTTAACCTATGTACGTTTGGTTCGCAACTTAATTTCTTATTATTATAATTATATTCTAGTATGAGCCACAATCAAAAACTAATTAGTAGGTTACGCTTTACGTAATGCTCCTATAAGATAAGTTTTACTTACGTTAAAGCACATTTTTACGTATTTCATGTTTTTTTTTTAAAATAAACAAAGGTCGAAATCAGAAAGTTTTACCTAATTTATATATATTTTATATAAGTACCTACCTATTTATAAAGTTGTCAGGTGACACCTGTACGACCGTGAAATAATTAAGAAATAATGTTACTGTCAAGATTACAGAGTTTCAAGGTATTGATTTATGTAACACCAATTTTATCCACTTACTATATTTACGAGTAAAAGTGCGCATTTTTTTGTTAATATATGGAGATACGATAACTACGCACTGATAGGTAAACGGATAACGTTAAGAAATATTTTTAAAAAATGTACTTTATAAAGTTAATTAAATTTTATACAGAATGCTTTTTATTCAACATCTCCTAGTTGGTATCTAATGCCGTGGGTCCGGAAAAACACAGTCATAACATTAACACAAACGTCAAAATGAGCGGTCTAACCCGCGCCCGCGCAATATGCGCGCCTATGACCCTCAACAATTCATTGTCATCCACTAGCAACAGTGATGAGAGTCACGGAGGAGAATGTAAAATCCCACCAGTTTTGTGATTTTTGTTACCGTTCAGGTAAACTTTTGTCAACGGCATAGTTCATTATGATTGTGGTCGACATGTTGTGTCTACATAGCTAATGCAATGTTTTTTGAAGTGAATCTTCTTTAGGCGCATGAGGCTTAAAAATTTGAGCGACCGGTAACACGGCAGCGTCATGACGGTCAGTACTTGGATGGGTGACCGCCTGGGAACACCGCATGACATTGGTTTTTTTTAAGTTTTTTTTTATGTTACTAAGTCGGCAAACAAGCGCACGGCTCACCTAATGGTAAGTGACTACCGTAGCCTATAGACGCCTGCAACACCAGAAGCGTCGCAAGCGCGTTGCCGACCCTATCCCCAATCCCCCCCAGGAGCTCTGGTCACCTTACTCACCAACAGGAACACAATACTGCTTGAAAACAGTATTATTTAGCTGTGGTCTTCTGTAAGGTCGAGGTACTACCATAGTCGGGCTGCTCCATATTTTGAGCAGGAGGTTTCCTGCTGTGCCCTAAAAAGTGAAACTTTTATTATAACGTCTCAAACTTTTTCGTCTGTGTGTTGCATGTCGCGTGACGGTCTGCGGCGCGGTAATATTGATAAAGCAATTTTTATACCCTTAATGGAATATTATTCCAAAAATTTTTAGTTAAATGTCTATAATGTGAAAAAAAGTTTCACTTTTACCGTGGTTTCATAAAGCCACACAGGTTTTTTCAATTAGTTTTTTTGTTCGTGTTTTAAATTCTATTTTTTTAATTACTTTTTTTTAAATGAGTTTGCCAAAGAAGCTTCACTTCTGACATGTGTACTTGATGAGGATTTAAATGTTAAGTTCATATTGTCTCATATTTTCGTTGCAAAAAAGTAATTTCTGTATGTAACAAAAATAAGTATTAATATTATATAATTTATTTTTAGCCGTTGATATAATTTAACGCCAATATCAAGAGAATAGGGAGAATATATATAAGCAAAATATCTTTAAAAATGTAGTATATAAAAGCTATATAAACGAAAACGATGTCTTAAATAAATTTAATAAATTGAAATTGTAAAATAGATTTATGACATTGAAACAAAGTTGTAAGATCTTCTATCTTTATTATTGTTTAAAATGAACTTTGAAACGTTTAGTTTTTTATAGAGACTTTAATAATGTAACAAAAAGTAATAATAAAAATGCAAACGCTTAACGACTATTATTAGCGTCGACACTTTAAAAATTTATAACTCAATAAAGATTTAAATCAGTTAAGAGTTCGATAAGCCCTTTCAAGTGATATCTCTTTTGCGTTTGAGTTAAGAATAAATCATGTACTGCACATGTGGATACACTTGCTTCATATAGTTTATTTTTTTATGAATTATATTTAAGCATAAATTGCTGAAAACGACTGAACCGATTCTAGCCGAGATTTTTTCTGAAGTTTTCTAATACTTTGTAGAAGGTTCCTATGAATAGGAAAATTGTAAAATTTCAGAAATGTTACAACTCAACTGCAAGCGTTTGACAGTTCGCAAGACCGAATAACGTCTTTCGTGTCAGTTAAATATTAAAATTATAACCTTAATTGTAATAATAACCCATTAATTTTAATTTTTACCAAGTTTTTCGCTAATAACACTATCAGAATTTTAAAGAGACCTTGACGATCTGTTCCGAAATATCGGGAGCTCATAGCGATTATGGAAAATATCTATACATATAATAAAATGGTAGGAAATTCAAAACTGTACATTTAATAATTTTTTTAAAAGAATACTTGGGGTGTGATCTACAATCGATACCGAAGCGAAAAATATAGTTTTTAGAATTTTTGTCTGTTTGTCTGTATGTATGTCCGGGATAAACTCAAAAAATACTGCATGGACGAATATTATTAAGAAGTCGGGTCAGAACATAGGCTATATATTATCACGCTATCACCTACGGGGAACGAGCAGTGAACGCACGCAGACGACGTCGCGGGCAGCAGCTAGTAGTAAATATACCCTATTTAAGGTCTGGTTAATTTTTTTATTATAATATTCAGAAGTTGGAGAGTTTGTTTTTATTTATTTTAAAAACAATTAAATATTTTTAGTAATACATTTTTGCTATCGTTTCGCACGCAACGGGCTCCAGCGTAATATATTTTTAGGGTTCCGTATCCAAGGGGTAAAAACGGGACCCTAACAATTAAATATTTTACACAAAATCTACTTATATTTAGTTTAGTCAATGGTACGGAACCCTTCGTGCGCGAGTCCGACTCGCACTTGGCCGATTTTTTTTACTCTTTATAAACTGGTCATATAATAAAATATTTGTGTACCTAATACCTATTTAATATTAAAGATTCTTAATTTCATATACCATGCAATTGGTGCTTTTCCTACGTATATCATCTGTGCTCTTTATGCACTATTACTTAAACATAAAACAAAAAAAAAATAAAGTTGTCATAGCTGTCAAAAACTATAGTTATATTTAAAACTTTTATTTACCTCTATGCACAGCGTAATGAGGAGTAATGTTGCAATTTATCACGTAATAACTTTATTTTTTTTTATATTACGAAATTCTGTTCTTTGTCGACTCCATTAGCGAAGCTTGTTTAGCCAGTTTTATGGTGCATGTTACTTGTCATGTACGATACCAATTATTTTTCCGTAGTTGAATAAATCGAAATAAATTGAAACATTTTATTAATATTTAATATGTATGTTATAATTAAAAGGTTTATTTGTTTCTTCTCTTTTATACTCACACACAGAAACTAATTAAAAGAGGTCAAAGTTATTAAAATTTGAATTTAAATGGTTTGCTTTCGGTTTTCTATAAATAGAGCTCAAATATCGGATATGTTTGCGTTATTTATACTTTTACGTACAATACTTTCATTTTTTTCATATTTTTTTTGAAATGAAACTTCTTTAGTCGCATTAGGGGTAAAAGAGCGACCGGTAACTCGGCATCGTCAGGGATGGTCAGTACTTGGATGGGTGACCGCCTAGGAACACCGCATGACGTTGGCTTTTGTTTTTTCTATCAATTAGTTTTTATTTTTATTTTAAATTATAATATCTTAATATATATAAATCTCGTGTCACAATGTTTGTCCTCAATGGACTCCTAAACCACATAACCGATTTTAATCAAATTTGCACACCGTGTGCAGTTTGATCCAACTTGAAAGATAGGCTATATTTTATTTTGGTATATGTAATTATTATATTTAAGAAAAAAAAGGCAGTACGAAGTACGCCAGGTCAGCTAGTAACATAATATAATGGTTTTTGTTGAATTAGTTTGCCAAAGAAGTTTCACTTCTGATATGAGTACTTTGTACGCACGCAATTCTTTTTTGTATTTATAAATAATAAATTATAATAAAAGTAATAGACTAAAATATATTTTTTTTAGTTTTATACTATTATTATTAATAAAACAAAAATAAATAACAAAGAAAATAAATTCGTACGATGCACTTTAAAAATTGGATAACTTCGTGGTTATTTTTAGAGCGTGAAATGCGTTTGTGAGAGCCTCTGCCCACTGCCGCCTTTGTTATAGAGCTTCACAAAGCAGCTTAAAGCCAATCTCACGACATGCGTATTACTTACTCGTACAACTGGAATAGTATATGTATATACACACAAACATAGCATTCATAGTAGACATACATTGTGTTTCCAGTGTTTTTATAAGGAAACTAGTTTCTATCCCGACTTTATTTGATTGAGATTCAAAGTAATTCATTCATTCATTCAGCCTGTATCATCCCACCGCTGGGCATAGGCCTCTTTCTCCACGTAGAAGAAGAATTAGAGCTTAATCCACCACGCTGGTCCACTGCGCATTGGCGGGTATGTTCCCGTAACGATCGCTATCAGGTGTTTGTGATAACAACAGGGACCGACGGCTTGACGTGTTCTCCGAGGCACGGTGGGGTGACCCACAAGGAAAGACATCCAAACCGGACCGAAATATTTGTACAAATACAAATATCCATCCCGGGCGTGATTCGAACCCGCAAATCGTCGGTATTTTAGGCGACTACTTGCACCACTACACCAGAGTGGTCGTTAATAAGTAATCTATACTAATATAATAAAGCTGAAGAGTTTGTTTGATTGTTTGTTTGTTTGAACGCGCTAATCTCAGGATCTACTGGACCGATTTGAAAAATTCTTTCAGTGTTAGATAGCCCATATATCGAGGAAGGCTATAGGCTATATATCATAACGATAAGACCAATAGGAGCGTAGCACTAATGAAGAATGTTTCAAAATCGGGTCGTCCTATTCCACGGGGACGAAGTCACGCGCACAAGCTAGTGCATTATATAATTATTAAACGTCATCGAAATTAGAATAGCTTCTTATGTTGTTTGCGTTTTGTTCTTTTGCGATGTCCTCAACAATTATTAGCTGTATACTTTATGCGTAGTAAAATAAAAAAGTCTTTAACATCTTGATTGATGAAATTTGTTTTTATACTTAGTTTTTTTTATTTATTTACCGATATAATATAAGAAATTACATAAAGGTCATTGTCTTTGAATATACATATGTTGTAATTACTGGCTAAATAAGAAACGAACGAAAAAAAAAACGAACCAGCTTTACGATTGTGTCTTAATATTCGCTCAGTAACGTCATTGTGGTTGATGCTGAAAGTTTTAACTAATAATAATCTACAATTAATTTTTCCTACATGACACTATCATTGATAATTGTCTTCAAGATCATAAAACAATGTTGGTCTATCGTAGTGACATAACTGTAATAAAAACCAGAAATCGATTATTAGACTATCTAAGAATGGTCTGGGACAGTCTGAATATAAGAGAGTTAAAGAAACTGTCATTATGGCAAGAAAAGCCTATGAGCAGCAGAACGCTACTAGCACAACGCTACACATAGTCCTTTACGTATGTTCCAGACAATCTAAACAGTGCCTGAAGAGCATTTTTCTGATGGCTGTACAAGCCGATACGGGAGCGGCAGACCTCGACGGTCTCGGCGGTCTACCATACACCGAACTGGGAAAAGATGCGCTAGTGTCATTATGGTCGCTGTTTTCATGTTTTTTGTTTCTCCTGTCCGATAAGAGTCCAAACCAGGCTTCATCATAATGAAATCATATAGCATTGAAAAAAAAACCAACCTGATACCTCATTTCATATAGCAATATATTATTACAATTTATTATTGAAAAGAATATATCAGGTTGTATCAGTTCATAAAAGCTATAGGCTCTATCATATTTTGCTACCTCTTTTAATATATAATATGTTAGTACGTTTTTTTCCTCAAATTAACGCGAGTGACAACATCCACGTCAGTATTTGTGTTCATGTTGTGTGTACACCTATTTTATTTTTCTTTCCATCGTCTTATAAAGAAAAAAAAATATTGAATGTGAAATGAAATATCAAATTTCTGAATGAAACGTATCCAGTGTACTACCTCGTGTTCTGGACTTTTATTCAATTCTGATAAATTAAATACGGACATTCAATAGAACGTGCCTATTTAATATTTCATGCACAAGGTTGCCCTGTTACAGTTTTACTTCTAATTTCACAGACGCGTGTAGGACGTATGCAGTTTTTCCTCATAAAAATATTCAACTAGAATCCAAGCTCATAACTGAAAACGTGAATATGCAAGTGAATTTCTTCAAATAGAATTAATTTAAATTCTTCCTTCAGGAAAATGCTTTGCAGTAAAAGTTTTTGACATAAATAAAATGAAATGGGTATCTATAATATAATATAATATTCAAATAATATGTTTTATTTTTTGACGCCGCGTTGGCGCAGCGGTCAGAGCACTGGATTGCGATTGGCTGTTGCGCGGGCGGTTGCGGGTTCGATTCCCGCACACGACAACATTTGTATTGGCCATACAGATGTTTGCCGTGGTCTGGATGTTTGTACAGTCCTTGTGGGTCTCCCCACCGTGCCTCGGAGAGCACGTTAAGCCGTCGGTCCCGGTTGTTATCATGTACACCTGATAGCGATCGTTACTCATAGTAGGGAATATATCCGCCAACCCGCATTGGAGCAGCGTGGTGGATTAAGCCCCGATCCTTCCCCTACATGGGGAAGAGGCCTATGCCCAACAGTGGGATATTACAGGCTGAATCGTGATCGTGATGTTTTATTTGAATATAATATACCCATTTTCTATAATTCAATTAAAATGATTTTTTTATTATAATCAAAGACTCAAAATTCATTCAATCGCTTCTTTAAAAAAAAATAAGTTCGCTCTTACATCATTGTTCGATTTATAGAAATAAATGTTAATATTGAGTAAGTAAATAATTAATTTAAATCGGAAGGTATTGTGACTAAAGTCATACGTAAAATAATTTGTAGAATAAAAAAGTCAAGTTAAGGAAAATCTTTCATGGAACTACCGTTAAGGTATATAACTAAACCAATTTAAAAAAAACCAGTGAAGTACAGTTTTGTAATAACTTTTTAACGACCGACTATTGCTTGAATAGTAATTAATAAAAAAAAATTAATTCCCTACATAATTATTAATTTACCAAAACAATGATAAATTTTGATAACTAATTTTACTTTTCTTTATATTATAAGCATTGTTTTAAATAGTTTTAGAGGTAAAAAAAATAGTTCATATTTAATGAATTCATTAAAAATGTAAACCAATACAAAATTTGTAAAAATACGAGAGAAAAAATTTTTGATTTAATCCTGGTCATTAGACCAGGATTAAATCAAAAATTTTTGTATTAACAAATATCAATTTTTTTGAAAGTCAGTTTCCTATCCGCAAAGTAAATCATTTTCATCCACCATTAGAATTTTTATTGCCCCAACTAAGAATAAATATTGTCACAATATTGTTTTCTTATGTTTACGTGAATTTCACTTATTATAATGAAACAACTTTTTCGGACTTTATCGCGCTATATTAGATTTATTACATGCCTGCCGTTTCGGATACTTTACAGCAACCATTGTCACGGGAGCCCCGTGAGCTTAATTGTTTATACATACTTTTACAAATCGACTTTATTATATTTCAATTTTAGATAAAGGCCTTTTTATGTAACTAGGTTGGCAAACAAGCGTACGGCTCACCTGATGGTAAGACCGTAGCCTATAGACGCCTGCAGCACCAGAAGCATCGCAAGCGCGTTGCCGACCCTATCCCCAATCCCCCCCAGAAGCTCTGGTCACCTTACTCACCAACAGGAACACAATAGGTACTGCTTGAAAACAGTATTATTTAGCTGTGGTCTTCTGTAAGGTCGAGGTACTACCCCAGTCGGGCTGCTCCAATTTTGAGCAGGAAATTTCCTGCTGTGCCCTACCTCAGTTAAGGCTATATAACAACAAGCTATGACTGACCGAAGCAAAACGCGAACCTTCAATATCTAATAATCCTAAGTCGATCAAAAATAAATGAAGACGAAACCATAGGTTATGTTTGAACAAAGTAGTTGAGTACATTTTCCATAATCAATTTTGACATAAATTACACTTGCAGCACTTTAGAATGTAATTTCCATAAATCTCAGATAAAGACATAACTCACTTAGAAAATATCGAGTCGTTCGAGTGACTCACTGAAGGAAGGGCTGTTAAGATGATGTTCAAACTACAAGGATTTACAAAATACATTTAAAGTTCACGCTACGGCAAGGATACGATACCTACGTTATTTAATAATTTTTCTATAATAAACAAGTACAAAAATCTTTATAAATATAAATGAATTGCCCTAATGTTGTACGCGCATATCTGGAGGACCGCACGAAATTTTAAAACCTTTCTTTTTGTGTTTACTATTGTCAGAACTAGGTAAGTACAAAAGAAAATAAAAGAACCCGATATATTCACAAAAAATTGGCGGTACGAAGTTCGCCAAATGCGAATTGAAGGCGTTTACTATGATAACGATTGTTATACGTAGTGATTATATTATTTTGGACTTTTTTATAAAACCTGTATTCACTTTTTCACTCATATAAATAAATCACTATGCAGTGATATTTATTGTTTTATACTTATAATATAATTTGCTTGAAGTACACATAATTTATTTGAATACTAATGAGTTTTTTTTTGAAATACAAATTAACGATTTACTACGTTAAAAAAAATAATAAACAGTTAGTTGATGAACCGCGTAGCTGAAGTCTTTATTTGTGCCTTGTTTTCCTATGAATTTATGCTTCATCAAATTTACCTTGTCACGATTACCAGGTCGCAAACTCAAAATGGTTTTCTTCGGATAAATACGTTGAATCAATTACCATTATTGATATTGAAACAGAACAACCATTTCATTTATAAACTTTAGATCGAAGATCATAATTTTCCGCTCCAGTGTCGGATTAAAAGCTATCGGGGTTGTTGAACTCTGACATCAATAAAACATAAAATTATATCGTTCGCAATCACATAAAATCGTCACGTATTTTCGAAGTTATTAGGTATAAGATAGTCATAAATTAAAGTGTCTGGTTAATAGGCAATTTACGTCCTCGAACGTAATTCACATATTTTTTCTTTAAAAACTTTCAAAATGCTATGATTCAAAATTACAGCAATGTAATCTTTAAGTTAGTAATAATTTTTTGGTCTGGTACGACCTAATTGTGTAATATATAATTTACAGAAATTACACCGTTTAGTTTACCGTAAAGCCTAATAAAAGCGAAACCTTACATGATCTCCCGTAAGCCGATCTATTACTATATCAAAATTAATTTCATCATTTAAAATGGCCTTCTACATAGTTCTCAAATATCTTATATTTATTTCATATTCTGTCCACGATAGAATCACAAATTAATTTGCGTTTAATATATATTTTTCAAGTGTGTATATTTAATTTTAAAACGGAACATAATGCGATATTTTGTTATTAATTATTATTTTCTGTGTGGAGTTCCCACAGATTATTGTACCTAAATAAGTAAATTGCATAAAAAAATTATATAAAATATTTTTGTAAAATATTTTCTTTCAATTAATCGCCGTCATTTTTTTCCGAACTTATTTAGATTGCAAGCATTGAATATTATCTCAAAATTAGCATAAAAACCTAAATGAAAACGTGTGACTAAGATATATTTTAAAACAGATTTATTCTATAAATAAATTGTAATGTAATAGCTTCCGCTCTCGCATTTTAAAAGATAAATTTAATGTAAAATAATAATACTACTTAATACTTAAACGATATAAATAATACTAGCGGTCTTTATTAAAATGTCACCTTAAATCTATAAAATTACGGTTCGTTTCCCACCCTGAGTCTGGGCTTAATAAATAATTACATAATTATGTTATTATATCAGTCGGTTGTTACTTACATAGGCGTTAAGTTCCCTCTCCGATGGTGTTTAAGTTATTTGTATTCATAGACTTATAAAATTGATTTAAACAGAAAATATAACGGTAAAATATTTTCTTTAGTGTCAGATAATAAATATAGGTATATAGTTATAAATAGATAAATAGAGAATAGGAGTAGGTATAAATAGATTTGTGTGGGATGTGTATGCTCTTTATACGAATGTACGCATTTCTATCGTAAAGTATCACAACTCCGGATTTTTTCGAATAGTTAGTCTAAGATCCGAACTAGACGTGATCTTCACCCATCTGCCTAATGGAAATTTTTTTTATTTACTTTAGTATGTTAAAGATCAATCGCAAAATGGTTGAGTGGAAAATTCCTAACCAGGCTGTATTATATTCGCCAACCGCCATTCAAACCAGATTTTTATCAGATAACTCTATGTCATCGTACTCGCAAAGAAACAGCGCTCATTTTGATGTAAGATTTATTTATTAAACATGTTAGTAAAAGTAACTAGTATTAATATAATTATATTTTAACGTTTTTATACCTGCCAGCCCAATAATTATGCCAAGAAAATAATAGACAACCCAACGTTTGTTGTACTGTCGGTGGGTTTACAAATAAAAATAAATTGTTCAATTTTGAATTAACTAAAGCTTGGCCAGGAATTTATATACTTATAAAAAAAATAGTTTTCATCCAATAAGCAGACGGGTGAAGTTCGTCTCTAGTACGGATCTCCTACTAGAATATCATAAAACTTTTTTTACGTAATATAAAGGTGCAAAACTTTTTTATTCACTCTCCAGACGAAATCATTGATGTAAAAACTTTGCGACAAAGTTGCAAATTTTTTACGGGTCTTTAGACGTTGCTAGTATAAAACACTGTCGGAAACAGAAAGAAGTGAGGAGGGCCGAACTGGTTTATTAACAATCTAATTTAACACAAAATAGTTACACAGATTAGTTAACGGGGTGAAGACTAACTACTTAGTATTCAATGGACTCACCGAGCGGGCGCCGGATCTATCGCGTGGCAGAGGGACAGCTCAGAGTCAGTGCCTGGGACTTGCGACCCAAGTGTAGGGTTAAGGAGGGCCCTCCAAAGATACGTATCAAACGCTCCCCATCCACTGCTCGAGCTGCCCACGCTGTCTAACTAAATAAGTAACAATTAATTCGTGTACACAAACTAACTATTAGAAGAGTCGAGGTTAAGCTACTAGCAGGATACACAAGTGCACCGTGCCACGCCAGAGCCAAGACTGCTTGAGCCGCGGTTGCACCGTTCGTTTTATACATGATAGAATGCCTCGAATAATAGAATAAGTGAGGGTAGATGAGATATCGTCAACAGCGCAGGTACCCGATACACGTCAGAGTTAGAGATGAGCAATTGACTAACCGTAAATAAATATTAACCATTCGGAAGACGGTGTCAACATCTTTGTACTATTCCGGTATTAAACGAATAAATAGTAGAAGTAATATCAATACAAAATCCAATATTTTAATAATTGTCAGAATTAAAAATTTAAATGCTAACACTAGGATCTCAATTTGTCACATTAAACTACGTTTAAAATTTTCATTATTTTTTTTTTTTATATTTTTCCTCATCACAACCTGCATAAGATGTTTTTCGAGCACTGTTATGTTTTATTAATTAAGTGTTATTAGTGCACTAAATGTCTTCTTCTTCTTTTTGCCGTCTTCTTTTCATTCATTGTTACAAACTTTTTGATATTCTTGTCACAAAGTAAAAAAATCAGCGTTATAATAATGGAATATCTTTGCCTTCTTTACTACTTATATAACATTTCCATATTTAATTTTCAACATTAACACAGCATGTCACCTCACTATAAATCACAGGGCGACAACGTTGAACGTAACTTGTGAATTATTAGATAACTTACTACAATGAACTACACGAAAGGCAACAATCCAGGTAAAGTTGACAAAATTCGAAAATCATCTAACAACTCGCTGAATATGACTTCAGAATGGGTCCCTAGTCCCTACTACCAGAATTACTCTACTACTGTATAACGTAAACGTCAAAGCTTCAAGGTAATATAACTCAGCTCTAAGGGAGCGGGAGCGAACGGGTTTTTTAAGTTTTAAGGGAGCGGATAACTTATTAGATGGCATTAATTTGAAGTCAATATTTCCACTCATTTACTAATATATAATATGGGTTTGGTTGGCTTGAAGAAATGGCTATGTAGCCATCAGTCCACACGTTGTACTACACAGTGTGTAGTTAACTTTAAGTAGGTACTAACGCCCGGTTTCCCAAAGGCTGGTCAACACAAAAATTAACTAATCATCTGTCAAATAGTCCGGGTCCCCTGGTATATTTTTTTCACTTGATTACTATCAAGCTAATTTTCTGGGAGTAGCTTCATTTTCATGAGACGAAAAAAAATTTTGTCCACGAAAACTCTCGATTGTGGTAGCTAACAGAGGTAGCAGGGGATAGAGCAGCAATGAGCGTAAGTAAGCGTGAGTAAGGAGTACAACAAAGTAAATAGAAATGGCTTCAGCCTATCGACTCCACTGTTGAACTTAGGCCTGTCCAAGCAACATCAAAAAATAAATAAACAAAAGAAAATATATTCTAGACAAACCGAAAAATATGTAGTTAACGGATAGATTGCGACTTTCTTTATTCAGTAGGTAGTTCAGTATTTATTTAAGTAGGTAGACGAAAAAGTAGTCAAGTAAATACGCGTTATCAAATATTACTCAAAAAGTTGTAATCAGATCTCGATGAAATTTAAACGTAACAACATGGTAAACATCAGGGTAGTTCAGTATTTATTTAAGTAGGTAGACGAAAAAGTAGTCAAGTAAATACGCGTTATCAAAGATTACTCAAAAAGTTTTAATCAAATCTCGATGAAATTTAAACGTAACAACATGGTAAACATCAACTTTCGATTAAATTATAAATAATCAAAATCGGTACACTCAGTAAAAAGTTATGCGGTATAGTACAACGTAGGTCGATGAAAAAATAGTGAAGTAAAAACGCATTATTATATGTAACTCAAAAAGTGCTCGTTAGATCTCAAATAAATTTAAATGGAACCAAATGACACACATCACCTTTCGATTAAAGAAAAAGTTATCGAAATCGGTTCACTCAGTCAAAAGTTCTGAAGTAACATACATAAAAAAAATACAATCGAATTGATAACCTCCTCCTTTTTTGGAAGTCGCTTAAAAAGGAAGGAAATCCCAAAATTAAACAATAAAAGATATGTTATCAATAAAAGCTTTATTACTCGCTTGCTCCCCCCTCTGTCTCATTTTCAAAGCGCACATCATCAATGATCATCCATCATATCGTATTCTTTGAGGAAAAATTCACATTCTCATATTGAAAGAATTATAACGCCGGCTTAACTGTTTCTTTTATAATGTAATTGATATTCAAGGGTAGAATCCAAAATTTTCGAACCATTTTATGAAAGATTATAATTATTAAGTAAGCCAGATTTATTGTCATGAAATAATTTATGTATACTGATTAAAAGTTAGGTATGCGTTTGCGTATATTAAAATACATGTTTTGCAAAATGAACGTATGTTATTTGTAGTTGTAAATAACATGAACTAATTTTGGATTTTATTATATTATTTGTTCTAAGTAATGTTTTTAAATAAAATATATAAAAGGTTACTTTTTTCAGTTTAGAACTAGGTATTAGTAATGTATATTAAAGTATTGACTATTGTAACTTACTCTCACATAAATTTTAACGAAAGACTTTACCTGTATGGATTAGTTGGTTATAATGTATTAGTTACGTCATATCATTACATAGTATAAAACAAAGTCGCTTCCCGCCGTCTGTATGCTTATATCTTTAAAACTACGAAACGGATTTTGATGCGGTTTTCTTTAGTAAATAGAGTGATTCTTAACTACTATTCTAACTTACTTACCATAGGAACACAACACTTCTTAAGAGCAGTAGGTATTATTTGGCTGTGATCTTCTGTAACTTTGAGATTCTTCCCCAGACAGGCTGCTCCGGATTTTGAGCAGGATGTATCCTACTGTGCCCTACGTCAGTTAAACTACCTACCTATAGCTAGAGCTACTACAGAGATATAAATTTAATGTTATTACTTATTATATATTTTCACCTCCAATAGGTTTCTTAGTATAAGCTTGAAATATCTTATAATACGCTTAAAAGATCGTGATAATAGATTAGGATTTTTTTTCTCAGAAATCGTGTAACACTATACTTAATATCCTCATTATCATGTTATTTTTACACATTCTTAATATAGGTACTCGTAAGTTCGTAGACACGTACTTACACTTAGAATCATATAACATGATATTTTCCTGCTAAGTTACTAATAACAACGAAAGTACGGGTTTTGTTTTATTTTTACTAGCATGTTATTTATCAAGAATATCACTGTTTGTGTCTTGTTTTGTAAATTGATATTTTGTCTTTTATAACATTTGTTATGTCGGTTATACATGCAAGGGTAAAAATATCATTAGGCCATTTACTTTTATTTCTCTGTAGTCTAAATCGAGATCAATTATATAGGTAATACCAATATTTAAATTTTGAACAATGGTTTTCTAACATTAATTATTTTAAAAAATTATAATAAATAATTCTAAAAGTTATTATTTTCACGATAGAATTAGTAATTGGGTAAAATTATCACCTATGTGAGATTGCTGTAGAGGCTGGATGAGAATTGCGGAAAACCGGTATGTTAGGCGCGAACTTGGGGTCGAGGCCTATGTCAGCAGTGGACTGAGATAGGCTGAAGTACTATAATACGAATATCCTATGACTAAAATTATTCCTACAACATTGTCCTTCCTTTGATTTTGTTACGTCGTGTAATATAGGTAATATTGAAGCTAATTCGGCTCGAAGTAACACGTTATAGTCTAGATGTAGTTAAATTTGTAGAATTACTAATTTTTTTAACCCTTATTATTATATTCATAAACTCATATATGTGATTATACTAACTATAAATGTACCCACGTATAAAATATGTGAGTATTCTCAGAACTAACCCGAATAGTTATTTGATATAGCGCCTTCAAACTTCGTGAAACTCTCTCCGAAACCTGTTAAATTGCCATAATTTAATGTAACTTTTACAAACTTACGCATTCTTAACTAAATTAACTATTTAATTTTATCACCATTAATACATTTATTTATATTATATAAATATATATTTTCGTAAATTACGCGTATTCCACTGTAAATATTATTTTCCAAACTTGTATTTAAAACCTTTTAGTGTTCTAGGTATAAAGGTATGGTGCGGTAGGTATGGTAGAGTTCCTATGGATGCGCTATGTACCTATATAGAGAACGTTGGATTGGTGAGCATTTTGCTAACATAGTTACATTTATGCTTTCAGCATTGCAAATCTCAATACCATAACCACTTACTATTAGTTGGTATGAACGTTTATTTGCCACACTAGTACACACAGTATGTATACAAAATCCGTTTTGATTAAAGACTTCATGCTTGTGTATAATTATTGTCCTACAAATTGCGTGGTACGTTATCCCGGTCCTACGGTCACTGCTGCTCTACCTCCTGCTAACTCTATTATCTACCACAATCGAGAGTTTTCGAAGAGGAACTTTTTGTTCGTCTCATCAAAATGAAGCTACTCACGGAAAATTAGCTTGATACTAATCAGGTTAAAAAAATGTACTAGGGATCCCTACCTATAAACTTAATATTAAGTTATTAACTAATTTCAATCCCAATAAGATACATATTTTTGCAGTATTTTATTTTCGTCCTTTTAGTATTTACTTACTCTATCATATTTCCCGTATTATTTTCCACAAACCTTTCTTTTCATTCGACACCAATATTGTCGGGTGCTATAAGCAAACATTGGGTTCACCTTTTTCGTTAGTCCGTGGAAATATTGAATTTAGAATAATGTCACTGAGGTAGCATTGTCACCTAAACCAACATTTTGCGTACATGCGGAGGTATGCGGAGCAAGTCAGTTTGGTATTGATTAACTTTGCATATAAAATTGTAAAAATAAAATATCGGTTAAGAAATATTATGTATGCACTATTTTTTATTCATTCGAAAATTTCCAAATACATTTATTTTCGTGACACCAGAAACTCCAGGGAATCGTTACAACAGACATGACTACTCATTTATACCTATTTGCTTACTAGTCAGTCCGGCGGTTTCATCCACGTTAATTTGAGGTGAAAACATTCTAAAATATTATTATTATTATTCGGTAAATGGACTATCCAACACAAAATATTTTTTTTTCAATTTGGACCAGTCATTCCTGAGATTAGTGCGTTCAAACGAACTGACAAACTTTTCAGCTTTATAATATTAAGTAAAGATTGCAGTGACTGTTTTTTTATTTACAAAAACACATGGTCGTTCGTTCTTAAAAAATGAAAAAAAAAGTTCAATAAGTGAAAATAAAAAAATAAGTAATAATTTGTAATCGTTTATATCATGTTACAAAATCATAAATACATTCCAACACAGTGGATAGAAAAGGTGAAACAACGCTAGTCAGCTAAGGGTAGGTACAATTATTTTATTAATTTAGCTTTAAATTAAAAATAAAAAATCTTTTTAAAAAACAAGCTTTTATTTGAATGCACTAAAACGAAAAAAATAAATTTTTACTTTAAAACTTTTACTATCTACTTATAAAGTCATTACACATAATCTATATGATGGAAAAGCTTGTCGCGAGATAGTACTCGTATTTCCTTAGTTTGAAAATTTCAATAGTTAAAATCAATCACATCAATTTATTTAATTTACTTGTTTACAAGCAAATCTTGCGACAAGCTTTTATATCATATAGATTATGTGTAATGACTTTATAAGTAGATAGTAAAAGTTTTAAAGTAAAAATTTATTTTTTTCGTTTTAGTGCATTCAAATAAAAGCTTGTTTTTTAAAAAGATTTTTTACTTTTAATTTATTTTTGACTTTTTAGTCGGTTATCACGTCACTTTATTCGAATTATTCTTAGCAAACCCATTCATTTGATACCCATATTGTAGAAGTGCACTAAAAATAACTAGTCCGCACTCTTGGATATGCCGCCATATTGGATTTAGAATGACGTCACAAAGTTAACCATGCATTGGCATCCAAATTGAACCTATATCCAAAATTTCAGCTCAATTGGTTGAAGATATCTGCTTCAAAATTGATTTGCAAGATTTCACCTGAACAAACATACATACATACAAACCATGCATTGTCATCCAAATTGAACCTGTATACAAAGTTTCAGCTCAATTGCTTGAAGATATTTGCTTCAAAATTGAGTTGCGAGATTTCACCCGAACAAACATACATATATACATAAATACATACAAATCATGCATTGTCATCTAAATTGAACCTGTATACAAAATTTAAGCTCAATTGGTTGAAGATATCTGTTTCAAAATTGAGTGGCAAGATTTCACCCGAACAAACATTAAATTTACATACATACATACATTGCAAGTTAAATAAAAGCTTGTAAAATTACCTCAAACACTTTGGTGAAGGTAAGCATTCTGAGGGAACGCATTTTTTGTTTTAAATGAACTTCTGTGCCATGTGTATCCGCCAAATGCCAATTCTTTTGAACACCGACTAAACATGCATATTTTTAAGTTTTTAGAAACTGAGGTAGGGCAGAGCAGGAAATTTCTTGCTCAACAAAAGGAGCAGCCCGACTGGGGTAGTACCTCGACCTTACAGAAAATCACAGCTACATAATACTGCTTTCAAGCAGTATTGTGTTCCTGTTGGTGAGTAAGGTGACCAGAGCTCCTGGGGATTGGGGGTAGGGTCGGCAACGCGCTTGCGATACTTCTGGTGTTGCAGGCGCTTATAGGCTACGGTAATTGCATGCCATCAGGTGAGCCGTACGCTTGTTTGCCGGATATAAAAAAAATACATTTGAAGTTGGCTGACTTTAGAAATATTGTTGATATTATTCATCATCATCATCATCATCAGTTCAACCTATTGCGGTCCACTGCTGGACATAGGCCTCCCCAAGTTCGCTCCAGACATCCTGGCTTTCCGCAATCCTCATCCAGCATTTAATATTTTTATTTAAAAAAAATCTATTGGGATATTCCACGTGACAAACGGAAATATTAACATTAATAATTTTTACCTTTCCGCTTCACGTGTACCTAAATGCCCCAACTGTTGTTGTTTAACGACCGTACTATTATTTATTTATATATAATTTATATTATTTGTATTATTTTATATCAAACGACTATTTTATGATGCTATTTTATTATTATGTGCTGTGTGATTACGGCACTAAAGAATGTAGCCACCCCCTCTCTTCCCGTGGGTGTCGTAAGAGGCGACTAAGGGATAACACAGTTCCACTACCACCTTGGAACTTAAAAAGCCGACGGATGGCGGGATAACCATCCATGCTGGCTTTGAAATACACAGGCCAAAGACGGGCAGCAGCGTTTTCGGTGCGACAAAGCCAGCCCTGCGGTCACCAACCCGCCTGCCCAGCGTGGTGACTATGGGCAAAACACATGAGTTCGCGTCATAATGTCGGGCGCGAACTTGTGGAGGCCTGTGTCCAACAGTGGACTGTGATAGGCTGTAGTGGAGTGGAGTGGACTATTTTATATAATAAACTCAAAAAGTACAGCCATAAAGTAATAACATCATTCAAGTACTTAATATCTATGCAGTACTTAACATTCCTAATAAAGAGCATTATATCCAAATGAAAAGCACTCCAAGGGAACAAAGCTTGCAAACACAAGAAACATTGTCATAGCGGTATGTATAAAGTAAAGACAAAGCCTCGGTTGAATAAAAATAAATGGTTTCATTTAAGAAATGATGTACCCACGAGAATTTAGTATGGGGCTTATTACGTAAAGAACCAGAAGGTTATGCAAACTTTCTAAGAAAAAAGTATGGCTATTTAATGTGATGAAAACGTATTTTGATGAGCTTAAGATTTTAAATGTTCTTTTATGTACACAATTAAAAGACACAAGACTGATTTTATTTATTTTTATTAAATATTATTTTTGAACACTAATATAGAGTAGGTAAATAATATTTAAATCAATCGACTTGCAACAGATATAGGCGGATGCGTTTTAAATTTTGGCAAATATTTTTATGACATTTCAGCTTAATTGCAAACTTTCTCTAAATAATGAATTCTGAAGACAAATAAAGAAATAAAGAATAGTTTATTTCGGACAACTTGAACCTAAGTTAGTTGTCGGGTTTTAAATCACTTACTTAAAGTTTACATTGAACTGTAAATACGCTACTAAATTTGTATTACAAATTTACAGGTCTTAGTGTGAATAATTATTTCCTTACACTGAAACATTTACGAAGATTTATACGAGTTTGTTACGACCGATTGTTGTTATCAAGATTAACTTAACCCTAATAAATTATTATTATTCTTAGAGGAAACATTTAAATTAAAGGATCATTGGCATTACTTCGATATTAGGATTGAGCTACAGGTAGTGAGCGGTCTTGTTTACAGCTTACGTTCGTATAGTAATTATAATTCTAACTGTATATCGTCTTCCGAAAACCATTTAAAATTAAAATACTACCTATTTAAAATTTTATTTTATTTTAAACTTTATTATACACTACAAATACATTACAAACAAAGCTTAAAAGTCAGACTTGTGGTTAATTAGCCATTTTTTCTAGACAGCCCACAAAAAATCATAGTATATGTACAGTAAATTAAATTCATTATCATTAGGTACATAGTATAAAACAAAGTCGCTTCCCGCTGTCTGTATGCTTATAGATCTTGAAAACTACGCAACGGATTTGGATGCGGTTTTCTCTAGTAACTAGAGTGATTCCAGAGAAAGGTTTATATGTAAATGTATCACTTTACTTCAGCCTATCGCAGTCCACTGCTGCATGGCCTTCACAAGTTCGCGCCATTTTTGGCGCAATAATAGAGATTAAAAGAGAGAGAGAAGTATCAGATACTAAGGTTTATTGTTACTGCTCCATTCCAGTCCTAATTTTGTACACCTATAAAGTTTAAAATTTAAACAATCTAAGGCTTAAGTATTTTTCGTCGTGTTCAAAAAGTAGTTCTTGTGATGTTACTTTGAATTGAACCTTCACATCTATCATCATCATCATCATCATCATTTCAGCCTATCGCAGTCCACTGCTGGACATAGGCCTCTACAAGTTCCTGCCAAAAATGACGTGAAGTCATGTGTGTAGCCCATAGTCACCACGCTAAGTAGGCGGGTTGGTGACCGCAGGGCTGACTCTGTCGCACCGAAGACTCTGCTGCCCGTCTTCGGAATTTTAATTACCTACATTACATTTCGGCATCTTAATTACATTTTAGAGGAACACCAACATTTTATTCCTAATGCTTACTTTAAAAAAAGAACGAAGCGAAACAAGTATGTAAGGATCGTAGAAAGTGGAAAGAAGTGGTCTCTGCCTACCTCTACGGGAAAGAGGCGTGATTTATATGTTGTATGTATACTTTTTAAAATAAAAAGTTAAAGCTTTGAAGCGATTGAACAATATATCCACCAGTCACTGAATAAGATACCTATAGAATAATGTAATAATTATATTAAAATATGTATTGTGTTGAATAATATAGGTATTGATTCAGTGTTCTCCTATTTCCAAGAACAGCTTTCACATTTCAAAATATGGGTATTCTAACTTATCCCGTGTTAATAACAACAAAGAAGAACAAATGATTTTAGATATTACACAACTACTAATAATAATCTGTCCCTTCTCAACTTCAAAATAATGTTCCATTATGTTATTTAAGCGGCCACAAGTTATAATGAAGGAATTATTTGAACGTCAAGACTTTGAATCCCAATCTTGTTCGTAATAATGTTGGAATAGTTTCAAGTCATATATCTAGCTTTCAACGTTTTGAAGATATACCATCCTCTTACTTTACATTAAGAATATAATACTACGTAAAGGAAAATAATGGAATGAGAGAGATAGAAGCCTCAGGAACAAAGAACTTCCTGCATAGGAACTTTTATTTTTGCGCACCATTTTATTTTTTAATGGTAATTACAATATTGTGTCAATAGTGGCTGTTAATAAACTCAAAATAATTATTCTAAAAATGAAAACCCGTAATTACGTACATATTTTTCTTTTTTCCTTGCTTCGGATAATACCACCGCCTTTAATATGACCGGCACCATTAATTGACGAACACTGTAACGTTTTTGAATAACACGCCTGCAACACCGTCTGCAAATCGTATCAATATTTATTTAATCTCTTACGAGTCTTACGGTTTGTTGACGTATTAGTCCATTGAAATGTTACAATTTAAGGACAAAGTATTGCATTTGTTAGAGGACGCAATTTTATTTTTGGGACTTGTTTGGGGGGTCAATAGTACCTAGCTTAACCCCAAGTTTGTGGGGTTGCCGCCCTTGTGAAAATCCGCCATCCGCCATCTTGGAAAAAGGGGTGCAGATACCTTTATCGAGATATCTACGAAACTATGCGTCCTACAAAAAAATCGTGAAAACATAATTTGTAGCAAATTTTTTTGCTCTAAAGGCCATAGGACGATAAGCATACCGAATCGGCCCCAGAAAGGTATTGGGCTCATAATTTCAGGAAATGTTGGTACTCATAAGATACTTTGATGCTGCAAGTTTCAGATTTTTATCTATTACCGTTTCCGAAAAAATCCGAAAATAATGAAAATCAGTTAAAAAAAAATTCTCAGCACCGTATGAATCGATTGATCTAAATACCGGATATGTTGTGGGGCATGATGGTACCTTCTAAGAAAAAAAATATGAGTAATATTGGTTCATAAGAACCTTAAAAAAAACGAGGTTATTTTTTTAATTTTTATTTTTAACCATGTTACGATAACGATAACATTATGAAACTATTTTTTTTGAATTCCTCATTTAATTTCCAATGAAATTATGATCTTGGATTTTTTTTAAAAACGGTACGCGATATTGAAAAAAAATAAAAACTGATTTTTTCTTTTTATTATTTAACTCTTGTACTAAGTCTGTACTCAGTCTGTAGACCAGTGCTTTTTAATAAGCCTTTGAAAATGGTAAAAAGGGAAAAAAATTATAGTAGGATTGAAACCCATTGGAAAAGGAAGAGAATACAATGAAAATGAAAGGAAAATAAATTACGAGCGATGTGAGGTTGGGAAGTGGGTAAGTAATGGTAAAAAAACGGTTTATCTCAATTTCCGGCTAAACAACAAGTCCTATTGAAAAAAGTTAAATGGCAAAGTTGTAGATAATAAAAATAATTATAAAGTTTTGTATTTACACTTTTTTCCCATTACCTCAAAATTCATGTGAACAATTCAAAATACCAAGTTTTTGGTTGTTTTTTGTTTTTTATTTTTATCTTTTACAATTTTTTTTTACTACCCCCGATTATCCCCGAACATACATTAAAAAAAACACATACGGTCGAATTGAGTAACCTCCTCCTTTTTTGAAGTCGGTTAAAAAAGTTCTGACTGACTGAGGTTACTGGCTGCAGGTAAGTATAGCAATCATAGAGATGGGTGCCTACTACAGTAAGGTATATGGATCATATAAAATATTGACGGTTTTAGCTTACTACGTGTAATTAACATGAGAGGGAAAAGATAAAAAAAAGTTATTTTTTTAAGTATTATTAATTGCAGCAGGCTTATGGTGGCAGAGGCTGTTTTTATAAATTCACAATATTGAATTCGGCCTATAAAAATTGTTTCATCTAATTAACAGATGAGGGAACATTTTGCTAATCCCGGATCTTAGACCATAAGAAGATTTTTATCGCTAACAGATTAATATAATTAATACATTTTTAATAGTTTATAATAAATATTAATATTGAAATTATTAAATAAAAAACGATTTTTTTATATGAGTGGTTCTAATTTATTCTGTTGTTTTCGCTAGTACAAGAGTTAAATAATAAAAAGAAAAAATTAGTTTTTATTTTTTTTCAATATGGCGTACCGTTTTTAAAAAAAATCCAAGATCATAATTTCATTGGAAATTAAATGAGGAATTCAAAAAAAATAGTTTCATAATGTTATCGTTATCGTAACATGGTTAAAAATTAAAATTAAAAAAATAACCTCGTTTTTTTTTTAAGGTTCTTATGAACCAATATTACTCATATTTTTTTTCTTAGAAGGTACCATCATGCCCCACAACATATCCGGTATTTATATCAATCGATTCACACGGTGCTGAGATTTTTTTTTTACTGATTTTCATTATTTTCGGATTTTTTCGGAAACGGTAATAGATAAAAATCTGAAACTTGCAGCATCAAAGTATCTTATGAGTACCAACATTTCCTGAAATTATGAGCCCAATACCTTTCTGGGGCCGATTCGGTATGCTTATCGTCCTATGGCCTATAAAATTAAAGAAGGTTTAAGCAAAAAAGTGAGAAAATTTCAGTCAATTTTTTCTTTTTTGCTCTATAACTTTATTATTATTGGAAAACTCCTAACAGCTCTACCTTCCGTCTCTTTAAACAGCACTATTATACGAAAAAATAATGCTTTAGTTTGTGAAATGGAAAAACTCTTGTACACTTGGATTCAAAATCAAACTCAACGACGGGTTCCTCTAAGTTTGGCTATTATTCAAAATAAGGCGATGAGTATCATCAATACACTGCAAAATAAACGTGTCGAGAATAAAGTAAGGAAACAAAATCTTTTTCTGCCAGTCGCGGATGGTTCATGCGCTTTAAAATGAGATACTCGATACATAACATTCGAGTGCTAAGAGAAGCTGCTAGTGCCGATCATGTGGCTGCTCAGAGTTGTACTGGAATATTAAAGGAAATTTTCGAAAGTGGAGACTATTCATCTAAGCAAATTTTTAACGTGAACGAAACTGGTTTATTTTGGAAAAAAATGCCTTCTCGTACTTTTATATCGCAGGAAGAAAAGTCTATGCCTGGGTTTAAAGCGGCTCAAAGATCGTTTGACGTTGTTATTGGGTTCGAATGTTGAAGGTGATCTTAAATTGAAACCCCTTTTGGTTTATAGGTCTGAAAATCCTCCAGCTCTTAAAAATTACGTCAAGAGTACTCTTCCAGTTATATGGAAGGCTAATCCTAAGGCATGCGTTACATCAATACTTTTCGAAGAATGGTTTACTAAGCATTTTATACTTGAAGTGAAACAGTACTGTTTAAACAGTAATTTGGCTTATAAAGCTTTACTTATTTTGGACAATGCTCCCGGCCATCCTGTGCGTATTGCCGATATCGATCCTCAAATCAAAGTTTTTTTCCTGCCTCCAAACACCACTTCGTTGTTACAGCCGATGGTTCAAGGAGTTATAGCGTTTTTTAAGGTCTATTATCTCAGGAGAACTTTTTCACAGGCTGTAAAGGCTAATGAAAAAGATGGCATGGAGCTAAGAGATTTTTGGAAAAGTTATACTATCTTGCAATGCGTAAAAAATATTGCTGCTTCATGGGATGAGGTGACAACCATCAATTTAAAAGGAGTTTGGATAAAGTTATGCCCACGTTTTTTTTAAGCCATCTGAAAGTTCTTCATCTACAGGTCAACCAAATATCGATGAGATTACAACTGACATTGTTCATTTGGCTAACCGTTTGCCTGACATTGCAGTTATTGCTGATGATTGATGATTTGTTATGCTCACATTCGCAAGAACTGACTGATGAAGATGTTATTGAATTAGAGACTCAAGTACAAGAGGAAACAATCGACACACAAGAAATAGCTTCTTCTATTAGTAACTCTAAAAAAGAACTTACACTAAAAAAACTTTCCGCAGCCTTTGCAAATTTGGAGAATGCCATGAAAATTTTTGAAGAAAATGATCCAAATTTTGAGAGAAGTTTTAATGTTAATAACAAAATTTGTGCAGCCTATCAGTGTTACCAAGATCTGTATAATAGCAGGAAGAAAGAAGCGAAGCAATCTAGAATTGATATTTTTCTTTAATTTTTTTTAATTAATTAATTCTTTAATTAAATAAATAAATTAACTAATTAATTTTTTTAGTTTTCTTTCTTATTTCTTTAAGCCAAAAGTTTCATTTATTATTTCTTATTACATATTTTGATTATTAAAGCTTTATCATTATTATTAAAACACACAAATACCAAAAATAACTAGCAATTTCATAAGTAGGTACATACAATATAATTATTTTAAGAACATACTTTTGATAATAATCTATGTATGTATATCCTTTGTTATAAATGCAGTTGTTTTTTTTTTTGTGTCCGTGTGGAACCTAACCCGTGAGTTTTACATGATGAAAATATATTGGTCTAAGAGACGTGGAAGAGCGACCTTCACCGATCTGATAACTCGATGAGACATATTTTTTATCAAATATAATTTATGAACAAATATGCCTATGATAACTTGCCTATCGAAAAGTGGTCATAGCTACTTTTAATTTAATTAATTTTTTTCATCACCTTCACTCATATGATAACCGAATGAGTTTTATCTCAATTGATAGTTTTTAACACACGGAATATGCCTAGGTAGGCTTCACGATTCAGCCTGTAATATCCCACTGTTGGGCATAGGCCTCTTCCCCATGTAGGAGAAGGATCGGAGCTTAATCCACCACGCTGCTCCAATGCGGTTTGGCGGATATATTCCCTACTATGAGTAACGATCGCTATCAGGTGTACATGATAACAACCGGGACCGACGGCTTAATGTGCTCTCCGAGGCACGGTGGGAAGACCCACAAGGACTGCACATACACCCAGACCACGGCAAACATCTGTATGGCCAATACAAATGTTGTCGTGTGCGGGAATCGAACCCGCAACCGCCCGCGCAACAGCCAAGTGCTGTGACCGCTGCGCCAACGCGGCGTCAGGTAGGCTTGCCTACTTATTTTTGGTCATGGCTACCTGGCAAGTAGATGTGAACAGGTAGGTTAATATATACCTATATTCGATACTACATCGATCTGTTCGAATCGAAATTGATATCATAGGTAAGATATTGTAATTACAAAACCAATCATATAGGCTTCCCTGCAAAAACAAAAAAAGAAAAAAAAATAGCCTTGACCACTTTTCGATAGGCAAGTTATCATAGGCATATTTCTTTATAAATTATATTTGACTAGCGACCCGGCCCGGCTTCGCACGGTTGCAATGCTGAAACTAAAAACTGTCTACAATAAAAGATACGTTAGAAACCTCTAAAATTACCAGTGTTCCTCTACTATAATATGTATTATACATAAAAACCTTCCTCTTGAATCACTCTATCTAGTAAAGAAAACCGCATAAAAATCTATTGCATAGTTTTAAAAGTTTAGGCATACATATAGACAGACAGCGGGAAGCGACTTTGTTTTATAATATGTAGTAATAAAAAATATGTCTCATCGAGTTATCAGATCGGTGAAGGTCGATGTTCCACGTCTCCTCTACTATATGACAAAATATGTCACGACTTACGTCGTTTCGATTTACGTCGCGTATTTCGAGAACCTAACATGCCGTAGTACGAGGACTGCCTGTATAATATGTTCACAGCCCACCTTTATAGTTTTGTTTTTAGTTATTAGTCGCGCTGGCGTCTGAAAGTAAAATTTGTAAAGCTGTACTTATTATTATAAATAAATAGGACGTACAGTTAACTTGGTAAGCATTTAGACTAAGAACGGTCGTTCTACGGGGATCTGGGGGGAGAGGGGGGTGGGGGTGGGGGGGACTACCCCCAGTACCACTGCCACACTTTGAAAATCCATGGTTATGGAAATATCTATGATTAAAATTTTGAGATAAGAAGAAGAATTTCGCAGCTTACACACTTTAAAATTTTCACATTTCACACGTAATTTTCACATTTTCCTCGTTATTTTCACATTTCCCGCGTTATTTTAACGTTTTCACAAGTTATTTTCACATTTCACACGTTATTTTTACACGATATTTTCGAATAGAAATACGTAAAAACGATTTCAACTGCATACAACTTACGTTAGGTACTCATGTTCCGTTCCGCAGATTTTGCATGTAATTTTCATATTTAACATTTTTACACTTCACTTAACTTCATTTTAGGAGTTTTACATATTATTGTGATGTTTTTACAAGGTATTTTATCAATCGATATAACTGATGTTTATTGACTGAGAGATACATGCTTTGATACAAAAATTACAAAATGGCGCGAACTTATTGTTTCGTTCAAAAGCAATGTAAGCACAAATGCAAAATGTCTAACGCCATACAGCCTTATTTCATTTAAAACAAATATAACAAAATTTTCAAAAATTAAAATATAATTATTTGAGATTTTCAGTTGTACCAATATAAACTGATGAATAAATTTTTATTTAATAAGTATTTTAATTCATTAATTATAGTACCTATATACTTCCAGTTTATTTCCGTTGGTGATTTGATTACGCTTCATTGCCAGTCTTAAAAATATAATACTTATCAACAAACAATCGAGTTTAAAATATTTTTAATCGATTTTTTTTAATATCGATTAAAAATATTGTTAAATCAAATTAATAAGAAAAAGTTATCTACAAAAGTGCAATTAGTAATAATAAAAAAAAACATTTAACTTTGACGAGTAATAAACTATTTTAAATACATTGTTATTGAATAAATAAAAAGCAAGGACTTAATTTATTATATTAACTTCGATTATCAATTTAATCGATTATCGATTATCTATTTATTTAAATTAAAAAAAAATAACCCTAACCTACCTTACTTCAAAACTAGACCATTTATTAGAAAAATTTCGTAACAAAAAAAAAATAACCCTAACCTATCTAACTTTAAAATAAAACCATTTATCGGCATAGTTATCAATTAAATTTAAAAAAGGCAAGTCTTTAGATTAAGACCCGTAGAGTGTTTAATGATCGATAAACGTATCGGCATAGTTTTTGTGACAGAAACAAAAAAAAAATAACCCTAACCTATCTAATTTCAATATTAGACCGTTTATCGGCCTAGTTTTTGTGACAGAAACAAAAAAAAAATAACCCTAACCTATCTAATTTCAATATAAGACCGTTTATCGGCATAGTTTTTGTGACAGAAACAAAAAAAATAACCCTAACCTATCTAATTTCAATATTAGACCGTTTATCGGCATAGTTTTTGGGGTTGGATTTAGAATCGTTTGGCACGAATTTAAGGGGGTGACGGGGTGGAGGGGGGAACGGAGGTCCCCCCCAATCCCCCCGTACCACTCGCGATACAAGGTAATGCGCCGTTATTGAAAAAAAAAAAAAAGAAATCTTACATACCTAACTTCCAAATTCGACAGTTTATCGTCATAATTTCTATCTGTGATATCTCCAGCAGTGTGGAAGCCTTTTGCTGATGCGTTTAAACACTGGTTCAATAATTGTAGAGAGGCTGTGGTAATTTACCTAATAGATAAACAAATATACGATGGAAAGTCCGGGGAAGACGGTCCAAATAGATGAAAGCAAATTCGGGTATCGAAAATATAACAAAGGTATAATCTAATTATAACTACTCTTTAGATTAAGACCCGCGTCGGTCTAATTTTGAATTTAGATAGGTTAGGGTTTTTTTTTTGTTTCTGTGACAAAAATATGGCGGTAAACAGTCTAATATTGAAATTAGATAGGTTAGGGTTATTTTTTTTTGTTTCTGTGACAAAAATATGCCAGTAAACAGTCTAATATTGAAATTAGATAGGTTAGGGTTATTTTTTTTTGTTTCTGTGACAAAAATATGCCAGTAAACAGTCTACGGGTCTTAATCTAAGACTTAACATAATTGTTATTGACAAAACAATCAAAACATGATGTCTCCAATAAAAAATTTCATTATATTTAATTCCGTTTCAGGTCGGCAGGTAAGATTTCTTTTTTCTATTTTTTCAAGAACGGCGCATTACCTTGTATCGCGAGTGGTACGGGGGAGTTGGGGGGGACCCCCCTCCCCTCTCCACCCCTCCCCCCCTTAAATTCGTGCCAAACGATTCTAAATTTCAACCAGTTTTTGTGACAGAAACAAAAAAAATAACCCTAACCTATCTAATTTCAATATTAGACCGTTTATCGGCATAGTTTTTGGGGTTGGATTTAGAATCGTTTGGCACGAATTTAAGGGGGTGACGGGGTGGAGGGGGGAACGGAGGTCCCCCCCAATCCCCCCGTACCACTCGCGATACAAGGTAATGCGCCGTTATTGAAAAAAAAAAAAAGAAATCTTACATACCTAACTTCCAAATTCGACAGTTTATCGTCATAATTTCTATCTGTGATATCTCCAGCAGTGTGGAAGCCTTTTGCTGATGCGTTTAAACACTGGTTCAATAATTGTAGAGAGGCTGTGGTAATTTACCTAATAGATAAACAAATATACGATGGAAAGTCCGGGGAAGACGGTCCAAATAGATGAAAGCAAATTCGGGTATCGAAAATATAACAAAGGTATAATCTAATTATAACTACTCTTTAGATTAAGACCCGCGTCGGTCTAATTTTGAATTTAGATAGGTTAGGGTTTTTTTTTTGTTTCTGTGACAAAAATATGGCGGTAAACAGTCTAATATTGAAATTAGATAGGTTAGGGTTATTTTTTTTTGTTTCTGTGACAAAAATATGCCAGTAAACAGTCTAATATTGAAATTAGATAGGTTAGGGTTATTTTTTTTTGTTTCTGTGACAAAAATATGCCAGTAAACAGTCTACGGGTCTTAATCTAAGACTTAACATAATTGTTATTGACAAAACAATCAAAACATGATGTCTCCAATAAAAAATTTCATTATATTTAATTCCGTTTCAGGTCGGCAGGTAAGATTTCTTTTTTCTATTTTTTCAAGAACGGCGCATTACCTTGTATCGCGAGTGGTACGGGGGAGTTGGGGGGGACCCCCCTCCCCTCTCCACCCCTCCCCCCCTTAAATTCGTGCCAAACGATTCTAAATTTCAACCAGTTTTTGTGACAGAAACAAAAAAAATAACCCTAACCTATCTAATTTCGATATTAGACCGTTTATTGGCATAGTTTTTGTGACAGAAACAAAAAAAAAATAACCCTAACCTATCTAATTTCAATATTACACCGTTTATCGGCCTAGTTTTTGTGACAGAAACAAAAAAAAAAATAACCCTAACCTATCTAATTTCAATATTACACCGTTTATCAGCCTAGTTTTTGTGACAGAAACAAAAAAAAATAACCCTAACCTATCTAATTTCAATATAAGACCGTTTATCGGCATAGTTTTTGTGACAGAAACAAAAAAAAATAACCCTAACCTATCTAATTTCAATATTAGACCGTTTATCGGCATAGTTTTTGTGACAGACACAAAAAAAAAATAACCCTAACCTATCTAATTTCAATATTAGACCGTTTATTGGCATAGTTTTTGTGACAGAAACAAAAAAAAAACCCTAACCTATCTAATTTCAATATTAGACCGTTTATCGGCATAGTTTTTGTGACAGAAACAAAAAAAAATAACCCTAACCTATCTAATTTCAATATTAGACCGTTTATCGGCATAGGTTTTGTGACAGAAACAAAAAAATAACCCTAACCTATCTAATTTCAATATAAGACCGTTTATCGGCATAGTTTTTGTGACAGAAACAAAAAATAAATAACCCTCTCTCTAACTCATTTCATAACTCATTTAATAGTATAAGATTACTTATATAATGGATAATCGATTATTAATGTAATCGATTATCGAATATCGATAATGGATTATTAATGTAATCGATTATCGATTATCCATTTATTTGTTTATTAAAAATGATTTTAATGGCAACCCTAAACTACAGACTTCAGACTTATTATTAATGCGAATGAAATTTGAGCGAACGCTAAATTACGCGCCATTTTATTTAAAAGCATCTATCTCTCAGTCGTTATTATTAAACATAATTACATAAGTTGTATCGTTTGTTAAAATAACATGTAAAAACATTAAAATAGTGTTTACTCTTTTAAAGTGAAGTTAAGTGAAATTTTATATGCTAAAAATTACATTTTAATAGCTACGGAACGGAGCATGAGTAACCATGCGTTATCATTAAATATAATTCCATAAGTTGTATCGTTTGTTAAAATAACTTGTAAATACATTAAAATAGTGTTTAAACTCTTTTAAAGTGAAGTTAAGTGAAATTTTATATGTCAAAAATTACATTTTAATAGCTACGGAACAGAGCATGAGTAACCATGAGAGAGAAAAGTGAGTAAAATTCTAACCATAGTTATCTCCATAACCATGGATTTTCAAAGTGTGGCAGTGGTACTGGGGGTAGTCTCCCCCACCCCCTCCCCCCCCACCCCCCAAATCCCTGTAAATCCACCGTTCCTAATCTAAATTTTAGCCGTTAACTTATTATATAATTAAGGTTTTGATGAAAAGCTAGCCATAAGTAATTATAGTTATTGTTATTAATTGAAGATGCTAGTAAATCATTTTATATCATAGCTTTATAACGACACTAGTTTCCGACAAAATAATGTAACTCACTTATCAAAATTGCATTATTCATAACTTGTAACCACTTATCATTTATGACAGACTTTCTAGGAACTGGATATTATTTCTGTCTCGTCTTGTTTTATCGGTAATCACTACTCTGCGTGTGTTTTCATTTCACTGTTCTTTTTACGTACGATGGTAGTACCATAGACGTCATACCGTTAATAGTACCTACTATACGTCTATGGATACTGGGTAGTACAGACTGCACTTTTTTCAACACTATCAACTGACAACTGTCAAATTCGTTTGCCATCTGTTTATATTTTAAATTTTGTATTTGAATTTGAAATTTTGAATTCAGAATAAAAACATGTGAATGTGACAATGAAAATGTTTTTTCTTTAATAGTGTATATGTAAAAAAATGAAACAAAATAATCAATATCCGTACAAATACTCGCCACTCGCCTTTGAAAATGGGTAAGTTGTTTTGTTTATCTACACCTTTAAACTTTAATTATTTATTTCCATATAATAAATAATATATCTCTTCATTATTGATACAACTTTTCTCAATTCAACTTTTTCTGTTATTGAAATAGAGACGCAATAAAACAAAAAACTATTTAGGTTCTCTAACCATGAAAAAAAATCTTTATTCAGACATTTTAATACTATTACTAAAATGTTTAAGAAATATTAACATTAGAAATTATTCCATCAAAATATGATTTTATGCTATTAAGCTTACAATATTTCAGTAATCTATAAAAATATTAAACAAATGTACAACACATTAGAAACAAATAAATCTTTATTCAGACATTTTAATACTATTACTAAAATGTTTGAGAAATATTAACATTAGAAATTATTCCATCAAAATATGATTTTATGCTATTAAGCTTACAATATTTCAGTAATCTATAAAAATATTAAACAAATGTACAACACATTAGAAACAAATAAATCTTTATTCAGACATTTTAATACTATTACTAAAATGTTTGAGAAATATTAACATTAGAAATTATTCCATCAAAATATGATTTTATGCTATTAAGCTTACAATATTTCAGTAATCTATAAAAATATTAAACAAATGTACAACACATTAGAAACAAATAAATCTTTATTCAGACATTTTAATACTATTACTAAAATGTTTAAGAAATATTAACATTAGAAATTATTCCATCAAAATATGACTTTATGCTATTAAGCTTACAATATTTCAGTAATCTATAAAAATATTAAACAAATGTACAACACATTAGAAACAAATAAATCTTTATACAGACATTTTAATAATATTACTAAAATGTTTAAGAAATATTAACATTAGAAATTATTCCATCAAAATATGATTTTATGCTATTAAGCTTACAATATTTCAGTAATCTATAAAAATATTAAACAAATGTACAACACATTAGAAACAAATAAATCTTTATTCAGACATTTTAATACTATTACTAAAATGTTTGAGAAATATTAACATTAGAAATTATTCCATCAAAATATGATTTTATGCTATTAAGCTTACAATATTTCAGTAATCTATAAAAATATTAAACAAATGTACAACACATTAGAAACAAATAAATCTTTATTCAGACATTTTAATACTATTACTAAAATGTTTAAGAAATATTAACATTAGAAATTATTCCATCAAAATATGATTTTATGCTATTAAGCTTACAATATTTCAGTAATCTATAAAAATATTAAACAAATGTACAACACATTAGAAACAAATAAATCTTTATTCAGACATTTTAATACTATTACTAAAATGTTTAAGAAATATTAACATTAGAAATTATTCCATCAAAATATGATTTTATGCTATTAAGCTTACAATATTTCAGTAATCTATAAAAATATTAAACAAATGTACAACACATTAGAAACAAATAAATCTTTATACAGACATTTTAATACTATTACTAAAATGTTTAAGAAATATTAACATTAGAAATTATTCCATCAAAATATGATTTTATGCTATTAAGCTTACAATATTTCAGTAATCTATAAAAATATTAAACAAATGTACAACACATTAGAAATAAATAAATAATAAAACAAAAATATATCTTATATGATATTTATTTATATTTATATATTCTTTGATAAATTAATCTAGGTAGGTATATCTATAAAAATTACAAAAATTATATGGACCAAAATGACACAATCACTTTAATAAACAAAATGTTTTGATTATAATAACTATGTGTAATAATCTTTTTATGGTTTTAAAATATATGAATGTCCCAAAAATATCAAAAACTGTATTCTTGGATTAGGAATCACAAAATACATACATACATAAGTAATTATAATCACACCTCTTTCCCGTAGGCGTAGGCAGAGACCATATCTTTCCATTTGCTACGATCCTTACTCGTTTCACTTCGCCCACTTTCATTATTCCTTTCATACATGCTCTTCGGTTTAGGGTACTCTTGACCTAGCCTTTTTTCAAGACGTCTCTGATCTGGTCTTGAAATGTCCGCCTAGATCTACTCCTTTCAACACTTCCATTCACACTCGCCTTAAACACTTTTAAACAATATATATTTATAAATACATATTTTTACAAAATACATTTTATTTATTAAAAGACAAATTAATGATAATAATCTATATATATATATATATATATATATGTATAAAGGAAAGTCGTGTAATCGTGTTAGTTACACTATTTATAACTCAAGAACGGCTGAACCGATTTGGCTGAAAATTGGTAGGGATACCTCCCTACACCACACACATGCTTACAACCAGGAAACGGACATAGGATACTTTTTATCTCAATTGGACCCGGTAGGTGGCGCTGCTATAGGTATGTAATTCTAAACTACTGAACCAATTTGTATCAAATTTTGTAAGCATCTGTAATTTAGTCCAACTTGGGAGATAGGGTAGTTTTATCTCAATTTGACCCAGTAGGTGGCGTTGCTATCAGTATGTAAGCAATCAAATTTGGTATCTGTTTTCCGGGCAGGACAACGTCTGGTGGGTCTCGTCTATTCCTAAGCTAAGTAACTTGAGTTTTTTTTTATTTATGATTTTTTTTTCTTATATACATACATAGAAATAATACATTTATAAATAAATATAAATAAAACATCCACTAAAAACTGCATCAACAGGCTAGTCAACGGGATAAAGATGTGTGGGTTTGTTAGCTGTGTTTCATGCAAGACAAGAATTAATTATTGAATGGTTCTTAAAACTGTAACTGTTGAGTTTACCTCTCAGTAGAATCGTTTTCCCCGATTGGTGGAAGCTTGATATTTACTGTAATATAATATATTAAGGACTAATATAATAGTACTTTATAAAATAATAAAAAATAAAATAAACGCTTTACACTCAATGGCCCCCAGTAGGAAATTCTCCTATATCGAGGGTCTGGAAATAGACACAATACACAAGCACAAACACCTAGACCACAACAAACACTTATATGGAAAATACAAATGTCTGTCATGAGCGGGATTCGAACCTGCAATCGCCAGCGCATCAGCCAATGCTGTGACCGCTGCGCCAAGGGGCCATCCATAATTTACGTCACACGTAAAGAGAGGGGTAGGAGGTCGACGAAGTGTGACAATGTGTGACAAGAGGGAGGGAGGGGTCAAAATTTTGTGATGTCACATTTCCGAATATAATAATATCAAAGCGTAAGTACAAAAACATGATATTTCAACTACCTACCTATCAATAACTAACTAAAAAAATTAAAGTTTTATTTGTTTTATAGGCGAATTGACTTTTATTAAAATGAAAATAAAAATAACGTCGAAACTGGCATCAGTTTGCTCACGCAAAATTGCAAAATATGTGACTAGGTAGGGGGGAGGGGTCTCATAAATGTGACCATCTGTGACAAGGACGGGGTAGGGGTCGAAAATTCGAGAATAGAATGATGATTCAAAACTACTTTTAAGAAAATATAATATGATATTTGATACATAAATATCTAGAATCTACATCACTATACATATTTCTATATAACATGGGCTATCAATATTTACTCTAAACATCCTGCTCAAAATCTGAGCAGCCTATCCGGGGAAGTGCCGAAGTGCGGGGAAGTTACAATAGACCACTGCTAAATTATACTGCTTTCCAGTAGTGTTGTGTTTCCGTGATGAGTAAGGTGGCCAGAGGTGTTAGGGAGAGTGAGGGGTAGGGTCGGCAACGCACTTTCGATGCTTTTGGTGTTTCAAACGTTTGGTCACCGGTTACCAGCAGGTGGGTTGTATGCTTGTTTGCGCCCGTTTTCTTATGAAAAAAAAACACTATCACTCACAAGAATGTATACAAATACATATACAGTCTATGTATAAAGTACTATAACTTAAATGGGAATATTATATACAAAATTTTCGCGAAATACGCGATTTTCTTGCCCTTTTTTGCTCGATATCAATAATGGCAACAGGTAGGCACTTGATTGAAATATTCACAAAATACTCAGTTGTAATTTAATTTTAATAATAAATAATAAAATTAAAATAAAATAATTATTTAAGGGGGGGTCCCATACAAAAAAAAACGTCATTTTTGCCTATTTTTGCTCTCAAACAACAAAAGTGATTTTTAGCCACTTTTTTTGCCCGATATTAAAATCAATTTACCTACCGTTGTTTACCTCGTCAATGGTACGGAACCCTTCGTGCGCGAGTCCGACTCGCACTTGACCGATTTATAAAGAATTGCACGTGTTTCAATTTTTTATTATTATTTTCTCTGATTCTTCTCTGCAAAATAGAGATAAATACTTAGTAAAAAAACGTATCTTCACATTAACCCTACTACGTTTTTAAAGATTAATATGATTACGAGTAGGTATAATTCTAAAATCGTCTCAAAAGTGCTTAGGTCTCCTTGAATAAAGAAATGTTTGATTTTTAGCTAATTCAACGACATTTCAATTATACATCTTTAATGTGTTTTTTATCTAGGTATCATATGCGGTTTCGTCTGCGCTTAGTTAATGTAGTTAATGAACAAAGTTGCAAGTACATATACCTATTACCTACCTAGTAGATACGTGGTTCTTTTGTATCGTGTATCCTAGTTAGGGATTGCAATACCGGGATCCCGCACTATTTTTGCGGGACCAGTCCCGCACATAAATCGAGCGGGATCCCGCGGGATTAGCGGGACTGCGCAACGGTAAACGCCTTGTGTTGTTCGGACTTCGGCACGCGAAAGCGCGCGAACTGATTCGGCTCATGACGAAGATCATGATGATTTACCTCTTGCTACAGTGGCCGCAATGATCCAAGCTAAAACTGTGGAGCCTGAACCGATATCTCTTCGAGATGAACTTAAACAAACTCTATCGATTCGTATTATTTTTATTTTTGTGTTTCCCACTCATGAGGAAATTATCAAAAATTGTATTTATTATCATATCAAAATTTCGATCCCGCGGGATTCGTATCCGGTTTTTTCACCACTTCCATCCACGGTTGCTTAAAACCGAATAAAATCATATCAAAAATTTTGGTTCGGCTGGACATCGTTCCATAGCATAATTGGCTAGAGCACCGACATGGTATGTCGGGGGTGCGGGTTTGAATCCCGCTGGATCGAAATTTCGATATGATAATAAATAACATTTTAAACTCTATCGAGTTTTAAAACTGCTTGTCGCACTCATTCCGGAGTTCATTCTCTCGAAAAAGAAATGAATTTGTTCGAGTCTAGTGGATTAAAAGGCGAATATATTCAAATCATCTACAACGCGTTATCAACAGTTATACCCACAAGCGTTGAAAAAGAACGAGCGGTTCTCTGCTGCTGGCTATCTGGCATATAAAGTTAGGAGTCGTTTGAATTGGCAGACAAGATATTAATCATGCTATGTTTTATGCCCAGTTACTTTCAAAATAATGCCTAAACTACCTAATGTCTCTTTGTAACAATTTTTATTCTTTTATTACATATTTTTATTAATCTCTCAATACGTAATTTTAAATAATATATTTTTGTTTCTTTTTTTTGGTTCTAGATGCATTTATGATACAGGATTTCGCCTTTTTCTCAATGACTTTCAGAAACATGCGGGATCCCGTAAATACCAGGATCCCGCGGGACTTAGACCTCTCAGTCCCGCAAATACCGGGATTGAAATTTTGTTGCGGCATTGCATTCCCTAATCCTAGTGTATGTTTACGTTCTATAATGCCTCGCATGATACGAATACTTTAGCTACTTCGAAAAACATATTGTTTTCAAAATAGTCTCTCCAATGGATCTCTTAATTCTCAAGATCACCTTGTTTGAACAATTATACATTTTGCTTTTTTGTATTGTATCAATATATTGGCTATCTGTAAACGCTGTGAAATGAGCTAATTAGCGATTAAATAAGGGGATTGGAGTTGAGACTGCCACGTTACTCCATTGCGAAATAAGTGATAAAAGATGATTTAGAGTTCGTCCTAACCAACGATTTAAATCTTTGGTCCTAACAAGTGACAAGTAGGTATGAGTTGGATTTTTAATCTACAGAAAATGAAATATTTAATCTACAAAGCTCTCCTAGTTATTCACAATTATTTTAGTGTATATAGTGTATAATATACGTTATATAAATATTACACAGGTATAATTGTCATACATTCTTATAAATAAGATAGTAACAATACAAGATCAATTCTGTAAATTGAAGATTGAGAAAATTTTGAGAATATTCTATAATAATAATCGGTATAAAATCCAGAATTGTATTTTTAATTTTTTTTTTTTTGTCTGTTGACACTGTTGAATAGATTGAAATGAAGTCGAAGAAGAACACTACATATTTTAACTTAAAATCATTACGGGATAAAGTCAAAATGTGTGTGTAATGCTCGCTTACCTTAGGGTTGCCAACCGTCGGGGGTGCATGTCGGTCACCTCCTCGTGGTGCACCCTGGGCAACGGGACGGGCAGCAGTATTGCAGTCGCGGTACTGCTGCTCGTCGCGGCTAACGACTGACTCGCGGGGTGCGCTCCGGGTACTGCTCGACCCGTGAGTGCACTGGAGGGACGGGGTGGGTGGGTTCGCTTGCCCGCCCTGTAGCGCGAAAGCGCGGTTTGCCGGCCGGGTTGTGCTGGCTCCCTGGAGCTTTAAGCTCGATTGTTGGTGCAGTCCGGCGGACCCGTGGGGTGGTTGCCGGGTCGTGCTGGGCTCCCTGGAGTTTTGCTCGGTTGCTCGGTGCGATCTGGCTATGGAGGTCGGGCGGGCCTGACCCCCAACGCCGTGATGCCGGGTGTTGGAGGTCGGGCCTGCTTGACTTGGAGGGGGGGATGCTCCTGAACATGTGTCCCCATTCTGCAGACGGTAGACTGGTCCGGTTGAGCGGCCCCTAAGTGGGGTGGCCGGCTGGGGGTTGGGGAATCCTCGGCTGGCTTGAGATCCCACGTCGTCGGGAGGGGTGGTCTTGTGGGTGCCGCCCCTCTGGGTGCCGGGGCCCGGATGTTTACATTCGGGCCAACCGCCGGGGCGGGGTGGAGACTGTTAACGCGACCCCATCTCGCCCCACTCAGGCGGATGTCTGCTCACACGTGGATGGTTTTTGGTCAGTAGGAGTCTGACATAACCCACGCCGTAGGGTATCCATGATGGATTTTCCCCACGTAAAAAAAAAGGGTTGCCAACCGTCCTGTTTTAACAGGACATGTCCTAGTTTTTGTAGTGTCCTGGGACGTCCTGAATAGTTTTTAAGCAGCGTCCTGGGTTTTTAAATTTTAAAATTCGCGCGCCTCTTCTCAAATTTTTACGCTACAAGCAGCCTCACGGCTTGCAAGTAAATGCGTTGCTGCGCTGCCGTGCTGTTTCAAAACAAAGGCAAACAAACAATACTGAAGGAAATTAATGGGATTGAAAAATATGGTAAAAATTAACAAGTTTATAATATTACAATGATACTATAACTAACCTAAGTTTGTTACAAACTAAAGTGTTTGTTTTATATTTTAATAACTAGTTTTCAACTCGTGTTTCATTCAAATACCTACTTTTATTAAAAAATGTGATTATTTTAATTAAATGCGTCCTGTTTTTTAACTTAATTGTCCTGGTTTTTCCAACTTCAAATTCTGGTTTTTTATATTTGAGGTTGGCAACCCTAGCTTACCTATAGGTATGCTTACTTTGTTCGATACTGTCGAACATAAAAACCCAATGATATTAATGTTTATTTTCTCATAAAGTAAAGGTCAGACGAGAGAAAATTAAGATCACTCTATGTATTTTATCGCTAGGGAATTTTTATATTGTACGAAACGATATCGCAGCCGGTTTCGACATCAATTTCTTTCGATTTACCAATATTTCAATAGAATGAAATGATTTTTTTATACCACTAGGGTAGGAAAATCGCGTACGGTTTGGTAAGGTTGCGGTAGTTTCCCAGTTGGACTGCTCCAGACTTTGATTAGAATATTTCTTGCAGTGCCGACCTCAATAAAGAGAACTATTTAGAATATATTTAATTAATAATAAACTTTATTTATTTATTTTTTGCTTATTTCAGGAAACTTATTGTACAAAATCTAAATATAAAAACAAAACGTGTAGAAAAATAAAATGATTACGTTGTGCATAGTGTTTCCGCTTCCTTCACGGTCCTTTTGCGATAACAAGTGCTATTGTTTATTTGAGTTCTGCAGGCTACTTGATAAATGAATGAATCTTTTAAAAATATTTGTATTTTTAATAACAATTTTCAATACTGTCCAATAAACAAGTTGTTTTCTTATGATGAATTATTATTGTAGTATATTCATTAGTCGGTTTTTTTTTACTTTCATGTCATGGCTGAGCCAAGGCCTGTTCCTCAGGAGAAAGGTTGATGCTTAATCTGTCTTGCCGAACAACTTCATTATGTGTTTATATTAGATATTTTCAGAGTAATGATCCAAGGTTTTATTGAGATACGGCACAGCAGAAAATATCTTGCTCAAAATTACAAGCACTCCAACTTAGAAGGTACTTCAAACCCAGGACCTCGAAGAGACGGGGCAGGACCTCTCAGATGCGCAATTCGGGTTCAGGGTAGGCCGTTCCACTCTGGACGCCCTGAACGCTCTGAGGTATCTCTGCGGAGGCCGTGGACAGTGGAGATGTACTCCTGGCTGTCTCTCTGGACGTGGTGAACGCTTTCAACAGCAGTCCTGTTTAGACGATTGTGGAGGCACTGAAGCTACATGAAGTGCCCCATTACCTCCAGAGGCTGTTGGAGGCGCACCCCCGCGAAAGAGAGGTCCTCTGGGAGGGAGCGAAGGTCGACTGTATCAGCATCGCGTTTGCTGCGGAGTTTCACAGGGCTCCATCTTGGGACCGACCCTGTGGAACGTTGACTTCGATTAGTTGCGGGCACCCTTACCGCCCGGGTTGAGAGTCATTTGCTACGCCGATGACACTTTACTAATAGCCCAAGTGAGAAAATTCGAAGATGCAGCCGGCCTAGCAGAGGCAGGCGCCTCGTTAACAGTCGACCGCATTGCGATGCTGGGCTTGAGGGTCTCTGGATCCTCCTTTTTCACGGCCCACGTAGGGGCCCTCCTCGTGGTGCGCCGATCGTCGTTCAGGGACTGGAGGTGTTGGTTCAGACCTAGATGAAATATCTGGGGCTAACCCTAGACGGACGATGGAACTTTGGTCCGCACTTGATAGAGCTCTTTCCGAAGCCCGAGTGTGCCGCCGCTGTGTTAGCACGACTCTTGCCCAATGTAAGAGGGCCGGGTTCGGCGTGCAAGCGTCTCTATGCTGGTATCGTGCAAAGTATGGCACTGTACGGTGCCTGGGTGCCCCCATCTTCGCAGACGCTCTCACCACCCAGAATAGAATTCTCTTGAGGATATCGCATAGGGTCTCGCTCGAGGATAAATTCCGAGTGCGGACCAGATACGCAGGATCAGTGCTCAGGTTCAGAGAGCCCTGCTCGATTGGTGGATAGAGGATCTGGGGTCTCCTGTGGCGGGCTTAGCGCTATACGTCCTCACAAACGTCGCTGGGTCAAAAGACGCCACGGGGTATACTTTAGACTGACGCAGGTACTTACCAGGCATGGATGCTTCGGTAAGTACCTGCATCAGATTGTGAGTAGGGAAGCCACCCCTGCCTGTCACACATGTGGCGAGCCGAGTGATACGGCGTGTCACACTCGTGGATTGTGTTGCTTGGGGCGCCCCTGCGCCGCTGTACCAGAACGCTCTTTAAAGGCCGATTTACACAAATACACATATCAGTGAAGCCACAGTTCCGTTAATGTGTCTTTTCAGTATCGGTTACACCGTTACAGTGTCACGTCAGTGATTCAATTAACACATGTCAGTACTCAGTTCACATAACTTCAGTTTATGTTCATTTATTTATATATTTAGCCAGCAGCCCAGCGTTATTAAATGAGAATCATGAAATGGTCAGTCTATAGATCCGACATCGTATCGAAGTATTTAAAAACACCACATATTAGAAAGCCGTAGTAAATAATTCGCGTATCAACAATGCTTCATATACAAGTGGGGGTAAAACGCATGAGTGGTGATTCTAGTTAGTTTAGTGAGAGGCGCGAGCGTCGAGCGGCTTGCAGTCTCCGAACATATTAACACAACAAAAAACTGTTAGTAAACTCGGAAAACTGTGAACATTATATGCTCTGATTTATCGATATAGTGACTGTGTTCAGTGTAACAATGAATGAAGAGAATTCTGTAAGCGATGATTTAAAACGACAGGCGGCTACGTTTTATAATTCAACGGAAAGGTTCGTTCACTTTAATATTATTAGGTAGAAGTTAGAACGGATATCACGGTTTGTATATCATTCGTTATTCACAGAAAATTTCTGCTCTCTTTAACTCGTAATTTAATGTTGAAATTATTGTAGTTGTTTTAACACTGGTCTTTGTTAAACACGTTTTTTAAAGTTCTTTAACATATTTTATAGATCTTTTAATCGCTTGTGAAGTTATTCTTTTACTTCTTTTATACAAAAATTGTTTATGTTTTTTTTTTTATCCAATCAATAAGCATTTATATACATTTATATTTTAATAAATAAATATCAGTATTTTTCAATTACGGATCATTTTAGGAGTTTATTGTAAACATATTTTGATCCTAGTACCAAATGCAGATAAAATTTTTATTTTTATTTCTTCAGAAATAACAGGTAACTAAATGAATGTGACCGACCTTTGCAGTTCAATAAAAAATACATAAATTAAAACAGATTGTACAAAATTGTTTGCCATCTTATATTACTAATAATTTTCCTATATTATTTATACTATAGGTAATTAGGTATCCTAAGACTTAACTATAAAATAGGAAAATTATAGTAATTTTAACTGAAGTAGGGACAGCAGGAAATTTCCTGCTTAACATTTTGTGCAGCCCGACTGGGGTTGTGCCTCGACCTTACAGTAGATCACAGCTAAATAATACTGTTTTCAAGCAGTGTTGTGGTCCTGTTGGTGAGTAAGGTGAACTCCTGAGGGGAATTGGGAGTAGGATCGGCAAAGCGCTTGCAATGCTTCTGGTGGTGCAGATGTCTATCAGCTACCGTAATCGCTTACCTGCTTACCATCAAGTGAGCCGTACGCTTGTTTGCCGACCTAGTTGCATAAAAAAACGAGCTTTTATTCTTAATGCACTACAAAAAATAAAATAAACTTTTTTTAAACCTTTTTTACTATCGACACAACGTTATCACACAATTTAAATGATGTAAATTGTAAAAGCTTGTCGCGAGATTCAAGTATAATAATATAGTAATAGGTACTCGTATTTACTTAGTTTAAAAATTATAAATATTAAAATATATTATCTGCGTATGTACATTAGGCGATGATCCTGCCCCAGGCTACAAGGCCTACAAGCAAGCTCCATATTAAATTACACCACAATCACTCAGCAGTTAAGCCATGAAAGTGTAATAAACAGACATTGACATAATTACTTTTGTTCTTGTAACATGTATAAGATTGAATTGTAGTTCACATACGCATTGTGGCTGACAAAGAAAAGTTTTCGTTTGTAAACAAGGAAACTCGATACAAGGCCGACATCTTTTCATTCTACTGTTGAAGTTTATTCACAAAAAAGTATAATTTACGTGATTAAATTAAATTTAAATTGTTGTGTATAATTTCATTAATTGATTGTCGTTTTTCATATTTAACCATTAAAATATACCTACCTATATTATATTTATTAAGGCGTCTCGACCGGTCTTTCGGTCTATTAATAATAATAATAAATGAATTTTTACTCACACATTACAATTACTCACGAAAAGATTATAAAGTTTCGCGATTTATCTAAATCAATATAAACTTTATTGAAATAGTCCTTAAAACTTCAATCCTCGAATTGAATCTTTAAATAAATCGAATAAATTATGTATGTATTTAATATAAAGCCAACACACCGGTTTGACATGCAGATGAGTTTGGAATGGTTTATTTTTTTGTTACTTTTAAATTAACTTTATTCATAATTAAATAATTCACTTAATAATGTTTTGATTTAAATTGGACTGGTAGATGCTCTGATTAGAACATAAACATTAAATAATAATTTAATTTATTTTATTATAATATTAACACTAATCCAAGTTGGGTATATCGTATTTTTCAACTAAAACTCTTCTAAAATGGGTAAGAATTATTTTTTATCAAATCAGATACCTATATAATTTCTAATTTTATATGTTTATTGAATAATTTATTTTCTTATCATTTACGTTATCGCCAAAGCTAAACTCAAATAAGTAGGTACAATTAAAAAACTGCTTTAGAGTGCCGGTGTTATAGGTATAGGAGGTACTCGTAAATAATGAAAATAATCAACGATTTTTATCATATTTTTTTAATTAAATGTATTAATTGTTTCATGTCTCTTTGTACAGCTTGCTCTATTTATAATATATAATTCTGATTTGATTCTTTTAGCGCAAGTACAAGCAAGCGCAAGTAGTAGTATATTATATATTTAATTCATATACGTTAAGTTTAATACTACTTCCTTATTCCTTATTACGTGAATAATGCAATGTTTATGTCCCAAAATAAAACATATCCTTTTATCTATCACCGCACCGTAAATATCGTAAATAGGCATGTATATATGTATATATCACTAATAATCAATTTTCCAGCATCCCACGGAAGCCCCTATCGTTTGGTCCTCAATTATTGCGGACAATTACTTTTCCATCAGGCTGTTAATGGCTTTATCAATACAAGGACGATCCCGGGCGACTTTTTCTTTAACTATTCATAAAATCCTGGCAACGAATACAATTTTAGAAAGCTGGTTAGCATTTAAAAACGCCGACGTCGTTTTTAATTTTTATTCAGATTTTTTAAATATAATTGGTAAAATAATATTTATTAAGGATATTTTTTATTAAGGATATATTTCAAACCACATCCATACTGTTCGGCAGATTATTCAAAAAACAGAAGAATATAATCAGCCACTGTGTATGGCATTTGTGGACTACGAGAAAGCCTTCGACTCTGTAGAGACTTGGGCTGTCCTGGACTCTCTGCAGAGATGTCATATCGACTGGCGATATATCGAAGTACTGAGATGTATGTACGACGCGGCGACGATGACCGTTCATATCCAAGACCAGAGAACAAGACCTATTTTCCTCCGGCGTGGGGTAAGACAGGGAGATGTAATATCACCGAAACTGTTTACCACTGCGCTGGAGGATGTCTTTAAGACTTTGGATTGGGGGGAACGAGGCATCAACGTCAACGGCGAATACATCTCTCACCTTCGTTTTGCTGACGATATCGTCATCTTTGCGGAGACGTTAGATGAGCTATGTCAAATGCTGGCCGGCCTAAACGAGTCCTCCCGACGAGTCGGTCTCGGTATGAACTTGGACAAAACTAAAGTTATGTTTAACAACAAAGTCATACCGAGACAGGTATCGGTTAACGGTATCCTTCTTGAAGTTGTTCTGGATTATGTCTACCTTGGCCACATCATTCAGCTGGGCCGAAACAACTTCGAGAAGGAAGCTGATAGGAGGATTCAGTAGGGCTGGGCGGCGTTTGGCAGGCTTCGTCGAGTCTTCACTTCGAAGATTCCGCAATGCTTGAAGACAAAAGTCTTCGAGCAATGCGTCCTACCTGTGCTGACATATGGAGCCGAGACGTGGATACTGACGAAGGGACTGGTCCACAAGTTTAAAGTCGCTCAACGTGCAATGGAACGGGCTATGCTTGGGGTTTCTCTCAAAGATAGAATAAGAAATGAGACTATCCGTGAGAGAACGAAAGTAACCGACATAGCCCACAGAATCAGCAAGTTGAAGTGGCAGTGGGCTGGTCATCTATGTCGCAGGACCGATGGCCGTTGGAGCAGACGTGTCCTGGAGTGGAGACCGCGTATTGGCAAACGCAGTGTAGGACGCCCTCCGGCCCGCTGGACCGACGATCTACGTAAGATTGCCGGTGTAGGCTGGATGAGGATTGCGGAAAACCGGGATGTCTGGCGCGAGCTTGGGGAGGCCTATGTCCAGCAGTGGACTGCAATAGGCTGATATGATGATGATATGATGAAGGATATTTTTACTGCTTCCATAAAAAAATCGACTTACCATTAGACTAATTTTATTATGTGTAATAACACATAACATATTATAAAACTATCTTATACTATTAAACGAGCAATTCTTGTATATATATATTTTCTGAATCTCGGAATCGGCTCCAACGATTTTCGTGAAATTTAGTATGCAGGGGATTTCGGGGGCGAAAAAGTGATCTAGCTAGGATTCATTTAAAAAAAATGTCGTTTTATCCCTGTTTTTAGGCAATGAAAAATTATCATTAGAATACGAAGCTTAATTTCACTTTCGTGAACATAGCTGTAGTAGCGTAATTAGGAAATCGGCGGGTAAAAATCGTCTTGACCCGAGGTCGAATCTCAGTCTGCAGATTAATTTTTTTTTCTTTTTTTTTTAAATTTCACTCGTGATTTATTATTTAAATAAAATTAAAATATAAAAATACCGAGAAAAAAAAAAACAAAAAATTAAATGAAAATACCGAGCTAGGCTCGGTCACCCAGGTACTACTTATTTAAACGTGACGAATTACGTCCTGTGATTTTATGGTATTTTCTTATATCTATGACCTAATATAAGTTTTAATTTCTACGCATATATATTGGTATTATTGTACATTAATATTTAATATGTAAAATTTAATATGTAAAAGTATTTTTATACTAATTACAGATTTCGTTTTAAAACAAATCAGATATCTACTTTTGTTATAAACTTTTTATTATTAGGTATTTATTTTAAATAGACTTTCAAAGTTTGCGTGATATAAGAACAATTGTATTAGGAAACTCTAACAGACTGAACTTTATATTGTAGACTAGATGTCCCGGTGAACTTCGTATCACCTACGTATATTATTAGTGACAAATATACACAAAACACTTTCTGAACGCACCTATAAATATATGACAACCAATTGACAACGTTTTTGACAAAAGACATTAAAATTCCCGGCTAGGAACATTTTGTATTGGAAAATTAAATCGTCGTTTTTAGTATTTTCCCTTACATATTATTTATGTTTCTCACCGTTTCTTCCCTGAACTTCCACAAACATTTCAAGATGAAAATTAGCCAAATTGGCCCAGACATTCTCGAGTTTTAGCGAGACTAACGAACAGCAATTGATTTTTATATATATAGATTATAAAAAGTAATTTTGATTGACGTAAATATATACGTACTTATCTGTATATAACAGGTGCAGTTCTCACTTTCAAAAACGAATTGCATCAACTTGTTTGTTTGAGGTTGAATGCCACTGTGCTTATGTAACAATTCCAAACTGTTTAACAATTTTATAATAATATGTGAAGGAATTCAATTTATTTTTAAGTAAAACACTTTTTATATACATATATACTCGTATACTTATTAGTGTACAGTATTTAATAGCGTATAATCTATATAAATAACATAATGATAGATAACAATAGTACCTAAGTACATCGTGGAAAAGCTACTGAATAGATTTTGATTACGTCTTCTAAGTTTTATTTCTTGAACCTTAATTAAAAAAGTATTGCGATAATCGATATCTTCGTATATCACTCACTCACTTCCTTCTATCACAGTCCACTGCTGGACACAGGCCTCCACAAGTTCGCGCCAAAAATGGCGTAAACTCATGTGTTTAATTGCCCATAGTCACCAGTCACCACGCTCGTTTAATATACCTATTACCTACCTAATACCTATAATTATTAAAGTTATAGTTATTGACTTTTTTGTAAGAAAATTATATTTTTGCTTACCATCTTTTTAATGTTTATCTATTCTGCACATAAAACACTTTGATCTAATACGCATTACAGATGTGTCGCATCAAATAGTTAGGAATTATTATTTTTATAATATGTATATATGTAAATAATAGACGAATTTAACGATATTAAGCAACTACATATACGATAACATAGCCACTAAAGTTTATATTATCATATCTATACTAATATAATAAAGCTGAAGAGTTTGTTTGTTTGATTGTTTGTTTGTTTGAACGCGGTAATCTCAGGATCTACTGGTCCGATTTGAAAAATTATTTCAGTGTTAGATAGCCCATTTATCGAGGAAGGCTATAGGCTATATATTATCACGCTAAGACCAATAGGAGCGTAGCACCAATGAAGAATGTTTCAAAATCGGGTTTTTTTTCCTTTTGAGAGCTTCCTAGAGAATTGGACCTATTCCACGGGGACGAAGTCGCGCGCAGAAGCTAGTATTTTATATATGCACTAGCTTCTGCTCGCGACTTCGTTCGCGTGGAATAGGAACAATTCTATCATACATGATTCTTTCGAAACTAACTGTTTACGCAGCGCACGCAGCGGATGCTCTTAAATCTTAATCTTATGGTTGAAAAAGCAAAAAATAGAAGTGGAAACCTATAATTTCCTATTCAATACCAGCACGAAGGTCATCGCGGCCACCACTCATTTGATGATAATATTTATACAAACAAACAGTTTTATCTTTGAGTGTTGACAATGGCAGTGAATAATGTATCAGGCATATATTTAATTTATGATTAAATTAGTTTTCGAGATAATTTAATGTTTTCATTTAATACGAAAGAAAGGAGAAAAATTTTCCACTAGATGGCTTTAGATTTTTTTAATGTAGCCTCAATTTTATAATCGATTGGACGACCCTTCGTAATTTACCATTTTTTACATAACTTGATGTCAATTAAAGTCGGTTTTTTTTCGCGAGCAATCACAATTATTTAAATGACCTGATATTCTGGACATATTTGTATTGTTTTAGACCAGATTAAATCTTTATTTCATCCCGTAGGACCTAGTCTTATATAATGTATCAATAATAAAATTAGATTTACGAATAAGTCTCACATATAAGAGGAAATATTTATATATTTAATTATGTATGAAATTATCATCCAATGCTAATTTACTATCTTTATCCATATTGTTAAATAATTAAGTTAAACTATCGCATTAAATTTGCAGAATTACATTATGCACTTTGTATTTTACGCTATAAAAACTGTTTGATAATAATTTATGTAAATAAGAGTTTATTTAATTACGACGAAACTTTTAAGTGATACGTCAGTCCTAAAACATTTATGAATATGTATGCAAGTTTATGCAGGTGCCTCGTGTTTCTCGTGACACATACGGGCTTAAAATAAAAAAGTACCTAATAGAGAAATAAATTCAGTGCCATCTTGATTTATTCTCTCATTTAAAATTAAAATGACTAATTAAATTTAAGTAATGAATAATGTTTGTAAAAAAAACTGTATTAAGAGGAAAGGATACCGGCTCTTTCTCCATACAAACGTATTCGACTGTTTTCTCCCTGGATAATGACACTAGATCAAATATTTTTGCAACATAAAACTTTTACCTGCCATGACCATGCCCCTACGTTTTGTTTTTTTTTCATATTCTTATTATATTAGGTAGTAGGAGTCTTCAAAAACTAGAAATATTGCCTAATTTTTTGTTCATTTTCAGACACTCATAAAAAAATAATAATTCATATTTACAAAAAAAGAGAACGGAGCGGCATAGCTGAAGGCTTTGTTTATTTACGTGAAAAAAAATAAAAAATAAATTGGCATGTTTCGGGGAGAAAACAGTCTAATACGAAATGCTGTTTTGGTCAATAATTATCTACCTAAAGTGGTCTGAGCTTCAGTTGTCCCTTTCTTGCTGTTTGTGGGATAGGTCTGGGGGAGGGAAGGGTCAGAGCAGTACGTATACACGCCAGCGAAGTGATGCCTCATAGTCGATAATTATATAGATACACTAGTGATGTAATATTTTGTCGATATTTTCAAAAATTCGTGTAAACAAAATTAAATAATCTCTCTTTTCATAAACTACAATAAAACCTTATTTGGATGCGGTGTTCATTGTAACATTGTGCAAACCTGGGCTAAAGAAGGGTTTCTCTAACAAATAAAAATGATAATTATGGTAAATAATTTAAATAATATTATGTTGTTTATGCTTTTGGTTTGACTATAATTTTGGCTAACGGTAGTCTTATTACAGAGGCAAAGGAAGGATACTGTAGAAAGACTGACGGACAGACACTAGGAAAAGTAGGTTAACTAAATAAAGATACAAAATTTCAAAATAAGGATTTATTCAGTTCAAGTAGGTTAAGAGTTTTAAAAAAGGAGGAGGTTCTCAATTCGACTGTATTTTTTACCCGACTGCCAAGGAAGGGTTATGTTTTTCGCGCGTATCTTGTATGTATGTATGTAATATTCTTAATCACCTCATTTCTCTAGAACCGCTGAACGGATTTGCATAATTGAGATATCGTTAGATTTGTCTTAGTAGCCCAAGTGTTCTTAGATAGGTGACATTAAAAAAAAAACAAACATGGCGGCTGTGCGAGGCCATTGTAGTTAATGAAGAAATAATTTTTTTTTTAGAATACTATAGTATGGGTATCAAATTAAAGGGCTCAATACAAGGATTTCAAAAATGTATATTATGATTATTATTACCGTAATAATAATAAAGAAATACAATAAGAAAGTTTAAATAATGTTGACTTTGCTCTTTCCGTTTTTTACGCAGGCGGGTTTTTTGTTTTCTTTTAATTATATTACTTGTTTAATGTATGTTCTCAGAACTTTTGACTGGGTGGACCGATTTCGATCAATTTTGTTTTAATTGAAAGGTGTCATGTGGTCCCATTTAAATTTAATGAAGATCTAACAAGTACTTTTAGAGTTATATCTAATCTAATAATGCGTATTTACTTGACTACTTTTTCGTCGACCTACGTTGTATTATACCGCATAACTTCTTACTCGGTTTATCGATTTTGATGATTCTCATTTTAATCGAAAGCTAATACTTGTCATTTAGTCATGTTTAAATTAGATTGAGATCTGATTACAACCTTTTGAGTAATCTTTAATAGCGCGTATTGACTATTGTTTCGTCTTATTACGCTGTATTATTTGTCGATGTAATTTAAGTCGTTTTTTTTTTCGTTTGTGAGCAAACACAATTACCAATTTTTTGGTAAATGATTCCTTTAGGGCTCCACAAAATAAAATAGCAGTAACTTCGTAGTCTTTCAATATTTTTTTAAAATCAAATTCGGACTACTCTGTTATGCATGGTCAAATATTAAAAAAATATACGTGGCGACTTTAGAACCTCCTCTGTTTTTCTTCGTCGGTAAAAAATTCTTAATCAACCACAAAATAATTAAATAAAAAATCAATAGGTGGTCCTGAAAATCTGTGTTAGGGTTTATCCCTAACTGAAGCCGAGGACTTATCTTTTTGTGAGACACACTGCCACCTTTATTAGTGACTATTATTTTAAATATCTTTATTTTATTGTTAATTCTGAGTTCAGTTGTTTCAATTTTTTTTTTAATAATAATTATTATTTCTTTTGATTTATAGTTTGTTCTTCCACATTTATTTTGATGTTTTTTTTTTTAATTTTATTAACACTACACTGTACACTTAAAAATATCAATACGGTAGTCCTTTGAAATTTTATGCAACACCGTACCTACATAATATGCAGTCGGACGCATAAAATTGGAGGATTAGTCAACCAGTCTCTCTTTGTATATTATGTCACCAGAATCTCATTTTTTTGCTTTCCTTTTTTTCAATAGTATAAGATTTAATTAGCTTGATATATTTTCCTTAGTTTACACTAAATAAATTTCTGAACGCACGCATAAATATTTGACCAAAGAGTATATTATGACCACTACGTTTTATATTTGACAACAAATATATATTATGTCAATCCGTTTTCATTACTGACATTATTATACATTTTTAAAATGTAAAATACGCCACTATCCGTATATTGTGAATATATGTTGTCGATTCGAAGCCAGAGTTTACCATATCGACGGGATGAACATTAAATGTTTGACAGTTACGAAACACGAACATAGTTCCATACAAATTTTTATTCCCACCCTTCAACCCCTTACACCCTTTTATTCGCATTAAAAAGTAGCCTATGTCCTTTCTCAGACTCTAGACTATCTGTATACCAAATTTTATTTAAATCTGTTCAGTAGTTTTGGCGTGATTGCGCGACGGACAGACAGGCAGACAGACAGCTTTTTAATATTCGATTATATTCGATTGCTTTTTAACCGACTTCAACAAAGGAGGAGGTTACTCAATTCGACCGTACTTATATATATATATTTTTTTAATGTATGTTCGGGGATAACTTCATCGTTTATGAACCGATTTTGATAATTCTTTTTTTGTTGGAAGGGAGATATCCCAACTTAGGTACCATGATAAGGAAACCAGGATCTGATGATGGGATCCCAGAGAAATCGAGGAGGACCCTCAAAAATCGTAGTGACTAGTGTGTTTGTTAATTTTTTTCGTCTGCTTACGTATTACTTGCCGATGTACTTAATTGAAGTCGGTTTTTTTTCGTTTGCGAACAAACACAATTATTAGCAATAAGATCTCCTGGTTGTACAATTTGTGACTTTATAATTGCAGGTAATGTAAATTTTGTTCTTTATTTAAATGTGCAACAAAGTATATTATTATTATTATACTAAGACAAACATATTAATTACTATGTATGTATGGCTACAATACATTTATTATGTACACTATATGTATGTATCTCAACACCCATTCTTACATACACCTCAACCATGTAATTACATACCTAATCTATACATATAATAAAATGGTAGGAAAGTCAAAACTGTACATTGAATATTTTTTTAAAAGAATACTTGGGGTGTGATCTACTATCGATACCGAAGCCAAAAATATAGTTTTTAGAATTTTTGTCTGTTTGTCTGTTTGTCTGTATGTATGTCCGGGATAAACTCAAAAAGTACTGCATGGATTTACTTCAAATTTGGCACGAATATTATTAAGAAGTCGGGTCAGAACATAGGCTACATATTATCACGCTATCACCTACGGGGAACGAGCAGTGAACGCACGCAGACGACGTCGCGGGCAGCAGCTAGTTCATAAATAAAATATCTAAGTATTTCAATAATTATTTATTATTATTCTTTTATTTTTATTTTTTATCTGATTATCTTATGAAAAGTTTACTTTTTTAAATTAATTATTTAAATTTTTTACTCTAATTTTACTTTTTTATTTTTCATTGTAATTGTGTCTGTAAGCAGTGTATGTGTCACAAATAAATGTCTTTCTTTCTTTCTTTCTTTAATTATTACTTACCAAAATACAGTTATGTAGATAACAATCCAATGAATTAACAAACAATAATTCAAAATAATAAGTACTAAGTAGTTTACGAAATCCAATAAAAGTAAGCTGAGTTACAGAAGAACGAAACAGAAAAAATTTATTAAATATGTTTATATGGTTAGTCTGTTCCTATGGTAAGCAACTTAATGCTTGTGTTACAGGTAACAGCCGACTCCTATAACTATATGTATATATGAATATTTTTTATAAATATACATAGAAATAATACACATATAAATATGTATATAAATACAAATATTACACCCAGGCTCGGGCAGGAAACGAACCCGCAACCCGCGGAACAGAAAGCAGGGCCACAACAAACTGCGCCAACGGGCTAATGAAATAAAACAAGCAAAATACAGAAAAATAGCATTCGCGAAGCGCCACACGCACACTAACACGACGGCACTTACACATAGACAAAGCGGTGCGGGGTTGGCGGGTGTGCGGGGCGGCCTACAGTAAAAGTCAGTCAGTCATTCTTCAAAAGTCTATTCAGTACCCTTTCCTCTTAAGCTCTAGTGTCAAATTATACCCCCGCCAAACGGCAGTGTAGCAAGCGTAGCGCATTAAACTTCACCTACATGGAGAAAGAGACCTGGGATGTTAAAGGCTGACTCGCGATCAAGAAATAATAAAAGTTTAATAAAATATTTGGGCTTGGACTGGACTTTATATTAATGATTGAAAATTTGCGCAAGGTGTATAAATATAGGTATGAAATGTAGGTATATAAAAAATTTTGGTATGAAATGTAGTTAGTATAGGTATAGAACATGTATTTATTGAAATCAAGGGTGTGAACTAATACAAGGAATTCAATAAACGTTATTTGTATTGATATTTACAGTTTTCTAAATCAAAATTATCCATGTAATGATTGTTTATAAACATGATTTTTGACCTAATTTCTCTCGTACTGTAGATAAGTTACGTCAACTAGAGTTATAGCAGGATTAAACGGGATAAAAAGGGACTGGGCCGAAATGGTCGCCCATTTGGTCTGCCAATCGTGAGAGGATGAGAAAAAAATCTACTATTTAAACAGCAATGTTTGTTTATGGATTATGTGCGTATTTGGTGTATTTTCAGTGAGATTTAGTATACAACACAATATATAATATATTTAGAAAAGGTTTTTCCGGTTCTTGTTAAAACAAACTCCTTCAGGTATTTAAAAGAAACTCCTTCATCAATATCAACGACTTTTAATTCGCACACTTAGGGTACAAGCACAATTTCATAAATACTTCGAAGACACTTATAGGGTCACACCCGCTTCAATGTCCAACAAGGACTGCCTTATGAACTAGCCAGCTGCCTTAACGTCACATTTTACTTTTAAGAATGTGTTTTGACTCAAATGATAAATAATTTAAGAATTTGTTTTGACTCGAACGATAAATCATTCAAGTCAATACACACACTCTTAATTTAAAAAAATCAAAGCAATGCTTGTATAACTGAAAACGTGACGCTTACAAAAATCAAAACACTGTCTTGTTAATATAGGGAAATCATAAAAAACAAGAAATCATCTAATTCAAAACACACATTAATTTTAAAAAATTAAAATAATATCCTATTTAATTGAAAATCATGACATTCGGCCATCCGACACAGTGTTGCCTCCTGGCACACATAATAATTGTATAAATCATGACATTCTTTACGAAAGATTGCGTCTGATTTACCATTATATCCATCAACATATTGTGTTATGTATAACGTCATTATTTTAACATATTTCAACCGACTTCAAAAAAGGAATAGATTCTCAATCCGACTGATTTTTTTCAAATGTATGTATGTTACCTCAGAACTTTTTACTGGGTAGACCGTTTTCGATGGACTATTTTTTTAATTTAAAGGTGGTGCTTGTCATGAGACCACCCATTTAAATTTAATCGAGATTTGAAAGGTACTTTTCGGGTTATATCTATTAATGCGTATTTACTTGAATATTTTATCTACGTTGCACAGGTTGTACTAAACCTCATATTTTTTTACTGGTTGTACTAATTTTTTTGATTCCTGTTTTAATCGAAATTTCATTAAAATTTGATTGAGATCTGATGACTACTTTTTGATTAATCTTTGATAACGCGCATTTACTTGACTATTTTTTCGGTGTATTACTTGTCGATCTATTTGAAGCATAATAAATAGTACACTAGCATTTACTTTACCGATACGAGTGTCTCTTTATGTTTTATTTTTTGACTTTTATTATTTTAATTAATTATTATAATTTGATTAATTTTATAAAGAGTAAACTCCAGTCCACCACGTGGAAAGAATTTTACAAATGTGAGTGACCTTTTTCACGTTTTTGCCATTAACGGTATCAAAACCTTTTCCAATGTTTGCCTTACGCCAGCGGCGTGACCGAACGAAACAAACAATTATGTCAATAAAACGTAATAATATAATAATTTCAAACTATAATAACCTTATTTTTCTAACTACATTTTCTTAAAAATATGAATAATCATATACATATAACGGAGGAAGGACAGCTTCAGTGTTTTAATAACTATTGTTATTGCGCTTACATATATAATATGAATTGTCTTTATTTAAATAACTAGTGACCCGTACTGGCTTCGCACGTGTATAATATAGTGGTGTTAGCGAAAGCGACTGACGAGGTGCAGGGTTGGTCACAATCCCGTCATCGGTGTGAGGTGGTTGAATCTTATTTGGTTTTCGCCCGCTTTTTTGTTCGCGATAACCTCCAAGATATTTAAAATATACGATTTATTGAATTATAACAATCTGCAGATTACTTACTTTTAGTTTTACTAAGTAAGTTTTACTAAAAGTAACTTCATTTAATAAAGATTAATATTGTATCCGTCTTCCGTCTCTGTCCGTCTCGTAATAGTATTCAATTACCGCATTTCAAGCAAGACTTCCTCCAGTTTTTGAATATATCGCGAAAACACAGACGCGGCGAGGGACTTTATTTTATAAAATAACTAGTTGTGCCCCGCGGGTTCACACGCATTAATTTGAGAAAAAAAATAGCCTGTAGCCTTCCAGCAGTGCAAACTTAGCACCTCATCGATGGAATTTTGGGTCGAAAATGACCTTAATCGCTAGGTCTACGTTAGGTCCGTATAGGTCCACTAAATTTTTCGTTAGGTCCGCTATAGTTTTTTAATAAATAATTTTTTAAATTTAGGTAAAAAAATGCAATTTTAGCACCCCATCCAAGGATTTTTAAAATCAAAATGACCTTAATCGATAGGTCTACGTTAGGTCCGTATAGGTCCACAATAATTTTTGTTAGGTCCCCTATAGTTTTTAGTAAATAATTTTTTTTTAATTTTGGTAAAAAAAATATGCAATTTTAGCACCCCATCTAAGGATTGTTGAAATCAAAATGACCTTAATCGATAGGTCTACGTTAGGTCCGTATACCACACTCCACCATTACCAGGTGGTCCACATTAGGCACATTAGGTCCACTATAGCGGATCTAACGAAAAATTTACTGGACCTATACGGACCTAACGTAACCCTATCGATTAAGGTCATTTTCGACCCAAAATTCCATCGATGAGGTGCTAAATTTGCACTGCTTAGCCTTCCTCGGTAAATAAGATACCCAACACAAAACGAATGTTTCAATTCGATTGAGTAGTTCTTGAGCGCGTTTAATCTAACCTTATTAGAATAGGCGTGTTAGGATATAACGGTGTACAAATTATTGCTTTAAATAACTTTTAGTAACATATATTATTCATTTTATATATAATAAATATAAAATGAATTATGACTTTAAAAATCAAGTGTGAGTCAAAGTTAAACGAATAGATTTTATCGTTGGATCAATCACTTAAATTGAATGATTTTCGGTGGTTAAAAACTAATTGGGTCACAGGCTCACAGGGTAATTAGGTCGGCTGACACCATCTACATCTTATGGTTGTCATCTAAATAATGATACCACCGGGAACTCAGATAACTGCGAGTAAGATACGCAATGATTCTACACGAGTATCAACCTCTCGATTTATTGTTAATGATCACTTTTGTTGTTTGATCTCTCACGATAAGTATTTCCTTAATTATTTTAATGAAAATATCTGTCCATTGTCATCCTGTGTTATGTTTAGTATTTGAAAAGAATCGTATGCTATTGTTTGTTTTTTGTATTGTCTGTGCTTTTAAATTCTGAGTTATATAATGGATGCAATGCATTACCTACTGATTTTCGATTTAAAAAAAAAAACAGAAAATATGAATGCATAAAGCATGTTTTGATTTTTTGTTGTAGCTACTTAAACAAATATATTAAACGCCGATTCGGAATATAGATTCTGCAGAGAAGAATCGGCAAGAAATTTTTAAAAAAATGTGCAGTATAATAGTAAAATTAAATATAAAAAACTATTAAAAGACAAACTTTTATTTTAAATGCGTTTAAAAGAATATTGTAATAAACTTTTCCTTTAAAACTTTTACTTCGTCAGATCTTGATCAAATTTAAATGGTATCACACGACAAGCACCAACCAGCTTGCGATTAAAATAAGAATCACCAAAATCGGATACTCCTACTTTTTTTGAAATCGGTTAAATTTACTAATAGCCAAGAATAAAATTCCCCCTTTCGAGCAGTTGGGTAAAATAGGTAGGTACCTAGTAACGGTTGTTAACTTGTTGCATAATTAAATCAATTGCAACTAATTTCCTCCAATTGCAATACATATTATGTTTACCATAAAATTAATGTATCTTGTAATTATATTATAAAGTACAATTATATTTATTCGTAACGTCCGTAGTCGTCCATTATAGAAAGTCGATACTGAAATTAAATGTAACGAATATGCTAGGAGCATGCGACATTGAATGTGAAATGTTCTCGTGAAAACAAATTTTCTAAATTATTATTGTAACGGAGCGTAAATTTTTTATATGCCGTTTAGGAGTTGCAATTTTTTTTTTGAAATTTTCACATTTTTCTTTGGAAACGCCAAATATGGCAAAGTTGTACCTAAATGCTATGTCGGTATGATTAACTTTAAAAATGTAAGCTTTATTAATTTTCATGTGGAAGATCCTGTAAGTTTCTCTTTGTAGGCAAATTCCACTTTGCCAATATAGAGAAACAGTTCAAACTTACTCAGTTCGCTGTAGGTTTTATAGGGTTGTCTTTACCTAAGCAAAACCTACCTGACAATGACCGTTAAGTCGACGGCTTCATATAATGTAATAGGCACGGTAGGGAGATTTTTAGATATACATACCTTATCGGTGATCGGTGGACTTCTATTATAGTCATATATTTAACTGAGATAGCAGGAAAATTCCTGCTCAAAATATGGAGCAGCCCGACTGGGGTAGTACTTCGACCTTACAGAAGATCAGAGCAATATAACACTACTCAAAAGCAGTGTTTTGTTCTTGTTGGCGAGTACCTAAGGTGACTAGAGTTCCTGGAATTGGGGATAGGCTCCTGGGGAGAATTGGGGATAGGGTCGGCAACGCGCTTGCGATGCTTCTGGTGTTGCAGATCTATAAGCTACCATCAGGTGATCCGTACGCTTGTTTACCGACCTAGTTATATATAAAAATAAAAGATAAAACATTTTTTGAAATTAGCTACTTTTCTATTTCGAAGTTATCTGTATCTAATAAAAGTAACTACTTACAACTGCTCGCATATGAAATGTTTCGTTTACTTTTAGGTTTAATGTGTAAATGGATGGGCATTTTAGAGCCCTTGGATGTTAATTTTAAATAAAAATAATTAATATCTAAGTGGATGGTATTTATTAAACCAATGTCACCAATAACAAAAATATTCTAGGCAGTTATACAAGTTTATACCGACGTCACAAGCTCCTAAACATTTAAATGTCATGAAAAGAAGAAAAGATGTGACAGCAGCAAATGACATAGATAAAATCAATATTTATTTATGAGACAAAACCTAGATATGATTTGCATGCATGCTTTGAACTCATTTAGATTTTTACTAATGTAGGAAGGTTAGGGTTATTTTATTTATTGGATTTTGTTGTACATTGAAATATTAATAAATGATTAGGTGATAATTGAATAGATCGATCGTAGTACTAAAATTGTCAGGTCGTCACTGCGCTGCACACCTCTGACATGACATTACGTAAGTAATAAGTATACTACGTCTTGTCGCATACATTTACTTCAATTAGCAATTAGCCCTGTCAGTTGTGACAATACAATTATTATAATACTTGTAGATGTGCGTGGATTACTGACTATTAAACATATTATGTATAAAATAAATGGGTTAAAGAAAATTCTGTAGTTAATTGAATACGGCTGAAGAGTATGTAAAGTAGACCCTAATCTACATTAGGGTAGGAATAGGTATTATTAAACGTAAATAATACTTCCTGTTACGCGAGATATTGTAGTCAAAAAGGTCCGCCGCTTCGTAGCTGTCTCTAGTTGTTATATTTAAAAAAGAATTATTTTAAAACATCTTTTTATTTATTTACTTTAAAACTGAAGCTGCACGGCGCATTTTATTTATAGCATTTTAAAATCACACGTTCCGCTCGCTAATTACCTTGAAAGCTAAAAAATTGTTCTGTGTTATAAAAATTAGCACAATTTTTACGCTCAGTCGACTGCATTTAAATTATGAGATATAAATATTTTATTTTTTATATGTCTGCGTATATATATATACAGGGTGTTAGGGGAATGGTTAGCCATAGAGGTATGTTGGGTAGGGGGGGTCATTTGGAACCTATTTAGGCTAACTTACCTATATGCAAAGTGTTACGGATTTTTTTTTATGATTATTTTTTCATTTTTCGAAAAAAGTGCCGAAAATTAGTGATTTGACCATCATATCTTTTTTGTTTATTAATATAACAACGCCATTCTTTTTTTGTTTTGATCGTCAATACATTGCGCATGTAAAATAAATGTGATTTAATTTAGAAAACATCTACAAAAAAAATTATGGGCCAAAGAAATCTTGACAGAGACAAAAAGTAAATCAAACCTTCATGTTTAGGTATAAATTAAAAAAAAAATTAAAGCCAATCTACAATAATTGTTATTACGCAGGGCGATATGTCCCTGTACGGCACATGGTAAACTACTTGCTGTCTCTTTTTATCTTGGAATTTGGGGTATGAGTTTCCACGGGCACCACAAATGTCTCTCATAGGGTGAAATTAATGCCGGTAGGTATCAAAATAAAACAAATCATAAATTCGAGTAACAAATTTATTCTATTTTTATAAATACAGTGAATTCGGTCGTGAATTTTCATAATCTACATTACTAGAAATAAGGATGATCTTCAAATAAGGATGTAAATCCTCGCCTGATGAGAGCAGTCAAGATTTTTTTTTTGTAATAATAAACGCTTCACACTCGACGGCCCCCAGTAGGATTTTCTCCTGTGTCGGGGGTCCGGAAACACACACAATACACAAGCACAAACGCCCAGACCACGAGAAACATCTATATGACCAATACAAATATCTGCCGTGAGCGGGAATCGAACGCACGACCGCCAGCGCATCAGCCAGTGCTCTGACCGCTGCGCCAACATGTCGCCAAAGTCAAGATGGTAGTTTACCATGTGCTATACAGGGATATACCGCCCTGCGTAATAACAATTATTGTTATAATTGTCAGCGTAGAGTGCGGGTTCAGGTAGAAACCATTTCGTTATTTCATCATTTAAAAAAAAAGTAAGTAAGGTAGGTGAATGAAAGTAATATTATTTAAAACAGTGTTAACTAGAGTAGTTTTTTAAATTATTTTAAATTGTCTGGAGGCTTTAATTTTTTTTTTAATTTATACCTAAACTTGAAGGTTTGATTTACTTTTTGTCTCTGTCAAGATTTCTTTGGCCCATAATTTTTTTTGTAGATGTTTTCTAAATTAAATCACATTTATTTTACATGCGCAATGTATTGATAATCAAAACAAAAAAGAAATGGCATTGATATATCAATAAACAAAAAAGATACGATGGTCAAATCACTAATTTTCGGCACTTTTTTCGAAAAATGAAAAAATAATCATAAAAAAAAATCCGTAACACTTTGCATATAGGTAAGTTAGCCTAAATAGGTTCCAAATGACCCCCCCTACCCAACATACCTCTATGGCTAACCATTCCCCTAACACCCTGTATATATATATATATATATATATATATATATATATATATTATTTTATATCTGTCTGCGTAAACGCTATACAGCACCAAAAATACCTACGATTATGCCTTTTAAAATAACACTGCTCGTTCCCTGTAGCTTATTTATGTTGACCCGACTTCTTAATAATATTCGTGCCAAATTTGAAGTAAATCCATGCAGTACTTTTTGAGTTTATCCCGGATATACATAGGTACAGACAAATAGACAAAAATTCTAAAAACTATATTTTTGGTTTCGGTATCGATTGTAGATCACACTTCAAGTATTCTTTTAAAAAAATATTCAATGTACAGTTTTGACTTTCCTACCATTTTATTATACGTATAGACAACATGTGTATTTATTTGTATTGTATATAAATTTAAGAAAATATAATGTTCTAATATACAATTTTCATATTGTAACTGGTTTTTTCACTTAGTTTTAAGGTATTTTTTGTAATTTAAAACAATACAAGATATTTTTATTTCTGAAATCCAAATAATACATGATACCTTAAATTACCGTCAGACTCTTAAGTACCTATACATTTTAACGACCCATTTCGAAATGGTTCCAAAGTGAAGGCAAATTTCACAATGGCAACTCCTATTTTGCTTGCCTCGTTAAACATTATTCAAAATGGCAGTAAATGCTTGAATGTAAAGTTATTAAGCTGTAATCCAACGATGTATTTTGATATTAAAAATTTAAAATTTTACTATTTTTGAGCTATTTGTTAGAAATCTCACTGATTAAAAATTAAAACCATTATTTTTAGTAAAATATGTTATATCAACACGTTTAAAAAATAGGTATCAAAATTTTCGAACGTTCCTTGAGACAACTAATATTTTACTTGCATCTCACTAGAAGTAATAAAAACACACAGGAAAATAGAAAATATTCACAACTATGAAGTATCTATCAATCTTAATTCAGATCTCAAATCTTGAATGATGTGTAAATGATGGTATTAAACTGCAGTAACGTCATCAAAATGTAGAATAACAATAACATGATTCGATGCATTCACTTATTCGTAAAATCTTAAATATAAAGAAGTGACGATCGATTAGAGTTACAAAAACACAGGGTATTTTTTTGACCTGCTTAGGTACACAACGTGGGCGTGACTAGAAGTGACAAGAGGGAAATACGCTAGAATCGTCTTTGCCTTCCCTAGGGTAATCAATGACGATGTTTTTTAAGGAACAACACACAAACAACGGCAAGTCATTTGATTATTGAAACTAGAAATCTTTCTCTAGCATTCCCTAGAAAATATATCCTAGGTTATCCAATTTTACACATATATACAAAAATAAAGTTCATGGATTTTATTAAATGACTCTCTGTAACCAGATAACAACCGCTCTGGTGTAGTGACATTTGCAGACGGTTTGCGGGTTCGATTCCCGCTCGGAATGGATATTTGTATTTTTACAATAATATTTCTTTCCTCCTTGATAGATCCTTGTGGGTCTCCCCACCGTGCCTAGGAGAGCACGTTAAGCCGTCGGTCCCGATTGTTATCATAAATACCTGATATCGATCGTTACCCTTGGTAGGGAGTTACATATTCGCCAACCCGCAGTGGAGCACCGTGGTGGATTATCTAAGCTTCAATTCTTCTCCTACATGGAGAAAGAGGCCTATTCTCAGCAGTGGGACGTTACAGGATGAATCGTGAATCATGTAATCAGATGAACCCGTGAGGTTTCATGGTACTTAAATTTTAAAAATATTATTTATATGTTATATGTATTGGCCAATAAATTGAAAAAAGTGTATAACGCCACTTTGTATGTAAATAGTCGAAAATATTTTATTTATAATCAATACAATCTAACTATTATATAATATAAAATAGTATCCGGTTATAGTGTAATTCGAAACATTGTCAAACTGGTTTTAGAGTTTGAAAGCTTGTTTGAGATTAGTCTTAGTCAATACTAGCAGCACGCCCCGGCTTCGCTCGGGTAAAATAATTATTTTGTGAACATTTTGTAGATCTTTTTTTAGTCCTATAATTCAGTCGTACATCATTTTGTCTTATCTTTAACCACCGCGAAGTAAAGAAATATTTAAGACTATTTTTTACACCTTGGTGAACATAACCCGTTTTTTTTGCACATCTAAGTTTTTAAGAAATAAAATATAGCCTATATTACTTTCTAATAATGTAGCTTTCCATTAGTGAAAAAATCATTAAAATCGGTCCAGTGCTTTTGGAGCCTATCCAATACAAAAAAAGTCTCTCCTCGTTATAATATTAGTGAAGATTATTCTACGTATGCGTTGCCTCTCATATTCAAACAGATACAAAGAAGTTTATTTTAGAGTTTTAGACGATATCAAATGACATATTAGGTGTTCGCTGAAAGTATAGCTATTGACTGACGGTACATATTTGTAATTGCCTGAAATACAAATTTAAATAAGCCAAGAAATGTAGCAATAACCGAACGCAGGACTTTTAATGTAGCTCATTGCTCTACTTCAGATTTGGAATGTATACATTCTCAGTCTCTCCGTGTTTCGTCACGAATTTTTCTTTATTGCTCTATTTACTCTAAATACTTGACACTGCTGTTACCCAGTTACACAAAGTTAGTGACGCGGTTGGAATTTAAATTAGCGATTAAGATTAGACGTAGGTACCTATCGTTTAACATAATACTAACAAATAAATGGCCACCAACAAAGGCTTTACCCTGTCAAAAAACTACAATAGGTATATAATTTTCACTTTTAACATTAGTCATTGGTCATTTGATTGTACAGTACAAAAGGCACTCACTTAATTAAGAGTTAAATAAGTGCGTGACATGTTTATTACAAGACTTATTTTATAGTTCCAATCCCTCGTTTACTGGAGACCTTCGTCTACTATTACGTTCCTATTTACATAAAAGAGTGGATGAACATATGAGCCTATTATGTAAATAATGGACGTTTAATATATTTGGTGAAGTTGTGAGCAAAGCCTATTTGGAAATTTTACTTTTCCCAGGCTTACTCTCCGACAACCTAATTCTATACTATTGGATATAATTTAATGATAAGATAGGTAGGTATTAGGCATTCTTTCAAAAAAAGTCTGCTTAATAATTTCGAACGTCATTAAACTAATTAATTCGACTTATTATTAAAATTCTTTACGATGTTTCTTATATTATTTTTCTTTGTGTGTCGAAGTTATGTAATCAAAAATTTTATTGGATCTTCAAAATGGAATTTTTTAACCAATCTTTTACCAAACGCGAGTTGAATCGTAAAGATAAATAAAACCCGTAATCTTTTCACGTATTCTATCCATTTCGTCATCTCTTTTCCCATAATATAAGTTACATGCGAACAATTCAAGATTTTTTTTTGTTTGTTTGTAAATAAATAGTAGCAAATAATACCGGGCACATTAAATTTATATAATACCTGTATGTGAATATAATCACAGTTAGAATAGAATTGGAGGATACACGTTGCTTAAGATGAGAACAAGCAGCCTTTGAAGCTGCCAGCGTTGATTAGAATAGCTATTGAAATTCTGATATATCTTTAGGGTACATCGAAATATTGTTATCATAGTGAACCTACCTTTGTGTACCTACTGCTTTGAGTCTATGACTAAATATCTATCTATACTAATATATAAAGCTGAAGAGTTTGTTTGTTTGGTTGTTTGTTTGTTTGAACGCGGTAAACTCTGGAACTACTGGGCCGATTTGAAAAATTCTTTCAGTGTTAGATAGCCCATTTATCGAGGAAGGCTATAGGCTATGTGTCATCACGCTAAGACCAATAGGAGCGGAGTCCACGCCGACGAAGTCGCGCGCAGAAGCTAGTTGATTATAAAATCAGACTTGGTAAATTGAATATTAGTATCGCGTAAACAATTTGTTATTGAGCGATTTATTTTTATGTCATTACATTAAATGGAGTTTACTATCATTTTAGTGTATTTATTATCACATACTTACAATACTTAATTTGGTACAATTATCCCGAATATAAATATAAGACCATGAGTTATTTGTTAAAGCATAATATCATTTTTGATTCATCTAAAAACAAAGCTTTATTTATTAATTACAGAAGTTTTACATACAAAAAAATATCACTAAGAAAATATAATTAGGTAGAAACTCGCCTAAAAACAAAGAATCGACAAATAAAATGTTCATGCTTTACTCTTATTATAAAAATAAATCGTCTTTTTTGGAGGTTTTAAATTTAAGCAAATAATTCACTAACACAACTTAGTTTTTTTTTAAAGTTAAGAACAAAGAAAAAGACACGTTTTATTTAGAAGTGTCAATTGTCTTCTGTCATCTGTCAACACAAAGCTTACATAAATAAATTATATAGGTAAAACCAGAAAAACTTTCGTAAAATATAAACAAGTGATAGTAAAAATGTTATGACATTAGCAATATATATTTATAGACACATTCGTTTCAAATAGATACGTCATGAATTCAATTACATTTTTATTTGTTCGACGTTCTTTGTGGTTTAATTAATTCGTTGATATTAATCAGATAATTGGATACTGCAACTATAGCTTATAAACATAGCTCGATGTTTGATGTCCTTGAATAAACAAAATTTTAAAGCAATACCTATACTTTTTTCGTACGTACGTATACGTACTTTTTTTAATTGTGAGTCTTGAGGCAAATTTTACCTTAACGGTATATGTATAGTTAAACATTTTATCTGAAATTAATTTGTATAAGGTATTTTTAACCGACTTCCAAAAAAGGAGGAGGTTCTCAATTCAACACGTATGTTTTTTTTTTATGTATGTTAGCTCAGAACTTTTGACTGGGTGGACCGATTTCGATCAATTTTGTTTTAATTGAAAGGTGTTGCGTGTCATGTGGTCCCATTTTAATTTGATTGAGATCTGACAAGTACTTTTAGAGTTATATCTAATAATGCGTATTTACGTGACTACTTTTTCGTCGACCTACGTTATATTATACCGCATAACTTTTTACTCGGTGTACCGATTTCGATGATTCTTACTTTAATCGAAAGCTAATACTTGTCTTGTAGTCTTGTTTAAATAAGATCGAAAACTGATTACAACTTTTTGAGTAATCTTTAATAGCGCGTATTTTCTTGACTATTTTTTCGTCTTATTATGTTGTATTACTTGTCGATGTAATTGAAGTCGGTTTTTTTTTTCGTTTGCGAGCAAACACAATTATTATTATATTATGTTGTTACATAAAATTATGAGAGCGTAACGTATAAAATAGCCATGAGAATGATTTTAATTAGTTAAGACTGGGTTTATTTAATCTAATGTGTACTCTATGCCATACATGCAAGTGCTTAGATTTATTGACTATTATTATCAGATTTCAAGTCCGTTAAACAAAATGGTACCATTTTCTCTGCATTTCTCGGTCAGTACATTGAGTGGATATTTGTCGAAGACGGCGTTATTTTATCTTCTTACGGGCGTTTAATATAGTAATCCAGCAAAGAAACTAGATCTTAAAATCTTCGTTTTAATAATTTTCATAAATTTCTTCTCAATCGGGTGACGTCGTCTTGCCGTCTTGAATTTCCAACGGTGCAATAATCCGCCGCCAAACCTCGTTTTTCACCCGTAGGTATTAATAAATGACTAATTTGGAAATAAAAATTGAATAAAATGTTAGTTTACAAAAAATTCAACTAGTATAAACTATGTTATAACTATAGTAAAAAGATTGTAGAATATCCAGGTCATTAAACGTACAAAATACCTATACATATAAATATAATAATTTTATTAGATACTAAATGTTGTAAAACTATAATCTTATACTATTAAACGAGCAATTCTTGTATATATATTTATATATTTTCTGAATCTCGGAATCGGCTCCAACGATTTTCGTGAAATTTAGTATGCAGGGGATTTCGGGGGCGAAAAATTGATCTAGCTAGGATTCATTTAAAAAAAATGGCGTTTTATCCCTGTTTTTAGGCAATAAAAAAATATCATTAGAATACGAAGCTTAATTTCAACATTATTGTTATAGTTGTAACAGCGTAATTAGGAAAGCGACGGATTTCAAATCGTTTTGACCCGGGTTCGAATCTCAGTCTCCAGATTATTATTTTTTTCTTTTTTTTTAATTTCACTCGTGATTTATTATTTAAATAAAATTAAAATATAAAAATACCGAAAAAAAAACAAAAAAAAAATAAAAACACCGAGCTGGGCTCGGTCACCCAGGTACTGTACGTAATAGCGCCAGCACATAGCGCAATTTCACTAACGAATATTTAACGATTACTTTTTATTTGACTGACTCAAAACGCATAACGTCATAGAGTGACGTTTTATAGCTTTTATTTCTTCCTGGTTTCCAAATTTCAAATATGTAATTTAAATGTCGGGAGAAAATTAATCCCTGTGCGAGTTAAATTTGACTAAGTAACTTCTACTCTTCTAGCGCAGGCTTAACTATAGTTGGAGTAGATTCGACACAACTATTAGGTACAAATGTTACTTTGATAAAGTTCTCAACTAACTCAAGGAAGCCGCTATCATATACCGTAACTATTCGTGACAAATTTCAATAAACTAAAAGTAACTCATTTCACGTCGTCACTTTATTCAAATTATTCTTAGCAAGCCCTATCATTTGATACCCATATTGTAGAAGTCCACTAAAAATAACTAGTCCGCACTCTTGGATATGCCGCCATGTTGGATTTAGAATGACGTCACAAAGTTAACTGTGCATTGTCATGCAAATTAAACTTGTATAGAAAATTTCAGCTCAATTGGTTGAAGATATCTACTTACTTCAAAATTGAGTTGCGAGATTTCACCCGAACTTACATACATTAAAGATACATACATACATTGCAAGTTAAATAAAAGCTTGTAAAAAAAAGAACAATTAGTAGAGTAGTGTGCAATGTGTTACTCATAAACAAAAAAACTCGTTTGCCAGTTGCCACTCAAACATCAAAACACACAACGATTTAAATACCTCCTCCAAACAAAGTGCAATAATTCAAAAATAGTGAGTTTTGATACGAAGGAATTGGAGTCAACTTTTTCAAAATAGAAGGCTATAAATTGAGTCGATTGAAACTGACTGAAAACGAATCATCGGTTTAATCATAGAAACTATGGCTAAAAGTAGAAGATTACTTACAAATTCATTTTTTATCGCTTCAGCCTGCAATATCCCACTGCTGGGCATAGACCACTTTCCCCATGTAGGAGAAGGATCAGAGCTTAATCCACCACGCTGCTCAAATGCGGATTGGCGGATATATTCCTTACTAAGAATAACGATCGCTATCAGGTGTACATGATAAAACCCAGGACCGACTGCTTAACGTGGTGGGGAGACCCACAAGGACTGCACAAATACCCAGACCACGGCAAACATCTGTATGGCAAATAAAAATGTTTGTCATGTGTGGGGATCGAACTCGCAACAGCCATAAACCGGTGCTGTGACTGCTGCGCCAACGCGATGTCAATAATCTCTTATCGTTTCAATGTAATTTTCTGTGCATACTATATTCGAAACCTAGACTAAATTAGACACGTACTCAATTACCAAAAGGTTATTTTATGTAGTCCCAAGCTTATTATTCTCAAGGTTGGTCTTTTGAATACAATAGGTATAGAATGTTCTAGCTAGTTTCTAGTTCTCTAGGTTATCCAAAAGCTAACAATTTCTTGTATATGCTATGCTTAGATGTTGTTATATTTCGAAAGTGTACCATAAACTACAGTTTTTTATAGTGAACACAATTTTTGTTTTGTAGTAAGTTTTATAAAGCAGCTTACTATCAAAAAGAAAATAATTGACGTAATACATTTACACAATAATAACAATCCTCGATGAACGATTAAAAAAGTCAAATATTTCTCTGAACGATAGCAGAGAGCATAAAAAGTAAAGAACGAAAAAAAACAGTCTACGAGGAAAAATAAACTTATATTATCAAGAACCTTCACTGCTACTATAAATTACATTACACCTAAGGGATAGCTAAAAATGTTGACACACAAAAGAAAATACCCTGCATACAATGTACAGGAATAAGTTAATTTTAATGTGATTTCTTACATCGTAACTAGGTCACATGACCTTTTTAACGGGTCATAGCAAATCTAACGTATAGATATCTACTTATAAGATGCGACGAATACTCTTTGTGAATAGGAACGTTATTTTCATTTTCTTATCTATAATCGGTAAAAGCAAATATAATGCTCTTGTGGTTAATCTACTTATATATTAATATTACGTAAAGCAAAAACTTTGTTTTTACGAAAATTGCGCAAACGAAGGAGTATAAAATTTCGCACTCTATAGTAGTGTATACTTAGTTTCGTTAGATATAGTGTAGCTTTTGTTTGTTCTTATGCGTGAATGCAAAATTGGTTTCGCTTTAACAAGAATGGGTCATGTCGAAATTACTAAATATAACCCATGTGCCAATACTACCAATTTATGTTATTTCTACCGTAAATTTTTGATACGCTTCAGCCTGTAATATCCCACTGCGGCATAGGCCTCTTTTCCCCATGTAGGAGAAGGATCAGAACTTAATCCACCTTGCTGCTCCAATGCGGGTTGGCGGATATATTACCACTATGAGTAGGTACCTAACGATCGGTATCAGGTGTATCAGGCATATTTGTTCATAAATTATATTTAATAAAAAATAATTATGTCTCGTCGAGTTATCAGATCGGTGAAGGTCGATGTTCCACGTCTTCTCTACTATTACTAAAGCTTTGATTAAAAATGTTAATTAAACAATTTTAATCTCTATAAAATTAACATTTCTTTCTTGTTTTTTTTAAACATTTCTATTAGACATTAAATACTTTAAAGATAAGAGATTTATATAGATAGATAAGATATTACTGTATGTACATTAGGGACAAACACTTAGGTAAATGTCTTTTCTGAAGATCTACAAATCCGCTATACCTTTTTTATCTCATATACCTATCCAGCGTGTCATGGAATCGTTGGAAAAACGAGTTTCCTCCTTGATTAGCTGCATCTTCGGTTTTGTATCAATAAAAAAAAAAAAAATTGACTTGAGGATAACGTAACTTTTTACTAGTAAAAGATTTTAAGAATTTGATAAACAGATTCAAAGATTAATTAGAATATTCAAGCATACAAACTCTTTTACCGCTTTGTACACCGTTCATGAGTTATGATTTATAAATAGACATCTTCAGGTGGAAATATTTACCGTCTACCACGTTGATGATAAGTGCATTAATTTTTTGTCGCATATTTTTTGCTTGATTTCCAAGAAGTATACAAAGCAAACTTAGAATTGCAATATTCGTTTTCCTTAAATATTACGTAGTGTTATTATTTAGTTATAATTTAACTAATTGCCGATTGAAATCCTAATACCCGTCTTTAAGCTATTATACTGAATATATTATATATAATAATAATAATATTATTTATTGCACACCATTAAAAGATACAAACATAATTGTGTTTGCTGGCAAACGAAAAAAAACCGACTTCAATTACATCGACAAGTAATTAGTGATGCAACAGATCTCTGTTTGTTTCCGCAAGTGCGGAAGTTCCGCACGCTTTTCAACATCCGTTTCTGCTTCTGTTTCCGTAACTTTTATAACGGAGATGTAAACGGAAGTTTACGACGGTTGAGAGTTGAAAGTTTCACTTACCACTACTAAATTTTGAATATTAAAATAATTTTAAGTTGCAATATTGTTTTCTATTGTAGATTTCTAATATAGATATTTCTTATCTAGGCTTGGTGTGTATTTAATACTTAATAAAGAAATATATTTGTAAATTTATTAATTTTTTTTCATATTATTTACACTTTCGTTTCTGCATCCGTTTCCGTTTCCGTTTCTGCTAAAATTTACTTTTGACATCTGTTTCCGTTTCTGGTTCCGTTAAGACACTTCCGTTGCATCACTACAAGTAATACAACCTAATAAGACGAAAAAATTGTCAAGTAGATACGCGCTATCAAAGATTACTCAAAGAGTAATAGTCAGATCTCGATCAAATTTAAACAAGACTACATAACAAGTGTTAGCTTTCAATAAAGTAAAAATCATCAAAATAGATATAATTCTAAAACTACTTGTCAGATCTCAATTAAATTTAAATGGGACCACATGACACGCAACACCTTTCATTTAAAACAAAATTGGTCGATCAGTCCACCCAGTCAAAAGTTCTGAACTAACATAAGTACATAAAAAAACAGTCGAATTAAGAACCTCCTCCTTTTTTGGAAGTCGGTTAAAAAGTAGTACAATTAGAGGAAGATGTACAAAGCGGTCTTATCGCTAAAAGAGCGATTTCTTCCAGACAACCTTTACAGTTTAGATATAGGACAGATCTATATCCTTCCTGCTTCCTTCCCTTTCCCTCACCTTCCCTTTGTAAAATGGATGCAAAACGGACTCCAGTCAGAAGAATATTTGAATTATTTAAATGGACATAAAAACCCAATTTAATTGTATTTGCTCGTAAACAAAAATTCCGACTTTTATGTAATACATCGACAAGTTGTAAAACGTTGGTAATGAAAGGCTTTTTTTTTTTTGTTTTTGTTAATTTTTTCAAAAAGCGCTAAACCAATTTTACCAATTGCCATAATGTTTATATGGGACCGCCTCTCTAACAAGATCAACCTTACAAATAAAAAATCTTCAAAATTCATTCATAATTAGCGGAGTAATCGAATTGAGAACCTCCTCCTTTTTGAAGTCGGTTTAAAACAGTTTTCGCAATTTTTAATTAAACTAATAAGTCTATTTTTATATTGGACGCCGCGTTGGCGCAGCGGTCACAGCACTGGATTGTGGATGGCTGTTGCGCGGGCGGTTGCGGGTTCGATCCCCGCACACGACAACATTTGTATTGGCCATACAGATGTTTGACGTGGTCTGGGTGTTTGTGCAGTCCTTGTTTGTCTCCCCACCGTGCCTCGGAGAGCACGTTAAGCCGTCGGTCCCGGTTGTTATCATGTACACCTGATAGCGATCGTTACTCATAGTAGGGAATATATCCACCAACCCGCATTGGAGCAGCGTTGTGGATTAAGCTCCGATCTTTCTCCTACGTGGGGAAGAGGCCTATGCCCAACAGTGGGATATGACAGGCTGAATCGTGATCGATCTTTAATTCAATTTCTAATTTAAATAACAATTAATTATGTTACAAATTTCAGAGAGAGAATAAGGGAACGCACAAATCACACACCATGTTGGCGGTTTTGGGAGAAACGGAGACTGATAGTCGCTCTGCTGGCTTTCTTCGGCTTCTTCAACGTTTACGCGCTGAGGGTCAACCTGTCTGTCGCCGTGGTCGCGATGACAGAGCCTCTGCAGGTGCAGCTGGCAAACGGAACTATAGTCTACGTATGTATACCTACAATTATAGTTATACTATTTCTAGTCACTAGTTTAGTTTCACTTAATTTATAAGTCTACGTCATATTTTAGCTATTAAGTATACTTACGTTGTTTAACAGGGTTTTTCTTATTTAGCAGTTTTAGTACATACTCAAGGGCGGATCCAGCTTTGGCTCCAGGGGGGGGGGTCACATAGTCGTGGTCTAGTAAAAAGAAATTATAATTTAATTTTTATAATGATAGTACAGGTAAAAAGTAGATAATTTATTAATCTGTGTAGGTACTGTACTTATATATACCTATATTGTGACAAAAATCTTGTTTAACAATGTTAATTAGTGGTCCGCCTAGGTCCTGGACACAGCCCAGGGGGGGGGGGGGTCATGACCCCGTGACCCCCCCCCTGGATCCGCCAGTGTACATACTACATATTATGTATCTCGGAATTTGCTCGTTTCAACATAAACAAAAAATCGCATTAATATTACAAAAATGAAGTAAAAACTAGGTAATAATAAATAAAAACTACATTCCTCCACCAATTTAATTTTAAACTAACAACCGTAAAGACTTCCATTTTGTGAGTTTTGTGAATTCTATCTTTAGACCGTCTATCGGCATAATTTCGTTACAAAAAAAATTCAAAAAAATAACCCTAACCTATCTAACTTCAAAATTAGACCGTTTATTGGCATACTTCCATTATATCTATAAAAAAAACCTAACCTATCTAACTTCAAAATTAGACCCTTTATTGGCATACTTTCATTACAAAAAAAAACCCTAACCTATCTAACTTCAAAATTAGACCCACGCGGATTTTAATCTAAGGACTAGCCACGTTATAACAACATTTTCTGTGCCTTAATGTAAATCCTAAGAGTTAGAGTTAGTGTGGCAAAGTGCGCCTACCGGGCAAGTGCACCTACCACAAATATCTCGAAAAGTACCGATTAGATACTAGTAGTGACACTATATATCGATGCTACAAACTAAATCATAGTTCTTGGTGAAAGTCACAGATGGCTCTAGTCATGTGAGTTTGAGATACGCGCCATTTTTGCATTTTATTTTCACTGATATTCAAAGTGGTGAGCAGAGATGACTATGGGTTGATCATCTTCGTAAATCTCAAGAAATCTAGTTTTTACCAACATACGAGTGAGGTAAATGCACAATTTAAATATTTTTCTTTAAGTTTCTGACTATATCTCACTCCTATCTAGTAAAACTTATACATTTTTTTGCAGTTAAATATTCTAACTTAAAATTTATATAGTTGGGAAAGTGCGCCATACTGACTTTTTATATGGCGCACTTCGCCGCAATCCAGAGGTTACAAACTTTTTAAAATGTGTCTTTGTTACAAGTCTTTATTTAACTTGCAATGTTTCTTAGCTTGTTTGTATGGTCGGGTCAAATCTTGCAAATTAATTTGAAAAAGAAATCTTGAATGAACACGTTGGTCCATTTATGGTCAATTTGGGTGAGAATGCTATTTTTATGCATGACAATGCCCGACCTCATACATATTGGATTGTGAGTGACTACCTTCAAGAGATGAACATTACTCGTATGGAGTGGCCAGCACGCAGCCCAGATGTCAATCCGATCGAGCATGCTTGGGACCAGCTAGAGAGATGCGTAAAAAAATTACGCTTCGTGAGCTCAAAATTGCTCTCACAGAGGAATGGGAGAATATTCTCCAAAATCGTACAAAAAACTTGGTGTACAGCATGCCAAACTGGGTAAACGCAGGAATGGAAGCACGAGGTGGCAATACGAAATATTAAAATTCGAGAAAATCGTAATGTTGTTCAAAAATGTCATGTTTCCCATTTTTGTTTTAAGGCGAGAAAATAAATATTACACTTAATAACTAATTTCAATGACTGACTTCTTATTTCAGTCCGTTTACAATACCAAATAAGTAGTTCCATTTACGTAAATAAAAGAAAAAATATACTTGACACTCGATTATCAATATTTGGAAAAAAGGTTCATAGCCTCTGACTTAAGATTGTATGGCGCATTTAGCCGAAATTTGGTTTTAAATGCATAGATTCTTCTAGAATGTGGCTATGAAAACAAAATAAATATCATTCGTTTTGTTTCTTGTTTTCCTATAATAATATAAGTCTGTTTTTATTCTAATGCTATAATATTACGTTTTATTAATACAAGGCGCACTTACCCGATTTGTCGGCAAAGTGCGCCTGGTAAGACTGTTTTCAATTTTTTTGCTAAAATTCATTAATTTGCTGTCAGATTCTAATGACACGACATTGGTTGTTGTTGCAAAACATCACAGATCCTTATGGTACCATGACTTAGTATCACTCGTGAACTTAAACACAAGAAATATTGCACCAAAGTCAACTATGAAAAAAGTATGGCGCACTTTGCCCCCCTGACCCTACCTAGTGAATGGTAGTAAAAGTGCGAATCGCAAAATCGTTCGGGCTTTTACCATTAAGAGTTGGTAAATCTAAGGTTTTACTCTTAAATCTTAGGATTTATCGTAATTCGTGCATTTACAGTAACATATATATAACCAAAAAAAACCGCCAAGTGCGAGTCGGGCTTGCGCACCGAGAGTTCCTTACAAACAAAATTATTAAAAATATTTTTATTATATGATGTAACTAAAAATTTAGACTTTTCGCAACTTATAAGACGTTGCTAACTATTATAAGACGTTGCTTCGTACCAAATTTCAAGATTCTGAGTTCACGGGAAGTAACTTGTAGGTTTTGATTCTTTTGCGAGTGTCAAAAATTTGCAGCATAAACGGCTGTATCTTTGGATTACGTTGGCTAAGAAATTTGATTTTTTCGCAACTCCAAGGGACAGTAGACCTGAGTATTTAATATGAATTTCACCTTGATATCTCCACGCGTTCCTGAGAAAAAGGGTATTGACAAACAGACGGACAACAAAGTGATCCTATAAGGGTTCCGTTTTTTCCTTTTGAGGTATGGAATCCTAAAAATTAGATCATACTCATACAATTTAAGTAAAATTATCAAAAAGATGAAAAAATATTTCCAATCCTTTTGAGAAAAATCTTTGCAACGAATTTTCATGACGATATAAAATTTTACGATTGAAGATTTGCGTGCGGACAGCCATAAATACATATCAAATGTATAAAAATCTCGCATTCCCCTACGAAATTAAACTCTAAAGTACTAAAGATTGGGACACACATTACAGACTTAAACAGAGTCTAGTCGGCGTTTTGTAACTGAAAACCTTTAAGTCGAAGGAATAAAGTTCAAAATGATAATAATCTACTATCGACTTTTATAAGTAACTATTAGGAAGGTCATAATTCGTAAATTGATCCCTCGTAATCTTACGCGTGTCTTCTAAGGGCGCGTTTTATCAGTTGAGTGTGTTACTTATATGACTTGTAACGATAATGTTACGTTTTCTTGAAGCTTTCATGTATCGATTTCTTTCTGGTCCAATTCACATTTGATTTTTATCAGGAGGATAATATTTTTTTACGATTCATTTGCATGAACCAAACTTATCCAAATCATGGGTTATGTGCACTCAAAGTGCCTAAGTTTGTAGATAAATATGGCATTGAAAAGCAGACAGACAATTTTAACTGTGGTTATACCTTTTTATGCAAAATAATGGATTCAATGTCTGTTTGTAAAACATTTGGTAGGTAGAGTTCTTGTAAAAGATAGTTATCTTAAAAGTTTGTTTTAAAAATATGGATCTGCATATTGGAATGCGGTAGATATTTCTAATGATTTTTTAAAGACAAAAATAAAAGGTATACTTTGAACAGCAAGCAGTGTAAAAATTTTACTGAAAACTCGTTCATTTGCAGTCATTTAGCATGCTTTGATCATTCGTAGCAAATATTTAAACACAAGTGCTTATGTAATTATCAGAGATGAACTAAATAACTTTATAAAGTGTTGTTATTCAAACAAAACTAAAGTTTCAATTTAACTAATCCATTCTGCCATGAAAAAAAACCTTTGTTCAGCATTGGGATATTTGCAGACTACTTCAATTCAGAGTTAATTTTTTCTTAGTTGAGCACTGTTAGCTGAGTGGTCGTAGTTATTATAGATGATGTACTCGAAGGATCTTCGAGGGGTTTAAAGTTTACATACCCATTATAATTGTGTTTGCTCGCAAAGAAACAAGAACATACTTCAGTTTACATCGACAAGTACTACAACGTAGGTAGTCAAAAAAAAAAGACGATCAAATATACATTATTAAGAATAATTCAAAAATACTCCTCAAATGTAAGTGGAACTACGCGAAAAGCATCAACTTTCGATTTAAAAAGGAATCATCAAAATCGATAAACCCAATAAAAGCTCTAAAGTAAGGTTTTTTTGTTGAAATCGCTTAAAATACACTAAAACTGTACAAAAGCTGTTGCGTCTATTGTGCTGGCAAGATCCTCAAAAAACATTCCTGACACTATTAATTTTATTTGACAGGTACCAGAATTCGACTGGTCGTATCAAACAAAGGGTCTGGTGCTGAGTTCATTCTTCTATGGCTATATCATCACTCAGCTTCCCGGCGGCTGGCTGGCTGCTAAAATAGGAGGTAACAGGTTTGTTCGTTTCTTTAGAACACCACACGCTACGTTTCAGCCTGTAATATCTTGACATAATCGCTGGGCATAGGTTTCTTTCCCATGTAGAAGAAGGATGAGAGCGTAATCCACCACGCTGCTCTAAAGCGCTTTATAAGTAACGATCGCTATCAGGTGTACATAATAACAACCGGGACCGACGGCTTAACGTGCTCTCCGAGGCACGGTGGGGAAACCTACAAGAGCTAACAACCAGACTGGAAATAAATATTATCCATTCCGAACGGGGATCGAACCCGCAACTGTCGGTGTTTAGGCGTCGCTGACACGGCACACGCCCAATTACACCAGAGCGGTCGTCATCACCGTACGCAATTGTCGATAATTGTTAATAGTATAGTCAAACTTAATATTTCAGTCTGCTTATGTTACCCTACAATATGAGAGCAATTTATCAAGGCTTCGTAAACGAAATTTCACTTTTTTAGGTATAATAACAAAGTCTGAACATTGTTGATTGATTGCCAAAAAAAATAGAACTAAAATAGTGTTAAAAAGGAGTTCACTTCAGCCTGTAATATCCCGCTGTTGGGCATAGGCCTCTTTCCTTATGTAGGAGAAGGATCAGAGCTTAATCCACCACGCTGCTCCAATGCGGGTAATCGGATATATTCCCTACTATGAGTAACGATCGCTATCATATGTACATGATAACAACGGGGACCGACGGCTTAACGTGCTCTCCGAGGCACGGTGGGGAGACCGGAGACCCACAAGGACTGCACAAACACCCAGACCACGGCAAACATCTGTATGGAAATACAAATGTTGTCGTGTGCGGAGATCGAACCCGCAGCCGCCAGCGCAACAACTACAAACCAGTGCTGTGACTGCTGCGCCAACGAGCCAAACATGAGTTATCTATTGTAATATTTAAAAGTAGGACTCTAATAACAACTCCATTTATTTGCAATAATAATAATTCACGGGAGGTGGTGTTGAAAAATATATTAATTTCATGAAAAATTAAGGTTAATTACTAGTGATGCAACGGAAGTGTCTTAACGGAACCAGAAACGGAAACAGATGTCAAGAGTAAATTTTAGCAGAAACGGAAACGGAAACGGATGCAGAAACGAAAGTGTAAATAATATGAAAAAAATTAATAAATTTACAAATATATTTCTTTATTAAGTATTAAATACACACCAAGCCTATATAAGAAATAAATATATTAGAAATCTACAATAGAAAACAATATTGCAACTTAAAATTATTTTAATATTCAAAATTTAGTAGTGGTAAGTGAAACTTTCAACTCTCAACCGTCGTAAACTTCCGTTTACATCTCCGTTATAAAAGTTGCGGAAACAGAAGCAGAAACGAATGTTGAAAAGCGTGCGGAACTTCCGCACTTGCGGAAACAGAAACAGAGATCTGTTGCATCACTATTAATTACAATTAATTAAGGTTACATCACAGTAAAGCAAACGTACAAAATTTATACTTAACTACTCATTAATAAAACTATTAATAAAAGTTTTAAGAACTCTTATCAACAATCTTTTTAAAAGCATAAATATTCACCACTCCCTCCGCAACCCTAATCTACCACCCATAAAAGGTACGCTCATGAACATAAACGCCTTAGAATAATTCCTGACAATTATGTAAATTGTAAACAGAGCATGAAACATTATGGGAACCATTCGAAGGAACTTTGCTTATTAGTCTAACGGCTACGACCTTCAAGTTGTAGGGAAACGACATTACCATTTCCCATAATGATTATGAAAACTCGCCTTAACTTATAGATACCGGAAACACTAAAAGGGCTTGGGAAATTATATAAGCTAGTCTTGGTTGGAGTCGGTTTAATTAGTATATTTTTATTACTAACTTATATATTGTATTTCAGACCAAAACCGTATAATGTTCCTAAAAATGTTCTTAAAATAATTCATAAATTCAAATTTTCTATTCGAGTACCTGTATAGTGTCATGTCTTTATCTATACTTCTATACAAATAAATAAAGTTGGAGTGTCTGTTTGTAATATTAAAATAACCGTTTTTTACTAAATTCATCTCCGGACGGATGTGTATACAACACGGCACATATACCAAAACCATTTTTTTTTAATTTTTGTCTGTCTGTCTATCTGTTTGTTCCGGCTAATCTCTGAAACGACTTGGCCGATTTTGCCAGAACTTTCACTGGCAGATAGCTGCTGTAATAAGGTGTAACTTAGGCTACTTTTATTTTAGATTTTTTTTTTATAACTGCGAACTGAACAATAACTTTTTTTATTAAATTCCACGCAGACGAAGTCGCGGGCACAGCAGCTATTCTATCTATTAATACTTTTATGTATATATCTATACTTTTTTGAACAGGATGTTCGCGATAGGAGTCGGTGCCACGTCTCTTTTGACTCTCTTCACTCCACCTCTGGCACACACCAGTACGGCATTATTGATCACTGTACGAATTCTGGAAGGATTATTTGAGGTACGTTTGTACTAATTTAATATTAATGTATCGTCTCCTCCCCCTTTTACGTGACATTGGCGAAACCGTCTGTGCTATCTTGGCAATAGTGAAAACCATTATTTTTAATAATATGAATTAGTATGGAGTAAAATTAGCATAGGATGTGGTTTTTTGGTAATACCTTGAAATTTTACAACGGCAATTTATACAAACACGAAGACACTATCTTATGCAAATGTTATTTAAGGTAATGTATTCATTGGTTTACCAAAAGTATTACTATTTGGTAATTTTGACTCGAAAGACAGTATGACAAAGTACTGAAATTCCTTCAGATATCTTACGCCTAGGCCCTAAGGTTAGGTATTGTGAAAGAAAATCGTCACGTTTGAATATTTGTTCATCCTTTTTTTATTATTCACTCAAAAAAAAACAAATTTTGTGCCGACTATAAATCTATACTAATAATAAAGCTGAAGAGTTTGTTTGTTTGTTTGTTTGTTTGTTTGTTTGTTTGTTTGAACGCGGTAATCTCTGGTTCTACTGGGCCGATTTGAAAAATTCTTTCAGTGTTAGATAGCCTATTTATCGAGGAAGGCTATAGGCTATGTATCATCACGCTAAGACCAATAGGAGCGGAGTCCACGCCGACGAAGTCGCGCGCAGAAGCTAGTTAATAATAAAAATAACATGCTATAAAGTTCCATAGAGTTATATAAAATATATTTTAAGCTGGATGGCAGAACGATATAAAATAATTGTGTTTGGTCGCTAACGAAAAAAAAATCGACTTCAATTACCTCTACAAGTAATACAACGTATAACGCATATTTACTTGGATACTCGTAAATATCCAAGTAAATATGCGTTATCAAAGATTACTCAAAGAGTACTTATCAGATCTTGATTAATTTGTGGTGTGGTCTCACCACATAACAAGCACCACTTTCCAGTAAAAAGTTCTGAGGTAACACATATAAATAAAAAATACAGTAGAATTGAGAACCTTCTCCTTTAATGAAGTCGGTTAAAAAACCACAGACTACTACAGATTTCGAGGAAGTCTTATACTTTAAATCCCACCATAATTGGTACTCATTACGGCTAATTATGTCTTAATTTCAAACAACTATATTTTTCAACAACTAATGTTTCTCCTACGCGGAGAAATAGATCTATACCCAGCAATGGGATGTTACGATTCATCGTGTGATCGTAATTTTTGAAGTTATACTTCTTTTGGCGCGTTAGAGAAAAATGATGAGAGTAAATTTTTACAATGCGCGTGTGGGTACGAAGTAGTTCAAGCATGCATGAATAGATGCCGCTAGTTTTGCAGACAAGAAAGTAGTCTTTATCATTTCTAAGAGGTGGCGTTGTGAACTAAAACAAGAAAGTAGTCTTTATAATTTCTAAGAGATGGCGTTGTGGACTTATTGTCTAATTATTAAGTGGTAGGTTTTTTTGGGAGTATTTTAATACTCTAGCTTGAAGTATAGTTTCTTACGTGCGTACATAAGTACACACACACTTTTTTTAAACAATAATATAAAGCGAAATTTCATTTATTCTTATCCTCAGGGCGTAACATACCCATGTATCCACGCAGTATGGTCTCGTTGGGCGCCGAGTGAGGAACGAGCCAGATTGGCGACTTTTGCTTTCAGCGGTAGTTACATTGGCACTGTTGTGTCTATGCCTGTAAGCTCTATGTTAGCACATTACACAGGCTGGCCGGGAATCTTTTACGTTTTTGGTGAGTACCTACATACACATGTAATATATATAAATCTCGTGTCACAGTGCCCTCGGAAACGGGAATTTGGTATATTTGGTAGGTCTGAGAATAAGTCGTAGGCTTTTATTTATACCTCTAGGTGATTATGGTGTCTCTATCTATACGGCAGAGCAACGTTTGCGGAGACAGTTAGTATATACATGTAAAATATATTAGCTGATCCGAACTATGTTCCGACAATGGGAAAGTACCTCAACCGTGCAGAATATCAGAGATAAATAATGGCAATAGCTCCTGGGGTGGATAGGGGTAGGGTCGGCAAAGTACTTGCTTGCAATACTTGAGATGTTAAAGGCGTCCATAGGTTTCACTTACCGCCTAATGAGGTAGACCGTACGCTTGTTTTCCACCCAAGTCGTATAAAAAGTGTAGGTACTATTAAACTAATATCGCATTCTTACAGGTATTGTGGGTTTGGTGTGGACGACGATATGGTGGCTTGTCGTCAAAGAATCTCCTGAAAATGACCCTCATATAACTGCTGCTGAACTAAAATATATACAGGTATAGTTTTTTAATTTTATTATATTTTTATGTTATTGGAAATGTTAAAAAATCTAATTGGAAAAATATTGGAACTACCTAAAACAGCTATATGAGTAGTCTTTTGTATAATTTGTAAGTTTTAACCTACAAAAAAATTTGTATACTCGGGTAAACTGTTGATAAGAAGCAGTTTTTACTGTCATAAATATATAAATGTATGCATTACAAACTAGATAGAATAATAAAAGTCTACGCATTTTACAGACTACTGTTTCCGCAAGTGACGGATTTAACAGTAGGCTTAGTAGGTTAGAGTCTAGGGCGGCAAATTTGGCCTAAGTTTTTTTTTATCTTTCAGAAATGTATAAAAAAATCTATACTAATATATAAAGCTGAAGAGTTTGTTTGATTGTTTGTTTGTTTGTTTGTTTGTTTGAACGCGGTAATCTCTGGTTCTACTGGGCCGATTTGAAAAATTCTTTCAGTGTTAGATAGCCCATTTATCGAGGAAGGCTATAGGCTATGTATCATCACGCTAAGACCAATAGGAGCGGAGTCCACGCCGACGAAGTCGCGCGCAGAAGCTAGTATTATTATATACAACCAGAAAATTAGCCTAAAAAACTTATCAAAAATAGCCTACTGGCGGGAATTTTATAAATCCGCCACTGGTATCCGCTAACTATCATACCGTACACTTGTTTACCATCCTATTAATATGCAAAAAAAAAACTCTTTCAGGAGACCCGGGGTGCCACATCAGTAAATGGTTCACAAATTCGTCACCCATGGAAAGCCATGCTAACATCTGGACCGGTTTGGGCAATAGTGATGGCGCATTTCAGTGAAAACTGGGGTTTTTATACGTTGCTCACTTTCCTGCCTACGTTTATGCATGGTTTGTGAAGTTTTTGTCAAAGAGTATATAACCACTAGTTTTTGTACATATAGGTCTATGTGTGTGTCAAACTTGTATCGATAACGTATCTGTATATATAACAAAGGCATTGTTTTTTCCTATACTAATATTACTAAGAGGAAAAATTTGTATGTTTTAATGTTTGTAAATGGATAAACTCAAAAACTATTGGATCGATTATAAACATTATTTTACGCGTACTTCACGCGAGCAAAGCCGCGAGCGAATTTTAGTCTTATATAAAACTGCACATTAAAAATATAACCTTGTAATTTATTGACAGTATGTGACAGGAATTTTTGAATTGGACAAATTACCAATATTTCGAACTTTTTATTCTTAACTTGTTATACCCTGAATTATATTTTAATCTGTGTTCTTTGTTACAAAATATGAATACACATTTTATAACAAAGAACACAGATAAAAAATTTAAAGTTATGTTTTTTTTTATCAAAAGTGCTAAAATATAATGTTGCCCTATAAAATTTACCCTCTATTTTCACAATACTTGATTACAATAATTTAAATCTTGGACTGATAATGATTAAGAACAATTAAAAAATAATAATATACATTTTAAACTTTTAATATTATTTTATTTCTTTAATAAAAAGCAATTTATATATTATTTCTGCAGATGTATTCAAATTCCAAACATCGCAGACTGGCTTTATGTCTGCGGTGCCATATTTGGCGATAGCTATAGTTCTACAAGTCGCCGGTCATATGGCGGACTGGCTGCTGAAAATGCGGATTTTATCTCGAACCAATATCAGAAAACTATTTAATTGTGGCGCTTTTCTTTCACAGGTAAATATTTCATAATTTATTTATCGAACATCTTATATATTATAAAATCCTCGTGTCACAATGTTAGTTAAAATACTCCTCAGAAACAGCTGGACCGATTTTTATGAAATTTTGTGTGCATATCAGGTAGGTCTGAGAATCGGCCAACATCTATTTTTCATACCCCTAAGTTATAAGAGGGCGATTAAGGGGGTTAATAACATATAATATGGCAAAACAACGTTTGCGGGGTCAGCTAGTAACTACATATTATTATATTGTAGGTATAATTTTCTGGCAAAAAAAGATCATTTGAATATAACTACTAATATACTACTTCTCCTAAATAACACATACTAAATATATTCTTAATATTTTATTGAATGTCAGTGCAGTTTCATCCACGCTGAGTAGTATTACGTTGCTAGAATTTTTTTTTTTTATGTAACTACGAGTAGGTCGGCAAACAAGCGTACGGCTCACCTGATGGTAAGACCGTAGCCTATAGACGCCTGCAACACCAGAAGCATCACAAGCGCGTTGCCGACCCTATCCCCAATCCCCCCCAGGAGCTCTGGTCACCTTACTCACCAACAGGAACACAATACTGCTTGAAAACAGTATTATTTAGCTGTGGTCTTCTGTAAGGTCGAGGTACTACCCCAGTCGGGCGGCTCCATATTTTAAGCAGGAAATTTCCTGCTGTGCCCTACCTCAGTTTTCAGTTCAGATTGGTGGATTTGGTGATATAATATAATATTATGTTATGTATTTACAGACGGTGTTCATGGTGGCCGCTGCGTACGCGCCCTCCGTGTCCGGGTGTGTCGTGTGCCTCACTGTAGCGGTCGGGCTGGGCGGGTTCGCTTGGTCTGGCTTTAGGTTCGTATTTTATAAATATGTCAACGTTGGTAAACAGACGCTGTGTGCATACAATAAAAAGCTGTCAGTGTCGGACCATCCTAGCAATTTTAGACGGTTGTAGAACTGTTGCTGGTCTGAATTTAAACTACTTATTATAAAAAAAAACGAAGGCCTTATATAGTAACAAATATTTTATGTATACTGCAGTCGCCCAATAGATAGAAATTCGTACACCGACCCCTCATCTTTTGTCTTTGTCGCTCGCGTATAAACATATTGCGGTTGCGCTCACACAGGTGAAGTGACCCCGTATTGTGTGAGCGCAACCGCAATATGTTTATACGCGAGCGACAAAGACAAAAGATGAGGGGTCGGTGTACGAATTTCTTTCTATTGGGCGACCGAAGTATAGTAAAAATGGCATGGGGAACTAAGACCCGTGGATATCGTTAATAAAAAACAACAAACATACGGGTCACCTGTTGGTGAGGGGTTACCATCTATACTATTACTAATATAATAAAGCTGAAGAGTTTGTTTGTTTGTTTGAGCGCGATAGATTATCGCAAACGATAAGATTATCAGCAACTACTGGTTCGAACTTAAAAATTAATTTTTGCTTTGGGTAGTCCATTTACCGAGGAAGGCTATAGTATAGGCTATATAATATTTTAGTACGTTTTTTCCTCAAATTAACGTGGGTGAAACTACGGAGCCAGCTAGTTACATAAAATTATATATTTATATAATAATTGTATAATAAGTGTATAAAAAAAATAATCTTATTTATTCTATCAATTTCAGTGTAAATCACCTGGACATCGCCCCACCACACGCGAGTGTGTTAATGGGTCTGTCGAACACAATCGCAACTCTGCCGGGCATCATCAGTCCCCCGTTAGCCGGGTCGATAGTACCTGACAGGGTATGTATTATTTTCGCATATAATATAATAAATAATTGGCAATCAATTTCATAAGCTGCTGATAAGTTATAGATAGTTATTTGAAATATAACTACATCAAACAGATAAAATGTTTCGAAGGGTCGATACTCTCTCGCAGCAGATATTTCTCGTAATCTGTATTTTTAAAGTGAAACTTCTTTAAGCGCTTGATTCGCTTGAGGGGTAAAATTTTTACGGATCAAACGCGTCACGGCGTCACGAATTTTAAACGTCCGTAACTCCATAGCACGTTGAATACACCGGTTCTCTCCGATCCGAAGTTAAGCAACGTCGGGCGTGGCCAGTACTTGGATGGGTGACCGCTTGGGAACACCGCGTGACGTTGGCTTTTTTTTTTCAATTCTTTTTTTTTTTCTTTCCAATTACTTTGCCAAAGAAGTTTCACTTCTGACATGTGTACTTTGAACGCACGCAATTTGTAGTGGGAGTTTTCAAACCTCTAAGATGACTGAACATTTATTTATTTTATTTATTCGTATTTGGGAAACAAACAGTACAACATAACACAGAAAATAGTTAGTAAATAAGTTTCCATCAATAACTAATACAAATATGAAGCAGAAAGTAAAAAATGTGATATAAATTTACATAATAATTTAACAATGAAATACAAAATATGAAATTAAATAATTACATACATTAAAAAATTTTATTAATATATATGTTACGGCTCACTAATAGTTATATGAATGAAATCTTAATTTTCAGACGGCGGAACAATGGCGGATAGTATTCTTCATATCGAGCGCCATCTATCTTCTCGGTGCGATAGTCTACGGAGTGTTCTGTTCAGCGGAGAAACAACCCTGGGTCGTTGAAGTTGAAAGCGATGCCAGCTTCGACACAGATGGCGCCTCTGTTACAACCACACGCGGCTACGACAATAAAGCTATGGACTCGAGTTCTGAAATATAGATTGGACACTTATTTGTAAAGTTTGTAATAGTAAATATTGTAGCAAACGTTACTTTAGTTTATTCATAGGGGTCATTTAAGTATTACGTAAGCAGAATTTTAGTAATTTTTAACCCCCTCCTACCCCTTGTCAGCAAAAGTATACTTACGTAAACTGTTATATTATATTTCTATTCAGAAATAATAAATAAATATTGTAATAATACGTAACCACCATCTAGACCCCCCCCCCCCCCGAACTCCATGTCATCAAAAGTAAGCCATACAAAGACCCTGCACCTCTTCGGTGTTTACGTAATACTTGAATGACCCCTATATTAAGAAAATAGTCATCTACACTGACAGTTTTTAGACCATCAATTTATTGTAAAGCAAAATATTGATTTGCAAAATTGACAAGACGTATATGGCGTCTAAAAGTTCAATTATTCAATTAACGCGACTAATTTACTTTGATCTAATCAATCACTATTTTCTTAACGACAATATACTATAGACAACTTGTTTCCGCAACGGGTAACCGTTTAACCGTACATTAGAATGAGTTTACGGTTCCGTTAACTAAAGTTGCAGTAATTATTTGTATATGACAAAAGATTGTGACTATCTTAATTTCCGTTAATGGTCAAAAATGCATGGTAGATATATTTCACTGTATATACAATTTGAAATTCAATATTCATTGCTGCTTACTCGGACATGCATGATTTCCGTCAATATGACAAACTAATACATGTAATTTAAAAAATAGAATTGAATCGGTCACTTTAAATATAGTTAATATATTTGCGCAAAACCGCGTGATAAATTCTCTATTATCTTTGTCTATAGATTAAAATAATATATAATTTAAGCACCATCACATTGAAGAAAGTTACAAAAAAAAACCTAAAAAGCACAGATAAAAATGCCTCCTTCATGACATAGGCTTAAAAATTAAATAAACGATAGACAGAAACTAGAGAACAAACAGTCTATGGCACTTTAATAATTTTTTTCTACCAAAGATAAAATTGTTACAGAAACAGTTGTAACTATTTAGTCCTATCTCTGGTATGAAAAACAAAAATATATTATCAAATTTTACTATCGGCCAGTTTCATTTTTTTTTTTGTTCTTAAAATTTAAAATAAGTAAACTGATAACTTCTCATAATAAAAAGAGCGCTGAAATCAAGTCAAAATTTTCTAATGAATATTCATAGTTATATGTTAAAAAACACTGTCACAAAATCACTAATATAATTTAGTTGTAATGTGTACACATAGCAAAATAATGTCTATATTGAATATCATATTAAAATTGTGTACGTACTTGAATATTTAATTTGAGCTCTACTAAATGATTTACAAAAATATGTACATAATTATAATTGAAGTATAATCTTTTATTGTGTGTGGTAACAAACCTGTGTATAGATTAATAGTATTTTTAATAAGATATTTGAAGTGAAACTTCTTTACGCAAGCTTGACTTAGGGAGTAAGCTGATGAATGTATGACGAGAGCGTTACGAAAATTGTAATCGGGCGAAGCGAACGGAGCAGGAGATCTGTGCGAGCACACATTTTCTTTCTCTTTCTCTCATAGCCAAATGGCTATGAGAGAAAGTTCGTATATCTAAGACACAGCGCAGGCCTATTGCTAAAGAAGTTTAACTTCAGTCGTGTGACCTAAAGCGCACTCGCTTTTTTACCTTAAGAGGGCGTATAAAGCGAGCAAAAAATCAGATTTCACCCGCGCGCCCGTGACTAATTGATGAAACAAAATATACACAAAGCCTCGTGTCAGAGTGCGATAGACGATATAGTTTTTAGCGCATTACGAATGTAAAAAACGACAAATATGTTATTTTATATATAATTCCGAAACTAAAAGTAATTACATTAAATGCCTAGGCATAGACTTTACTCATATTTAAATGTAATTAATTATCAAATTTTTGTCTTAATAGTCATAACCATATCGAGTATAAAAAGAAAAAATATAAAAATTAGAGGTTACTTCGTGATTATATTTTATTGAGGAAATTTCATTATTTTATGTTTTTGATTAGGCTGTAGTCTTGAAAATATCACGTAGTTTGTCATATATTTTTATTTTAAGATTTGGTCCGGAATTTTTCATGTAAAATCAAATAGCAGATTGATAATTTTGCTTTATGCGCCCTCTTAAATGTTTAAATGGTTATACTATGAAATAAAAAATATTTTTTGTTTTTCCTATGATTTCACATGTCTTGAAGACGTGATACTTGATCTAATTTTCCGTCCTTTATATTTTTTATATTAAGTAGATAAATTTTTACTAGCCCATACAAACTACATATTACAAGGGCTGGTACAGATTACTGCCACTCTTAGGTAAAAGGCAGTAAGTAAACTTTTTTTACTGCTGTTGTAAAATTTTGACGTCATTTCATTTCTTTTATGATTACAATTGTAAAATGTGTCATTTTTATTGAACCTATATTCGTTTTATTATGCAATTTATTTAGTTCAAACCAATCCAATACTTTGAACTAAATTTTCATATATTTCGATTTTCATACTTTACTGCCTTTTACTTAAGCACGGCAGATTATGTTATTGTCAAATAGAATTAATTTAGTATTTTAGTGTTATTATGAAAAGACCATTTCATTCGCTTTACTCGTTTAAAAATTGTTGTTCCTTGTGCAATTACATACTTAAGTATGTAACAGATCTAAATTAATGTAGTTGTATGTTAAATATATTAACTGTGATTATAAAATAAATGTGTTTCAAATCAAATTTTACTTTACCTATTAAACTAATACCATTATTAAATATTATTTTCAATTGGTTTATCACTTAATAGAAGTGTTTAAATAAATGTTAATATTTGTGATATGTTGTCAATAAAATACATAAAACACTTTTTTTTTATTTCTTTTTTAATTTCATTGTTTCAATGACCGTCTAATGTTTCAATATTTTCCCGCAATTTGAATACGAATATACATACATATGTGTGTTTTATTTACTATCCCTCTATTTCTTATCATCTTCATTGACCTCTAAAGATGGTCAATGTTTATTTTGAAAAATCTAAAAACTAATATTTCAATCGCACGATCACGATTCAGCCTGTAATATCCCACTGTTGGGCATAGGCATCTTCCCCATGTAGGAGAAGGTTCGGAGCTTAATCCACCACGCTGCTCCAATGCGGGTTGCCGGATATATCCCCTACTATGAGTAACGATCGCTATCAGGTGTACATGATAACAACCGGGAGTCCGGGACCGACGGCTTAACGTGCTCTCCGAGACGCGGTGGGGAGACCCACATGGACTGCACAAACACCCAGACCACGGCAACGCAACGGGCAAAAATCTGTATGACCAATACAAATGTTGTGTGCGGGGATCGAATCCGCAACAGCCAATCGCAATCCAGTGCTGTGAGCTGTGACCGCTGCGCTAACGCGGCGTCTATATCTCAATAAATAAGACAAAATTAGAAGTACATACCTAATTACCTATTTAAATAATCAATAATAAAATCGAACTTACCTTTAGTGTAACAGCGCCATCTATGTTTTACCATGTCATTTTTTCTTGTAACCTTGTCGCAGAAACTATGTTCATACTCCAATGAAATTTATTTACCAATTTTAAAACATTTAAAAAGTACACAAAAAATGGCGCAATAATTAAAAAATATATTTTTAAATTAGCTTAGAACCCAATATTATTAGGAATTATAATTTTCAACTGAAAAGTCCCTGATATTTAGTCAAATGTAACGAAACTGTACCATATAAAAAAAGTTACTGCAGGTATAAATTTATCTACTAGAACAATGTACTATGTGGTATATATTAAGTAAAAAACTATTATTATTATTTAAATAAGAAACTGAAATGATTAATAAATATTTACAATATTGCTATAACTAATTTGACTCAATTTTGTATTGTGTTCAAATAACTTTCCCATTTTAATTATAATATTTTATATAATTTAAATTAAAGGTTCTGTTAAAAGCATTTGAACCCAAACATAATTATTATATTTTCATAAATAAATATATCGTGGATGAGTATTTTATTTATTCGAAATGTTATATTGTGTATTGTTTTTAACAATTACGTCATAACCGCCGGTACATTTGTCGGCAAGTATAAAGAGGTAGGCCGCTTTGATGTGGAGCTCTAGTTCGAATTTTTGAATTAAGCCGAACGTTCGTGCTGATTTTGCTAGAGGTTATTATATTTAAAATCATGGCTGACCAGGGCAGCCAATTGACGTACAAGTTATTGGAGCTGATACAGAAGACGGGTTATACAATTGCTCAACAAAATGGACAAAGAAGGTTCGGACCGCCGCCAGATTGGATAGGCCCACCACCTCCAAAGGGATGCGAAGTTTTCATCGGTAAGCTACCACGGGACATCTTCGAAGACGAACTCGTACCCTTATTTTCCCGTGTCGGAAAATTGTACGAACTGCGGCTCATGATGGATTTCTCGGGCTCTAATCGTGGTTACGCTTTCGTCACCTATGCTACAAGGGCTGACGCTGCAGCTGCGGTCAGGCAACTCAATGGCTACGAAATCAGACCACGCAGGCAGATCGGAGTGGTAAAATCTGTTGACAATTGCCGACTCTTCGTCGGCAATATACCGAAGACGAAGACTAAGGAGGAGGTTAAGGAAGAACTCTCAAAACGAGTTACTGGAATCGTGGATGTGATTTTGTACAAGAATAGTTTTGACCGCAAGCTCAATCGAGGGTTTGCGTTTATTGAGTTCACTACTCACAGAGCGGCGGCGATGGCTCGAAGAGCTTTGGTACCAGGGTGCGTCAAGCTGTGGGATCAAGAGGTAATGGTGGACTGGGCGGAACCAGAACCCGACATTGACGATGAGCAAATGCGGAAGGTATATTTTTTTTAAGTAATTTTTTTGCTTGCGAACTTTCATTTAGTTTATTTTACGTTGTCTGGCTTGCGTATAAATTGTTTTGGTAATCGTATTACAATACGTAAATATTTAGCTCGAGCCATATGGTTTAATTTCATGTCCTAATCGATGTATGAACAAAGGTACTTTCTCGTATTACAGGTAAAAGTGCTTTACGTACGTAATTTTGAAATTCGGACAACGCCTGACACTATAAAGAAAGTATTTGAAAATGCGATAAATAACAAAGTTGAACGTGTAAAAAAAATTTATGACTATGCGTTTATACATTTTTATGAGAGAGAACATGCTGAGCTTGCAATGGCTAAATTACAAAATGCTGACATAGATGGTAGTAACGTTGAAATACGCTGGGCTAAACCGGTTGACCGTGATCTTTATCGGATACAAAAATTAAATAGAGGCAATGCGAAGTTTAATAACAGTTTGGACTTGACTCAAACATTGTTGCTTTATAAACAGCACCTTGAGAAGAAAGAGTACGCAAACAGCCCAAAGGATGAAGGCATTGGATCGGCTTGTGCTGGAGAAAGTCCTTGCTACTCCCCTTCCGACTTTAAGTCTCCTGCTTATTCTTATGCTGTGCCACAAGTTAACTACACATTGGCTCCAGCTAAGCTTGAAGCTATGTGTAAAAGGTACATGTTTTAAAAATTTGTCATAATAATTTTAATCAATTGAAATTTGTTAACTCCCTGTTTTGTAATTATTCAGATACATGTGGCCTACACCAATTTACCAGTACATGAAGTATGATGACCCTACTGGTGTAGAATTATGGGTATGCAGCGTGGAGCTGCCACAAGTTGGACTTCCACTGTTGACTGTACCTCGGAGGATTGGTCCTTTTTCAACTAGAGCTTGCTTCTCTGACCAACAAGCTCATGTGGAAGCTGCTGAAATAGCTCTTCAGACACTCAAGGTATGTAGCTTAATGAAATAATTAGAAAATTGTTTCTAGATAAAATTGAAATGCTATTCTAAAGCCCAATGCTACAAATTAGGCTGTAATGTTTATTTTTAACCTACTTCCAAAAAAGGAGGATCTCAATTAGACTGTATTTTTTTATGTATGTTAGCTCAGAACTTTTCACTAGGTGGACCGATTTCGATCAATTTTGTTTTATATGAAAGGTGTTTCATGTCATGTGGTCCCATTTAAATTTAATTGAGATCTGACAAGTACTTTTAGAGTTATATAATGCGTATTTACTTGACTATTTTTTCGTCGACCTACGTTGTATTATGCCGCATAACTTTCAACTCGGTGTACCGATTTTGATGATTCTTACTTTAATCGAAAGCTAATACTTGTCATATAGTCTTGTTTAAATTAGATCGAGATCTGATTACAACTTTTTGAGTAATCTTTAATAGCGCGTATTTAATTGACTATTTTTTGTGTTGTATTACTTGTCGATGTAATTGAAGTCGGTTTTTTTTACCTGAAACACAATTATTATTCAGTGTACTAATTTTTGTTTTTTTTTTTTTCTTTTGCCAGCAAACACAATCATAAGTGTTTTTATCGATCAATTGTACTAGACATCTTTGAAAAAAAGAAATAATACATTGATTTGATTGATTACTTGATAATTAGAATTCATAAGATATATTGAAATGTGTGTATTGTCTTTCAGATGATGAGGGTTGACCTTATTGAACAATCGGCTCCTCCACAGCCAGTGTACCCCAGCGTGCAACCCATGCCAAGCTGTGTGAGACTGCCTTATGATTATACTCAAATTTACCCTCAAACGCAACCTGTTATGCCAGTACCAACTATTTGGCGTACACTTTAAACGTTTACTTGTTATATTTCTTTATTGTTAAGATATTAGTTAGGTAAATCTATATCAATTTGTTGAACCAAAATGGTCTAGATTTATATAAGACTTTAAGACTTAGGCTTAGAACAGAAACATTCGAACAATATTGTTATTGTTATAGTGTTTTTATTACAGCCATCTGTTGTATTTAGTTGAAAAGTACTTTTTTTTAATTTGTTACTTTAATTTTATGTTGTTTTTTTTTCGACTGATGCATATGTTTATAAATATAGACTTTATTCTTTATATTGTTAGTGACTAAAATTCTATGACTGTTAAGACGAAATTTGAAGAATCGTAATTTCGTTTGTAGAAAGTACAAATTGAGTTGTATTTACTTTGATGTTGTTCTTTAAAAATTTGATTTATTTACTTACAAACACTGAGCGGTATATTTACGAAGAATTGTAAAGCCGTGTTTTCGGTGCTTCCTTGTGCCTATATTTTAATATATTCAGAGAGAATGCACTGTAAGTTTGTTATTGGACGAATTAAAAAACTTAATTAATTTTTTGTTTTTTATTAATTCCCTTTAAAGTTCGTTTACACTTACATTGTTACATTTTACATGTTGTTATAGATCGTACAAAATTCAAATGTCAATTGAAATCTATAGAATTGAATAATTGTGGGCACAAACACATTGGCAAGCATGATGTGTCCACTGTTTTTTCTGTAGCCAGTCTTATGGGCCCCGTAAACGATCAAACTTGTTTGTCAAACATGTTTGATCAAACTTCATGTTTCATATAACAAACATATTAAAAAAACCCGCAGGCCCGCACACGATCAAATAATTTGACAAACACGTTTGTCAAACAGAAATTTAATATGAAGTTTGATCAAATATTTCGCGGCTTTAGAATGAAACCGACTTAACTCAAAAAATCTTAAAATTGAGTTAATGTCACCGAACGACTTTACACACCGTAATCTATCGCTTAGTTAATCATAAAATGTCCCAACTGTATTAGAAGAGTGTGAACGCGCTATTTTGGTCACTTTCTTACTGGGCGCGGGGGGTCCTGGGTCGGAACGCTAAAGCCCCTTTTAGTATTATTCCCGCAGCCGCAAGCGCAATACGTTGACCAAACTTAAATAAAGTGACCAATTAGTATTTGAGTCGTTTTTATTCCGAAAAAAGGTAAGAATTACATTTTCGTTTTTGTAACTAAAGTAACATAATAGGTTTTAACTCAATACTCTTCCGAATATTTTACTCTAACTTTAATACAAAAATAACATAATACTCAAAAGGCCATACATCAATTTTAAGTTACTAAAACGAAACTGACCTAATTAATATTAAGTCAAACGATAATATAGAAGTTCGCTCAAAAAATGACCTTGAAGTAACTAGTTTTTGAAAATCGTTATTTTAAAATATTGTTTATCAAAATAATAATAAAAAATTACAATAATTATCAAGCATAATAGTTAATTAAAATAAGTATATCAACAATCAATGGGCAATTAACTTACTTGGTTTCGGATATATACTTAAACTAATGCAAAAATGACTAAACATGAAATCTTATTTTGCCATTTCCCAAAAAGTTGAAAAATTGAATTAGGTCACTTTCGTTCTAAAGCAGCGATGTGATCGTCTACGGGGCCCTTAACAGACGCAACCAGGTGTGCATGGCGAGTTACTGTCGCACTTAAACTTGGCTACGAGTGATACGCAAGTGTCAGGTCACAGGTGGGCAGGTTTTCTTGCACCGTAGATATTCTTCATGTTCACCACATATCGAACCTTTTTAAAGTAACAAAGAAAAATTTATTACTGTAGGTACATAATGTTGGGATAGTGCAATATTTTGGTTGATTTATTATTTTATTACAAGAAAAGCTAAATATAGTTTGTAATTGCTAAATTTATCTACTGTTTTTTTCGAACCTTTTTAAACTAACAAAAAAAATTTATTACTGTACATAATGTTGGGATAGTGCAATATTTTGGTGGATTTATTACAAGAAAAGCTAAATATAGTTCGTTATTGCTAAATTTATCTACTGTTTTATTTTTTTTTCATAGATAAACTCATAAGCTATATATACCTACGTATCTATTTGCGCAATTAGCAATTCCATTTTCAAAATAGTGTAAATACACACGACAATAATACACAACGATTTCGCGCCGCTACTCGCTTGTATAGGACCGTCTCCACGAGCGAGAATCGCGATGAGTCCGCGCTTCTATCATCGGGTATTATCTACAATTCTACACGAACGAGCGATTATTCCGCCAGCCTATCGTCACAACTCGTGACGGAATAAGGGCGCCTTCAAATTTGCCGCGCGGCGGCAGCGCGGCTGCAGCGCTGCTGCCGCGCGACTTTGTAAACGTTGTTATTTATATAGATTTACAAAGTCGCGCGGCAGCAGCGCTGCGGCCGCGCTGCCGCCGCGCGACAAATTTGAAGGCGCCACGCTGCTGTCGCGCGTTGTTATTTACATAGATTTACAAAGTCGCGCGGCAGCCACCAGTAGCGACGATACGACGACGTTACGCGCGCTTATTGCCACTCGTCGCATCGCCGTGTGGAGAGGCATTCGTAGAGTAGAGGGTATATTATAGAAATACGTGGCACGACGATAATAATTATCGCCGCGATTCCCTCGCTCGAGGAGAAGGCCCCCTAATGTCTTATTCATTTGGGCTTGAGTATGTACAAAGAATGCAATGTTTCTCAAACTTTTATAGGTTTTCCATTTGTGTATATAGCCCTAGATGTACTGTGTCCTTAAGTGGTCTGAAAGCCTAGCTCCATAATATAAACAAGCTGCATTTCGTTTCTGTAAGTACAAATTATCTTACAAAAATTCACTTGTACAAATAAATGCACAAGATTTATGGGCGTTTTTCAAAAAAGATGTACATTGCGAATTTGGGGTGTCACACGACTTTAGCTATTTTTTATATTTTTTTGGTGCGCCGTATTCAAATAAACTGCATATTTATTTAATAGTTACATGTTTAAGTTATAGAATTAACTAAAATATGCAACCCAAATATCACTGTTATTAAAATATCATAAAATTAACATAAAAAAAAGTGTCAAATATTCATGTCACACCTGTATGTTTGGAACTTTCAAGTCTCAGGTAAGATTAGATAAATTAAATGGAGTCACTGTTTTAGGTTTTATAGACGCATGTTAAACTAATAAATACAATTTCGAGCTTTTTATTTCGAATTTGCGCTTTAATAGCTTAAAATACTATATTTATTGTTGTCCCAGAAATAGGTAAAACCGGAATTCCGGTATGCGTCACGACAGTTTTTTCGAGTTTTTTCAATATTTCAACGCAGTATTACCAAAAAATATTGTTGTTTTTCGTTTTTGGAAACATTTATCTTGTCTGTAGTGTAACTGCTATTTTGAAACAAACCTCAGTGTCATCGAAATCTGTGACTAAAGTGTCCGCGTTAAGGTGGTCCCAAATTGGAGTTCTAGATAGTAACAGTATTTTATGAGGTATGTAGCAATTTTTAAAGTTATTTGGCGTAACACAATTACATTTTTGTTTATAAATAATTGTAAAACAAGTCGGTACGAGTCATAAAACGGATGTAACAATCTTGAATTATTGTTAGAAGTTTTGTGGAATGAATTCGTCACATCGGGATCGTCACGTATTGTATAGCCGGAATAGTTTTGTGACGCACTGGAACTATTAGGCTGGGGTTACATTTAATATGGGAATAAAATAAATAATCTTAATGAAATAACTTTTTCGGATTTTATCGCAGTTTATTAGGTTTTTTAAATTCCTGACGTTTCGGATACTTTACAGCAACCATGGTCACGGGAGGACTTAAAAATCTTAATAAACCGCGATACAATCCGAAAAAGTTTAAAAGAAAGAATAATACATTGGAGTCAGATAATTTTACGTCAAAGAAAAAGCTAAAAGTAATTTTACCAATAAAAGAAGAAAAATACATGGAAAGATCACGTAAAACTATAATTAATAGGAAGTTTATATGCCATTTGTGTAAACTGCGTAAACTATATGATATTAAAGACATGACAAAGTGCATTGCTTGTAAAAACTGGGTATGCAGATCATGCTGCAACCAACCAGATATTGACTATATTTGCGACAGATGTTTCAAAGACTGATTAGAGCCTTGAGCTATACTTAACTTACTACATTCCAAATAGCAATAAACACAACCTAATTTTGATAATTAATCGTATTTTCATTTTATTTTTTTTCCTCCAATTTATACTCAGTAGAGTATAAATTAGAATCACAACTGAATAATTTTCTTTGCATTTTAATTTAATTTTGATTGCATGGTCGTGAGGGCAGTTTCTATTTGGAATGGAAATAGGTACTTACTTGTTTAAAAAATTAGTAAAACTAATAAAATATAAAAAGTTGTGAAAATATAATTCAAAATATATTTATGTAAACTGTGTACCTTAAGATTTGAGTACTTTAAAAATATTTGATTAAATATTACATATAGCTGCTGCCCGCGACGTCGTCTGCGTGCGTTCACTGCTCGTTCCCCGTAGGTGATAGCGTGATAATATGTAGCCTATGTTCTGACCCGACTTCTTAATAATATTCGTGCCAAATTTGAAGTAAATCCATGCAGTACTTTTTGAGTTTATCCCGGTCATACATACAGACAAACAGACAAACAGACAAAAATTCTAAAAACTATATTTTTGGCTTCGGTATCGATTGTAGATCACACCCCAAGTATTCTTTTAAAAAAATATTCAATGTACAGTTTTGACTTTCCTACCATTTTATTATATGTATAGATATACCAAACGTGTAAACTAAGCTTAACTTTTTCTAGCTAGTCACATATAATTCCAGATAGTCACTGTCACATATTTTACCGAGACAAAAACTTATCTTATTTAAGAAATATTTATTTGTCAAATAATATTTATATAGTTGGTGTTGACCCTGAATTTGTTGTTTATATTATTTGTAATCTTGTGCAATTTCATTTTGAGTAGTAGGTAGAAATGTAATGTTTTAATGGTCAAAAGTACCTCTGTGACGATCTCGAAATTAAAATGATTGTTAAGCGATTATTATAGTGATTTATCTATGTTTAAATTTTTTTGTTCAAAGATTTAAAGGTTTATTAAATAAATAGTAAAAAAAATTATCGTTACAAGTCATATTTTGCATTTTATTTACGTTTTTCCTTTGTGACGAGCCAGAACAAGTTTCTGTGAACCCTTGCATAAAAATAAATATTGCCTCGTTGTTTTGCAGAATTCCGATGTAATTTTTGTTGTTTTTACTTCTGAAGAGTATATTTTATCAAATGAGAAAACAATTTACAGTAAAATTTATATAACACAAAAATCTTTTCCGGTTCGTCACGTGTACATCTTTTTTGAAAAACGCCCTTATCAGAAGGTACTTGAATAATAGTAGGTACCTATAATAAAACCAAACTTAACAGATACCTACTTTATAAGTGGATAGCGATATTGTTTAAATAAAACGTTGCTAATCAATGGATGACCAGTATCGGTCTAATATGTTATTACTTATTAGGTCAGAGCGTTGAAAGAGAATTATTTAAGATTGTTATTGTAAGGACGGCACATTGAAAGCATTTATGTACGTCGGTCGTGCGAAACGATATTGTTAGAGTAATAAGTTATCAGTTTAATTACTGTAATACGAAGGCAATGTACACGCCGTAACTTCATTTGTTATAACAATGGCGGCACGTGGACAGAGTCGCTTTGGAGAGTGACGATGGTGCAGGGTCAGAATAACAAAGATAAAAAAGTCACACTGCTGGGTCGGCAGGGCTGCCAGATGTACGATTTAAATCGTACTCATACGATTTTTTAGCATTTTTACTCAATATGTACGATCGCTAGACCAAGATCGTACGCAAAATGTACGATTTTTTATATACCTACCTATTACCTGGAAACATTTCATAATGAAACAAATGTCATCCACCGGCAAGCATGAATTTCGGGGAAATCTCCAACTACCTAACGCGTGACTAGATGTTATACTTACTTGAATGAAGACTCTCTAAACAACCATGTAAAGGCTGTATTTGTTTGCATTCTTACGAAACTCTCATTCGGTAATAATTGCGACTTGTTAAAAACCTAATATTTTGGATAAAATTTATTTAACTATGAATACCGACAAGTTTTGGAGCGTAATCAAAAAAGAAAAAACAATTTGAAAATTATAAAACACTGGCTCAATTTGCTTTAGTTATGTTTACCCCATTATAGTGCAGATTGTGAACGAGCATTCAGCGAAGTTAATTTAATCAAAACAAAACAAACAGTTTATCCAATGGTAGCAAATTAATAAGAAGGAACGAACCAAAAAATTCTTTTGTAAAAAATATGACCACAGAAAATTTTGTATTAATCTAACAAATAGTTTTATTGCATTTATTTTCTAAAACTAAACTATAGGTACTGCTGTTTTTACATCGATGCCCCTGTTTTCTGTTTAATTCCTAATTTTTACTGTTTTTCAATTAGCGTTCAGCGTCACCTATTACACTATGTAATGTGTTTTGATAACCACTATAATTATAATAAATTAATAATACACAATGATACTAGATGGCATTCGGGATTCGAATAAGGAATTCCCCGACCTGAGTCTTATATGATTGACACTCATATTTTTATGCACTGGAAAATCATGTACAAAATTCTCCAAAACGTATTTTTCGGATATTTCAAAACATTTCAAACATTCAGAAATGTAACCGTTGTGTGATTTTTGTGAATTGGTGAAGAAACTTTCGTGCTTACCACATAGCAGCGCCACCGTGGAAAGATTATTTTCTGCTATAAATATTTTGAAAACTATATTACGCAATAAAATATCGACTAAAACGATTAAAAGAACCTTACACACTTAACACACTAAATCCGAAATAACCGATTGCTACTCATTTGAAGCCACAAAAAGGCACATAAAGAAAGACAACAATATGTATGATTTTAAGAAGGAGAATGTGTTTGAAAATACTGAAGATGAGGCAATTGAGGATGAAAGTAGAAAATAATTTTACTTTGATTTTAATTTTTTATTATGTTGTGATAAATATTAAAATGTGAGTTGTGATAAGGATAACTAATAAAAGTAGGTGATTGTTTTAATTATACGAGGAAAGTATGAAATCTGCCTTTTTTACTTTATCTACTGTTTTCTCCTGTTTTTTTTATTGGTGAGCTACTGTTTTTTAGTTTCTTGGGGTTGGCATTGGCAACACTGTCCAGGATGAAACTGTCTATTTACCATTACCTCCGGAATCGGTGTAGACTCGCGTTTTGTGTTAGATTGCTATTACGCCTTGAATCCTATATCACCCATCGAATATGACGATGAGTTTATCGTTCTGCCGTCCGTATTGCTGACGCCGTCATATACATACATATAATCAAGATTTAAAAAAAAATTAATGTGTTATATAATTTAGTAGCATTAAAATGCATTCGAAGTTTGGTAATCAAGTCAAAATCAAGTCTAATTAAAATTAAGACAATTTAAGCCATATAATAGGTACTCAAGTTCAAATTAGTCTGAAAGTATTTATACCTACAAAGTTTTACCTTGGGCGCACCTAGAATTTTAAAGGGGCGAAACAAATACTTAACTGTAAAAATCGATAAATAGTAGAAAATTTAAAATGCTTTTTTTTTGCCCCTTGTGGAAAAAATTCTTTGAAAAAACTATAAAAAATTTCTACTAAGTAAGGGGACGTTCAAGTATTACGTAACGCAATTAGGGGGGGGGGAGGGGGGGTCTTGTAAAACGTTACGATGCGTTACAGGGGGGGGGTCTCGAACAACGCGTTACGTAACGTTGTTTTTTATTTAAATAAAAAAAACTAGTGTACTAAAATCTCCCAAATTGGCAACCCTTTTCGTTTATATCCTTTTTTGTATATATATATATATTTATTTTATACTTACCGCAAACGCGATTTTTTTTAAGTGACTTTTCGGTAGTTTTCGCAACAAAGTTGTGACATTTGGGTAAAAATGGTCAGTTGGGGTGTTACGTAACGTTTATTAGCTGGGGGGGGGGTACAGGAAAACGTTACGGCGCGTCACATGGAGGGGAGGGGGGATCAAAAATCTTCAAAATTTGCGTTACGTAATACTTGAACGATCCCTAAGTGAATAATTCTGAAATTTATATTTTCTTTTACAAACTGAACTCTTTCCCCGTGTAGGATAAGGATTAGAGCTTAATCCACCACGCTGCTCCAATGCGGGTTGGCGGATATATTCTCTACTATGAGTAACGATCGGTGTACAAGGCACGGTGGGAGACCCACAAGGACTGATTGTGTCCAATTTTTGTCATCGAATTTTTTTCGACTTCCTGGGCTGTCTTTTTTAGGGTTCCGTACCCAAAGGGTAAAAACGGGACCCTATTACTAAGACTTCGCTGTCCGTCCGTCCGTCCGTCCGTCTGTCACCAATTCAATTTTTTTATTGACATTGACCATTTTTTAGTTATTATTCTTTTTTTTACTATAATAGATGATTGTAGTACTTATAATGATTCCTTTTTTACGAAAAAAAAATGATTTGAAGGTATCACATCTTAGGGTACTAGAATCGTATATTAAAACTCGAAATTATACTTGGTAGATCTACCTACTTTTCGAATTGAAGACGGTTGGAAACTGCCAACTTTTGAAATTGTATCTAACTACTCGATAAAATTCGAGTTGGTAACACTGTTGCATTGTTAGAAACAGAAAGTTAGAACTACACTTTGTGTAAAATAACAATATAAGGCCCTGCGCGCACTAGTGACTTTTTGTCACCGTGACTTTTTGTCACTGTCACCGCGTCCATCATCCCTAATGAAGGTGCGCGCACTTGGATGCGTGACAATTCGGTGACTTTTTGTCCGCGGAGGACGCCAACATGCCCGTGACGCGACAAAATGTCACGTGTCATATGTACGTAGGTTGGCAAACATGGTGTAGATGTAGAACTTTCCACTTATCAGCCTATCACTCCAAAGCGGGTGAACCCAATACTTTTTATTATTGTATTTTTTTCTATTTCTAAAAACAAGCTCACAGACAACCTATATCTGTATATAATCTGTCACTGCAAGTGCGCGCAGCTAGGATGAAGGATACTATGGATATGCAACTCAAAAGCAGAATAAAATAAATTCATTAAAAAATCGAAAAAACAAAATACAACATAGACTGAAAAACACATTACCCTCCTTTGCATTGCGCAGTCGGGTAAAAATCAGTGCCCGGTGAAATTTCAAGGCGAATGCACGACCATTTGTATTCCATTATTTTACAAATTGCAATATCAGAAAATATTGATTCATATGAATTAACCATAAGGGCGTTTGCGCAATGCAAGTCAATCGCATTGTCGCGGCAGTTATTACTACTTATAATAATAATATTATTGTTATTATTACTGGTTTATCGTAAATTCCTGAAGAATACGGGGAAATTTTGGTAGGGCTGGCAACCCTGACATCTTATAATACTTTTATGTTTGTCCCTTTCGGGTGTGGCACGCTTGTCACATCCAGAGTATCCTTCATCCTAGGCGCGCAGTCACGAAAGTGACGGTGACGTGACAGTGACAAAGAATTTTTTGTCACGGTGACAAATGTCACTAGTGCGCGCAGGGCCTAATATTATAATTATTATAATTATATGTATTTTTATGAAAAAAAAAAATACAAAAAGCTATTTTTAAAATGTGGAAAAGAAATTTTGTGCGTATACTTCAGTTATTAGAATCAAAAAACTATAGATGTTTCTCATGTGCACGTTTACAAACGAAAAATTATTATTTCACTATTAAAAACTTAAAATTAAGTCACCAACATGTGCAGACTGCAAGAAAACATGAAACAAAAAATGAAATAATTGAAAATCTTAATAGATCTAACTTAAATACGTTTAGTTATAGAACCCACACTTGTGGAGAACTAAGATCAGATCATGTGGGACAGAAGGTAATTATATGTGGATGGGTAGAGTCTGTGCGTTTATCAAAATTTTTGTTAATAAGAGATTCATATGGACTCACACAATGTCTTATAAATAATTCTGATATTAGTATCAGTGACATACCTTTAGAAACAATAGTTATGATAAATGGTACAGTAGCAATAAGACCAAAGGATATGTATAACTTTGAAATGGCTACTGGTGAGATAGAGGTTATTATTGACAAAATAGACATTTTAAATAATGTTGAAAAGTTACCATTTAATCTAAGAAATTATCAAAAACCAAAGGAGCAATTGAGACTTCAATATCGTTATATAGATTTAAGATTTCCAGAGATGCAAAATAATTTAAGGCAGCGATCATTACTATTGCATAATATGAGAAAATTTCTTATTGAAAAACATAACTTTGTCGAGGTAGAGACGCCGACTTTGTTTTGTCGAACACCGGGAGGAGCTAGAGAATTCATTGTACCCACACATCATCCCGGCTTGTTTTATTCTTTAGTGCAGAGTCCGCAACAATTTAAACAAATGCTAATGGTTGGTGGAATTGATAGATATTTTCAAGTCGCTCGATGTTATAGAGATGAAGCCACAAGACCAGATCGGCAGCCAGAGTTCACCCAACTAGATATTGAACTTTCATTCACCAATTTAGATGGCATTGTTGATATGATTGAACAACTTCTTCAAGAATCATTCCCAAGAGATTTACCACAATCACCATTTAAAAGAATGACATACAGAGATGCTTTAGAAAACTATGGAACGGATAAACCTAATCTGACATATGAAATGAAGTTAAAAAATGTAACCAGTTTATTTGGGTCACAACATAATGAACCAAATTTTAGTGCATTCATATTACCGTATTCTAGGAAATTAGGAAAACTTACTGCAAAATATAAGGAAAAAATAAATGATTTAAGAAAGAAGTATAATGTAAAAATAATATTTAATGAGAATATTTCTAAAGTTATGTGTGATGATATTCATAGTCAAATAAAATGTATAAATGGGGAGGAAAATGACTGTATATTGGCTATGGGTGACCATTTAAATGTTTGTTTATGTTTAGGTGATATTAGAGAACTACTTGCACCTTTATTAAAGTCTAAAAACATATTGAAGTGTAAAAACAGTTTCGAACCACTGTGGGTAATAGATTTTCCTTTATTTATGAAAGGAGAATATGGCTTAGAGACATGCCATCATCCATTCACAGCCCCACATCCTGAAGATTTACATTTATTAGATAGTGACCCATTGAGAGTAAGGTCACTTGCTTATGACATAGTTCTTAACGGCAATGAAGTAGGCGGAGGGTCTGTTAGAATACATAATGCTGAATTACAAGAGAAAATACTTCAAATGTTAAATATAGAAACAAGCAATTTATACCATTTCATAAATGCTTTAAAAAGTGGGTGCCCCCCTCATGCTGGAATAGCTTTAGGCATAGACAGGTTAATCGCTATTGCCTGTAATGCAGAGTCTATTCGTGATGTCATAGCATTTCCAAAAACTCATGAAGGTAAAGATCCTTTATCAGGGGCACCGAATGAAGTGAATGATGAAGATAAAAAGTATTATCATATAAAAAGTATATAGTATTGTTTTTATATTGAGTTGAAGTGTATATTCTTAGTTAATTAAAAAACTTGTTACATGTGTTATAATTTTTTATTAAAAATGTTTTTTTACCTATTAAATAATTTTATTTACATACTATTTTCACAGTTTAATGAGCATGGGTGCATCGTTGCATGGCTTAACGGCTAGAGCACTGACACGGGGTTCAGGGTTCGGGGTTGCGGGTTCGAATCCCGCAGGATCGAAATTTTGATATGATACATTTTATGAGATTTGTTCCATAGGTAGTTACTACCTCTGCACTAATCTGACACCATAATATTTTCTTAATGGTATTGTCATGTCTATTTTATCACATATTGCTTTTAATATTTATTTTATCAAATACAACGAAGAAATTGAATTGAAAATATCAAAATGATGTTATCGTTCATGATAATAGGTATTTATAATAATTATTATATTCATAAATGTACGTACAGATAAAGCATTACATTTTATTAACCGACTTCCAAAAAAGAAGAGGTTCTCAAATCGATTGAATTTTTTTATATACCTATGTTACCTCAGAACTTTTGAGTGGGTGCACTGATTTAGATGTTTTTTTTTAAATCGAATAATGGTGCATGTCATGTGGTCCCATTTAAATTTAATTGAGATCTGACTAGTACCTACTTTTCGTATTATAGGTACCTACCTAATAATGCGTATTCTCGTCATTCTCGACTATTTTCTCGTCGACTTACGATGTAATTTTATTGAAGTCGGGTTTTTTTAAGTTTGTTAGCAAACACAATTATTTTACGTCGTGAACACGACTTTGTCATTAAATATAAACATTCTATATTTTATTTCGATATATTATTATTATATTCACGAAAGAAATAAGGCGGTACGAAATTCGACAGGTCAGCTACTAATATATTATAGTGTAATAATATAAAAATACTTATTTGTATATAGGTAATATTGCCTTTATTATTTCTTGCGTGACTTTATAGTTATTATGTTTTACTAAATAAATAAAACACTATGATTACAATATTCAAAATTTATTAATTTATTAATGTTCTAGACACATGGCTAAATATTATGACTGAATATTTCATTTCAATGCCAATAACGATCCAAATACATAATATAAATATTTCAGCATCCTGACTGGGATCCAGCTGAAAAGAAACAAAATATTATTAAAGACTAGCTTCTGCGCGCGACTTCGTCGGCGTGGACTCCGCTCCTAAGTCCTATTGGTCTTAGCATTATGATTTATGATACATAGCCTATAGCCTTCCTCGATAAATGGGCTATCTAACACTGAAAGATTTTTTCAAATCGGCCCAGTAGTTCCAGAGATTACCGCGTTCAAACAAACAAACAAACAAACAACCAAATAAACAAACTCTTCAGCTTTATATATTAGTATAGATTTAAGCTAATATGTTAGAGATATTTTTTTACTATTGTATTAATATTAATATCGTAAAGTATGTCGAATATAGAACAAGATGCTCAATTTATTTGCTCTGTTCAAACTAGTGTTATTATGCTATTTTTTTCTTTCGATAGGATAGGGGAGTGTAGGGAGTCGACGAAGTGCCATTGTGGGACAAGAGGTGGGGGAGGGGGTTACAAATTTTTGTGACATCAAATTTCAAAATATAATTAGTACCTAGGTATTATCTGATACAGTATCAGATAATACCTAGGTACTAATTATATTAGTATCAGTGATACTACTGTATGTCGTATGATATTTGAACTACATAGGCACCTATTAACAATTAAATTAAAATATTAAACTTTGAATTGTTTTGTTGGAAAAATAACCCTCGCTGTACCTACCTACCTATTGTTAGGAGCCGACCGTTCATGTCTATAATGATGATTAATAAATTTTTACTAGACCTATGATTCAATAATGGTGATTTTTTTTTGAAAAATTCTTTAAAAATGGAAATAAAAATAATGTCGAATCTGATGTGTTAAATTTCAAAATGTATGACGTTTCACGCTTGATAGGAGGGTCTTTATGACCAGCTGTGACAAGCACGGGGGAGGGGTAAAAAAATTGGGAAATTCGTGTGAGGGAATATATGGATGGCTCCTAAGATAGCTAAGCAATTAATTGTCTGATTTATCATTTTCTAGAATCACCTACGAAAGTAGGTAGATACCTGATACACCACACTTTTATTCCTAATTAAGTATTAGGCGATTAGCTTATTGTTATTACAATTACACATTACTAGTTGATTTCTACTTACGGCATTGGTCGTAGGGAACGCACACGTCATCACCGTTTCTCCAATAAAAGTCGATACAACGGCATGCTGGTTCACATATTACTGTTACCCCTATTCTACCTACGAATCTGCATCGTTTACCAGTTGGCGAGGCGTTGTCACAACTCTCTGAACACACTGGACAGGAATCGTAGATTTCGTTTTCGCCGCAAGGAATTGGTGCTGGTGGATTGCAAAAATTTATTTAGGTACAACAATAAATAATTTAAAAAAAGGATCCAATTGTAGCTCTTGTGTCTTGTCTTATTTACGATCTATGTTTTAGAATAATTTATACAATCTTAACATTGCACTTAAACTGTTAGGTAAATTAAGGTCAATAGCGTATGATTAATTTAACCTACAATTGATTTACAATATATCACCATATAAAACAGGCATTAAGTTGACTTTCTTTGGAGCAGGCGACCTTACGTATGTAGAGGAAAGGTCTCTGCTGAAAATACCAAATAAAAAACGATGATTGATGGGAAGTTATTGTAAACTATTGTGTTTGAAACCAATACCTACCTACATATTCAAATTTTTATACATTAAAATACAATTTTTATCTGGGCATTTTTTGATCCAGGTAGATCTATCAGGATCCCCAATGGAAATGTAAGTTTACAAATACCTTCCCATCAATCATCGTTTTTTATTTGTAATTTTCAGCAGGGTGGGTAGCTCTGGCCGGTGGGTACCTACCCCTCGGTCATGTCTATTAATCGTCTATTAAAAGCACCTTTGTATTTACAATCAGTGTTTTCGCGTTTCTATCTTCTTTTGTATCATACCAGAAGCGTGCAATAAGTAGAACTCGGTTGGTCTTTTTGTTTAGTCGTAAAAGCGTTCATCATATCTACTAAAATGTGTGAATAACGATCGTAAAAAAGAGTATGAGTTGAAAATACGTAAGTAGACTGATGTCCACATTACCTGACCAACATCAAGTTCTATCATTATACCTTATGTATTTAATCCCGTTAAAAAAAATAATGATTTATTTTAGTATTTATTTATAAGTATATATATATAAGTCGAATCGGGCAGCGCCGGCAACACCTTGGCGCCTGGCGGGTTGTTCCGGCCAAAGATTTAAATCGTTAGATGCGCCCTCACCTTCAAAAACTATGGCATTGTTTTTGAATGTGTGCGTTTGCAAGTCGCTTACGCGCACACACTAATGCGTGCGAAGTACGGTCAACAAATTCATTAAATTGTAATATGTAAGAAATAAGGTAGTTAATGTAAATAATTTATAAAAATTGCAAAAATAAAACACGTTATTAATATTACATAATATTTATATTCTCCATGAAATAAAATCAATTTAATATAATTTCGTAGGTAACCACTCCTCATCTCCATGGTCTCGTTGTATTACCTTTATCCATTTTTCTTTGCAACGTGAGTCTTGCGGAAATCTAAAAAATTAAAACGTTATTTAAGAGGGCGTTTTCAGTTATTTAAATTCTATTCCAGTACCGAAATAGTTACTCTAAGGTGAACCATTGAACCATTTTTAATAAAACACCCATCATTTACTAAGCTACTAGATTTCTAAAAGCTAAAATATATTTGGACGAACTAATATTACAAAAAATATTACGGTGCAATTTAAAACAATTTTTTAAATATAATAATTATAAAACATAATATGCCGACGCTACCACAGCATTGCCGTTTGTTAATGTCCATTTATAGATGATCCCTTTGCAAACCGCTTTCGTATTACTTTCGTATCTAGTTATATTGGTTATGAGAACGGTACTGAGACAATAGTGTCATCTCTGTTTATCTTACACAAATTGTGTAATACTACTTTCTCTGTCGCACAATTTTCCCTATTTCGTGGTATTTTTTGACACCGGAATAAGATAAATTCAATATTTAATTAAATATAAATACTTACGAGTGAAATGTTACACCTTGGGCTTTATTTGTGTTTCTTGAGTTTTAATTGCACTTCTGGAAGGCACACGACGGCATTTTGATAGACTTTTTTCCTTTGAAATTAGCGCGTCAATTGTGATGTGCAACGTCTAACCGTCATCGCGTATAAATTAGCACTGATTGCGAATGAGTGAGCTCACTCATTTGAGGATGGACACATTTTGGAGCGGTCATACTATGGCGAGGGCGCATCTAACGATTTAAATCTTTGGTTCCGGCCATATATTCGAATCTATTATTTTATCGTATTGCATATGTGACTTGTTTCAAAATGATTTTAGAGAAACCGAAATCAAACCTATCTTTGATTGAAACAATTTTTATTCAAGTTTCTGACCATTTACTTTTTGTACCATATTACCTACCTATGTCCTATAGGTACTATAGTCTGGCTAACGAAAGATGAGACTCGATTTTTTTGCATACTTTTTAAATGACATCACTGTGGGTTCCCACCATCGGGTATATCTCCTCTTAATTGGGAAATAACTAGCGGAAACCTACTAAGATTTAAATATACTTTATTTAATTATCATACGGGTGTTATTCTTATTATTTTAGACTGCAGATCGACAGTCCTGTGACTTCCTAGTAAAGCTAGGACGTGGTCCGACGCTAATAATTTATTTTTCATCTTTATAAAATGAACTCGTGAATATGCACATGCAGACATAATACCTACATACTTACACTACACATATACATAAACAAAATTTTACATACATACAATTATATATAATACATATAAAATACAATTTGTATGATGCATAAATCATACTACCTAATAATGTAAAACTGAAGAGTTTATTTGTTTGAACGCGCTTATCTACTGGTTCAAATTAATTTATCTATGCAAAAATATATTATGTGCTTTGTTTACACAATTATCTTATATTTGTCTAGTCTACAAAAAAGACGTTAAATTTTAGCAGTATTTATTAATCACAGGGGTCATTTGACAAAAAACTCAATCAATCAAAATCTAAAAATTCTACTTGGAGAGATTCTTCAGTCGCTGGAGTCACTGCTGTTTACTGCATTAATTATGAAAGCTTCTAAATTATTCTCTACTATCCTGTCTCTTTCTTTATATTTATCTTCAAGCTGAATGACATGATCAGTCATTGTTTTCCAATCATCAGCTGTTATACTCTCAAATGAAGTTTTTATTAGATTTTCAAATTCGTCTGATGTCAAGAGATTGGGAAGAATTCGAATCAGAGTATGGTAATACTTTAAAAGTCACAAAGAAACAAGATGGTGCGTCTCTGAAGTTGCCAGGGTGTGGTTTTTTTTTAATTTGCCGCGTTTTTTCAGTCTCATCTTTCTTTAGCCAGACTATATTAAAATATATTATCTTAGAAATAAGTTTTGTATAGTTTACCTACATTTTTTCGGGACTTTTTACTCCACTCTTTATTCGGGACATAATTATACAAATAGAAAACTGGCCGGCGATACCCTCCTTTCCCCTATAAATATTTATTTCTTTGTTAACGTTTTGCGAAATGTCTTTCAAATGAGGACGCGTTGGCGCAGCGGTCACAGCACTGGCTGTTGCGCTGGCGGTCGCGTTTTGTCTCCGCTCACGACAGACATTTGTATTAGTCATACTGTCATATAGATGTTTGTCATGGTCTGGGCGTTTGTGCTTGTGTATTGTGTGTGTTTCCGGACCCCCGACACAGGAGAGAATCCTACTGGAGGCCGTTGAGTGTGAAGCGTTTATTTATTTATGTTAAAGATTTATACTTACGACAACTTCTAGTAGGTATACATGTATCATTAGCACCTCTTCGGTACATGGGATTGCATTTGCAGGCAGACCTACTGGGGTCATAGTTGCCGTCGCTCTCTACCCCTAAGCAGTAGTCCGACTTGCAATCAGTACTATCCCGTTCGACTTCATTGGGACCGCATATAGTATTCGCTGGTGACATTTTGTACAGATATATAGTAACAAACAAATTAAATTAGTGTAATACATTAAAGGTGCTATGATATATATTATACATACACAAAATACAATCACTAGAAAAAATATTTTTTAATTTATATTACACTACCTTTGTAGTGTACCTACTTACCCAGTGTAATTAGTTAGTAAATAAGTAAATACTACCTAGTTAATATGCTGGGATAGTTTTATTGTAGTAAAAGCATTGCATCTCTATATAAATATATAAAAATGAATCGCTGAATGTGTTGCTAAGCGCAAATCTCGAGAGCTGCTGAACCGATTTCGATAATTCTTTTCTTTTAATATTTCTCGAAGTACGAGGATGGTTCTTACGAAGAGAAAAATTTAAAAAACTGCCTGGAAAAATCTAACAACAGCACTTTTCTATATTTCCATACAAAAGATTCGTAATAATATTTAAAAGTCAATTTGAACTTAAATACCATACCATAAAGTTTAAGTGTTAGTGGAGGGGTTCCGGGAAGTATAAGTATTAAAAAAATTAAAGAATCGACTGTTAGGCGGTACGAAGTTCGCCGGGTCAGCTAGTTTTTTATAAACCTGAAAATTGTTATAGAAGCAGTAGGTCAGAAATCCGTCCTACTTCTATCAGTCTAGATAGCTCTATAAAATATTTACTGTAATAAAACTACAATAAGTATTAAAAGTACCTAATCAATAAAAAAATACCTATAAACTTATTATATTTTATCAAAAACGTGTAAACCGTAGTAATAATTCATAAAAAAAAAAATACCTTGAATTTGTCTCCAGATATTTCGAATAAATTATATGAATTAGCAATACTTACGTAGGTACCTCAAAATATATATATCACAAATGTTTGTGTCTTAAACGTACCTAATAATTTACATTAAATTATATCGTATAATAGAAAAAAAATTGAAAAAGATTTAGTAATAAATCTAGTCGTTGCAGGTTTTATATTCTAAATTTCAGAAATAAGTATATAAAAAAAGTCATAATTACTTAAGCGTTTTTTTATATATAATTATGTTACAAAAGAAACTAGGATTATATCGCTTGATGTAATTTATTAAAAGCACTTAATAAATATTTATTATAAATAAATATACCTGTAGCGTTACTTAGGAGGAAAACAGATGCCAAAATAAAGGTAAAACACGACATCTTGACTCACCACGATGCTTTGTAATGATATTTAGTTTTATTTTAATGTTGTTACACGTAGGTATTATTCTATATGCCGTTCTAGTGTACCAGTGCAAAAGTTTTATTGACGACGGCGTTGTAAGTTCGATTTCCACTTGAAGCGAATTTTTGTAATAATATAGATATGTGTTTTTGCTCTGCTTATCCTTGTGGATTTCCTTACCGTGCCTTACGAATGTTTTTCTTTTTACAAACGATGGTTATTTTTGGAGCATTGTAACAGTTTCAAAATCTTTCACACCAATAAGTTTGCTTTGTCCAGTATGCATAAGTTGTCTCAGTCACTCGGTCGTTGTATTACTGCATCTCATTTCCGATCCACTTGGATTTACAGGCACGAAGAACACAAAATATCCACTAAATAAAAGTGGTAAACACGAAACCTCTTTCCAAATTTGAATAAAACCTCTGACGCTGGTCGCTGCGCTACTGTAGTTTGGCAGATAATTTCGTTACAAGGAACAACGTCATCAGTCCGTCGTCGTCTTTTGATAAAGATAACCAGCACCGGAAGTTGAAGGGACGTAGAAGTAAAAAAATAAATTTATATCTGCTAGTCCACATTGAGACATTTTAGACACTTCACTAGCGTTACATATACCTATTAAAATAACATCGCAGTGTTTACACAGATTGAAATTGAATATTTAATAAAAAGAAAGTTTAATTACGATCTGTGTAACCAAACACTGAATAAAATATTTCATTTGGTAGTTGTGCGAAGCTATTGGATACAATTTCTTCATTCGTTATTTGATTTTTTCCATACCAACTGTTTTAGCAATAAAAACCAACTAGTAGATATAGCACTACGTTTTTTTCCTTTAGGGGTGGTATTTTTCCACGAACACACAAAGTTAGTTTTAGTTAATATATATTTTCATTTATTTAATATTTGGAATCCTAATATTTATAGAATTAGAAATGAGGCTATATACGAGAGAACGAAAGTAACCGACATAGCCCACAGAATTAGCAAGTTGAAGTGTCAGTGGGCTGGTCATCTGTGTCGCAGGACCGATGGCCGTTGGAGCAGACGTGTCCTGGAGTGGAGACCGCGTCTCGGCAAGTGCAGTGTGGGACGTCCTCACTCCGGCCCGTTGGACCGAGCGACGATCTGCGTAGGATTGCCGGCGTTGGCTGGATGATGAAAGACCGGGATGTCTGGCGCGAACTTGGGGAGGCCTATGTCCAGCAGTGGACTGCGATAGGCTGATGTGATGATAATATGATGATCCTAATATTTAGGTTGCAGCGACAGCAATTGAAGTTGCCACCTTTCCTAAGGGTTGGCTGTAAAAAAAGATAACATACAATTAATGAATAAAATACAAATAAATCACTAAATGTGTTGTTGTGTCACAAATCTCGAGATCGAGAACAGTTCTGATCCTTTCGATTACTTATTTGTAAGTTTTTTAATGCTTTGTAGAAAATTGCGACGGATTGAAACTATAAGAAAATTAAGCAAATAATGTAACGTAACGATGACATATTAGGTATGAGTGATAGGTACACTTTTTTACACGAATATAACACAATCACTTACGGCATTCATTATATGGCACGCAAATTCCATCATTCCTCCAGTGATGTTTAATGCAACGGCATGTAGGGTTGCACGTCACAACTATTAGCAAAAAGTAGGGGCATTCCCCACTGAGAGATGCGTCACGACAGTCATCAGAAGGGCAGTAAGATGGACACGGGTTGAATTCTTCGTTTACGCCGGAACATTCGAATGGGGCTGGAATATTGTTAAAACCACATTTGATGAACTAGAACACATATTAATTAGTAAAACCCAGCCTTAAATGGTTTTTTACCTTCTCATAGCTTAAGGAAAAACTTGGTTATATTAGACAGTTTATTTATACTTAGTCAATATGTCGATGAAATGACTGGGATGTTACTGTGGCTGAGTAAATGAATAAATTAACAATTCTACTTACGATATATATATAATAATATATATATAAAGGAAGGGAAATTGATATAAATGCTATGTCTCATATCAAATTAACTTCTATTTATTTCCTTAAGAGTGTATGCTACCTCAAATTGCTTATTTTCCACTCGGCAGGATCTCCATATCTTCCAAACTACTGAATATTTAAGTTTAAAATTTATGTATGGTAAAGTTCAGGACATAAACTATCTTCCTTCCTATCTACCTTCCTTTCCTTCCATAAAATTTTCTCGATACAAAAAAATCGCAAAGTTACCTCTATTTTTTGTATTAAAACCCTAATATCTCAGTAAATATAGAAGTTATGGACTTGAGATTAAGCATGGAATTGAAAAAGAATTGAAAAGAATGGAACTTGTCAATTTGATGTCAACTTCAAAAATTTTCTCTCTAAATTTTATTTTTATATTTTATTATTTCGATCATATTTCTTTATTAAATTGACATCAAATTGCATAAAATAATTCCGGCAATATCGGAATTATATATAAATTACAAGATTTCGCTTTAACGGTTTTTCTTTTTCAGATTTCCTGAGCGTGGCGTTGCCGAGCAATGACAGCGGCCTGAGGCAGGCAGCCGGCTGCCCCTGCAGCGGGTCTCCGTGCTGCCGACGCCGCAGCAACGCCTTTATAGTGACTTTATGTGTGTTTATTTATAGTGCTATATTATGTCTAATAGTTTTAAAACAACAAATGTATCTCAACCGGAACTTTTCACTTGTCCCGAATGCACTAACGGAAGGTTGTTTAGAGGCCGCAAAGGCTTAAAAATTCACACCACCCGTTGCCACAGCGATCCATTAGTGCATTCATTACCTATTTTAACCGATACTTCATCAACCGTAACCAGTGACAATAATTCGGTTCCATTTGAAAAATTTATTTTGAAATGTCACCAAAATATACCGCTTGTTAAACGAGTTCCTAGAGGAGCGAGGATGTCTCTAGCTAGATCTCTATCAGCTGTGATTAAAAAATGTATTTCGGACACTGATTCGGCCTGGCAAAATCTTTTTTTGTTTTCCTACAAATTTTTACATGTTGATAAAACCAAAAATGGTTCCTTATCAACAAAATTAAAACAGAATAGCTTGTTAGACATTCCGATTATTATTCCTAAAAACTGCCCACGACCTTTATATTCTGACTCTAACAAAATTATTGAAAATAAAGCAATGGATGGAGATCTTAAGAATGCAGCTCGCATTCTTTTCTCTAGTGATACCCTCGCACCTTTTGATAATAAAACGCTAGAAGCCTTACGCGAAAAGCATCCGTTACCGAATCCAGAGTCCTTGCTTCCAAGTCAACCTATTTCCAATAATGTTTTACAGGTTAAAGATGAAGACACCTATGCTGCAATTATGTCTTTCACAAGTGGCTCTGCTAGCGGCATAGACGGCATCACACCACAACATCTTAAAGATCTTGTGAGTGTCTCAGCCGGTGACGCTGGCAGGGCTCTCTTGAATGACATAACCAACCTCTGTAATTTCATGTTAACTGGCAAGGTGACTTCATCTTTTGTGTCTCATATTTACGGTGCGAGACTATGTGCTTTTAACAAAAAGGACGGTAGTATCCGTCCAATTGCTATTGGGACCACATTTCGCCGCCTGGCGTCTAAATTGGCATGTAGATATATAGTCTCCACCCTAAAAACAAAATTTCAACCTATACAAGTAGGATTTGGAAGCAAAGGAGGCTGTGAAGCAGCAGTTCACGCAGCTCGTACTTTTTTAAAAAGTAATGAGGCTGAAGTTCTGCTTAAAGTTGACGTAAAGAATGCTTTTAATTCTTTAGACAGAGCAACCTTGCTTAACGAAGTCTCTTCACATCTTCCTGAAATTTACCCTTATGTTTGGCAATGTTACAGTTCACCATCTAAATTACTTTTTAGCGAAAATACTATTTTTTCTAATGTCGGCGTTCAGCAAGGAGACCCGTTAGGTCCGGCTCTTTTTAGTCTAGGTATCCACAAGTGTATTTCAAATTTAAAATCAAAATTAAACATATGGTACCTAGATGATGGAACCATAGGAGGTAAAGTAGACGATGTTGTTGAAGATTTAATCAAAATTAAAAACGAGTTTGATAAAATTGGTCTCAAATTAAATTTTTCAAAATGTGAAATTTTTTTCACAGATCTTTTATCACTTTCCAAAATTAATTTGGCAACGGAATCATTTAATAAAATTGCTCCTAATTTAAAAATACTTCAAAGAAGTACACTTTGTCTCCTAGGTGCACCAATTTTTGATGAAGGCATACAGCCAATTTTGGATAATAAAATTAAAATATTCGTTGAAAACACTGACAAATTGGGTACTCTAAATTCTCATATTGCCTATACTATTTTAAAATATTGTCTATTTGTCCCGAAATTAATGTATATATTACGCGCAAGCCCAATTTGGAAATTTCCTGGACTGACCGAAAAACTTGATGCCACTTTAAAAAATTCATTAGAAAAAATTCTAAATTTATCTTTTGATGAAAATTCATGGACCCAAGCTACTTTACCTATTAGAGACGGTGGCATCGGCGTGAGAAAAATTTCTAGTGTCGCTCTTCCTGCTTTTCTTGCTTCTGTGCATAGTATCAAGGGTCTATGTTCTGACATTTTAAAATCAAATTCAGTCGACATTACAGATGCTACAGATGCAATAGAAAATTGGAAGTTAAGGTGTCCTAATGGCGATATCCCGAAGGATGTTACAAAGCAAAAACTTTGGGATATGCCAATAGTTCACAATATTCATATAAATTTGACGCTAAATCTTACAAGTGACAAAAACCGTGCCAGGCTTCTAGCTTTATCAAATAAAGAGTCAGGTCACTGGTTACACGCAATGCCGTCAAAAAACCTTGGGACACTTTTAGACAATGAAAGTTTTAGAATTGCTGTCGGTCTCCGGTTGGGAACTCCACTGTGCTTTGAACACAGATGTCCGTGCGGAAAGGAGGTTGATTCTTTCGGACTACACGGCCTTTCCTGCAACAAGAGTTCAGGTAGGTTTTCCCGCCACAGTTCCCTAAATGATACCATAAAAAGAGCTCTTGCCACCATCGACGTTCCTGCTCTTATCGAGCCTACTGGAATTAGTCGCGATGATGGCAAGAGACCTGATGGATTGACGTTGGTTCCCTGGGAAAGGGGACGGGCGCTTTTGTGGGACGCAACCTGCGTTGACACACTTGCTCCGTCTCATGTCAGGGAAACAGCCTTAAAAGCGGGAGCCGCGGCGGAGAAAGCTGAATCGACTAAACGGCACAAGTATTCGTCACTAATTCCAAATTACATCTTTGTGCCGTTTGCAGTCGAAACACTTGGACCTTGGAGTAGCAGTGCTAAAAAATTCTTAATTGAGATAACTCCTCGCCTTATTGCCTCCACTGGTGACAAGAGGGCTGGTGCATTTTTTGCCCAGAGAATCGGCATAGCGATTCAACGGGGAAATGCTGCCAGCATTCTTGGCACAATTCCACGCGGACATGATTTGTATCAAAACTATCTGTAAATATTTATTTCTTAAGTTTTGACTTGTTAATGAAAATAAATTTTTGAAACCGTTTTATTACTGATTAAGCATGGTAATTGAAATAAGTATGAAGAACATTTTATATGTTGCGTTTTTTAAAAAATAACTATTGATAATGTTTGTGGGGAGAAATAACATATAATTCGCGCGATGAACAACCAAGCGCTCTCAATTCTCATGTGTGTCGGTATAGCACGTACAAATTAACTTGACACCTGGGCCGATGACGGCAACTTCAATGTACGGTGTGAAAAATAATGTAACATATTATGATAATATGTTACATTATTCTACTATATATTTTATTGATATATTAACATATATTATGATATGGTTACATTATTTTTCACACCGTACATTGAAGATGCCGTCATCGGCCCGTGTCAAGTTAATTTGTACGTGTTATACGACGAAGTGCGGGTAAAATCTGAATTCGAGCTGAGGTAGTGTAGCCTCTTAACAATGTAAATGAAATCTTTATTGTACGTGATTGTACTTGTTATTGTTTGTTTGTATTCGACGTATTCTTAAACGTGTCAAATTGGATAATTATACTTCTAGTTCTATTATTATAGGGATAATACACAATAGGTAATCTATATATATATATAAAAATCAATTCGTTAGTCAGGTTAGTCTCGCTAAAACTCGAGAAAGGCTGGACCGATTTGGCTGATTATGATTTTGAAATATTGGTGGAAGTTCAGGGAAGGTTTAAACGGTGAAAAACATAAATAATAAGTAACGGAAAATACTAAAAACGACAATTTAATTTTCCAATACAAAATGTTCCTAGCGGGGAAAATTAATGTCTTTTGTCAAAAACGTTGTCAATTGGTTGCCAAATATTTATAGGTGCGTTCAGAAAGTGTTTTGTGTATATTTTTCACAAATATAGATACGTAGGTGATACGAAGTTCACCAGGCCATCTAGTATTGAATATATTTAAGTCATATGCTAATATATTCAATATTTTTGAGCATATACCTACTTATTTATATGTATAATTATATTATTATTACTAGCTTCTGCGCGCGACTTCGTCGGCGTGGACTCCGCTCCTATTCGTCTTAGCGTGATGATACATAGCCTATAGCCTTCCTCGATAAATGGGCTATCTAACACTGAAAGAATTTTTCAAATCGGCCCAGTAGTTCCAGAGATTACCGCGTTCAAACAAACAAACAAACAACAAAACAAAAAAAACTCTTCAGCTTTATATTATATTAGTATTTATTATTATAAATGTATTTAATAATCAAGAATCTAAGCTGTTTGCTCCCTTTACGTAGTTGTGTCATGTTATACATTTTTAATCTATAAACAGCGGTTGTCTGTAAGACATCACTAGATGTTACCGCCTTTGTAATATGTATTCTAATATTATTATTCGTGTGCAATATATATTAAGCAAATACTCACGACATTCGCTTGTTGGTATACACGTGCCGTTATCAGCTCTGCGATAGTTGAAGCCGCACTTGCAAGCTGGTGGTGGGCATACTGTGGGTTTGGGGCATGGTGTTCTGTCGTGGTACTGGTTCTTGGGACAATAGTCGTAGGCGCAGTCTGAAGGGCAATCGTCAACTACCTCGTTGGGACCACATGACAGTTCCCCTTAAAACAAAATAATAAAGTGTCATGAAGTAATATTATTTAAAAAAAAATTGTCTCTATTAATTTTTTGTTAGTTTATTCCCTAAGGAACGATATGAGGCCTGAGGGTATAAAAACAGTCTATATATATATATATGTGTGCAAGTCACACTTGGCACAAGTGACTTATTATAATATGTGTGCAAGTCACACTTGGAACAAGTGACTTATATTATAATAATGGGCATGACGACAGTATCAAAAAATCGTCAATTTAATAATTTTAAGGGAACACTCATAATAAAAAAATTCAAAATACTGGTTTAGTTTTATGTAAAATAATAAGATTATCGTGATTTTCAATAAAATAAAACATTAAAATACTGCAATCGGCCATTTTGATTGAAACACAAATTACAGCTCATGACGTCACGCTATAATACGCGTTCCACATAACGCCCACAACGCTATCGACCACGACCGCTAAAAACCGCTCAGTAGTCTAGTAGACAAGTTGAAAATGGTTGAAAAATAGCCTGTAATTTATAGGCGTGAGCGTTCAAAAAGATAATAAACGATTGGACGGTGTATAGACCACTGAGCGGTTTTCAGCGGTCGTGGTCGATGGCGTTGTGGGCACTTGTGGGTCGTAGGTGGAACGAACTACTGTACCGTGACGTCAGAGCCGACGCCATGACACCTGCAGCCGTTTTGTATCACTTGTTGAAAACATATTAGAAAAATAGTTTTAAACTTCCTTAAACTTAAGTTTATTACCGAAATATAGGTATTTTCGTAAATAGTAAATGTGTACCCACATTACGGAATAGGTTTTCTAAATCTTTCGTCATGCCCATTGTGTTTGCTTGTAAACGAAATAAAAACCGACTTCAATTACATAGACCAGTAAGACTTATAACGTAGTTAAACCAATAAACAAAAAAAAAAAAAACAAGTAAATACGCATTATTAGAGATAACTCAAAACTACTAGTCAGATCTCGATGACAAACACCACATTTCGATAAAAAAAAAAGAATAATCGAAATCGGTTCACTCAGTGAGAAGTTATGAGGTCCTCCTCCTATTGAAGTCAGCTAAAAGTAGGTAGCCTACGAGATTTTTTTCACCAAGAATATTATAATAAAATACTGTATAATGTATTCTATCCCATTCTCTCCTATAGATTTATCTGCCTTTCTTTATCGTGACGCGTTTTTGTTTAATCGAGTTTCAAATAACAACGATTCTAAATTTCTAATTTCTAAATAAGTTTCAACAACTGATGCTGAGCCTCAGTCACTGACGTTTAGTGACGCTGAGAATGTCGGCAGTCGGCACCTTCCTTTTATATATACCTCGGGCTTTATGTCATTTTACAAGGAGTAAAAAAAAACGTACAAAATGATTTTGATTTTAAAACTTCTACAATTCGAGACCAATAAAATATCGCGTCTACTTTTAGGAGAGCAATTTTGCAAATAAAACAAAGAAATTTAGCTATTTTTCTCCAAGGAGAAACAACAAAAATAAAAGCGAATTACGTATCTCCCTCCCACTTTCCTTGAAATCGGTTAAAAATAAAATAAGTTAATAAAAATAAATTTATTAGCTATTTTTCTCCAAGGAGAAACAACAAAAATAAAAGCGAATTACGTATCTCCCTCCCACTTTCCTTGAAATCGGTTAAAAATAAAATAAGTTAATAAAAATAAATTTATCGGTCTGACTGGGTGTAACTAACAAAAACACGTAACACGAATGACTAGTAATATTTTCAATCATTTCCGGAAGAAGTAGGTACCTACAATAAAATGAGTTTTGTAAAAACCCGCATATCAAAGTCGGGGAAATACCCGACCGAGTTGATATAAGCATCTGATTAACTTATCTTTAGGGCTAATTAGAAATAATTTAAATGTAACTTTATTAAATTGTTACTCGACCTTTACGAGAATCGATAGCTTAAAAAGCAATTGATAAAAGCTTATAAAAGTACGTAAAAATTTCGACGACGTGTCTTCTCGCCCGGCAGCCTCGATCGTGCCCACGAAACCGCCTGTGCTGCTATACGGCTATATGCTGCCATATATTTTCCTGACATATTACGCAACGCGCTTCAGCCTGTAATATCCCACTGATGTACATAGGCCTCTTTTCCCATGTAGGTATAATATACAACATCCATGGGACTCCAGTATGTGCAGCCGAAAGCCGTGCCGCCATTACTATATGGATCCAAAATGGTTCATGAGGGCTTCGTCCACCGGTAGACGGTTACATTTCGTGCCCTCTATTAACCCATTTGTTAAAATGGACGACGCCTTGGCACAACGGTCACAGCACTGGTTTGTGTATGGCTGTTGCGCGGGCGGTTGCGGGTTCGATCCCCGCACACGACAACATTTGTATTGGCTATACAGATGTTTGCCGTGGTCTGGGTTTGTGTGCAGTCCTTGTGGGTCTCCCCACCATGCCTCGAAAAGCATATTAAGCCGTCGGTCCTGGTTCTTATAATGTACACCTGATAGCGATCGTTACTCATAGTAGGACTATATAATTATATCCGCCAACCCCAGTGGCGGATTGCCGCCAGTAGGCTATTAAATTTTTGCCGCCCCTAGTGACCTTTGAAACTCGATATGCTATATATCCTAGTACAGTCGAGATATGTACCTGTATAAATATATATGTCGATAAATTAAAAAATCAAACAAACAAACATGTATTATTATAATATATTTAATATATTTATAACAGCAATGAAAAAATGTAGCAATGAAAAATTGCCGAAAATTGCCGCCCCTAGAATTTGCCGCCCTAGGCTCCAGCCAGCTACTCAGCCTATTGTGTAAATCCGCCACTGGCCAACCCGCATTGGAGCAGTGTGGTGGATTAGGCTCTGATCCTTCTCCTACATGGGGAAAGAGGCCTATGCCCAACAGTGGGGATATTAAAGGCTGTAGCGTAGCATAGGGTATGTAATATAATGTAAGTATGTGTGCATGTATTAATGTGAGTGTATGTATACATTAAAAAAAAACCGTCAGCGTCGGACCACGTCCTAGCTTTACTAGGTAGTCACAAGATTGGCGATTTGTAGTTCGAATAATAAATCGCCTGTGGTAGGTATTATACTGCATGTTCAACAAAAGGCATGGGCATTTAGAGCCCGTGGATGTTAAATTTAAATAAAATAAATAAATCCTCCCTTCCTAATCCTTCTCCTACATGGGGAAAGAGGCCTATGCCCAGTAGTGGGATATTACAGACTGAAGTGAAATAAATAAATAACAATAAGATTGGTTAAAATCAAGAACATGTAGGCTATCAATAGTTTTTGTTAAATTTCGTGTATTATATTTTAATATTACAATTCCATGCAATGCATGTAATTCAATTATTAGTACCTATCTTTAAAGTTTTATTACGAAATAAAATTACGTTATAGTCACGAACGTTTTGTATCTACTATTTTCTATTTGTATCTAATCATTGCAAAAATAAAATACTAGTCTAGCAATTTTATGTAGTGTTAAATTAAAATAATACCTACTTACTTCCTAAATTTAAATAGGAAATCTTAACATACTTAATTTAAAACTACCGTTTAATTTAATAACTGTAGATAGCTATTATTAGATGTGATTTCATATTTATATCTAAAATGTTATCGTAATAATACAACTTTTTATATATTTTTTGCGTTTTTCATCATAATTATTAATCATAGAAATAATTTATGAAACAAAAATTAAAGCAAAATCGCGCTTATTATCCTGATATACAAATCTAAAAAAATAATATGGCATATTTTGCCACAAATATTACCTATCACTTACCTGAGGACAAACTGCTACTAACTAAAACTGATAATACTACGCTAACGATCTTCAAACACGACATCTCTACAACAAATAAATCAAAGTTGTTGTTTGAGGTTGTGTAAATCAAATTAATAATATGAGATCGAATCTATATTTACTTGTTTCTACAATAGGTAACTTAAAAAAAATAGAATTAAAGCGCCATCTATATATTTCATTGAAAAACATGTGCTTAAATTAGCTAATCTACGTACGTCCTTGTCGTAGTTCTGAATATTAACGGTAGACGTCGGCAGCACGACTTTTTCTGATAAAAGAAAACATATACGGAATTTAAAGTAGAAGAATCGAATTACCCATCTGTTCAATTCATAAAAAATATTTTATATTTACTTTAGTATATTAAAAATTAATTTCGAACGGTTCGGCTGAAAAATTCCTGGCCAGGCTATATAATTAATTTAAAATTGGGATTTTTTTTTGTATAATTTAACATTGCACCGATGAGTTAGCGTTTTAGTTCTTCGTTTTTAGCACGAACCTATATTTTACCTATACCTAAAGTTTATAGACCTACTTATAGTTTATAGAATCAAATAAGTCTAAACTTGACCACCGTCAAATCTATTATTTCAAAATAATTCGAAATGAGGCTTCAAGAGGCTTCTTCTTGAGGATTACGTCAACCAAGCCTAGAAAAAATTATTGTTGTTAGGCAGCTTAATAGTCCGGGATCCCTAGTACAATTTTTTCACTTGATTTCTATCGAGCTAATTTTCCGGGAGTAGCTTCATTTTAATGAGACGAACAAAAATTTCCTTTACGAAAACTCTCGATTGTGGTAGGTAATAGAGTTAGCAGGGGATAGAGCAGCAGTGAGCGTAGGACCGGGATAACTTACCACGCAATTTGTAGGACAATATTACTATTAAATTATGTAAATATTAACTAACTAAAAGAAAAAAAATCAGAAAAAACAATCAATTTTTTTCAAAAATATTAGTAACTGATCAAAATGAAGCTACTCCCGGAAAATTAGCTTGATAGTAATGAAGTGAAAAAAATGTAGGTACTAGGGATCCTGGACTATAATTTTCATATGAGGTAGGGAATAACATGAAATGCCTTTCTCAAAATATGAAAGTACAACATGTAACGTAACAAATAAACACAATTCAGTTCTAATTTATTAGTGCCATAAATTTTAAGATAACAAACGCATAAATTGAAATGTGAGTTGACACGTAAACATAAAACAGTCAAGTTAATGTACAAAAATTGCTCTAATCCATTAAGGACTCAAATTTTAAGTTGTACTTAAGAAAGAAATTTATTGCTGGGAACTGAACAGCTCAATTATTGTGTTAAAATATTAGGTAATAAATATTATATTCGAGACAAGCTTAAAATTTTGTGTTGACAGATTCGATAAAACGATGATAAGGAAACGTTCTAAGGGCCAGTTTCCACTGATTGAAATAATCGCGATGAGTTCGATGAAAACTCGGTTTACGCGTTTAACGGAGTTAGAGCTGGAAATTGCATTTCACCAACATAAACTGGACGCAGTTAGAGAATAACTGAGTTTCAATTCTAAACGACCAATTTTTGGCGTTTAGCTGTGTAAACACGTTTGTCTAGAGCTTCTAACGGTCTAACCTATTAAAAAAACAAATCTTGTCAAGTTGTCATATGATATATACTGATACTCGAGGTTATAGTAGTGTATCTCTTTTTCATGATTCCTTGAGGTATGGGGATGGTTGTTACGGAGAGAAATTTTAAAAGAAAATTGCCTGAAAAAAGGTCTTAAAACAACACTTTGCTGTATTCCCGTACAAATGATTCGTAATAATAATTAAACGAAAGCCAAGATTAGAATCGAATTATAAATTCGATTAAGCAAAACATAGCTTTATTAAACAGTGGAACCCGGCCCTACGGGTTCAAGACTAGCCGTGGGACAGTTTTTTGTGGAAGTCACAACAAAAAACCCGGCCAGGGTTGCCATCACAAAGTTTTAAGTTACCTTGTTTTGAAATAAAACCTACAAAATTGACGTGTATTTACTTTACATTAACACGTAAGGTTAAAAATGACAATAATCGGTTAAATAACTTCCTTTTGAAATCGGTTGAATAATACATTATTCTTCACAACCGTCATACAAATTTATCGTAACTAACATTTTTTTTTTCTTCGGCTTTATTCAATGTATATTTGTTTTTTTTCTTATATTGTTTATCTTTTGTTGTGTTTTGTTTAATTGATTTACGCAATTTCCTTTGGATCGGATAAAAGTGCTTACAGCCAGTAAAGCTCAATTTATTGAGGAAGTAATAATTTTATTCCTTGGTTTTGTGTTGCACTATAATGACTTATAAACTATCGATTAAATTATTAGGAAAAAAAAACAATTACACATCGGATTGCCGTATCTTTGAACACGGCAATGAACCGAAGATATCCAAATTTCCTTGTAATACGGGAGTTGCCGTGTGAATGGGAACACTGCAGGGCGCGTTGGTGGACGTGTGAAGGTGGGGGAAAAACAGACGCGAGATTTGAATATATACGATGGGGAGTTTGAATTCGGGCAGTCAGTTTGACATTCAAATTTGAATTCGGAGTTCGAAGCACGTAGGCCTCCGCGGCCGTCGCGGCCTCTTGGCTGGCTAAGCTATGGAATTTCTGACTTAGATTAAACATATAATACCTAAAGGTATTTTTAGGTTTGAATCAGAAATTTCATTAGCGTAAGCTGGCTGAGTGTGGCAATGTAACTTCAGTGTAGATCGCGAATTAGTTTTAATTTAATTTTACTGATTATTATTAAGTGCAATTCTTTATTATAAAATCTTAATTGTAATCCGCTAAATAAATTCAGTGAAAGACCTGTGATGAAGCGCTCCTGATTGGTTCGATGCACAATTCTTTTTTATAATTGCATGTAAATAATTTCACAATTTTGATACACTTTGGTCACCAATTGGTGTAGAATTAAAATGATGCATGTTTTCTGCATGTTGTGTTTCTTTTACTGATTTTTATAACTTTTACGGAGATTTTTAATAAAAGATATCTAATGAATTATTAGCTAGGTTTACATCGATACTATTAATTATTGATTAATTACCGAATGAAATTATTATGAAAAGGTTTACATCGATACTATTAATTATTGATTAATTACTGAATGAAATTATTATGAAAAGGTTTACATTGATACTATTAATTATTGATTAATTTTTGAATGAAATTATTATGAAAAGGTTTACATTGATACTATTAATTATTGATTAATTACCGAATGAAATTATTATGAAAAGGTTTACATTGATACTATTAATTATTGATTGATTATTGAATAAAATAATTATGAAAAGGTTTACATTGATACTATTAATTATTGATTAATTACCGAATGAAATTATTATGAAAAGGTTACATTGATACTATTAATTATTGATTGATTAATGAATGGAATTATTATGAAATAAGCCTTATGACCATAATTATATTGAATTTAACTGATAAAATGAAATCTAACTTAAGTAAATAACCACAATATGATGTTGTTAGAATAAAATGAAATTACATCTGTTTGACTTTAAAGTACATATATAAATTGAATGAATCTTGGTTAAAACTATCATATTAGATATTAAGGGTTAAATAGATTTTCGTTAGGGTGTATTTAAATAATGAAATGAAATTTTACTATGTCATTACTTTGGAAGTAGATAGAGTAGTGGATATTTCTATAATATGACCTATAAACAAACTAATGATTAGTTGTCGTATCTTATTGAATATTCTCTACATATAAATATACTTCTAATGAATGTATATGTATGTATGTATATGTATATATATATATATATGTATATTTGGCTTCATTTTGACATTACACAAACTTTTGTAGTTCAAACATTAATTTAAGAACTTGTAGTTGTTAAATATATGTTGGAACGAGGTAACAAAGTGGTTGTAGTCTTGAATGAGTTCAAGGATACTTTTAGCTCTTGAATACATTCTAAGATGAGGTAATTATACACTGAACCTTGACATTACACAAACTATTGTAGTTTTGAACATTGATCTAAGAATTTATGTTCTTAAATGGGTGTCAAGACTAAGTATCTGGTAGACTGTAGTGTCTCATTCTCACGATGACTTTCATTGAACTAAATAAACTATGTTAAGGTGAATCCATAAATGTTGGTATTCGCCAGTGTTTTATTATAGGTATCCCCTATAAGGCTTGGCCTGTCTAAGCCCCAGTTCATCGCGTCATCTATGCTAGGTAGATCCTAACCTTGGCCTATCTAGTAGAGAAAGTTGCGTGTACTTCCTACCAACCTCTGCGTTTGTATTTGCCTAACTGAACTATGTTCTTGGTAAATACTATACGTACGTTTCCTTATCTTTGATAAGAGTTCCTCATCTTTGATGAGAGACATTGGACAAACTCCACCAGACACCTAGTGTATGGTCGTTGTTTGAACTGCAACAAAGGTTAGTAGTTTATATTTGGACAGTGGTATGAAGTTCTATTTTGGACTAATAGAGAAACATATTCACTTTTCCAATTAATTTATTGCTAATTTTTGTGGACGGTCTCTACTAAGTCCTAATGGTGGATTTACTGAGATTTAAGCCGAGCCTTAATCAAGCCCTCTTGTGTTTTTCAAACATACAAACATTGATGGATTATAAAACCTATTAAATATACATTCTCTTTTCATTGTGAAAATGAGATACTCTCAGAGATTCTGATTGAGTAAATGAATATGTTATATTTTAATTGTTTTATTTATCTCTCGACACTACTATGTCCTTGATAAATCCATTCAGTTCCTAAGAGAGCCTGATATATTCAAATGTTTAACAACTTAATTACTGGTTCAATGGTTCAATTGAACAACCTATTCTGGTTAATGAATGCTGTTTCATTGAGTGCTGTGAGTCATGCAAGGACAAACCTACACAATACACCTACTCTACATGTTGGTCTTATACCTTTAATTATTCTTAACTTCCTTATAGAACACTCGAAAGGTTGCGTTGTCGCCAGTCGCCAGTCGCTGTTTGACCCATCTCATAATGGTGGCTAGGCTTGACAATATAGCTGACTATAGACTCGTAACTCAGTAGGTCTTTCCTATGGGAACTTACACTATACAAATCCTATTGTGGCAAAAGTAGTAGGTTTCGTGATCGAATTTCAAAGTAGTTGTGTGACCGAAGTTCCCGTATGGGCTAGTAAGCACACAATGAAAAGATCAGTAGACACGATCTCCTTTTGTTCACGAGGAACACATCTTAATACCATGTCTGATTACAGCTTGGTAATTACATCAACTCTAGTAGTTCACTGGTTATGTCTATATGACGTCCCAAGGGATTACTCAATTACAAGTCATTGCATGATTGTGCTGCAACGGTATGAAACAAGCATTTGTTAGACAGGATATATTTCCATCTAACTTACTGTAGAAAATTGGGTACTCTCATTTCCTACCTACTACTCTACTTTTGATTTGATAGCACCAACGTTGTGCCTAATTTAATTTAGAGCCTTCAGCACGGTGTGGATCGGTTAGGGTCGGAGGGGTTATGGTGGTTGCGACCCTCGGGTTCAATTGAACCCGGCTTTTTAATTCCTTAATACCTATAAACCCTATCCTAACAGATTAACACATACAAACAAACACTACACATTATTTTTCACAATTATCTGAGATAATCTATTAACTGAATAAATTATTTCAAGATAATTAATAACTATATAATATGTATTTAATCATTATTTCATTTACTTATATTTATTTCATTTGTTTAGAGTTATTAGAATCTGTCTATTATATCAGGGTTGAACTAAAAATACATGTAAAAGAAACTTAGACACTATTCAATTAATCAATGTCATTATAGAATATCCTATATATATAATTATTTAACTTTATTTCTATTTTAGCTATCTAGGTTCACTAAAAATATTAGCAATTATAATTTACACATTCTTAAGGAGACGTCAGATATTTAGTTAAACAGTAGGTGATAGTTATTTCTAAATAAATAAGTCTATTACTATTTATTCTTAACGGTTCTAATTTACTAGATTTTATTAATTCCTAATTAATTTACTAATAAGGTGTTATAAAGCTTAATATCTTTCTTTCCTTTTAATAGTATTCCAGAAGTTAGTTATCTATAGTATTTATATCACTGGTAAGTGTAAATATCTTTTCAATTAAATTTTAGGATAAATTAATTTCAGGAATTTAATGTCATTATGCAGAGATGTTATTTTAAATTAATAGCTAGGTAGGATGTTAGTTAGAGTTTATATAGAAATCAAGGCTTCTAATAACATATACTATGTCTTTCCTTCGGCATACCATAAAAAGAACTGAAGTTACTCTGAAACAAAAATCAAACACAACGTAGAGTCCTTCTTTATACTAGACGATCACAATTATAAGGCCAAAGATAATTGATATCCTCTTAAGCTTAATATTAGCTTGTAACGCCACTACCATGATAGTGTTACAAATTGGTCCACGTGACCAGGATATGATAATGGGTCATAGGTCATCCATAGGTATAGTTACAATTGCTGCCGTGATGATAAGGATATCTATGTATATCCATATAGGAGTATCATTACAAAATGGTGCCGTGACCAGGATATGATAATGGGTCATAGGTCATCCATAGGTATAGTACAATTGCTGCCGTGATGATAGGGATATCTATGTATATCCAATAGGACATATACTATGTCTTTCCTTCGGCATACCATAAAAAGAACTGAAGTTACTCTGAAACAAAAATCAAACACAACGTAGAGTCCTTCCTTATACTAGACGATCACAATTACAAGGCCAAAGATAATTGATATCCTCTTAAGCTTAATATTAGCTTGTAACGCCACTACCATGATAGTGTTACAAATTGGTCCACGTGACTAGGATATGATAATGGGTCATAGGTCATCCATAGGTATAGTTACAATTGCTGCCGTGATGATAAAGATATCTATGTATATCCAATATAGTATCATTACAAAATGGTGCCGTGACCAGGATTATCATAAGCATGATGATTAGTCACCAGAGCGCATAGGAGTATCATTACAAAATGGTGACGTGACTAAGATTATCATAAATATGGTGAATAGTTATCATCGGAGCCATAGGGTATATCGTTACAAAAATGGTGCCGTGACCAGGATATGATAATGGGTCATAGGTCATCCATAGGTATAGTACAATTGCTGCCGTGATGATAGGGATATCTATGTATATCCAATAGGAGTATCGTTTCAAAATGGTGCCGTGACCAGGATATGATAATGGGTCATAGGTCATCCATAGGTATAGTTACAATTGCTGCCGTGATGATAAGGATATCTATGTATATCCATATAGGAGTATCATTACAAAATGGTGCCGTGACCAGGATATGATAATGGGTCATAGGTCATCCATAGGTATAGTACAATTGCTGCCGTGATGATAGGGATATCTATGTATATCCAATAGGAGTATCGTTTCAAACAGCATTAGAAAATAGCCAAGTAATACTACTTTCAAGTAGGTAGTGTCAGGTTAACTGTATAATTGAAGTAGAACACAGCAGGAAATTTCCTGCTCAAAATATGGAACAGCCCGACTGGGGAACTACCTCGAGTTTACAGAAGATCACAACTAAATAACACTGTCTTCAAGCAGTGTTGTGTTCCTTTTGGTGAGTAAGGTGACTAGAGCTCTTCGGGAGAGGGGGGATTGGGGAAAGGGTCGGCAACGCGCTTGGGATGCTTCTGGTGTTGCAGACGTCTATAAACTACGGTGATCGCTTACCACCAGGTGAGCCGTAGGCTTGTTTGCCGATCTAGTTAAAAAAAAGGTAGTCAGATTTTTTTGGGAGATATGGCAGTGTCGGTAACGCGCTTTGATGCTATTGTTACTTAAAAAACGTGCGTAAACGGAGACTTGGTATCCGTTTATGCATTGTTTGCCATCTTAATACTAAAAAATATACATATAGTGCTGATAAGCAATTAGCTAGCTAGACTTTGTAATAAGGTATACAAATATAATTATACTCCCGAATAAAGTACAGTCAATTCCAGGGGTGAGCTTTATAAATTTGTGTGCATTTCATAATTTTTAAAAAAATTTGTGTTGTGTGCAGTGTGAAATACATAAAAAAATGTAGACCCAACTTAGATAAATAGATATGTATTATGTATACGTATGGATTTCATAACATACAATTGGTATTTAGGTTTAATCTTAAAGATACCCTCACCTTAAATCTATCATGAAGAGTTTTACACCAAGCGAAGGTGAAATACGCCTATAAAGGTTTCAAAGGCCCATTTCCTATTTCAGTTGATGTGGAGAGGAAAATGAGATATACGGTATAATCAGTTTTGCCTATAAATTGCTTCATAACCTATCGAACGTAAAGTTCTTCTAGGTTTTTACTTCGAATAAATAGAAATTTTGACGTAATAGGTAAATTCAAAATAAAGATATACATAATTATATTATCTTATGAAAGTTATAACACTACGTATACCGTTTTCAGACTATATCTACAAAGTAAGGATACCTTTTTATTTTTATAAATATTTTCAATAAAGACGAATAGATTTTAGTCTTTTTATCGTTAATTATACCAATACAATTTTTTTTTCAGTTAATTTTTGATTCAAAATTTTTAGCACACAAATAATCATAACAGAATAATTTCCAAGAAATATTAAATTACTATGTACCTACCTATTATAATATAATACGTAGGTAGTACAAAACAAAGTCGCTCTTCGCATCTACCTGTCTTTTTCTATTTTTTTTTTCTTTTAAACCAAGCAATGGATTTTGATGCAGTTATCACTGTTATTTAGAAAATTTATTGCCGAAGGTTTATACGTACAAATTATCGTATTTAAGTATTTCTACAATAGAGAAAATTCCGTGTTTTGTGATGAAAGCGTCAAAAAAAAAAAACAATTTTTCGATCGCTTACATTACCAACGCCGCTGGTTAAACCGTATGGTATATATCAAAATAATGTACTAAGGAATTGTATATCATTAAAAAGTCTACAAAAAAGTCCGCCATAGCATACATCTATCTATTAAGGTTGACTTACAGTAAACATTTTTACCTTTAATTCATTTAAAAATATTGCGTGCGACTCGTTTGAAGCCGGGCTGGGTCGTTAGTTATAATTTAAAATCAACAAATCATGTAACGATTAAGTACTCAGTGAAATAGTAAGAAGATAATTATTATAATTTAAAGTAACGTTCCTTCATCTAAGTAGAACCTTGCAGCAACATATGTGCAGCAATAAATAGTGCCTACTTCTTGAAGTTAAAGTAAGCCAAGGTAAATAATACATTTAATTAAAAATATTTTTAAATGTTCTTTCTCATTTTCTTGTACATTTGCACAATTTTTGAAGTTTACTCCTTAAGAAACAATATAAGGCCCTTAGTATATAAAAAAAAAACAAGTGAAATTGTGAGAAACATAATAATAAATCAAAAAATTAAAATCAAAATTTAATGTCATATAATCTCTTTAATGACAAATGGATAGCCTTTTTCTTTGTTCAGTAATACTGCGAAAACTACTGAACTGATCGAAATAAAACCTACTTATACTATAAGATGTAGCGTGTTTCGAAGAAGGTATTTATAGTATATTAGTATATTATATGTTGGTGATTACTTATCGTGTAAAAAATATGGACGGACAGTGATCGCTAGCCTATACTAATAAATTACAAAATTATTGAAATAACAACAACAATTTTCAAAATCTTATTAGTTCAACCAATATTTCTACCTAGGAGGTATTTCCTTTTCTACGTGCATAGAGATAAATTCCTTTTACACAAAATTTGGAGACACGGGAGTTCAATCTATTTGCAAACATTTTAAGGATGCTGTTAGAGCTAGCCTTAGCTCTACGTATCAATGATTCTCAAGATTGCATTCGAAAACAGGCTGTATTCGCTAGCAAACATACCTGATGCTCTGACTCTGTAGAATCGTTGCAGCCCTAACAACATCCTGAAAGCATTGACATACACGACTTGAAGGTCTGTAACTCTTCTTTCATATCTATATAAAAATAATTTATGACATGTAACTAAATGACCCGAATCAAAACTTTTACCCACTCAATAGGTCGAATTCATATCGTAACAATCAAATGAAAATCTATACTAATATAATAAAGCTGAAGAGTTTGTTTGATTGTTTGTTTGTTTGTTTGTTTGTTTGTTTGTTTGTTTGTTTGAACGCGCTAATCTCAGGATCTACTGGTCCGATTTGAAAAATTCTTTCAGTGTTAGATAGCCCATTTATCGAGGAAGGCTATAGGCTATAAATCATCATGCTAAGACCAACAGGGGCGGAGTCCACGCCGACGAAGTCGCGCGCAGAAGCTAGTACGTTATATTTGACTGAATACGTTACTGGAACGAACACATTTTTAAATCCGATGTTATATACATGTAATTATACATGTAAGTATATACATATCTATACTAATATAATAAAGCTGAAGAGTTTGTTTGTTTGTTTGTTTGTTTGTTTGTTTGTTTGAACGCGCTAATCTCAGGATCTACTGGTCCGATTTGAAAAATTCTTTCAGTGTTAGATAGCCCATTTATCGAGGAAGGCTATAGGCTATATATCATCATGCTAAGACCAATAAGAGCGGAGTCCACGCCGACGAAGTCGCACGCAGAAGCTAGTCTATACTAATATTATAAAGAGGTAAAGTTTATAACTTTGTTTGTATATACGGGGTAATCTTCGCAAATACTGATCCGATCATGAAAATTCTTTCGCTAATAGAAAGCTACACTATTCAGGAGTGACAAGATAAAAGGAAAAAGATAAAAATATATAAATATTTTAAATCAGCAGGATTTGAACCTGCGCCCTCTGACGTGCCGTGTCAACAATTCAATCTAATCAAGCATTATTATTTGCCTTAGAAATTAATTGGTGATTTTAAAACATTTATATTTATCTGATTTGCTGAAAATAGTGAGAGTGTATTGGAACATATCAAATTTCACCGTACCCTTCTTATGTGAAATGGATTATAACGCCCAACGAAGTGGGCCCGGGTCGGCTAGTAAGTTATATAATTATATATAACTTCTTAATCTAGACGCGTTATAACTGGGGACTGGGGTACAATAAATTAAAATATAACTTGAACTTAAAATACATTTTTTATTTATTAATTTAAAAAAGTATGCGATGGTAAGAGCGTATGTAAGGGACCGTTCAAGTATTACGTAACGCAATTAGGGGGGGGGGTCTTGTAAAACGTTACGACGCGTTACAGGGGGGGGGTCTCGAACAACGCGGTACGTAACGTTGTTTTTTATTTCAATAAAAAAAAAAACTAGTGTACTAAAATCTCCCAAATTGGCAACCCTTTTCGTTTATATCCCTTTTTGTATACATATATATATTTATACTTACCGCAAACGCGATTATTTTAAGCGACTTTTCGGTAGTTTTCGCAACAAAGTTGTGATATTTGGGTAAAAATGGTCAGTTGGGGTGTTACGTAACGTTTATGGGCTGGGGGGGGAGGGTACAGGAAAACGTAACGGCGCGTTACATGGGGGGGAGGGGGGTGGGGTCAAAAATCTTCAAAATTTGCGTTACGTAATACTTGAACGACCCCTAAGCTCACATTGTCGCTTTTACTGAAAAGGTCTCATTCTGTTATTTTACACCATTCATAATATTTGACGCAATGTTGATTTCAATTTAAATTTTGTATAAACATAGAATTTTTGGGTAATGAAATGTTTCGTCAAACAAAAGCGATGTATGAACAGCTTTTTCCGTTTTATTTGCTTTACTAGAATTTATAATAAAAGGCACCTGTCTTTAAACTTTAATACGTTTGTATTCTCCAACGAAAATGATGTTTTACCGAGTGTTTTGTGTTGTGCTATGTTTGCATACTGGAGGTTGGTAGTAAAATAGTTCATAATATATTGACGTAACTAGGTACTTGTAGTGAAAACAAGTAAAATATTTTAGTATACAGGCTATTTATTAGTGATTTATGATTCTTTTCGTTTTTATATTTATTAACAGGTGTGCCAATATATTATTTTATTTAAAATTATTTACGTACACATATAGACTTTAAAAATATATATGAAAGGGTTTGACTTATAATTATAAAACACAATTTTATTAAAATATTCTCAGATAGTGTCTTTGGAAAGATTTGAAATTACATACATTTAGTCCAAGTTTAAAGAAAAACTAAACAGTAATGTGGTAAAGAAAGATCACGAGATTATACTTCTCGGAGATTTTATATTATCTACATTATTTTTAAATAATGTTAACAAATTCTCAATAAAATTATACGAATAATAAAATAAATCCATAATAAAATATACACAAATTATTCACTTATATCCTTTTTTATTATTTTAGCTCGTTCACATCCTTTTAACAATAATGAAGGTATACTACAGCAAGAACAGAAAAGGATACAATTCAGTGATCAAAGAAATGTAGGACCTCAGAATCTCGCATATAATCGTGACTATCCATCTGAAGTAAGCAATCAAAGACAAAACCCAATGGCACAGCAACCTGTAAACATTGTTAACGAACCTTATCTAGTGCACAGGGGAGGCAGTGGATTAAAAGTTCAGGAAAATTCTTCTCCACCAATTAAGAAAGAACTATCCGGTTCAAAAAATGAAGAACCAAAACGGGAAAATAAAATATTAGTAACACAAAATGTTCCTTATAAATACTTGCATAATCCATCATTAACAAAAATAGATAAATTGCCACATCAGCCTCAAGGAGATATAAAAGAACCATTAAGATTTTACAAGCCTCCAAGAACCCCAATAAATACAAAAGACAGTCCATCGTTTAAATCTGAAGAAGTTTTACGATTAGAGCTACAAAATGTTTCTCCAGAATACATAAAATCTTTAACAGGACAACAACCTCTTGAACAAAAACATCAAGGTCCTCGCATTCCATATTCTAATCCAAATTTTGGCTTAAAATATTCACCTCAGCCTGATTATAAAAATTATGCGATGGCAACCTTTCAAAATCCGTCAGCAGAATCTCTTTATAAATTAAAACAAGCTCTACCGTATAAAATAAATACACAGCAATTTTTGAATAAGCCCCAAGGTAATATGACAATTTTAGTTATGTAAAAAATAATAACGTAAACAAAGTGTTTCGTCAAAGACAACCAAGATTAACTTAAAATATATTATTTATTTAGATAATTTTCACACATCTCTAAGTATGCATTATCTAAAACTTACCATTATGTCATACGAGTATACACGTATCAAGTCTTTCTATTCCTTATTTTAATTCAACATTCTTTGAACTTTTTCAATCTCATAATTTTCAATATAATTATAGGAAACACACATATTAACAACACCTTAATAGATGCAAGACGCATACAAGATATTTACAGAACTGAGAAACCGAAGAAACGTTATACAATTATACACCCGGATGGAAGAATAGAAGAATTTGATCAAGTCGACGGTTTTTTTGATAAAAATCCTAATTATGTTGTTGTCAAATTCGAAGATATAATGAAACAGATTCAAGAAGGACAACATTTAATCCCTCAGGGACAGTTTCCTGTACCAGAAAATAAAAAAATCACTGTAATAAAAAACAAGGAACAGCCAAGTGATTTACAACAAATTAACAGAGAAAATAACGCTTTTAAGGAGATAAATAATACTGTGATTAAACAAGTTATCAATAACTCTACACCTATTGAAACGAACACATTACCATCTTCAAATGAAACGAATAATGACAAGATCGTCAACAATGATACTGACTTAACATTAATTAATTCAACACTTCCGGAAGAGGAAACAAATTATGCAACAACGTCACCTGAACCTGAAATAAATACTTTACCAACAACAAACCTAACAGAAAACAATTTTACCTCCGTTAATACGTCAATTGCAGAAAATAATCAACAGTCACAGATTGAATATGAAGATGTGATTGCATCAAATGTTTTATTTAACAGTTCGTCTTCAACAGTCGACCCTATTATCTACGATAACAATTTCACCGATGCTTCAATAAATACCTCTCAAACGCCATTTGAAATTACAACAGAAAATTCAAGCACCGCACAAGGAATATCAAATGATACAAATGGAAATGAAACACAAAATCTAGAAACAACGAAGGAAATCAACGACTTAGTTACACGTGAGATAAATTTTGTATAACTTTTAATAGTTGTCCTATTTCAGTAGTTTAATATACGTTGGTATTAGTTTAAAAGTAACTTTTTTATACTACTAATTGAATTTAATTAGCACGTTGTTTCTTACTAGTAACATCATTATAGATTTAAAAAAATAATAATAATTGGAACTGAATTAGACAAGATCAACTTACTTGACTATCTGGCCTTCTATGCCCTCATACCGTGAAAACGGCTTAGTCACGTCTGTACCTACTCTACAAGCACACATTATCCATATTTAAATGAAATCGCCAAGAAATCGAAATAATGCAACATGTATAATTTACATTAAATTTCATCTACAGCCTTCAGTTCTCCAACACCAAATAATGAGAACACAACTGAAAATTCAGCATTTTGGTTCAAAGCGGATGAACAGTTTTGGGATAAAATTATTAATAGCTCTCAAAATTCAATATACTTTTTCCTCCTTTCACCAAAAAACACAGAGAAAGATATAAAAACTATTGTATATCCTAACGGCACTATTGTTGAAGAAGTTACAGAAATTATAACTGAAGATGGTAAGTAACAGCATTTATATATTTTTGTTACTTACCTACTAGAATTTTAATGAATTATTCACAAATAATGTCTTTATATTTCACATTAATTTATATAAATTAATGGCTTACAATAAGTACTAAAATCGTATGAATTGTTTCCCTTATGTTACGTAGAATATTGTACATAATGATATAACTTAAAGATATTACAAAATTACGTTTACTGTATTAGGAAGTTATTTGTAAGATAATCCGTATATACATTATTTGTTGCAGATGGTGAACCTAAGATATATAAATCAACAACTGTTAAAAATAATAGCACTAGTGCTTAATCAGAAAAATAAAACTCAAGAATAAAAGGGGAATTTCGAAATAGACAAATTATCTGATTATCATGACGAAAAAAATTAAAAACGATGATTTGATTAATTGGAATCTTTAAAATAATGTCAACCGATAATATAATGAAGGGTTTTGGAATAACAAAAGTGATTCCAAAATCCTAATTAATCCGACTATAAGATATGATATTACTCAATATATTATGCACAACTGAGAATTTCTAGCTTTAATAATAATAATTTACGCTATACGATACACAATTATATTATGTTGAATAAACGGTTTTTAAATCCATTATTTTATCTTAAAATATAAACAAAAACTTTACAAAAAACATGATGCTAAATTTATAAAATTGTAGAAATAGTCATAATAAATAAATAATACGAACTGACGAATAAACTTAAAAAAGAAAAAAAATCATAACTGCACTTATATCATACAGGTCGATATAAATTGACGTGTGGTAAAAAAAAATCGATGCACTAATTAATAATAATTTATAATTACTTTAAAAATCCAAAGAAAACCTACTTCTACTAACCGACATATTTATTTATTTATTCAAGTAAATTACATTTTTTGTCTATAAAAAACAGTAATTGATAGTGGGACCCAAACTGAGCTATGCTTGTATCTTGGCCCCCCAAATAATTAATTAAACCGTTACACACTATGTTATATTTTAAATGGTCAAAATAAAATTTGTTTTTTTGACATGATAATTTCAAAACGAGCTTCAGTTTATTTCATCGTCATTAAAGTTTAATTTAATATTATTTAAGTTTTACTACCTCTCAGATTAATTGATGTTTGTAATTACTGCAACGCTCGTATAAGTCGTTACGAATTTTTTAATAGCCTAATAATAATCTGCTTTTTGAAGACGAGATATCTGCTATAAACAGATATCTCATAAGATTGGATGGTATTGAAAAACGAATGCATTACAGTCAATCGGGGTAACTTTGACACATCATTGCTATATTTTTTTAGCTAACTTTGGCAATGATGAATATCAGACAAAAGAGTCAATTTAATATGTGCTCTCAGGTTGTTTTTCATACTCTCAAGTTATTTAACATCTTAAATCACAATATGTATCAGAAATTGGCAATTTTGTTGTGTGTCAAAGATATCCCCCCTTAATGGGTAACTTTGAACAGGTGAGATTTGTCGCAGGAATCATAATATTTAAATATACTCGAGAGCATAGTAGAAATCGCATACCTCTACATTTTCATTTTGACCGCAAATATTTAAAATTATCTGTGTATCCAAAATTAGACATATTAAAAGTTGTAGGTATTATGTTTTTACAGACTTTGATATTGGCAAAATTTTCGAGTTATCTAATCTCTATCTAAAAGTTTTCTATTGAAAAAAATACAAAAATTACGCGCGTAACTTTTGGCAAGTTTTTAACATTAACTGAGTTTAACAGCTTCTTTTTTTTCAGAGAGTTCATTTACCAAGTTTGTTAAGTAAACAAATTTTATAAATTTAACTTTATGCACTAAATGTGGACCACGTAAAAATCAAAAAATAATTTTGCGAATTGACTGTCAAATTTGCCCTTGTCAATCAAAGTTATCTCGGATTGACTGTAATTTTTTTATTTTTTTATATTAAAGACCTGTTTTACCGGTCGCCGGCTAAGTTATCTGACGTATGACCGTGTCGGACAGATACAAGTGTATAATATATTTTTCGTTTTCATTATATTTTAGAATTTGTTTTCACTTGACGAGTTTTATTGTAAACACACCTAGATCTTTATTGGCTTTGTTAACAAGAACACCTGTTAAAATAGTAACATATTGTTAACGTTTTACAGTATGTTACATACGTCATTAAGTGTTACTAGTAAGTTGATTAATTCTGGGTAAATCTTGAAGCTATACTGCTGTACACTTCTGTATAAACATGCAAACTATCCAATGCTCAGCAAAGGACTAAACTACTACGTCTAGACTTATAAATATAGCTAAGCAATATATTGTTCTTTATCTATTGTGAACTAGCTGACCAGACAGACTTTGTTCCTAACTTGCGAAATTTCAAATACTTGAATTTGAAATAACCGTTTTCTAAATTTTCCCAAATGGGTGTGTGGTCCCCCATGTGTGTCTCCCAACCGTGCCTCGGAGAGCACTTTAAGCTGTCGGTTCCGGTTGTTATCATATAAAGCTGATAGCGATCATTACTCATAGTAGTAAGTATATCCGCCAACCTGCAGTGGAGCAGCGTGGTATTCCGATTATTAATTAGGTTCCGACACTTCTCCTACATGGAGAAAGAGGGTTTTGCCCAGCTGTGGGATGTTGCAAGCTGAATCAATCGATCAATTAAATATTGTATATAAGAGATACTTTGAGATAAATTGAAATGATTATATGATTAGCTAATAAACTAATAACCCATAAAACAACCTCTTTCCTTAACCATTAACCCATATAGCGATAAGCAAAAAGCGTAAATGTAGACCACAATACCACAAAGTATAGAAAGATAGTACTATAAATGTCTTGTTACACACACACACTAGTAGTACAAGTAAGACGCACACATGAAGACGAATGGAATTAAGAAACAGTATAAGGGCGTGTCACATAAATTGCACTGTCATTGGATTGCCATGGATGAGCTATTTTCCCTTTAAACAGTAATTAAACGATGAACAATTACTGTCTATAAATAGCAATTGTGTTTGTTCTCAAACAAAATAAAAACTGAATTTCTATAGACAAGTCAAAAAGGGGTACATCGTCGTAGAATAATCCGAAAATAAGTCAGATGAATGAAATCTGAAAATAAAATTCGACCACATGACGTCCTTTTTATATCCAGAATTCGAAAAAAAAAAATCATCAAAATCAGTTACTACATGTAACAGTAATAAATTATCAGGTAACACAAATAAAAAATCATACAGACGAATCGACATAGAATTTATATCAAAAAATCAGCATTTTTATAACCAAATATAAATTTTTCACTATACTTATATATTTAAAAAAAAGTCACATGAAATATAAAAAAAAACCTGATGCATTCATTAAAAAACAGGCCATATTAGGAACATACATTATTATTTATTGTGTTCGAACATTAGAGGGATGATTTTCCATTAGGAGACTTCTAGAAGCACGATACATATAGAAAATTATTTAGCATATATAAAATAACAATTGAAGTTTTTTTTTGTGTAATAATTGTTTATACTTAAACATTTCTATTTCGAGAAATGAAAACAATCTTTGGTTAGTCCGAATTTTAACATTGATATTCGAGCCTCCGAAATAATCACCGCTTTAACGACAAACATTTGTATTTCAAGTTGTAAAAGCGTTCCGAGAATATATTTTATTTAATGCTTTGATTTATCGAAGTGTCACGCGGCCGCGGCCCTATTGTTTTGTTTAACTATCGCTTTCTGCTGATCCTGTTTCCGACAGGGATCGGAATTCTTTTTTTATATTCCACTAGCTGTACCCGCGACTTCGTCCGCGTGGAATTTAACAAAAAAGTTAAAAAAAAGTTCGATAAAATGATCTTTGATATTCTTTGATTTCCTTTATTAGCATGAGCAGGCGGTCGAGCGATGCGGGGCAGAGGGTATGGACTCGCCCGCGCCCGCGCCGCCCGTAGGCATCTCAAGGAAAGAACGCTAGCTCGCCGAGCATTAAATGTTTCGCTGCTAATTACTTCTAACGATGATATCTCAAAAACTATTTATCTGATTGATATAGTGTAAAGGGCAATTATAATCTGCATTAAATTCTTAAGCTAACTAACATATTTATTTGGATAAGGATCAATACTGAACTAAAGAAAATAGCTTTGAAAATAACGTAATATTTTTAATTACAAATTTGAACATAAAAGTGGTTATTGTAAGTCAACCGTAAGAGATAGAGATATGCTGTCGCGGACTTTTTTGTAGCATTTTTATAGATTTTGAATTCGCTAGTACATTACTTAACTATATCTTTGCTAGTTTACGCAGCGTTCGCGTGGAAAGCTCCCCGTTGGCGAGATTTTTTACGACTTCTTCAACGTTTATCGCCGTATTTCTGCTAATTTACATTCAAACATAATAAATTATATACCTAAACCTTCCTCAAGAATCACTCTTTCTATTGTTGAAAACCGTGTAAAAATCCGTTCAGTAGTTTTCGAGTTTATCGCGTTCAGACAGGAGGACAGACAGACAGACAGGAGGACAGAAAGACGCGGCCGGGGGACTTATTTTTATAATAAGTATAGATAGATTAATATTATTTCTAGATTCGATATGGAAAATGAGGACGAATTTAATTTTATAGCATTATTTGATATTATATAATATGTAGGTGTGTATATATTATGTGGCAGAATCGTGTATTTGTTTAGGCACAGACTACAGTAAAAAAGGCCTTTTTTACTGTAGTCTGTGTTGTTTAGGTTAAAATAAATTTTTTATGAACATATCGACCTGTTTTATATATTTACTAGCTTCTGCGCGCGACTTCGTCGGCGTGGACTCCGCTCCTATTGGTCTTAGCGTGATGATATATAGCCTATAGCCTTCCTCGATAAATAGGCTATCTAACACTGAAATAATTTTTCAAATCGGACCGATAGATCCTGAGATTAGCGCGTTCAAACAAACAAACAAACAAACAATCAAACAAACATACTCTTCAGCTTTATTATATTAGTATAGATATACAAACTTTGTCCTGAAATAACGAACACCAAAAAAAAAAAAAGAAAAGAATTATCCAATTTGGGTGCAACGCAATCGTTCGGAAATTTTATTACGTACCTACTCTTACATTTCGGCGTTTATCCATTTTTATATAGACATATAATTATGTACCTACATTATTTAGGTGATCTGTTTTGTGAATTATAGGTTTTAAATGTACAATTATGTATTAAATAAGATTCGGAATATTTTACTGTGATTAAATGATACGGATATCACCATCATCATTATCACATCAGCCTATCGCAGTCCACTGCTGGACATAGGCCTCCCCAAGTTCGCGCCAGACATCCCGGTTTTCCGCAATATTCATCCATCCTACGCCGGCAATCTTACGTAGATCGTCACGCGTCGGTCCAACGGGCCGGAGGACGTCCCACGCTGCGTTTGCCAAGACGCGGGCCTCCAGGACACGTCTGCTCCAGCGGCCATCGGTCCTGCGACACAGATGACCAGCCCACTGCCATTTCAACTTGCTAACTCTGTGGGCTATGTCGGCTATTTTCGTTCTCTCGCGGATAGCCTCATTTCTAATTCTATCTTTGAGAGAAACCCCAAGCATAGCCCGTTCCATTGCACGTACGATATAATTATTATAAGCAAAATAAGTTAGATATTAAATCAAATTCCGCAACCGATATTTTAATTACAATTTATACGCGTAATTAGTGAATAAACAGTTACACCCGTTGCTGTATCATTATATTCTTAATACGGGCCTTCATTAACTCCCTTTGTTCTCCATTCGCCCACAAATAGACCGTTTCGCTGAAATATAATGAACTTTGAGTACATTTCGGTGCTGAAAGACACAACGATCGTGCTAACGAACAAAGCAGGTAGTTCATTCAAGAGATTCCATTGTGCTATCTCTATTTTAACTTAAAATAAATGGAGCGAAATTATAAAAATAAATTCCAATATAGAATTTAATTATGGGTTCTTGATAAAATTTTTCGTTCTTGTAATTTAAACTAAATTTGTCTTAAAGTTTTTCTCGAGTTTAATTTTAAAACGGTTCTCATTTCCCTGTGAGTCGTAGCTTAATATTATAATTATTAGGCCTATAGCCTACTGTAAGAGACGTTTAATCGCAAAAATATTGTTTTAGTGAGACTAATTTATAACAGCATTAATATCCTATCCTATTCTTAGCCTAAATAACGCAAGGAATAACTTCATTTACTTCCTCAAGTAAACGACGTAAATTGTCTTGTCATAATGAAGTTCCAATTAAACGACGAATACTTTACGCAGTACATATATAATAACAATATTGCAGATAAAATGACTTTAACATTTTCATGCCGCATTTTTCACGCTTTTCCGTGTTTGTCGATTATTGAGGACAATAGAAAATATACTAATTATGTAAAGTATACATATTCAGACCATCCTCGGAATATTTAGTACGTGAAACATATGAATCAACAATTTTTTGTTACATTTACAATTGTATTAACGGACGTACATATAACTGTAAACTTTACAGTTGATGTAAGTATGTTTAGATAACTCAAATAGTAATGTTTCCATAATCTACTTACTATATTTTTAACTGACTTCAAAAAAGGATGTTCTCAATTCTACAGTATTTTTTTTCTTTTTATGTGTAGCCTAGCTCGGTATTTTTATTTTATTATTTTTTTTTCGGTATTTTTATATTTTAATTTTATTTCAATAATAAATCACAAGTGAAATTAAAAAAAAAAAAGAAAAAAAATTTAATCTGGAGACTGAGATTTGAACCCGGGTCAACACGATTCGACACCCGCCGATTTCCTAATTAAGCTATTACAGCTATGTCGATAAAGGTGAAATTAAGCTTCGTATTCTAATGATATTTTTTTATTCCCTAAAAACAGGGGTAAAAAGACATTTTCTAAAAATGAATCCTAGCTAGATCAATTTATCACCCCCGAAATCCCCTGCATACTCAATTTCACGAAAATCGTTGGAGCCGATTCCGAGATTCAGAAAATATATATATATATATATATATATATATATATATATATATATATACAAGAATTGCTCGTTTAATAGTATAAGATTACCTTTTATTATTCTTTTTTAATCAAAAATGTTCTTTGTCATGTGGTCCCATTTAAATTTAATCGAGATCTGACATTAACTTTTTGATTTATCACTAAAAATGCGTATGTATTTACTTGACTTTTTTCTATCTACCTACTTTGTATTACTGGTCGATGTAATTGATGAAGTCGGTTTTTTTGACACAAAACACAACTGTACTGTAGTAGGTACCTTTGTTAAATAAGCTATTGTCATATTTAGATGCTTTTGTTACATTATTTAATGTATAAATAAAACTTGGACGTTTATGATACCTTTAGCTAATGGAATAAAGTATACTACAGTGTATACATTAGTGTTCAGTGTGAAGGCACATACTCATAAAGTTTGACTTTATGGCCCCTCATTTAAGTTGAACAGTTCCGCCGACTCCCAAAGATCCGAAGGTAAAACCTAAAACAACGATCTACGTCAGATTAAAGTACTAAACAGGCCCTATAATTTTCTCACTGAAATTATGTAATTGGTTTTTCAGTTACACGCGATCTCTATTCTTGGGTTCGCGACACACAGTGTGAAAAACAATGTCCTACATAAACAAATTATAATATTACTATGGTAGGGGAGACGTAGAACATCGACCTTCACCGATCTGATAACTCGATGAGACATATTTTTTATTAAATATAATTTATAAACAAATATTCCTATGATAACTTGCCAATCGAAAAGTGTTCAAGGCTATTTTTAATTTAATTAATTTTAATCAATTTTTTTTCATCACCTTCACTCATATGATAACCGAATGAGTTTTATCTCAATTGATAGTTTTTAACACACAGAATATGCCTAGGTAGGCTTGCCTACTTATTTTTGGTCAAGGCTACCTGGCAAGTAGATGTGAACAGGTAGGTCAATATAGGTCACTACACCGATCTGTTAACCAATCGAAATTGATATCATAGGTAAGATATTGTAATTACAAAACCAATCGTTTAGGCTTGCCTGCAAAAAATCGGTCATAAAATATTATTGCCAAGCTATAAAGTTTTGGAATTTTATCTACTTGATATATGTAGTTTTATATAGTGAGAGAGAAAGTAGAGCGTCCGAGGTCCGTGTGGTAGAACAGGACACAACATACTCGTAGCAGCTGCATGCTACCTGACCGTTGAGTGTATCCGAGTGCGCATGCTCGTATGTTACATGTGACTGTGAGTACCAGCATTTATTTACACTTGACAGTAATTTTGAACTCTAATTTATTATAACTCTAATTTCGATCATAATTTTTTATATTATTTCAATATACTTACAACTATGAAATAATCAAAAACAAAGTAATAAAAATTTAATTTTTGAAGTTAGTTATTGATAACTAAATATTTACAGATAGTTTTGATACAAATCATGTCCGCGTGGAATTGTGCCAAGAATGCTGGCAGGGAAATGCCCCGTTGAATCGCTATGCCGATTCTCTGGGCAAAAAATGCACCAGCCCTCTTGTCACCAGTGGAGGCAATAAGGCGAGGAGTTATCTCATTTAAGAATTTTTTTGCACTGCTACTCCAAGGTCCAAGTAAAAACAAATAATTTCTTATATTAATAACGATTCAGCCTGTAATATCCCACTGTTGGGCATAGGCCTCTTCCCCATGTAGGAGAAGGATCGGAGCTTAATCCACCACGCTGCTCCAATGTGGGTTGGCGGATATATTAATAAGCAAATAAAAAATTATTTCATCAAAACTCTTTTCACTTTAGCTAAATAATACAATTTAAAAATTAAAAAAAAATCTATATTCTTTATTTAAAATTAAATAAAGTATCCGAAGGCGCATGCTTGCTCCTGTTTAGTCGAAAATAATTTAGTAGTGTGATAATTTGTTACAACACGTGATAAATAATATTAATTGTAATTTTAAAAATGAATAAAAATTGTTTTTTGTGGCGTACGAAAAAAAATTTATTGACTTTGATGAAAATTCATTTAAAAGATGCCATTTAAAATTGGCTTTCCGTAAAAAACAAAATTTTAAATATGGAGATATTCAATTAAGCAGAGAATCGTTGGATTTCGTTGGTTATAACTCTATATGTTACAACAAAGTAACAGTTTTAAAACAAAAATACAAAGAAGAATTGGTTTTCTACTACTATGAAATAATCAAAAACTAATAATCTATATAAATAAATAAGAATCGCTGAATGTGTTGCTAAGCGCAAATCTCGAGAACAGCTGAACCGATTTCGCTAATTCTTTTTTTATAATATTCCTTGAAGTACGATGATAGTTCTTACGGAGAGAAAAATTAAAAAAATTGCCAGAAAAAAAGCGGGAAATAATAAGTGTTACTTTTAAAATTTTATTATAAGAACTAAAAAAAGTCATCAATATCTAAATAATATATAAAAAATGTTTTTTTTTTATTTGTGTGTGTGTCATTTATATAATATACATTTGGACATGTCATGATCTTCAGAAAAGTGTTCCGCATGAGCCCACAAAGGTTTCTGAGTTGGTATGACCAACAAAAAAAACGTAGTAACGTGTGCAGGGTACAGCTAGTATAAAATAAAATTTAACGAATTTTGTGTTGTTAAAAGCGTTTATTACAAAGCATACAGAATACATAAAAAAAAATCAATTATTTATTAAGAAAAATTTAATTATTCATTAATATTCAAATATTCAACTGCACTGGCACAGCAGGAAATTTCCTGCTCAAAATATGGAGTAGCCCGACTGGGGTAGTCCCTCGACCTTACGGAAGATCACAGCTACATAATACTGTTTTGAAGCAGTATTGTGTTCCTGTTGGTGAGTAAGGTGGCCAGAGACCTGGGGGGATTGGGGATAGAGTCGGCAACGCGCTTGCGATCAGGTGTTGCAGGTGTCTGTAGGCTACGGTAGTCTCTTACCATCAGGTGAGCCGTACGCTTGTTTGTCGACTTAGTAACATTAAAAAAAAAATATTATTCATTAATGGAATCATCGGAAGCTGAATACTGAACATCACATTCTAATATTTCTTCTTCATCTTCATTCTCCAGGAGCTGCTATGTTGTGTCCTGTTCTACCACACGGACCTCGGACGCTCTACTTTATCTCTCACTATATAAAACTACATATATCAAGTAGATAAAATTCCAAAACTTTATAGCTTGGCAATAATATTTTATGACCGATTTTTTGCAAGCAAGCCTAAACGATTGGTTTTGTAATTACAATATCTTACCTATGATATCAATTTCGATTGGTTAACAGATCGGTGTAGTGACCTATATTGACCTACCTGTTCACATCTACTTGCCAGGTAGCCTTGACCAAAAATAAGTAGGCAAGCCTACCTAGGCATATTCTGTGTGTTAAAAACTATCAATTGAGATAAAACTCATTCGGTTATCATATGAGTGAAGGTGATGAAAAAAAATTGATTAAAATTAATTAAATTAAAAATAGCCTTGACCACTTTTCGACAGGCAAGTTATCATAGGCATGTTTTTTATACATTATATTTGATAACAAATATGTCTCATCGAGTTATCAGATCGGTGAAGGTCGATGTTCTACGTCTCTTAGGCCACTAGCTGATCCGGCAAACGTCGTACCACCTAACAGTCGATTACTATTATCTAAAATATTTATCCTTCCCGGAACTCCTCCACTAACACTTAAACTTTATGGTATGGTATTAAAGTTTAAAATTGACTTTTAAGTATTATTACGAATTTTTTGTATGGGAATAAAGAAAAGTGTTGTTTTTAGATTTTTTCAGGCGATTTTTTTAAACTTTTCTTTCCGTAAGAACCATCCTCGTACTTTAAGGAATATTATAAAAAAAGAATTAGCGAAATCGGTTCAGCCGCTATCGAGATTTGCGCTTAGCAACACATTAAGCGATTCATTTTTATTGTATACTAGCTGACCCTGCGAACTTCGTACCGCCTGACAGTCGATTCTTTAATTTTTAATTTTTTTAATACTTATTTCTGCTATTCCTGACACCGGGTTACTGGTTAGCTATAAAAATTAAAAATATATATTAAAAATATTGACAAATATTGACATTAATATTTATACGATACTAACGTCACTCAATTGCCTTCCCGGAACCCCTCTACTAACTCTTAAACTCTATTGTATGGTATTAAAGTTCAAATTGACTTTTAAGTATTATTACGAATCTTTTGTATGGGAATATAGAAAAGTATTGTTATTAGACTTTTAAGGCAATTTTTTTCTAATTTTTCTCACCGTAACAACCATCCTCGTACTTCAAGGAATATTATAAAAAAAAGAATTAGTGAAATCGGTTCAGCTGATCTCGAGATTTGCGCTTAGCAACAAATTCAGCGATTCATTTTATATAGAGATATAAGAGATACAGATATAGTCCGATTTTACCGACTTTTAGTGAAACCAAGGGTACCTAATTTAAATTAAAAAAAATTATACAAGTAGTTGAGGCAAACAAGCGTACAAGCTCCCACTCCCATGATCATAAGTGATAACAGTAGCATATAGATGCCTGCAATACCAGAAGCATCGCAAGCGCGTTGTCGACCCTACCACCATCCAGGAGCTCTAGTCACCTTACTCACCACAGGAATATAATAATTATACTGCTTGAGAGCAGCATGTAAGGTCATGGTATAAACAGGTATGTAAATATGATATAAAAAAAATTCCCAAACTCATGATAATTTCCATGTGGAACATGTGTGAAAAACTCTCATATTTCTTTACTGAATGCATAAAAATCTTTAAGATTACAGAGAGAGTTCAAGAGACATCGTTTTTCCGACTTTATTCGTGTTTATTTTTAAATTTTCCATAACGTTTAGTAATACATCTATCAATAATATTACATGATATTATATAATTTAGGAACCAATCTATCTATACATATATTTACCTATAATAAAATGGTAGGAAAGTCAAAACTGTACATTGAATATTTTTTTAAAGGAATACTTGGGGTGTGATCTACAAACGATACCGAAGCCAAAAATATAGTTTTAGAATCTTTGTCTGTTTGTCTGCATGTATGTCCGGGATAAACTCAAAAAGTACTGCATGGATTTACTTCAAATTTGGCACGAATATTATTTATTAAGAAGTCGGATCAACATATAGGCTACATATTATCATGCTATCACCTACGGGGACGAGCAGTGAACCTTTATTTGCCGTATAGCGTTCACGCAGACGACGTCGCGCGCAGCAGCTAGTATATACACAAGGATAGGACGAGGATTGTATAGAGGAGTCAGTTGATTGATTTATCACGGTAAAGTCCGAAACTGAAGTGAAATGTACGGTACATTTCAGCATTTGGCACAATAGATCTATAAACAAAATTGTTGTAGGTATATATTTCTGTATCTGTAGGGAATGTCAAAATTATTAAAACCTTGTGCTACGTCTACTTTTATTAAACCGTTTATCCTTAATATACTTGAAGGTTCAGTTGATCAAACTTAAGGATCGTGAGCTTGAATGGGATTTGTGTTTTATTAGAACACTTAGTTTTGTTCCTAGATAATAAACTGTTTTATTATTTTGGGTAAATATATCAAAGATTAATAAATATGGATTGGATTTTATTAGTTACTAGCTGTGCCCCACGGTTTCACACGCCTTAATTTGAAAAAAAAATAGCCTATGGTCTTCCTCGATAAATGGGCTATCTAAAACTGAAAGAACTTTTCAAATCGGACCAGAATTTTCTGAGATTAGCGCGTTCAAACAAACAAACAAATGAACTGTTCAGATTTATAATATTAGAATGGATTGTCAATTAAGCTTTTTTTTCATTTAGTTAGTTAATCATTATCATTACATAGTATAAAACAAAGTCGTTCCCCGCTGTCTGTCTGTCCCTATGTATACTTAGATCTTTAAAACTACGCAACGAATTTTAATGCGGTTTTCTTTATTAAATAGAGTGATTGCAGAGGAAGGTTTATATGTATAATAAATACATAATATAGCAGAGAAACACTGATAGATGTTACAACCGTGCGAAGCCGGGGCGGGCCGCTCGTATTTATATAATTTAACTAGCTTCTGCGCGCGACTTCGTCGGCGTGGACTCCGCTCCTATTGGTCTTAGCGTGATGATATATAGCCTATAGCCTTCCTCGATAAATGCACTATCTAACACTGAAAGAATTTTTCAAATCGGACCAGTAGATCCTGAGATTAGCGCGTTCAAACAAACAAACAAACAAACAAACAAACAAACAAACAACTGAGGTAGGGCACAGCAGGAAATTTCCTGCTCAAAATATGGAGCAGCCCGACTGGGGTAGTACCTCGACCTTACAGAAGACCACAGCTAAATAATACTGTTTTAAAGCAGTATTGTGTTCCTGTTGGTGAGTAAGGTGACCAGAGCTCCTGGGGGCGATTGGGTATAGGGTCGGCAACGCGCTTGCGATGCTTCTGGCGTTGCAGGCGTCTATAGGCTACGGTCTTACCATCTGGTGAGCCGTACGCTTGTTTGCCAACCTAGTAACATAAAAAAAAAAACAAACAAACAAACAATCAAACAAACTCTTCAGCTTTATTATATTAGTATTAATAGTAATATTGTCCCTACAAATTACGTGGTACGTTATCCCGGTCCTACGCTCACTGCTGCTCTATTCCCTGCTAACGCTATTACCTACCATTATCGAGAGTTTTCGTAGAGGAAATTTTTGTTCGTCTCATCAAAATGAAACTACTCCCGGAAAATTAGCTTGATAGTAATCAAGTGAAAAAAATGTACTAGGGATCCCGGACTATTAGATTTATAACAAGAAAAAAAATAGTAGTAATATCTCTTCTTATAAATAAATCAGCTCTCTCTCAGCAACAAGCTGCATTCTAAAAATATCAAAATTCGCAAGTTTTTAATTTTTTTTAAATCAGTGCAACTCGTTTGGGGCTTAAATTTTTTTTTGTAATTGTATTTTTATCTCTCCCTAGTACACGTGACTATTGATGTTCAAATGCGTTATTAACTAAAAACGCGTTTTCGACTATTAACTATCTTAAGTTAACGCGTTTTTTTATACGTTTTCATAATAACACGTTTTTATAAAACTTGGCCGCAGTCTCAACGCGGATAAATTGTCATTTTATCTGACAACCATGGGCTGGAAACTTAGAAGTTAGAACATCGGCCACAGTAAAAAATTAGCAGTGTCATCTATTACTCGTGCCCCGAAACTATTAAATTTATTAGCGACTACCAAGTCCTATCAAAAGATGTCGCTACGTTGGCACTCGTCAATTCAGCAATCCAGTACACGCATACCAATTAAATTTGCATACAAAAATAACTATTTACCTATACTTAAAAAAAGCATGATGTCACATAAAAATTATCCTGTTTTTTTGCTTTAAGTAACAAATTAAATATTTCAATCGATATAAATTTATATCGAAACAGCACGTAAAATATATATTATTTAATTAAGTGTGTGAATTGGATCATTTTTTCGTGGTTGGTATTTTAAACTTGTTTGTTGTCAAGAATTGAAAAAATATACAAATTCAGACTAGGCTGTATGGACTATAGTCTTTTGCCTTTCCCTATTGGGGATAAATTTTAAAACAACAACATTGTTTGTTGTCAAATCAAGTCAAAATAGACATTTTAAAATTTAAACTTGTTTGTATTTTAAATTTTATATTTTTATCATTGATGATTGAACGGTTGTGATATCGTCGATTTAAATGAGATCTCTCGACGACAATAATTGCACACAGCTGTTTTATTGTGATCACTGGACTTCTCAAAAAAGTTCCAAATTGGTAAATCACTACCGCGAGGCATTTTACCAATTAAAAGTCCTTGCAATTCAAGTCCTTATTAATTAACTACCTAATTAATTGTCTAAAACTTATTTACACATCACTATACACACACTATATTACAGTTTCACTTTTTCAACTCACACAGTAATATCCTACCTAAGTACCTATTTACAATATTCTTAAAAACGAAGAAGTCGGTTAAAAACACAATATTTACAATAGCACGATGAATTTACGAAACGAGAATTATCTTACTATTAAACGAGCAATTCTTGTATATATATCTATATCTATACTAGTATTATAAAGAGGTAAAGTTTATAACTTTGTTTGTATATACGGGGTAATCTTCGCAAATACTGATCCGATCATGAAAATTCTTTCGCTACAGAAAGCTACACTATTCAGGAGTGACAAGATAAAAAGAAAAAGATAAAAATTATCAAAATTTTCGACCCAGCAGGATTTGAACCTGCACCCTCTGACGTGCCGTGTCAACAATTCAATCTAATCAAGCATTATTATTTGCCTTAGAAATTAATTGGTGATTTTAAAACATTTATATTTATCTGATTTGCTGAAAATAGTGAGAGTGTATTGGAACATATCAAATTCCACCGTACCGTTCTTATGTGAAATGGATATATGGATTATATTATTCATTTAAAAAAATGTCGTTTTATCTCCTTTTAGGCAATGAAAAAATATCATTATAATACGAAGTTTAATTTCACCATTATTAATATAGCTGTAATAGCGTAATTAGGAAAGCGACGATTCCAAATCGTTTTGACCCGGGTTCGAATCTCAGTCTCCAGATTATTTTTTTTTACTTTTTTTTTTTAATTTCACTCGTGATTTATTATTTAAATAAAATAAAAATATAAAAATACCGAAAAAAAAACAAAAAATAAAATAAAAATACCGAGCTGGGCTCGGTCACCCAGGTACTTATAATATTATTTACACAATATTTACAACAGCACGACGAATGTATGAAAAGAGAATTATTATATTATTTACAATTATTATAGTACTGTAGTACAACTTGCACAGCAACCAAATTATTATATTAAAAATTTAAAACGAACGAGCCATGTTTGTTTACGAAACAACGCGAACAACGTTTACGGTAAATTATTACGGGTAACGGAGTAATAACCTAAAAACGAATAACACGGGCCGACGACGCGTCTACGACTGTAATGTTATCCCACTCTAGCCTCGTTGCAGAGCGTTGCGCGCTGTGGGAACGTTTTAGACGTTTTGCGTTTTCAGACGTTTTCGACAATTGTTTGGTGAGACGTTTTGAGATAACGCGAAGTCAGAGTACGAATAACAAACGTTACGCGTTTTTAACAAAAAACGTGTTACACTTTGACGTTTCCGTTATTTTAACCACCACTACACGTGACGAGCCAGCTAGCTGATGCCAAAACCGGTCTGCACTTAAATTTTAAAAATCCTTTTTTTCCGTTTTACACACAGCACAGATTAAACAAATAAAAAGAATGTAGCCACAACGTGAATCATAGAACTTTGATATTCTGCAGTTTTGATTTAATATATTCTGTAGCATGTAACTGAAATGCATAGACTCTACAAATACGAATATACCAACAAATATGTGACATTACATAGATGATAAAGATGTCTGGACTTAGTGACACTGTTATGTATTTCATGCAAGATATTACGAGTTTTGTACTAATTAAAAAAATAAAACACAGTTCATATATTATTTTTAAAAGAGTAACTACTGAGTTTCTTGCCGATTCTTCTCTGCAGAATATATATTGGTGGTAGCTTCACTTTCAAAAAAATAATAATCACTTTGAAAATATTAGTTCGTAAAATGACGATTCGAAAGTGCTTTTGAAGCCTATTTGAATAAAATTATTTTGATTTGTGATAATAAAATAAAATAGGTATAGGTACATTACTTATATCCGCCTCTTATATACAAGTATCTATGTTTTATGTTCATAGCCTACTAACATTATAAAAACGAAAGTTTGTGAGAATTGATGGATATTGTTACTCTTTAAGCTAATGAACTGATTGTAATGAAACTCGATATGTTAACAGCGGGAGAGCCAGAATTATATACATGTTGGTTTTATCCTAAATTTTCCACTCGAACGAAAATTACGCGGGTAGAAACGCGAGGTGCTGATCGTTACAATCGTGTATAGCGATCGATGGCGGTATCAACCATACTTTTACCATTACATTGGGGATGCACAAACAATAAAATAATAGCTCAGGTTTTTACAACAATTTTTAAAACTCTACTTCTTACTATTTCTGAAATTTGTACTCTACTTACTATTTCTGAAATTTGTTTATCTAATAACACATAGTAGACTAGCGAATGTAATTAAATTCCCACCCTTCTTTTTAGAGGAATGTTCTCTCCTTTCCAGGCAGCGTTAAGATTAGTACCGGCTGTTACACTGCTAGTAAATTTTTAATGACATAGTCACTACAAAGGTCGACAGCTAATTAGAACGAATCGTGCGTACTTAATAATACTAAAGTTCATCTAAAAATTCGAGATAACTTCGAAATATATAATCTGCGTCATTGCTATTCTCGACTCAAACTTTCTTTTCACAAGAAGTTGTAAACATTTTTTGAGGTCGTAATTTAAACATTACGTGACCCATTTAGCTCGGCGCATGTTCCCACAGCGGGTTACGAGGTCGACACCGCCGGCTATGGACGTGTTCGCTAATCAAGCTCAATGGAAAACTATTATAGTTACTTTGAAAATTGCTGCGTAAAAAATAACGTTATTACATTTTTGCTCTAAACATTTTGAAAGGAACAATAGCGTGTTATTATATTTTGAAAGTCTTCTTCTAGTCTTCTTTACGCATGCTTGACTTGGTAAGTTGCTGAATGCGTGACGAGAGTGATACGAAAAGTGTAATCGGGCACGGCTAATGGAGCAAGAGAGAGAGGTGCGACCACACATTTTTCTCTCTTTCTACCATAGCCAATTACGTTTCGTATATCTAAGACGTAGTGCAGGCCTATTGTGCAGAGATCGTTATGAAAAGTGTAATCGGGCGAGGCGAACGGAAGTTGAGAGGGAGGTATAAGTTAGTGAAGATACAAAGAGAGAGAGAGTTACGTTTCGTAAGTTTTAATTCTGTCGTATGGTCTAAAGCTCAATCGTTTTTGAAGTAAAACTTCATCAAAAGTGTTGTAATAACTTACTCTACGTATTTTTATTAGTTTCAAATTTTTATTGTTCAGCTAGCTGACTCGACGAATTTCGTACTACAATCTTTTCTTTTTTACGTAAATATATCAATTTATTTTCTAATTTTATTTCATAAAAATCCCTGCTATTTATAATTTACTTATTTTATTTATTTATATACCTTATTTTTTCTGACAAGTAGAGTAATAACAAAGTTTTAAAATATTTACGGCCAACTTATAGCTATTTATACTTTTCTTCCAGACAATTCGAACGAAAAAAATCCATGCCAAGACCGGCTAGATGGAGTAGATATACAATAAATTTACATCCGAATGGGTAGATTCTCATACTTACATGAAATATATGAACAAAAACAATTATATTTTCATATACAATATACGTTTATCATAAAGTAATCAATATTAATAAAAGGAAATAAAACACTATGATACTGTTGTTATACTGTAGTTATATTTGCTAAATCTATTAAAATGTAAAATAAATTTATATCGTCTATTCCTTTGTCTTTTCAAAACTAATGGCTTATAAATGACTTGAACGTTTTCTCGAGGGATGAGAAACGTAAGCACGCCATTCTGTGTCTTATGAGAGAGATTGAAAGGGGTCGTAAAGATTTATATTCGTCTTATCAAAACCAAACTCAGAGCGAGGAACATAGTGATAGTGGTTTGTGCTAGATTCTACCTCGAGAGAACTCTGTCTGAGTTTGACTTATTTCACGTCAGTCATTGTGGTTAGAATTATTTCAGAAGAGGATACCATTTTTTCATATATTTGCAGGATTAACGCTGGCTACTATTGTCAGTTGACGAAAAAAACAATGGAAAGACATTTTGGTGAATGTATAAAAATCATAATAAAATAATAATTCAACATCGAGTTTCAATTCTCTCCACTATACCTAAAACCGCTACAAGTATTTAATTACTTAAATATTTTTTAGACTTCCAAAATTAATATGAATGTAATTTTATTTACTTTTCGAAAAGGAAGTGAAAGCAATAGCTAGAATAAGCGACAGTAAAACATATTAGATCGTAAGAACCCAGATGCAATTGGTAAATTAATAATGTAATGTTTTTCTAAAATGTTTTTATTATCATATTAAAATGCTTAAAAACCGAATAAAATCATATCAAAAGTTTTGATTCGGCGGGTACATCGTTCCATAGCTTAATTGGCTAGAGCACCGACACGTCATGTCGGGGGTGCAGGTTCGATTCCCGCTGGATCGAAATTTTGATATGTATAACATTTTGGAATTTCCTCATGTGTAGGAACCACAAAAATAAAAATAATACGAATTGTTTTTCTTCTTTTGATAGAACTATCTGACTTATAAGATATCCAACAGATACAAGTTTATGATAAAATTCCTTTTCGCCGTCAAAATCCATTTTATCAGTAAATCTTTTTTATTCGACTAGGTCTTCAAACAAGTGTACAACCCACCTGATGGTAAGTGATTATCGTAGCTTATATACGCTTGCAACCCCAGGAGCATCGTAGGCGCGTTGTTAACCCTACTCCCGATCCTCCCCAGGAGCTCTGGCCACCTTACTCACCACAGGAACACAACGCTACTTGAGAGCAGCATTATTTAGCTGTGATCTTTTGTAAGGTAGAGGTACTCCCCCAGTTGGGCTGCTCCAGATTTTGAGCAGGATATTTACTGCTGTGCCCTACTTGAGTTAATATAATAGTTTCATTTATAGAAAATTCATTGCATTTCAAATCATGTTCAACTAAAATGTGATAAGAATTCTAACAGTATTTCCTCATCGAATTTCGAGTCCTTTGATATAAAAATGCACTAGCCAAAGTCAGCATCAAATAAGATATATATTATAACATACCATAAAACCAGAATTCCATCTATAACGACTATGTAACTTTATTAAGAAAACTCAGTTGATATATTTGAAACGTACATTTTATTTATTAACAAATTGTTTACTTCAGGGATTACTTATTGTCTTACTAAGCTAATGGTTATATTTTTTACATGCCATTACGTCCATTCATACATATATCGCTATATGTAACATAGTATATAATATATGATATTACATTTATTGATTAACTGGAGGTCACTGAAGTGATTATAACTCTCCTAAACCCTAGAGAATGTTGCTTTAGGATCCGAATAAACTGCCGATACTGATACAAACTTGTGTTAAGCTCTTAGCCGCAGTCGAAATGGACGAGTTCGGAACTTCGGAACGGACATCCTGAGTTGTGGACATATATTATTCCCAACAACTATTAATATGTATGTATGATATATTATGTACATAGTTGTATTATGTAAAAGTAATATTCATTATCAAATGCGTTAAATACATACTTATATATAAATAAATAAAATTGGAGGGTCTGTTTGTAATATTAAAATAACCGCTTTTTACTAAATGCATATGGATCTATACACGGCACATATACCAAAATAAAAATTTACAATTTTTGTCTGTCTGTTTGTCTGTTTGTTCCAGCTAATCTCTGAAACGGGTGGACTGATTTTGACGGGACTTTCACTGGCAGATAGCTGATGTAATGAGGTGTAACTTAGGTACTACTCTTATTTTAGATTTTTTTTTATAGCTGCGAACTTAACAATATCGTTTTTTGTTAAATTCCACGCGGACGAAGTCTCGGACACAGCAGCTAGTAAATAATAAAGCTGCTTACTACTTATACTCTAATGTACCGCAGTATTTCTTTTGATACTAGAGTTTCCTCATGTTAATTTTTGTCCTTACTGAGAGGAATAGTTATCACGATCACGATACAGCCTGTAATATCCCACTGTTGGGCATAGGCCTCTTCTCCATGTAGGAGAAGGATCGGAGCATAATCCACCACGCTGCTCCAGTGCGGGTTGGCGGATATATTCCCTACTATGAGTAACGATCGCTATCAGGTGTACATGATAACAACCGGGACCGACGGCTTAACGTGCTCTCCGAGGCACGGTGATGTAACCCACAAGGACTGCACAAACACCCAGATCACGGCAAACATCTGTATGGCCAATACAAATGTTGTCGTGTGCGGGAATCGAACCCGCAACCGCCCGCGCAACAGCTAATCGCAATCCAGTGCTGTAATCGCTGCGCCAACGCGGCGTCTACAATAGTTATATATACAAAATTCTTGATTAATTAGATAAATTAATCGTTCCCGAGGTACGGTGGAGAGGCGCAGAAAAACAGAGAACCGGAACAAAATTAAATATTTACACAAATAAAAATATCCACTCCGAACGGGAATCGAACCCACAACCGCTGGTGTTCAGGGTCATTGTCTCTTTTCCGAAGAAGGCCATTGTCTATATAATATTTTAGCACAGGGTTACGGGCAAAGCTTGTGAATCATATTTAAACCATATTTGGATCACATTTAAACCGTATTTGACCAGATATTTATTTGCAGGTCTGGTTTGATTTAAGACCAGATTTAGATTTACAATTAGATTGGTTAGTACTGCAATCAATTTCTTTTTCGGGTAGGATAACGTCTGTCTGATCCGTTAGTTACTCATAAAATAGAAGTTTGGCTACTTGAAAGTGAAATGTCGCCCGAATTACATAACAATAAATCATATTTTAGATTGCACATTGAAAATATCACTTCAATATTTTATTAAAAGAATCCGCGTATATTTGAAATAAATTTTATGAGTAGGCTAAAGCGTTATGTTACGACTGTAGCAGTAAATTTCATGATACAATTTATCGAAAAAAATATACCAAGTAAAAGTAACACGCGTATGTTTTCATCTTTATCATAAAAAAAGGATTTTTATGTGGAAAAAAAGGAATCAACAAATCGAATAACTTTTTCAAAAAACAAGTTTTAAAATGATTAAAAAATCAGTTATTTTGACGTTTTGTTAACTCGGCGCTGCTCGCTATGGGTAAAATTCACCCAGCCCTATACATTTTTGTTTATATTTTTTGATTAGCCAATCATAGCGTGCCGCGCTTTTAGGTACCTTCAAGTTGTGTCTTTGACTTTGTACTCTCGACTCGACAGTCAGTTGGCGCGACGCGGTTACGAACGGTGGACTTGCAAAGTGAGTATGGGTATTTTTCACCCGAAGCGATTATTTAAGTTATATATTTTTTAGAAAATTAATATACGTTGTTTTTGTAATTAGACCGTATCATGGCACGCCATGTAGTATATGATGAAGATATTCAACAGTAGTTAGAACAAAGCGATAGCAGTTGTTCCAAAATTGAAGATTTTGAAGAGTTCAGCGAACACGATACTGATTCAGTTCAAGATAAGGTGAACTTTTTCACGAACATTTACCGGAAGCTGCAGGTGCTACTGTGCCACCAATTTCAGTTACCAGACCAGACCTTATTATACCAGGATATCTAGAAGACGTCCCTGTAAGTACCTAGCAACGGTACCTAGGTTATTATTTAGGCAAGGATAGCACAACCCAATGGAAATTAAACGAACCATCTCAGCGTTTTAGAACTCGTTCTCATAACATCGTGCTAGAGGCACCCGGGCCAAAAGGAGATGCTAACCAATGTATGAATAGGTATTCTTGATGCATGGAATCTGTTTTTTCCCAATGACGACTTACAGTTGATTGTTGACTGCACTAATATTTATATTGATAAACGTAAAATAAGTGCCAAAGAACACGAGACTGTAATCATACCGATGTGATTGAAATGAGGGCCCCCATTCTGTTTGGATTTTTATATTTCATTGGACTACGTGGAGCCCATTTGAATACTGAAGATCTATGGGCTACGGATGGCACTGGATCAGATATTTGCTTAGCAACAATGTCTCGGTCGCGATTTCATTTTCATTATTGTTGTGTTTTTTACTAATTTTATTTTCTTATTTTAATGTTGATTTAGAGAGGTAAGATATCATAAATGTGTATAATTTCTTTTCCTAAATTAAAACTAAGACTGTTTTTTATAAAAATTAAAGCCATAAGAATAATAAAAAAAATTATAAGTTATATATTTTTTTTGTTTGCAGTAGCAGTTCTAAAAAAAAGTTGATGTTTGCTATATAATTGTAGCGTTTATCTGTTTGTTTAATAAATACTGTTAACGATGACAACTTACTTTTATTTAACATTTTACTAAACCTACTTTACGTATAAACAAAATAATGATAATAATAACACATAAGAATCAATAGATACACGATATAAAATTCGGGTATTTTTCACCCGTAGCGAGCAAAAGTGTTGCTTACAGGGGTGCGACGAACGCCGGGTTAAAGGATAGGTGTTGTTTTAAGCGTTTACTGGATTGAATTTTTTTTATCAACGGCGAATATTCAATTTAACGCGACGTAAAGTACGTAGCGCTCTTAACGTTGCTCAAATTGAACACTCGTTTTGACAGTACAATTTAATTTTTTTTTTTTAATTTATTGAGAGCTGGATTCGAGTCCTTCGCTCTGAACTGTACAAATAATTTAATAATTCGTGGGTGTTGCCCACTGATTTTTAATTAAAAAAATCGGCCAAGTGCGAGTTGGACTCGCGCACGAAGGGTTCCGTACCATTGACTAGGTACATTGATTGTAATAACGGGCAAAAAGCGGCTAAAAATCACTTTTATTGTATGAGAGCAAAAATAGGCAAAAATGACGTTTTTTGTATGGGAGCCCCCCTTAAATATTAATTTTATTTTAATTTTATTATTTATTATTAAAGTAAAAATACAACTGAGTATTTTGTGAATATATCAAGTGCCTACCTGTTGCCATTATTAATATCGAGCAAAAAAGGGCAAGAAAATCGCGTTTGTTGTATGGGAGCCCCCCTTAAATATTTATTTTATTTTGTTTTTAGTATTTGTTGTTATAGCGGCAACAGAAATACATAATTTGTGAAAATTTCAACTCTCTAGCTATAGCCGTTCTTGAAATACAACCTGGTGACAGACGGACGGACGGACGGACGGACGGACAGCGAAGTCTTAGTAATAGGGTCCCGTTTTTACCCTTTGGGTACGGAACCCTAAAAATGAAAAGTATTCTAAGAGTTTTTATCATTTTAATCTTAGCTTTGGCTTCTTCGTCTTATCATACTGATAGACTTATTTAATAGCTAGGATATCAGGGACTTAGATTCTATAAGTATATATTTATTTTTCGGTATTATACCTATATTTTAGAAGAAAAAAATTTATAATTGGATCATTATTTGCGTCTTACAAAAAATAATATATTATGTCAATTTCAAACTCGTTTTTTAATTCAAGCTTCTTCACCAAGTTGTGAAGTCAAGAATTTATTTTATAAGTAATGTAAAAAGTTTTTGGTTATATCTGAGCTGAGAGTTATAACCCAGACATAATATGTTAACGTCACTTTCTTTGTCACAACTAACTAAACTAAAAAAAAATCTAAAATAAGTAGGTACTTCTGCTATTAGGAATGAGTACACGATGAAGAAAATAATTTGTGAAAAAATCTTTTCAATTGTAAAAGAACAAAACGGCCGAACAGAAATCAGCACCATGAAACGACAACAAAAGGTCCTGGATTCATTTTCGGGCTGGCATACGTACTACTTTAAATCCTATATTTGACTAAAGTATGTCTTATGAGCTATGCTGTATAAAAGAAAGTCTTAAATCTTCTAATCAATTTATCCATCACAAAAAAAGTGTCGCCGATTAAGCTTTTATTAAGACAGGGCACAGCAGGATAACTCCTGATCAAAATCTGGATCTTGTCTGAGGTAGTACCCTAACCTTAACACTAGAGTACACGCGTGGCCTACTATAGTAGACCAGGGTAACATTTTTGGTAGTAACACTTTTATTTCGCGCGCTAACACGTTGTGCCTCAAGCTATTCCTCACAAAGACAATTACGCGTAAGGTAAGTGGCACATCCGACACCGGCGCGTACGGGCTGTTCATCAATTTAGCGCCAAAACTACAGGACTACCATAGTAGTCCGTGCGAGCACTGGTGTTACAAAAAATGTAAGTGATTGTTATTTGTTTTTAAGTATTTAATGGTGTAATATTGAGGAAAATATTATAGAATGTTTCTTATTTCGTGTTTTTTTTCTTAATAGGTAAGGTTTTATTACTTATATTGCAATTTTTCTTATGTTTTCGCAGATTTATCATCATAAACGAAGCACAAGTTGAGAGATGGCTATTGGAAGTTGAGGAAGATCCTGAAGATGACATCATTGAAAGCGACGATTGTGAAATAGATTCCTTGCCTGATTTTCAAGCTTTAGTTGAAGAGTCTTCTCATCAAAGTCACGCGCCAAGTAATAGTGACCAGGAAGACACAGATGATTTTACCTCAGAAGATGAAGAGAAGAGAGAGATCAGAGATGAAGTGGCACTATGCAATTTGAGGAGTTTTTTACAGGCTGGCATTAATGCAACAAGAAACGGTACTGTTTGGAATAAAGAAATGCCACCATCAATTCGTTCCAGACCTCAAAATATCCGTACACTACCACCAGGCCCTAAAGGAGAAGCGGCTAGAAATGCCTCTTCTCTGTCGGCGTTTAGCAATTGACACGCTACCTTGAGGACTTAAATATAAAATCGAAGAGTTTTTGGGTGAACAACGCCAGGAACAGCACGATCTTACACCAAAGATGGGAAGAGTTGGCTGATGCGCACTTTGCTCAAGAGCACGTAATCGATCGACAAAAAAGTGGTGTAAATCGTGTAATAAATGGATCTGTCCTGATCATCAAGCTGTCGTATGTCCTCAATGTTACGAATCCTTGAAATAATAAGACAAAAAATTAGTTTTTTAAGTTTATGAAATTAATTCCTCAAGAATGCCATATTTTTGTTAATTTTCTTAAGTTTTTTATTTGTTAATTATTTACTAGTTTAAAAAGCTTATTAATACTTAAATTATGTTTTTTTTATAAGACTAATAAATAAAGAACTGATATCAAATACTATTTTATTTATATAGTAAGTAAACAAAAAAATAACATATTTCGAAAAGGCCTACCATAGTAGGCCACGCGAGCACTCGTGTAAAAAAAACAGGCGCGTGTACTGTAGTGTTAAAGAAGATCATTCATGTGCTAAGGTGGTCAGATCTCCAGAGTAATGTGGCACTATGTTTGCGATGCTTCTGGTGTTACACACGTCTATAGACAACGGTAACCGTTTACAATAAGGCGGGCCGTACGCATGATTGCCGACCTAGTCTTAAAAAAGCTCTAATCCTTTTCTTCCATTGATGAAAATACCTTTGCAACATAATTTTACAGTACTGTTCATAGCGTACACTATGTATATTATACATTACACAAACGACTCATAGGAATATAGCAGGAACTAAAAATAGCAAGTAATTATCATTGTATTATTATTGTATTATTTATACTGATGTATGAAATTACAGAATAATTTTTAATTTTTTTTTACAATATGATATTTACTTACATAATTCCCTCAACAATATTTCTATATTTAAGTATAAAATTATAAAGGGCTACACATCTCGAATTATTAAATAAAACCAATAAGACTATAAACTAAATAGCGAAATGAAATACAGTTTGGAATAGAGCAATAAACATAAGAAATAGCGTTTAAAAGCATTTTTATTACATATTTCTTACCTATTTCTGTCCTGAATTATCCTCCGAGCGACCCTTTATAAATAGTGATCATTTGTATTGCAGCTCGTTCTCGTAATACGTCTACGTCGTAACTGTAACATTATTTATAAAAATATATTTGTAGCTATTCTTAGTTATTGGCCTAGTCATAAGTTGTTTGTATAACTTAGTTTCTATAAATGTAATCTAAATTAGAAAATTGTTCTTCAGTTTTATTAAAATAAAAATCAAAACGTCTCACAGTAAATATGACGGTATGGCTTGATAGCACTTAAATTTTAGAGTAGATCCCCTAATAACTTTCATCAAACCAAGGATATAAACTACTTTGGGAGGAGATTTGACATCGAGCCTTTCTGTGAGACGCTGCGTAATTAATTAGGGTCCCGCAAAAGGTGTCGAGGTCCAGTAGCTGTGACGCAGGCTCCTGCGGCAATTCGGCAAAGGCAGTATCCGCCCAACAGCCGACGCGACTACTCGCTCAGTTTTCGTCGCGTTTGTCGCAAGTGGGCAAACCGCGCTCGAAATTTAAATCTCCAGTTTTTTTTTTTTAATTTTAGTGCTAAATGAAAACATATAAAAACTATTTGTTTGTACGAATATTATTCAAAATATTTTAATTTATCAACAGGATTTAAAGGAATTGGTATGCGACTGTCATATTACGATTAATTAAAAAAGTTGAAACAGCGTGAAATATCCGATAAGGGATGAAAGATTTTGCGCTGGTAGTCTGGAATAATTAATTATTGCATTTTGCTGTATGAAAACTAGTAATTTGGTTTATTGAATGGAAACAGAATATTCTGAATATATTATTAAATAATGTAAATGGGAAACATTTGATATATTTTGTTATGCTTTGTAGTTAAGAGTAAGTTCAGTTTATTATGGCTTTTTTTTAAGAAAAAGAATTCGTACCTGTGCGGAAAATTAGTTTAAAAAAATGAGTATTCGCTTTAAATATTTCGGTTGAAAATATTAGAAAAAAACTTCTAAAAATAGCCTTTAGTCAGAAAACATAGGCTAAATATAAATGTATATTAATTGTATATGCATTTACTTAAATAAAACGTTCTTATGTCTGTGTTAGATTATATTAATATAAGTAAGAACCATTTAAATACATAAAAATATTTATAATACGATATTACACAGTTAATATCATCATATTCATAAATTTAAAAAATAGTTATTTTAATGCATAAGCTACTACTATTCATTTGTAGATAATGTCTTAAGAGACATTATCTACAAATTCTATTTCTATTTCTACAAAACAGAAATAAGTAGATATTCCTAACACCAGTTACTTAATGAAATATTAAGAGATAGTATAGATAATTCATAACCAAGTATCATTACACATGTGTATACACTACATTATATGTTATATATATTAGTGTAAGGCTGTTGTTTCAGGATAAATAAAGCCCAATAGTTTTTTTTTCGTAGTAAAAAACTAAAAAGTAGGAATCTGAAAGCTCTAAAACAACATTTTAGTTAATCCCTACGTGTTTTATTTACATAACCATTGATATAACTTTTTAGTGTAAGATCAAATGAAAAATAAATAAAAATGCTTTCGTTTTAGTATGAAAATTATCACAAGTTGAATTGACTATTGATTAAGTAAAGTTTTGTAAAGACAACGCTCCTGTATTTATATAAACTTATTTAAAAACGTTATATCTGTATATAATGTTGTATTTAGGAGAATAAAAGTGTATTTTTATTCGATTTCTCAAGTAACATAAAAAAATTTAAATGTCTGTATGTTATCTTTTTTATTATGCTCTTACTAGTTTTTTTTTTTGCCATAAGGCTATATTACTACGATATATATATATATATATTCGTTTGAAATCTGGAATATATTTAATCAGCTTGCCAATTGCTTATATTATTAACAAAAATGAGTTTTTGAATACATAAAAGATACTTTTAGTGTTGTTTTTAGAACAATTTATCTAACGTGTCGATGAAGTCACATTGTGATATCTACAAATGCTATTGCTAGTAAAGCTTGTACTGTAACTTAGCTACGTTTTTCACTTGTAGTCTTAACTATATACTTGTGCTTAATTAATTTATATTTTCAAACACGTTTCGACACTATTGACATACATACATTTTAAAAAACAACTCACATTTATGAAAAAAAAATTGTTTCCATTTTTACGCGCACCCACCCATCACTAATAAAATCAACGTTTATCTATCTAGTGCTACGTGTAGTTATGTATCTCGTTATCGTACTAATTTGTATATTAGTATTTACAAAGTGAATAGTAATATTTCATTTCATTTATGCTAATTCAGAACAAAATCAAGCTATTAATAACCTACATTTGAACAAAGCTGGCCTCTATTGGCTGAAGCGTTATCCGTAACCGATGAACGTAAGCGAGCACATGTGTATGTAGATTAGCTTATTAGCATTTAATTGCAGCGAAACCGACCATCAAATATGACGATAAACAAGTTGAATAGTGTTGTTATGATTTTCAACTGTTATATGAAACGCGTCATAAATAAATACGAAAATGCAGCAAGATTAGAGGTATTGGACTATTGGTATTACATTATTAAGAAATTGTAATGCAGCAAAATTTGCAGCACTTTATCTTTATAATAAAACACTAACTGACCTGGTAAACTTGTTACCACCAAATTTTCGTTTTTCGTGAATACGTGTATTTTATTTTTAACACATAGGTATCTTGTCTTGATAATAACTGATAAAAAACAACTATCATCTAGTTTGATAAAGTCGTTCGGAAAATGTGTACCTACTTAAATATCTACTGTTTGACATTAGTCTATTCTAAAGCTTTCGCGAATTGCACTCATTATAATGAAACAACTTTTCGGATTTTATCGGATTTTGTGGGGCAAATTAAAAAATACCTAATAAACCGCGATAAAATCCAAAAAAGGTGTTTCATTATAACGACAATAGTGAATAAAATTTCATGGTTTTATAATCATTAACTTTTACTGCTGTGATGTTTTATATCATTTTTACGATTAATGCTAAAATTTTCATATGTCCCTGAATAATCTAATTAATTCCCAAATGAAACGGGGATGCACTTAAAAATTATGGTATAGAATAATTACTACAAAACAAACAAATACTCTAAAAGTTTGTTATTGCCCGCCGTTATACGTAATTAACCTATCTTGTCTTATGTCATGTCATTAGAGAATTTCTAATGTCTCTACATTCCCTAACACGTAGTAGTAGAGTACGGTGGCGTATAAAGTTTTAATCATGACAATAATTGAATGCCAATCATACAAATCTAATACACTTTTCTTCAGGTTGTGGGAAAGTAACAGCCTGTTAATGCCTGGAAATTACCAGCGTCAGAAGGATTTCTGACGATGTCACATAATTCGCAAACAGGAATCTGACGAAACATTTATCAACGTCAATCGCTCGATGAACATACATACATCGCTTAAGTATGAATGGGTAATATAGATACACTAAACGCACGACGCGGTTTTATCCGCACTTGTGATTATTACTGCTTCGAATCAAAGTTGATATTTTATATGCATTTATAAACAATCTTACAAATAAAATAAACGAACTTTAAAATATGTCTCCAACAAACTTAAGTCGAAAAATCTTTAAACTTAAGAAAAATGCACATTTTCATTATTTTTTTATAGATTAGGACTTAGGTATATGAAGTAATTACGTGATCTATAGATATTATAATTTTACCGTGGTATATTTTTCGAAATTATTATCTACTGGATTTACGTTCCAGTATACTGTATAACCTGAGTCAGGAACATGTAGGTACATTTGTATCAGGTGTTTAAATTACACGTGTTTCTTTAAAATATAAATTATTCTAGTAATCCCTTGCATTTGTAACCAGGATTTTTACCATTACATATTATTCTCCTATTCACGTTATATTTTCAACTCTAGAGTTTTTCTTCTTTATTATTATTAACTTCTTTAAAGTTTTCCTACATCTACACTAATACTATAAAGCTGAAGAGTTTGTTTAACTGTTTATTAAAACGCGTTAATGTCGGGAACTGCTGCAGCTGGTTCGAATTTAAAATTTATTTTTATCTTCAATAGAAGGCTATATAACATGGCTCTACGACCAAAAAGAGCTGACCATTCATAAAAAATGTTACGAAAACGGGAAAAATATTATTTTTTAGAGCTTCTTAGAACTGTCTGTAAATATTACAAAACATTTATATTTTCATTACTCGTCTTATATTTCTACAATTGACGAAAAGTTTAAAATTGGGACACAGTCTTCAGTCGATCAAGCAAACCCGTTCTCTTAAAAGGAAATCTCGATATATCAAACTCCGAGGAAAGATAACGTCGTTGATACTGAGTTTGGTGTCTCTTGCTTGTGATAAATCTTAATGATGTATTGCTACTAAGTTTATTAACTGAGGAGATGAGAAATTCTTAGTGTAAATTAATTTGTTATTGCGAGTTCGCTTCGCTAATTCAAAATTATTCTTCTTTGTAAGGCGGTCGCAATTGTTTCTGAAGTAAATTGCGTTAAGTAACGTTTCTTTGTTTTTTTTTTTTGTTATAAAGCTTGAGCGCTTCGAAGTAAATTTTCATTGAAATTATAATCGTTCTTATGTAAAAAATGAGTTGAAATTTATTTAGTAAAAGTAAGAATAAAATTAAAATATGTATGTATATATATGCTTAAATGTTTATATAAATATACACATCTAACAAACCTTTTGATGGAATTTTATAATTGTGTATCAATTGAAATACAAAACCGTTTGCAATGTATTATATTTCCTCTTACCGTATTTAAAGGGATCAAAGAGAGAAAATATCGTTCATTTCCGTGGAAACATGGAAAACGTTGGTGATATATCAATACATCCTTTATTTTGTGAAAGGAAATAGAAAGGATCAAAGAAAAAAAAATGAACACCCAATCATTTTTCTTTTTCTGAACAAAAAAATGTCTAATATGTCTAAATATGTAATGCATATAGGAACTATGTAAATAGCCCTAATGCATAAGAAAGTATAAGAAATACTTAGAAATCCTAGGAACATATGATTTATAAGTGATTTAAAGAACAAAAATTATGACCATAATAAATATTTTCCAAAATAACGAAAAGCCCTTGTAACTTTTACTTTCGTCCATATCGAGAAAAGAATAAATAATTTTTTTTTTTTTTTAATATAAAAGACCATTGCGATTATGTCGAGTATTTCACTAGTGAATATTTTTCGCTGGAACGTAAACGAACATCCGGCCACACTGGCTTGAAAAGTTTCTTTTACTATCATTTAAAACTTTCACCAGGACAGTAACAATGAGAACTTTTATTTGGGCATAAAGCGTTGTTACGATATAGCAATGTGAGGTTCTTGTGTTCATAGTAATTCGTACGAGGGCACTCAACGCTGAAACGAGTTTCATACACGCTCTAATGGATGTTTTAAATTAAAGAAAATTTACCGAATAATATAATGCTTTAGAAATTTATACTTACATAAATATTCAGAACTAGCTTCTGCGCGCGACTTCGTCGGCGTGGACTCCGCTCCTATTGGTCTTAGCGTGATGATACATAGCCTATAGCCTTCCTCGATAAATGGGCTATCTAACACTGAAAGAATTTTTCAAATCGGCCCAGTAGTTCCAGAGATTACCGCGTTAAAACAAACAAACAAACAAACAAACAACCAAACAAACAAACTCTTCAGCTTTATATATTAGTATAGATTATTGTTGGAACGTGATTTTTCGTAAGTGTGCTTTTATGAATTTACATGTCGCTGATCTTGAATCTTGATATTTTTGACATATACACTGCAAATCATTATGTCTTATTCTTATTTGGCAAATTCTTAAACTTTCGCATTAATGTATATTATACTATGCAGATTGTATAATATGAGTACTATATGAATTAGAATTCTGTTTTTATATTTATTTTAGAAACTATATCTTTCAACGTTTGTTTTTGTGCTGTGGTTACTAACTTCATGTTTAATGTTATGTTTTTATTACACTCACGTTCCGTTAGTCAAAACAAAAGTAACTAAAAAATATATTGTCAGACAAAGAAAAATACTTTTTAGTTCACACGTATTTTCGTATTACTTTTTTTTGTATGACATAATTATGTATAGCTACTAGAATATATTACAATATACATAATAATTTATATCTATAATATTACCATTATAACTGGCTATTCCTTTTGATTAATTGTAGTTTTAAATCGGAGGTATCTTTACGACGTACGCATGCTAATGTTCTTGGAAAAAATTAGGTATAGTCACTTTCGGACTATATGATGAAGTAGTACCTAAGTAGTAACGTAGATCCGGAAACTGCGTTAGGATAGTCACGGTCTGAAGTCTGTATCGCCGAAGCGATATCGTATAGTATGAATTAGTTAGTTGCATTACCGTAAAGTATTTTTAGTGCAAGAACACCATATAAATAGCCATACTTTGTCAAAAGCTCAGTATTAGCAGACATACGATAACCGAGCTGGATATAGATGGATATAGACCGCCATTTTGAAATTTCTACTCGTCAATATTTTGCATAAAATAATGATTATTTGATTATAACACTTGCTCAACACTGTGATGTATATAAGTAGTTGATTTATTAGATATTACGATAAATTCTTAAAGTTATAATAACTGTTTAAATATGCATATAAGTTAAATAAAAAATTGAAGCCATTTTGGATACACATCGTCTTTGTCATAATTTAAAACTTTGGAACTCATCTTTTTCCCCTCGTGCATAGCTTGTTGTATTAGATAATATATAAGATATTATACAATATTGTAAGTAAGTAAGTAATGAATAGAGTGTACTTTATATTTTAACAAGCTTATTAAACTTGCAGTTGCGATCGGTTTACGAGGTTACTCAGCTGCAAATTTTGGAGTAAATGACCTCGTTATATGAGGAAGAATGATGACAGCTTCAATATATATTATATATACCTACATTATAGATATCGTATGTTTACATTATATATATATATCATGCACGGTTTCAAGCGCGATTACAGACTAATGCTTTGAGCGTCATGTCTGATATGCTATAATCTTTCTTAATGTCTAAGATAATACTCGGATAAACTTAAAACATCCCATATTTTCCGCTACAACTAACAACTATAATTTAAGTTGTTAGCTCTTGATGCACGTATAAGTGTATAATGGTAGAGACTGGAGTGTGGGGCTCAGTTCTAGATTGGTTTGTTTATAATTAAATCACAAATATATATGATATAGAATTAACATAGTAAGTACAAATAATAAACCGGTAAATTGAACAAAATATAAACAAATATTTCAGAAATATACTCATAATAATTTTGCATATGACTATTAATATTAAACAGCTTAAATCTAAATTTCCTATTGACAAGTCATTTCTTGCATTTTCTGAGGTTCGTTTTTTTTGCAAATTTTCTTATCAGTAGTTATCAGTCAAGTTAACATATATATATAATTATGTGTTATAGTAATAACAATAGACTTCGACTAATAGCGGTAAGGATAAATCAGTAAATCTAACAAGAGTCGATCAATGTTCGTTGGCACGAGATTAGAACTTAGAAGTACCTACAAGTTAATTATAAATATCAAAGTAAGTTATCACTTCATGACGTTTATTGGTAATCTAATAGTCGTGTTCTGCCAGCGTTGTAATTATATATCGTATGTTACGTCAAAGACAAAACAGGAATATGTAATTTGAACTCATATCTAATTAACTAATTCTTTTCAAATTTGTAATATAAATTCTAAATATATATATATAATGCTTTATTGTACGTAAATACACAGTTATCTCTCACCACCAAGCCCGATCAACTTCCCGTAGGTGTTGTAGATATCCCTTGGTCTCCAGGTGGTAGTAAGGGGGTATGGTCGCGGTTCGTGAAAGAGTTGGTGGTGGGTTGTGAAAATGTTAAAACATATATTTCTGTCCTTTTCTAACACATTAGGACATCTGAAAAGATCTCAAAATTTCTGTAATAGTCTAGAAAGTTTTTGCGATCTATTTTAACCCGAGCAACGCCGGGTTTCACTGCTAGTTAAATAAATAAATTCAGTTTAAGAGATGAATTTCTTTTTGTAAACATCGAAAAGTATTTAAAATACGAAGCGAAAGAGTAGAGATGAAAGTTAGCGGAACGTTTAACTTTTAATATTTAAGGAAATTCAATACTATTACATCATTCTATTTTCAAAAGTTTAACTTTTAAATTAACCAAAAATATAGTGAAAAAGTTAGTCGGTACAAAATTGGTATCAAAGTCATGAATAAGTACAATAGTTTTCCAAATATACTTCTGCATACTATCCAGTTAGCACGTTCAACGGAGGTCACTAGGCCATCGGATCGAAATCAACGAAATTTAACTTTTAACCCATTTTGATTTCACATGAATCGCTTAAACCTTTTAGAAAGTAACCCGTTTTTAAGTATCTACCACTATACTTATCAAATTTTCAAAGACATATTTTATTTATTGGTAACCATAGACTACTATTTAATACTAGTAACTTATTGTTCTTGTTTTTAGCATTCCTATCGGAGTTGTAAAAAATCAAATTATTCAGTTATTTTGCAAGTTATTCACTATCACAATAAACTATACTACTAACTAAACTAATTCTAACTAACTAATTCACTTGCAACAAAAAATAGATATGTATTTCAGCTTTTTTTTTTTTTTTTTTTTTTTGATATCGCAGGGTAACCCATTTACGGGTGATATCCAGGACGCCCGGGTAGGCAGTCCTAGACCGTATGTCGGACTCAGCACTTGGGGGTGCCACTACCGCACTAAATCCCTGCGGGAGCCTTCAGCCGCTTTAATTGGAGGGTCCCGGATCTGCAGGCAACAGGATCCCTCCAGCGACAGGCTGGCCTCGGCGAAAAGGCCAGACTTCTCCTCCATGGGGACTGTCCGGCTCACCTCTGAACAGTCCCGACGACGCCGTGTCTAGCAGGACCGGGTTCCCATCCCGGCCCGACACGGGCACAAGGGCGTTACTGGAAGCGCATTAAGTAGCGCCTCCTACGCACCCCCATTCGTCGCCCGCGGGTGGAAGCCACGTCGGTGGCCTCCTCTCTCACCCGCTCGTCGGCCTCCTTTTGGGACATAACTGTCTCACAGAAGGAGACCATCGCCTTCCAGGACTCGTCGTTGCCAAGCATCGCGGTGATGACGCTCGGGAGCGAGAGATCCCCTCCGAGGACCGACGTCAGACTCCGACGCAGTGCCGCCCATCTCGGGCACACCTCGAGAGTGTGCTGGGCAGAGTCCACCGCCGCGCCACAATCGTGACATTCAGTCGTCGGCCTCCTTTGGGCCGTCCGACACAGGTAGTCACCAAAGCAACCGTGCCCGGTGAGAACCTGCGTCAGACGAAAGGTGAGGGGCTTGCGTTTTCGACGCATCCACCGCTCAAGGACCGGGCGCAGTGCAGCTGTTACGCGTGTGCCATACGGCTCCTCCACCAGGTCCTCTCCCCACCTCCGCATTCAGCTTATTTTAATATGACCCAAGTAAATTATATCGTATGAGCACATTGCAAAACTTGAAAGATGAAATGGAGGTTCCATAGTACAAATAAGAAAAAAGTCAGAGTCGAGAAATGACAAAAATTTCAATTTTTCCTCCGCATGTTATGATAGGTGAGCATTACACTATTTCTATATTTTTATCTTGAAAGCTGTGTTTATCTATAATTATTTAACTGTAATAAGTACAGTCTAATGTCCAAAAATTAACAAATATTTATCAATTACGTATGTTTTCTGGATTTACAATACGACAAAACAGAAAATTTTTTAGTCATTCGCTTCGCTTTCGCTTCAGCCTGTAATGCCCCACTGCTGGGCATAGGTCTCTTTTCCTATGTAGGAGAAGGATCATAGCTTAATCCATCACGCTGCTCCAATGCGGGTTGGTGGATATATTCCATACTATGAGTAACGATCGTTATCAGGAGTACATGATAACAACTTAACGTACTTTACGAGGCACGGTGAGGAGACCCACAAGGACTGCATAAGCACCCAGACAATGGCAAACATCTGTATACCAATACAAATGTTTGTCATGTGTGGGGATCAAACCCGCAACCGCCATTTATAGTCACGTTTTTGTATAAACAATTCACGTGATTTTAATTTATTTTAATGGAATAACTATATTAAAAATGTCATTGTAACAATAAATCCAAAAAGTAAACAGTAAAAAGCACGTAATTAAAATTATTCAATGTATTCCAAGTTCATTAATTAAAACACCATAGAGTTATTGCTTTATAGTCGCCATAACAAGGACATAGATTACAAACAACGTAGCGTGCAATTAAACCTGCGTTAATGAGTTTCCTTTGGAAGCAACGCACCTCGCACACTCGCTTTATCCCTTGCTTTCAGTTTGTGGCTCGTCCTAACGTCTGTCTAAAATTTGACACTTATCCTCTCTCCCCAATTGTACCTTTATACAGTATGACATTATGTGTTGACGTATGTTCACCGCATTTTATTTCTAACCAACTTTAAAAAAGGAGGTGGTTCTCAATTAGACTGTATTTTTTGTGTATTACCTTGTAACTTTTTACTTGGTATAGTGATTTTGATGATCCCATTTTAATCGAATGATTGTACTTGTGTTGTAATACTATTTAAATTTGATCTTGATTTCACTATTACTATTTGAGTACTTTAATAATATATATCGTTGAATAAATGTATTTAGACTACCTAGGTTGTAAAATGAAGACGTTTTTTTTTTGTTTGTGAGCAAATACAATTACATCGCAGTCAATATGAAAGCTTTAAAATAATATTTGAATATGACGACGCTTTGGCGCAGCGGTCACAGCACTGGCTGTTGCGCTGGCGGTCGCGGGTTCGATCCCCGCTCAAGACAGACATTTGTATTGGCCATATACATGTTTGTCGTGGTCTGGGCGTTTGTGCTTGTGTATTGTGTGTGTTGCCGGACCCCGACACAGGAGAAAATCCAACTGGGGGCCGTTGAGTGTGGAGCGTTTATTTATTATTCATTTATTTAAATGTATTATTTTAGGTATAAATAATATATTATTATATTGTAATCTATTTTTAATATTAAAGTATCTTAAATAATTATACTTGGAAAAATGTAATTTAAAATACCGAAAACGGAATTACGAAGCAGCGTTCCATTAGCGAGATAAAATAATATTATTGCGTGACGAGATGAAATCTTTTAGAAACGGTTAAGTATAAAGGTTGATTCACACATATATTGCAATGAAACGTGTCGTGCAGTATTTAAGTCACTGTAAATTAATGTAATTCGTTTTTTTGAAAGGTAAATAAAATCTATTTATTTTGTTCTATTTTGGTTGCAAAAAAATGAATATTTTGATTGCACGGTCATTATCAACACTCAAAATGACAATTGAATTGAGAGTATAAATACTTAAAGGATATTTCTGTAACTAAAGGTTCGATTGTTGGGCAAAGATCTCTATCGCTATTAAGAAGAAAGATTGGTGCTTAAGCCTTGCGGGTTGATTAGATTGCGAAATAATAATTGTGTATTGACAAGCAGGTTCTTCACACTGCCTTCGCAGCAGTGTTCCCATCAGTGGCCACACTTACACACTATTATTTTAATTAAATAAAAATAATTCAAAACACCGCTATTGTAATTGATTTAATATTCTTCTAAGTAAAGTTCTAAAGTAAAAAAAAAACCCTTAAAGACTACTTGAGTATTTTAAATAGAAGAAATTCTTAGTTCGATTTTAAATCTGCAGATACTTTTTAAGGAACTGGGTAATAATCTTACGCTCAACACATAAAAATATATGTAATTTGATGTTTGAATTAATGATGTCACACGCGTCTATAGAATTCCTTGCCCAGCCGGTAACTAAACTAATTCTTTCAAAATAAAAATACCTTTTCTTTTCGTTTTAACGATGTCGCCAACATTCCGAATTCTATTTTGCTACAAAAAAGAATTTGAAATGTTGGCCAAATTCTTTTTTGTTGCAAAATTACAACCATTTCAAATTCATATTTTAGTCTCCGAATTATTTATTATCGCATAAATTATTACATTGTTAACAGGTTTCAGTTTGGAAATAATTTGCATTGAAATTAATGTAATACTGACTACTGTATTTAAATCACTAACATTCTTAACAATAAGTTTTAGTAAATAACTAGTTACAAAGTATGTTTTAAAAATAACACACTTCACTTTTAAACTCATAAAACATGGGTAGTATTTACTTATGACCGTCTTGCTTAACAACAAATAAAAACATAGTATTTTTCGGATACACACATCATAAGTAAAAATAAATAAATATTTTTAATATCACTCAGACTACAGAAAGCAGGTCAATAACCCTGCGTATGTCTGGAAACACGCACAATAATCAAGCACAAACGCCTAGACTACGACAAACATCTACATAGGCTAATATAAATGTTTGTCGTGTGCGGGAATCGAACCCACGACCGTTAGTGCAACAGCCAGTGCTATGACCGCTGCGTCAATGTGTCGTCAAATCAATAGTATCTATGTACTGTGTATGTATTGTGATATGTAACTGAAAGTATATTGAAAGAATTCCACAACTGCGCGTAGAAATCCAGTGAGTAAACACGTCAGTTTTATACATTCGCAATTTCATCATTTTTAAACATTCAAAAGATATATATATATATATATATATATATATATATATATATATATATATATATATCTTGTAATAAGCTAAATTCGTTCAAGTAATATTTGCCTATTCTGAATAAAAACAGTTTTTTTTTAAATCTTTTTATTGTATTAGTAACGGCAGAAAAATCTTTTAAAAATAAATTTTACGAACAAAAGAGGGTACATTAGGGCGTAAATAAGTAGAAACGAGACTAAAATTGGAAACATTGAAAGAATAATCTTATTATGTAAATATTATAACTTTGTAAGGATAAAAGTTCGCTAAAAGCTTTAAGGTTCTTCTGATTTTTTCAAAGAACACATTACGTTATGAATGGCAGTTTGTTCCTAATAATTTAAGAAAATACGTTTTTATTCCAAACTTTAAAGAAATTGTTCATTTTAGCTAAATAGTATTTTTAGCTTCGTTTGATGGTCAAGTTACATAATTGAGAATGATCTACAAATAAAATGGCGTGCATGATTATATCGTTTTGAAATTGGCTTAAAACAGTGATAAAAACTTTCAAGTGAACTAATAAAAGACAGTTTCCTGTAATGTTGTTCAAGAACAATGTGATGTGTGCTAAGATGCAGTGGGCCGGTGGAGGGCAGAATTTCATTACTACTCTCTGCTTTGACGGAACAATGAAAACGTTTTCATGTCTCTAAAGGAAGCCAGAGTCACGAAGATGTCGGCAGGTACGTAAATATACCTAATACCATTTTTATGTTTAAAATTTTAATGATTTCCGGTTAATTTTAAAGAACATCCGTTTATCCGTATGAGTATTGATATTCTACGGGTAAACTTATAAAGGATTATCTTATATATCAAAATGAATGTTGGTCTATATGTCCTTTATAGAATCGTAAACTATGAACATGTCATGATTTTCAGCAAAGTGTTGTGCATGAGCCCACAAAGGTTTCTGAGTTGGTACGACCAAACAAAAGCGTAGCAACGCGCGCAGCGTATAGTTAGTGTACCTATAATTGTATACTTTTTTTAATGACATTAAAACAAATACATATAAATTTCCCACTGAAAGCATTTTATTCAAACACATCTAATATATTAATACTAGCTTCTGCGCGCGACTTCGTCGGCGTTTACTCCGCTTCTATTGATCTTAGCGTGATGATACATAGCCTATAGCCTTCCTCGATAAATGGGCTATCTAACACTGAAAGAATTTTTCAAATCGGCCCAGTAGTTCCAGAGATTACCGCATTCAAACAAACAAACAAACAAACAATCAAACAAACAAACAAACAAACAAACTCTTCAGCTTTATATATTAGTATAGATTTAATCTGTAAATACAAATACCCTTCTCTTTTTGCAGGAAAAATTTGCATTTCAAATTATTTATCATTTAATTCTGTCTTAAATTTTTCTTATTTGAGTGATCTCTCAACTTATCTTTTCTGTTATTAGTCAATCTAAAATTTAGCTTCTATATTCATTCCTTAAAATCCTGTCCTGATTACATAATTTTAATATCAATCATAGAACGTTATTTAAATTTTCTTCAAGACACGAGAAAAGCGCTTATTAAGGCTCTAGTAGCGCTGCGATGATATTGCCGCTTAATTACACGGAAACTTAAGTTCAGTAATTGATTTAGGAGCTCGAAAGCAGTGTTGCCCATCATTTTATTTTTATTTTTATTACATTGCAGAATCCCTTAACGTTGTATTATGTATTTTCAAGAATGTACTTTTGAATCGTAGCAGCATAATTAGTGCTCATACAGTGCTTTGAATAGAAATGTCATATTAATTTTTTTATATTATTATTACAATACGAGTATATGTACGTAGTTATAATCCTAACATGATTTAACTATGGTGCGAATATATATTTTTTAGAACATATTTATCTTTTGTTTGGTTGTCTGGAAGAGACCGCTCTTCAAGTGTTATTGTGTTGATCGTTGTTGTGTACAATAAAGAGTATTATTATTATCCTAATGTTATTTTTTATGAATAGTTTCAGATAACTTACATTTATTATTTTTTACAGCCGGGTCAGCGGTGGCCATGATCGGCGCTAACTTGCGCTTCGGGTCGGCTGGCGCTACGAACTCTTCTCTAGTCAACAACACCCGACACTGTCCGCCAGGTGGCGCTGCTAGCGCGGCTGCTCTCCTCGCTCTGTCCGGACTCGGCATATCGGCAAATATAGCACTCATGGCCGTTATACTGAGTAAAAAACAATTGCGAAGGTAAATAAAGTAGGTACATGGTTGCTTTTGTCGTTGTGTAGGTCAGCGTACTTGTATAAATAGGCTTAACAGTAAACAAGCACTACATAAACTACCGTGGTTTTTACAAAGGACACAAATATTTGTACACACTTTAAATAATGTTTTAGGTTTTTAACATATACTATAACTAGCTGACCCCGCAAACGTTGTTTTGCCATATATAATATTAACCCCCGCAACCCCCTCTTGTGGGTGGAATTTCATAAAATCCGTTCTTAGCTGACCTCTACTTGGCGAAAGGAATATCCCTAAAAAAATTCGTCTCTACGCCTTATGGTTCCAGAGATATCGTGATGAGTTAATATATGGGTGGAAATCTCTTTTATATTTAAAGATACTAGCAGACCCCGCAAACGTTGTTTTGCCATTTATGTTATTTACCCCCGCAACCCCCTTTTGTGGGTGGAACTTCATAAAATCCGTTCTTAGCTGACCTCTACTTGGCAAAAGGAATATCCCTACCAAATTTCAAGTCTCTACGCCTTATGGTTCCAGAGATATCGTGATGAGTTAATATAGGGGTGGAAATCTCTTTTATATATATAGATGTTACGGCGCCAGACAGTCCAACAGTACTTCAGACGTCGGGGCCCACAGCGACGTCGGAAGCGGGCTGCCTGGCGTCGGGTACTTAGTACCGATGATATTAATCAGCTGCGCGAGCCGGTAATAAATTATTACAAACTAGTACTCACCGTCAAAGGAGGAGCTCGGCTATCCGGTCAAGTACAGTCAGGGTAGGTATGTGTTTAGGTAGTGGAATAGTGTGGTGACGTTGGTGTGTAATAAAGTGACCTGACAGCACTCGACAGCGCCGCGACTCGACAGCAAAGCCGTTGCACCCAAGCACCTCAGCCCACTCGCACTCACGGTCACGGAATTAATAGTCTTATATAAACAAAACGTCGGCAGAGAAAAATCCAAGTTTAAGGCACATAAATATTAACCCGCACAATTAATAATCGAAGTAACACACAGCACGGCACACCACGCGACAGAACAATTAAGGCAATCATGCATCAGTCATAAAAAAGCCTCAACAAATTTTAACTTCTCTCATCAAGATGGCGTTCACTTTCGGGGTCCACAAATCGACATAACCGCGCCGTGAAGAATACACGAGGTCAAGCTAAATAGTTTCACTATGCACGAGTTATTCACGCCAATATACAAGAAAGTTTATCAAAATTCAAATGCAGGAATTACTACACGTAATTACATCGCGCTAAGCCATAGGCGGCTCGTCAAAAGGGCGCGCGGCTTTGTCCGACCGCACTCAGATTGCAACTAATTGCCGGTCAAGCGCAGGGTCGCGGCGTCGACGCGCGGGCGCAGGCATCGGTGAGGGGGGTCAACCGGTTACGCGATATTATCATGCAATCCAGCCAGAACAGTCCCCCGTCCCGGACAGAAGGACATTATGTCCGCGAGCAAATCGTAAACCGACAAATTTCAGAGACGAGTGGACGGGGTCGAGGAGTCGCGTGATAAGAGCGGCTCCGGACAGCTCCAACTTAGGGATCGACAGGCGCGACACAATGGAGAGCCCCTCTCGCAAGAGAGCACCGTTAAGAGGCTCGGGTCTCGCCTAACTACACACTAAGTCCCAGCGCGTCATTTAAGAGGACGTTAGGAAGAGAACCTACTATATCATAAGGACATGTACTCAAACTAGTATGCTAGGATGATCGCTAGCAGGGACAACACTAATTCAGTTTTTCCCCTAGGAGCCGGAGGCTCAACGCCTCCGATGCCTAGTACTCGGCGCGATCCAGAGCTCCAGGGGAGCCAGAGTCCTCCCACCACCCTAGTAGAGGCCCCACAATGTTGTGAAGGTGGCCGTGGTGGGAGCTAGGGCGGCAAGTTCCTATCTGGAACTGCCGGACCCGTCCTCGCGCCGGGGGTCCTCGAAGCGACAGTCGGACGGCAATCCGACCACCGGCGGCGAGGTAGGGCTACGTGGATAGGCCCGAAATTCAGGGGGCCCCGGCCTCGCTGGCCGGGACAGATAAGAAGTAGCAGGGACTTGATAAAGTCGCCGACACCGACCAAGGGGGGGAGGGTGGCGCTCCAGTCGCGGCCACTCAGCTAGCGGAGGAGACAGGGGTCTGAACGACCGCTGAGTGGCGGCAGATTCCCGCTCAACCTGCGGAGGGGGGGTGCAGACCCCCCCGCCCCTGGCAGGGTGACCCCCCAACTGATCAGGTGAACGTCCCCTGTCCAGGCCAGGGGTGCAGGGGTTGGTGCGCGACCCAGAAGCGTCGCGCGCGTCAGGAGGGCGCTCACGAGCGCCCCCGCCCGTGGCGGAGGCGCGGTCGGGAGGGACGCGAGGGGAAGCGCTGATCGGGCCCAGGCACAAGACCTCATGATGAGGGCCCGAACAGTGCGGACAGGGCCGCTGGTGCGGGCAGTCCCTCTGCAGGTGCCGTTCCAAACAGGAGTAGCACCAGCGGCGTTCTCGCGCTATGGTCCGCCTAGCTTGCGCGGGCTTAGCCCGCAGCTTAGGGCAAGAAACGGCTCGGTGATCCGAACCGCGGCAGTAGTTGCAGGTGTTGCAGGTTGCAGGGGATCGAGTAACCTCCCTGGCCACTAGGCCGACATACGTAGGGAGCGGGCGGCGCTCTCCGGAAGAAGCCTCAGTTGGCTTCCGCGGAGTCGGCTGCGACCTCCCTGGCGGGTTCAGCCTTTCAGGTGCCCGGGAGTTGTCGGCGGCGCCCGCCGCGTTTGTGACCTGCCTACACTGTTGCTCGAGGAAGAGCAGCAGGTCCTTGAAAGACGGGATGTGATCAGCTCCGTCCCCGCCGTACCTCTCCTCGAAGTGGATGCGCAGATCGAGGGGTAGGCGGGACAGCACTAAGTGGAGCAATAAAAATGATCCTCCGACCCCTTCGTCGACCGGAAGCTCCAGACGTCTCAAGGAATTGCATGCGACTACGACAGGGTTGATAATGTCCTGGCGTAGTCTCGCCTTGTCCTGCAGTAGCGGAAGGTTAAGCAGCTGACGAGCATACTCGTCCGCCAGTAGGCGGGTATTTGCGTACCTCCTCTCGAGGAGGTCCCTTGCAATCAGATAGGAGTCGTCGGTCAGCGTCAAATGACCAACGACAGCAAGAGCCTCCCCTTCAAGGGAGGAGAGCAGGTATGCCATTTTTTGACCGAGGGACAAGTCCCCTCGGGCGTCAACTAAGCTATCGAAAAGGCCTATGAAGGCCAGCCATTCGCCCAGAGCGCCCGAGAACTTAGGCAAGTCTAGAGTGGGCAACCTACCTAACAGCTCCGCTGGAGCCGGCTTCCGGCTCGGAGACACCAGAGGCGCCAGGCTCTGCATCTGGCCCTCAGGCTCCAGCTGGCCCCTTGCCTCAATCAATTCATCCGTTATATCGATGAACTGCTCGTAGTCCTTGTGCGCGGAGTCTTTGACCCCGCTTTCCACGTCAGAAGAGATCAGCTCTGAATACGCGTCCTCGACCACGGCCATCCGCTCATCAATCTGTTCCGCCCGCTGCACCAAATTATGCACGCGATCTGTACGTCCTATCAGAGTGCGGGCGTGCGACGCCCAGCGCAGCTGCTCCTGAATGATCAGTGCAGGTGCCTTGGTTTGCCTGTGTGGCGGCATCATAAGAAATAAACAATTCAGTGATAGAAACAAATTCAGCAATATAAACAAATACAGTAATATAAATTCAGCAATAGAACCCAATTCAGTAATACAAGCAAATGCAGTAGCACAAATTCAGCAATAGAAACAAATTCAACAAATAAATTCAGTAACAAAATTCAATAACAAAAATTCAGTAATAGAGAAATTAAGTAAACAAGGCAGTAATAGAATTCAGCAATAGAAACAAATTCAGTAAGTAAACAAGGCAGTAATAGAATTCAGCAATAGAAACAAATTCAGTAAGTAAACAAAGAAGTAATAGAAAAATTCAGTAAATAATCAAATGCAGTAATAGAACTCAGCAACATAACAAACCCAGCAAATAAATTCAGTAATAAAGACAAAACAAAAACCCGGGATGTCGCACACAGGCCAACCTTCCCCTACCTACCCGCCAGCAATATAGGTACCTAACCCTATCAAAAAGAGCTCGCGCAGCTCAAGGCGCGGTAACCACGCTCTGCTACCAAATGTTACGGCGCCAGACAGTCCAACAGTACTTCAGACGTCGGGGCCCACAGCGACGTCGGAAGCGGGCTGCCTGGCGTCGGGTACTTAGTACCGATGATATTAATCAGCTGCGCGAGCCGGTAATAAATTATTACAAACTAGTACTCACCGTCAAAGGAGGAGCTCGGCTATCCGGTCAAGTACAGTCAGGGTAGGTATGTGTTTAGGTAGTGGAATAGTGTGGTGACGTTGGTGTGTAATAAAGTGACCTGACAGCACTCGACAGCGCCGCGACTCGACAGCAAACCCGTTGCACCCAAGCACCTCAGCCCACTCGCACTCACGGTCACGGAATTAATAGTCTTATATAAACAAAACGTCGGCAGAGAAAAATCCAAGTTTAAGGCACATAAATATTAACCCGCACAATTAATAATCGAAGTAACACACAGCACGGCACACCACGCGACAGAACAATTAAGGCAATCATGCATCAGTCATAAAAAAGCCTCAACAAATTTTAACTTCTCTCATCAAGATGGCGTTCACTTTCGGGGTCCACAAATCGACATAACCGCGCCGTGAAGAATACACGAGGTCAAGCTAAATAGTTTCACTATGCACGAGTTATTCACGCCGATATACAAGAAAGTTTATCAAAATTCAAATGCAGGAATTACTACACGTAATTACATCGCGCTAAGCCATAGGCGGCTCGTCAAAAGGGCGCGCGGCTTTGTCCGACCGCACTCAGATTGCAACTAATTGCCGGTCAAGCGCAGGGTCGCGGCGTCGACGCGCGGGCGCAGGCATCGGTGAGGGGGGTCAACCGGTTACGCGATATTATCATGCAATCCAGCCAGAACAATAGATATGTATATATATATATATATATATATATATATTTAATATATGGTCTAAATTCTAAATGGTAGACACTTTATTTATAGGCACGCAAACATTTGTTTACTTTTAAAATGTCATATTCTTTATTGTGTGTTATGGCTTATCATACACCTAAAATTAAATAACTGAAAGTAAACCATTTAGGTAGGACAGAGCAGAAAATATCATGCTACAAATCTGAAGCAGTCCGTCTGGGGAAGTACCTCAGCCTTACAAAAAATCGCAGCTAAATAATGCTGCTCTAAAGTAATACTGTGTTCCTGTGGTAAGTAAGGTAGCCAGAGCTCCTAGGGAGGAATAGGTACAAGGTCGGCAACGCGCATGCGATGCTTCAGGAGTTGCAGGCGTCCATAGGGTACGTCAACCACTTACTATCACGTGAGCCTTATTTTATTTTATTTTATTTATTTAACACCAACAAGATAGACACTAACAATAGACAGATATAAACGTAAACAAAAGATCTTAAAAGCTAAGCGTTATCTTAATTATAGGTGTTACACTCATTCTATTGATTTAAGCACGTATACATAAAGATTATTATAATGTACAAAACAATTAAAATACATTAAAAAGCAATTCCAAATTAGTTCAATAAAGTGCTGAACAATAAAGTTGGAGTTTCTGGAACAGAACTTGATTTGATAACGAATAGCACTTAATAACAGCACAAATCTTAATAATTTAAAATTTAAATTAATAGCAAGACGACTTAGCAATACGTGCTTACAGTTTGACAGCCAACAACCTCCTCCTCCTTACAATTGTTTGTCACCCTGGTGATCTAAAAAAATTGTATGCGAACAAAGTACATCTGTGAGAAGTGAAACATCTTTGGCAAACTAATAAAAAAAAATAATTAAAAAAAAAACGAATTTAAAATACAAAAAAAAATTGAAAAAAAAAACAAAATGCCTACGTCGTGCGGTGTTCCCAGGCTGTCACCCATCCAAGTACTGACCGTCCCTGACGCTGCCGCGTTACCGGTCGCTCAAATTTTGTCATGTGCCTAAAGAAGACACAAAAACATCTTTGGCAAACTAATTAAAAAAAAAAATTGAAAAAAAAAACGAATTTAAAATACAAAAAAAAAAAATTGAAAAAAAAAACAAAAAGCCTACGTCGCGCGGTGTTCCCAGGCCGTCACCCATCCAAGTACTGACCGTCCCTGACGCTGCCGCGTTACCGGTCGCTCAAATTTTGTCATGTGCCTGAAGAAGTTTTACTTCAAAAACATAATAAAGAGGGTTTAAAGTAGATACAAACTGAGTTAATTAGGTATTTGTTACAAAAGTTATCTTAAGCTAACTTTGTATTATTGATAACTGTGAGACAGTCATTTACAGTGTGCTAAATATGTCTACGAATTTTTAGAGCAAACGATAGTTTCGCCTTTGAAATATTGCTACTATTTTTAGCATTGGATATTTTCGACTCGTAAAAATTTTCAAATGTTAAAAGCAAGCTAGAATTTTATGTGCGATTTTATTTTATCGCTGAACTGAAAAGTTTCCTCGTTTTGCAACGTTGTAAGACCTTGGGAGATGTGCGTTAAAATGTTTTGAGTAATTTGCATGCGGGTAATGTTTTGACTTTAACGACTTCTTTAGTCAAGGCTTAGTGCTGTGGTTATGACAACTGACTGTTTCGTTAATGGACGCAGTTTCGACCCTTACTCATCTATACAAATAATAATTGATTTGACAAAAATTGGAGTGTACATATACCAAAATAACATTTCTTACAATTTTTGTCTGACCGTCTGTTTGTTCCGGCTAATCTCTGAAACGGCTGGACCGATTTGGACGGAACTTTCACTGGCAGATAGCCGATGTAATAAGGTGTACCTTAGGCTACTTTTATTTTAGATTTTTTTTTAAACTGCAAACTGAACAATAACTTTTTGTTAAATTCTACGCTGACGAAGTCGCGGGAACAGCAGCTAGTGATAAATATTAATATAGACCATATACATATATGTCTAACGCCAACCCGCATTGGAGCAGCGTGGTGGATTAAGCTCCGATCCTTCTCCTACATGGGGAAGAGGCCTATGCCCAACAGTGGGATACTACAGGCTGAATCGTGATCGTGACATATATGTCTGTCATCAAATAGACGTTCGCGTTTGTATTGTGTGTTTTCTTATTCTCGACACGATTTTATTTTATTGGCTGTTATTGTGTTTCTTTATTTATTAACTTCATATAGAGGAAACTTTTGAACCGAATAGGTAATTTATTTGTGAATGATTTCAAACTAAAATTACTTTTAATCTATTATTTATTTATTCGATCTCTAGTTCAAAATAAAAAAAGTTAAACTACTTCGTTTGAATGTGTACGCTGCAATGGAAAAGGTAATCCCATAATCCTGTCAGAATTCAATCAGATCAAAGAATATCTGAAACTTTTTATTGATACAAGGACTCGTTTTTTTTTTGTTTTTTTTTTTAAAGATTTATTGTTTTTATTAGTAAAATTTGTTTACAGAATTGTGTCTCAAAAATTACATATAAAATATACACATCATAAATACAAATATTTGTAGTTTTCTAGCTTTTTTCTTTTTAAGAGATTTTATAAATATTTTAATTATATAATTTTTATAATATTTTAATTTTTTAATATTTAAGAATTTGTACACATATTTTAAATTTATGCAGGAGTAATGTGGGAGTATAATCTTCTTTTGCATGATTTTGGGGAGGCCCTTATTAATCAGTGGGCAAATTCAAAATTTGATAGCTTTCGATGGAATTAAAAACTTGACATTTCTACACTCCCTAATTAGGTACTAAAATATTAAACCAGGAATCTATACTAATATAATAAAGCTGAAGAGTTTGTTTGTTTGATTGTTTGTTTGTTTGTTTGTTTGTTTGAACGCGCTAATCTCAGGATCCACTGGTGCGATTTGAAAAATTCTTTCAGTGTTAGATAGCCCATTTATCGAGGAAGGCTATAAGCTATATGTCATCACGCTAAGTCCAATAGGAGCGGAGTCCACGCCGACGAAGTCGCGCGCAGAAGCTAGTTACTTATACATTCCCTAATTATTATTTTTTAACTAGTAAACTCATGTTATACAAAAGTTTTCTGAGTTGAGAGTTGAGTTTCCTCCTTTAAATATTAAACAGTAGAACGTGATTAGTTAACTGATTCCGAGATAAAGGAGCTTTGAAATTTTGAAATAAACAACCGAGAAGGTTTATTTTAAGCACGTTTCATTTAGCATTCTTTAATTATTGTTATATAATTTTAGAAAGTAACTAATTAAAATTGATTACAATATACTTTTAGAAGAAAATCTACTTGTATATTTTTATCAAGATATTTTTAAGTTGATTGTTTGTCGTACAAACGTTTATATTTCGCTTTTTTCCTTGACAATCTTTTTTGCTAATTAATTTTTTTTCCAAAAAGAGAATAAAATGTACTCAAAATATTAATCATTTTTTTTTCTTGAAAAAGAAATTGTAATCATGATTAATATTTAATATACTAAAATGCTTTTTTTTGTATCATTTATTTGTACAAAATATTGTGAGTAAAAGATAAATGTAACAAAAAATAAACGAATGTAAAAAAAATATTGCCATAATATCTTATCATTCTTATGTTTTATTGCCCCTCCTTATGAAAGCAAAAATATTGAAAGATTTATAAAAAATGTAACTAAATGTAAAATAAAAACATTGTGTGATTTTTATAATAAAGAAATTGTGAGCTGCTACACGGTACTAAAACTTTTCTTTCTGTCGTTTGATGTAATCAAAAGTTTAAAGCTATTTCATACAACAAGCAAAACTTCTATAGACAAATTGTTCTTATTCAAAAACCTAATGTAATATAACAAAAAATACGAATTTCTACGACTAACTACCAACATACATACCTAGTTCAAAGGCTAGAAGGCGGTAAAAAAACCAAGTTCATAAATTTTAACGTAAAATTTTCACAACTTTGTAAAGGTCTTTATATCAAAGTATACACTCAAATAACCTGCCCTATTAAAGTAGGTATTTACGGATCATAAAGGCTAGATATAAAAGCGGATTGGTGTTCATCTTACATCTTGGTGTTGTAATGAAAAAGTGTGTCAAGGCAGTTCACTACTTTTCGTTAATGTGTGCTAGAAATACCTACTAGAATATTACACTACAACAAAAGTATACATCTTTGAAGTATACAGTAGAGTAGATTATATAATCTAGTTTATTATTTATTTTTAAACTAGCTGCTATGCCCGCGACTTCGTCTGCATGGAATTTAACAAAAAAATTATTGTAAAATAAAAGTAGCCTTAGTTACACCTTATTACGTAAGCTATCTGCCAGTGAATGTCCCGTCAAAATCGTTCCAGTCGTTTCAGAAATTAGCCCGAACAGACAGACAGACAGACAGACAAAAATTGTAAAAAAAATTTATTTTTGTATATGTAACGTGTATAGATCCATGTGCATTTAGTAAAAAGCGGTTATTTTAATATTACAAACAGACACTCCAATTTTATTTATTTGTATAGATTTGGGTGTTATAATCTGCCCGAGGGAAGATACGTTGGCTTTACCCAAAATTAGGGATTTAAATCAAGGCGTTATCAGACACTGTTATTAATGTACGTTTATGATTAAGGTAAATTTGCAGCGGCCTAATTTCTTAAAGAACTAATTTATGCAATAAATTTGTTAAACTCTCATATACAGTAAAAGGAAACATTTTGAGGAAATTTGTGTTTTGGGAGAAATAAGATGAAAATAAATGTTTTCATTTGCAAAATCGGAGAATAGCTGGATTAAGGACTTAGCAGTAATCTGTAGAAAACTAAAAGATTCCCAAGATTTACTTACATTTTACATTATAATATTGTTGGCGCCTTTTAAATTATATTTTATTTTAAGAACCTTTGTTGGTCCCACTGGGCAAAATTATTAAAGATGATTACTTAAGTGTAATCTACTATATTTTTCCAGTATGGATAGCTGGATATCTCAATGCAATGTGCTTTAGGTCTACGTGATTCCTTGATCTTGTAACTTCTATTTTTTTTTCATCTTAATTTCGAAGTTTATCATTACTATTTTACGAATTCTATATTATATATCGTCAAGAAAACTAAAGTTCGTAATATTATATACACACACTCTGCACTATCTAAAACATACGTAAAATGTATTATAAGAATGATTGAAGAAAATCCATTGGACCTTCCGTCTCTTTTTGTGATTACTCATAAGGCGAATTTAGTAGCAAAATATTTTCTTTCGTGAATAAATCAATATTTCTAAAGATTTCTTTTATACAAACCTTGTAAAAATATTATTATTCAATTTGGTACAGTCGTTCGAAGTTTACTTACACACATTTCTGCGATTTATTTCTATTTATATAGATAGGTTTTCCATTTTCCAAGGCATTTATCAATTTTTTTTTTGAGATTGTTATGAAGATTATTCATCAACTTTCCTAGGAAAGCGATAAGCGTTTTTGCGGGACGCAAATTGCATCGACGCTCTGGCTCCATCTCATGTTAGGGAGACAGCTCAGATAGCTGGAGCCGCTGTTGAATAAGTCGGCTAACCGGCTCAAATATTCGCCATTGTATTCAAAATACTGGGATCTATGAATGACAGCGGTAATTAATTGTAAATAATTTGTCCCCATGTTTAATACCCTCCACTAGTGACAGGAGAGCTGGTCTAATTTTTTCTTCGTAAATGTTAATAACATAGAAATTTTGGTTTAGTAATTATAAAAAAAATTATAACAAATTTATTAATATCATTTTAAATTATTATATTATCCATTTTCTCTGAAATACGAATCAAAATCATTGAAAATGTCTTTGTTCAAGTTAGTTTTCATTAGCACTTTTAATCATTTTACGGAGTCTATTATATTCTTTTAATTAACTTATTGCAGTTAATGTGAAAGCTTCCAAGAATCCAATATGTATGTCCAGCTGAAAAAAATTTGAATAAGACTCAACAGTTACTCTTGTAAAAATCGTTAAACCTCATAAATAGTCATACACGTGTCCTGTATCAAATACCTACAACGTAAGGCTGCAATACTCTACAAAGGATCACATTAAAGGCACACATTTTAATAGGTCTATGTATTAAATATATTTGGGTCCACACTATAATTTAATAACGGTACGTGAGGACTCCTCTAACATCTGTCCTTGAACAGGAGGGGAAGACGAGGCTGAGTTAATAACTCTGAAAGTTATGGTATAAATCGTGGATGAGGAATGGAGGACGATTTCATCCATTTTATTTATCGAATTAAACGATGTATTGCGTGATAGGAGAATTTTAACTTAAATACATTTAAGAAATAACTAATAGTTAATTTTAATTAAAATGTAAAATACGATAATATATTTAAAACAAATTAAATAAAAATTGGGCTTAATGTAACCCAATAAAAATTGTAAAATCAAAATAAAATGATGATTTCAAGACAACGTCTTGTCAAATGAATCAAAATTACTTCAGTTTCTTCAACTAAAATAATAAAGAAGTCATGAAATCAGCTTATGACTGGTATTATACGCCGTCTTATTTCTGGAGCTGCATAAAACTTAATGAAGACTGTCGTTTCTTTTCGACTTCTGATCCAAGCTAGTTTAGTTCGCTATTGTGTTAACGTGTTGGTATATTACGTTATTATTAATGACAATGGCAGATTTGAAATTTTACTGGACATTGGATCAAATTCATATAGCAATTGAACAGAAGTCAGGAATGCAAACATAATAATTATCACTGAGCTTAGAAAAATATAAAAATATCCTGATGAAGATAAAAATTTACTAGAAAATGAAGATAATCAATATGAAATGGGAAACACATTGCAACTTGAAGCATTATCATAATTATTAATGTTATTAACATAATTATCTCATTATTGGTAGAAATTAGTGAGGAGTATAATATTTATCAAAAACATTTGCTTAATATATCATCATATTTAAGAATTAATTTAAGAATTTGTAAATTATATAAAAGTAGTATTCTTTAGATTTTCTGTATAATACTGTGCATATGAATTGTGCAATATGAAATGGGAAACACATTGCAACTTGACGCATTATCACATTAATGTTATTAACATAATTATCTCATTATTGGTAGAAATTAGTGAGGAGTATAATTTATCAAAAACATTTGCATAATATATCATACCTATATTTAAGAAGTAATTTTAGAATTTGTAAATTATATTAAAGTACTATTCTTAGATTTTCTGTATAATACTATGCATTCCCAAGGAGGGTTGATGTCAGGTAGGCGGCCGGTCGTAAAAAATAACATGCCAAATCACTTAAAACATGAGTTTGAGAATTGACAGAGTATGCGATAATGTTAGGGCGTACAACAGGCCACAGGCGACGCGCAGATGCAGCACCCGGCTTCTGTGGGAAATGGACAAGGGTTGCTGCACCAGGGACGGGGGCAGCGTAAGAGGCTAGTCCGGGAGGTGAGCTTGAGGATTGCGAGTTGGAATATGGGTACAATGACTGGGAGAGGACGAGAGCTGGCTGATGTTTTGGAAAGAAGACGGATAAATATCGCGTGTTTGCAGGAGACGAAGTGGAAGGGACAGAGAGCAAGAGAGATTGGGGTGGGTTATAAGTTTTATTGCGCTGAAGTTACGAATAATAGAGAGGAATGGAAGAGGAGAACATGTAGTGCCGACCCTATATAAATAGGATAAGGGCAGGGAGATGATGATGATATAACTAATAGTTGCTAACTGCCAGTTAAGAAACATTTTTTGTATTAATATAAGTTTTTAGGTGTTCTAGATTTACCTAAGTAATTCATAATCTCAGATGCCATTAGAATAAATTTGTTAACATTTGTGTTTTAATTCGCGTCAATGACAAAATTTCGAAATTACTTGATTGAAAATATCAATGATTTTTTCTGAACTTTAAGCTCTCGATCGACTCGAATTTCTATTGTCAACTGCTAATGAGACTGAAGCAAAAAATTGAGATTTAGAGGCATATTGAGAATAAGGTTGCGATGTACCCAACATATAAATTTTTGTTTAATTTTATTGTGTGTACATGTATCATTTAAGTGAATATTCATTTGGGAAATAAATTATCTTTAACCGTAACCTTAAAATTAATTTAACATCAGAGGAGCAACAGATATTCTAGTGGTGGTTCTCTAGAATATAAGCATAGAATTTAGCTTGGATATTTTGCTTCGGAAAAGGAAACTACAGATAGCAGCTAAGTTAAAATCTTGTATATATGTATAAATCTAATTGTTTATTTCATTTTATCCAAACAGTAATCCAATAGTTTACGCCAAGCAGAAAAAAATTAATTAATCGTAGACGTAAATATATACATACATAAATACATATGATGCTTACATGAGACACTTTCTGAACTACTTTGAAGGTCGAATGTACACAACATGTTTTCGTACATCGTAGAATAGATTCTACGCTCTATTGTCTACGATTCTACATGGAACAATTTAGATAGCACCTCCATAAAGCGCCGACGCGCGACGCCGCGGTGTCATCGTCCCACTTAACCGTTTAGCTGTAAATGTACTTTTGGTTGCAGCTAATTTTAAATGCCTTTTGATTTAAATGATATTTTATAGAAGTAATATCGATTCTTTTCGTTGATTTATTAAGGTACTCGTAGTCTTTAAGATTTTCGAAAATCGTGTTTTTGCGCTATTTTTTTAACCGACTTCCAAAAAAGGAGGAGGTTCTCAATTCGAATGTTTTTTTTTTAATGTATGTTAGCTCAGAACTTTTGACTGGGTGGACCGATTTCGATCAATTTTGTTTTAATTGAAAGGTGTTGCGTGTCATGTGGTCCCATTTTTTTTTTAATTAAGATCTGACAAGTACTTTTAGAGTTATATCTAATAATGCGTATTTACTTGACTACTTTTTCGTCGACCTACGTTGTATTATACCGCATAACTTTTTACTCGGTGTACCGATTTTGATGATTCTTGCTTTAATCGAAAGCTAATACTTGTCATGTAGTTTTCGTGAAATTATATCGAGATCTGATTACAACTTTTTGAGTAATCTTTAATAGCGCGTATTTACTTGACTATTTTTTCGTCTTATTACGTTGTATTACTTGTCGATGTAATTGAAGTCGGTTTTTTTTCGTTTGCAAGCAAACACAATTATTAGACTTATCAATAATAAATACTGATTTTACTGTACTTACCATTCTTTTATAAAAAGATAGTACTATGATGTGGTTGTTGTAGATCCTATAAACGAAAAAAAAGTTTGAGATTCGGTTTTTAAAAACGAACTTTTATTTAAATGCGCTAAAAAGATTTAAAAAAAAATTTCTTTTAAAACTCTTACTGTCAACAAATATCGTCATTACACAATTTATGTCAATTGTTGCGAGATTTTTGTGCTTAAAATCAATTTTTTAATTAACTTGTTTATCTACATAGGTAAATTTCTATAGCATGTTTATTCTGAAATGACTGTAATGAAAAATTATCCGGTCACTTCCCCCGAGTTCACGTTCCTAGCCCTTGCGCCAGTTGTCCTGTTATAAATACAAAACTGAAAGTTGTGGCGTTATTGTGGTGACTCATCGACATATTAAATTAATTTCGTTTAATACATTACATATAAATAATAGTTTGTGTATAAAAAAATTAATGTTAAATTTTGCAGGTCTATTTGAATTAGTTGAGTTTTTTTTTCATTCTTTTATATTTTGGCTTGTTAACCCTATCACTACCTAATCATTAAATTATTTAAGAAATAAAAAGGGATTTTTTGATAATATACAACCATACTAATTAATGATTTTGCTGCCAAAGTCATTTCGGCTGTCAAGTTACTATTTACTATAATCGTAGAAATATAATCATAAAAAAATTATACATTCAAAATCAAATACTAGTCGTAGAAAACGATGGGCACTCAAATACTTTTCATATGGTAAATTCAAAACGGCATAAATCTCAAGATGACAAAACTCAAGAATGACGGGATAAAACGAAGATTATATGCGAACGACCTCGCAAAACCAGAAAGCGTGAATATTTTATACTTCCGCGTTGAGGGAGGAACACGATCTACGTTCTTAAAAAAATTGGGTCCGTTCTGAATTGTCTCAATGCCATATTCAAATATAAAAAACAGCGTCTCCAAGGAAAATTGGCAAAATTGGTATTGTTGGCTAGTTGTTTATTTTTATGGACTTGTGGCTTTTGATAGCGTCAAAATAACATGGAAATAAAAACAGGATATTTTATACGAATGACATTCAAAAGTTTGTGACATGCCAAAGGTGGAATATTAAAAAACAACTAATATCAGAAGGTTAATTGGCTAAAACGTTATCGCTAAATCTGCTACAAATTATTATTTCATTATTTAAATATTTACGTCTGTTAATGATGCGATAAGTCGCATTAACAGTGTTTGAAAATCTATTTAATATATTCAGAAACTTTATTGTAAATTACATGAACAATTTTTGTAAAGGTAAAAATGATTTATTTTACAACGCACACAGCGTTACAAGGCTACGCTCAAGCGTTACAACGCTACGAAAAACCACTACGCCGCTACGCACAAACGCTAAAAATTACTCTATACTTGAAGTAAAATTAAAATGAACTTAATAAGGAAAAAAGAAATTTGGTCATATTATGGCTCTTATTATTCAGCAGATTTTTATGTCGCAATGACAGACGTCAACAATTTCCTTAAGTAAGTTGTAAGGGTAGGGACTTTTTACGTTAGGTTATTTTTAAACCTCTCACCGTCTTGCAGAAGACGTTAAGCCATAAGACGCGGTTGTGATCTCGAACATCGTAGTAATAGAAAAATTATTCTAATCCACTTCGTAAAAGTTTTGTAAGTTCGAAGCGACAAAAACAGGATGAGACTACTTAATGTACCCTAAAGACTTGAATAATGTAATTATGTAACACATTTACTATGTAATGTTGTTTTTAAAAACTGTATTTTTAAAAATATGACAAGTTTTGTTAAATAATTAATTATATGTACTCGTTTAGATTGTAGGTAGCTAGCTCAACCCCTTATCGTTAACTGATTAATAATAATAAAAAATATGTAGCTACATGCCAGGTACAAGTCTGGAACTAAATTGCGTAGAAACTTCGAATAATTTTAATTTCTACTATTTTTGGTATAGCATAATACTTACGTACATTTGAATTATCGATCCAGTGGCAGTGCTTTTATTATTTTATTAAAAAATAGTATTGAAATGATAGACATGTGTTTCTCTTTTATTAAAACATCTCACCCCTCGGTAAATGCGAGAACGTGACGGTCCAGTGCTGACGCCTATAAAAGTGACCCGACCTTTTTGAGTGAACCGCGTGTTAGCACATTAGCCTTATCCAATATAGGATTCCTTTCCAGTTACATATACGAGTATATTCATTGACGAGGGTTCGAGACTAAGGATTCTCTCCAGTTAATCTTAAAGGGACTGACCGCGGACATGATACAAATATAAATAAAACTAAGTGTGACCATCGGCTTAACCTACATTTTTCAACCCTGTGGGAATTTACAGTAAACGAAAAATATTCCCGCGAGAATAAATGGATGCCAGTTTAAATTGTTCAATAGTTCCCTAAAAGAAATAAACGTCTATCCCTTCTCACAAACTATCGCGTTTGTAATACGTACTTAACGAAAAAAATGGTTAAACTTTACAACTATAGCCATAGGCTTGGCGGGCTTTGTACGAAAGTTTTCATTTTCCAGCAAACTAATTTACTCCATGAAGTTTAAGTTGGTAGCTCAAATTCAAAATGTTTATATCAAGTTCTTGTTTTTTATTTTTTTTTATTTGCTTCTTCTGAGATTATTACGAAAAACTTTATATAAATTTTATTAAAGTAGCAAAAATGTTGTAACTGAGGTAGGGCACAGCAGGAAATTTCCTGCTCAAAATATGGAGCAGCCCGACTGCGGTAGTATCTCGACCTTACAGAAGACCACAGCTAAATAATACTGTTTTCAAGCAGTATTGTGTTCCTGTTGGTGAGTAAGGTGACCAGAGCTCCTGGGGGGATTGGGGATAGGGTCGGCAACGCGTTTGCGATGCTTCTGGTGCTGCAGGCGTCTATAGGCTACGGTCTTACCATCAGGTGAGCTGTACGCTTGTATGTCGACCTAGTTACATAAAAAAAGTAATATATTTATGTTTGTCTGTCACGCAGGTGGTCCCATGGGCTCCTCTTTCACCAAGCGATCGTGGACTGCGCACGAGCAGCAATTCTTCTACCCCTAGGTATCGCCGTGTTCCGTTGCCAGCCGGTCTACAAGTGCTCGCTAGTGGAAACTGCATTCCTGTTACTGGTAAGAATTTGCTTTATAAACTTTAAGACGTCCCTGGCTATTTCACTTGTATTTAGATTTGTAAGTAAATATTTTTAATGTTTCACAATTAAAGTTGGAGCGTAATTTTATATTACGTTGCTTCAATATCTATTTATCTACCAGATGTTTTAGATATGTGCATACCCGAATACAATGAGCTGCCTACTTTTCTCAGATTAGCACCCGACAAATAACAATGTCGGTAAATGTCTATAATTCTTTAAAGACATTCTCCAAGTACACTGCATTACACGATTTTTGTTCCCTCTTAACTGTTAGGTAATAAGTCATTGATTAAAGCTCCAAATATATTGTTATGGTATCGATCACGTCTAGTTTTCGAGGTACATTTCAATGATTATTTCAACTGGCCTCACTTTAGGTGTATAATAAGAAGTTAATAGGTAGGGATCTCTAGTACATTTTTTTCACCTGATTAGTATCATGCTAATTTTTTGGGAGTAGCTTCATTTTGTTGAGGCGAACAAAAAATTCCTCTTCGAAAACTCTCGGTTGTGGTCTAAAAAATCAGCTGGTTAGTAATAATTTTTGATGACCTTACGAGGTCATCAACTTGATGACCTCGTAAGGTCATCAAAAATTGATTTTTTTCTGATTTTGTTTTTCTTCTAGTTAGTTAATATTTATATAATTTGATGGTAATATTGTCCTACAAATTGCGTGGTACGTTATCCCGGTCCTACGCTCACTGCTGCTCTATTTCCTGCTAACTCTATTATCTACCACAATCGTGAGTTTTCGAAGAGGAATTTTTTGTTCGCCTCAACAAAATGAAGCTACTCCCAAAAAATTAGCTTGATACTAATCAGGTGAAAAATATGTACTAGGGATCCCTACCTGTAACGTTTTCTATGTGTTATACTTTTTATTATTATATTTGTTTAGAAATCGTTTCTACTGGATAATGTCGATGACATGTTTATTTAATACCAAGTTTTGTTATTTTTGCGGACAGTATATTGTGAAGTCACAAATAAAAAATTGTTTCTAAAAAATTGAGAACTAATACGTATATGCGTATTATCATAAATTTTAAGGGCCAGGGCCCTCATTAATCTAATTTGCCCAGGGGCCGTAATAAAATGATTAAATTCGGTTCAGTAGTTTCAGACTTCTTGATTTTAAATACATAAACCTTATTTTTTGTAACAGGTAAAGATACTTAGTATAAAGTTTAGAAACCTAAAGTTATTTTAAAAGCTTACCATAAATAATTTCGTTTGATTTTTATCGATTTACATTATGGAAATAACTAACAAATAATGAATACATTTTAAAAAGATAACATCGTTCACCTATTTTACCTGTTAATTTATATATTTAAAAATAATAAAGGAGTACACCTAGCGCCACCTAGTGTGTAGTAGTTTTAACTGTGCAAAGTAAAAAGAGCTATATACAAAACAGCTACTTTTTTGAAAAAGTGCTCCCATTTTGTAAATTTTAAACCAATGTTGTTGAAATTTTCATCACTGCTACATTATTTACAAAGACAAACACTATGGTATAATTATTTCGTTTCTTCTAATTATGTTTAATTTACGAGACATTGCAGTTGTAAGTCTCTACATTGTACTTAAAAATATGACAACTGAGTTAACTACCACTTGGTCGTTTCTACATAGGAATTAAAAAATCTGCATTTAATAAAGTATGTTTCATATATATATATATATATATATATATATATATATATACTAGCTGACCCCGCAAACGTTGTTTTGCCATATATGTTATTAACCCCCGCAACCCCCTCTTGTGGGTGGAATTTCCTAAAATCCGTTCTTAGCTGACCTCTACTTGGCGAAAGGAATATTTCTACCAAATTTCAAGTCTCTACGCCTTATGGTTCCAGAGATATCGTGATGAGTCAATATATGGGTGGAAATCTCTTTTTTATATATATGTCACAGTCAAAACTCTTAATCAGTCAAAAGTACTATTGACTAGCGAAATCAGTCAAAAGTACTTTTGACTAGACAAGTTGGTCAAAAGTGGTTTTGACTGAAAATTATTGGTTATTAGTACTTTTGACTGCAAATTTGCGGTTAAAAGTAGGTACTTTTGACTGACGCTCTCGGTCAAAAGTAGTTTTGACTGCAAAAAAGCGTCAGTCAAAAGCACTATTAACTCTTAAACTCTATTAACTCTTAACTAGTTTAGTTTTAACTGCAAATTAGATAGGTTAGGGTTATTTTTTTTTTGTTTCTGTGACAAAAATATGCCGATAAACAGTCTAATATTGAAATTAGATAGGTTAGGGTTATTTTTTTTGTTTCTGTGACAAAAATATGCCGATAAACAGTCTAATGTTGAAATTAGATAGGTTAGGGTTATTTTTTTTGTTTCTGTGACAAAAATATGCCGATAAACAGTCTAATATAGAAATTAGATAGGTTAGGGTTATTTTTTTTTATTTCTGTGACAAAAATATGCCGAAAAACAGTCTAATATTGAAATTAGATAGGTTAGGGTTATTTTTTTTATTGTTTCTGTGACAAAAATATGCCGCGACCACCTTACTTTTTAAGAGTTTTGACTGATACAACCAGTCAAAACCACTTTTGACGGAATCATTTAGTCAAAAGTACTTTTAACCAGCTCCATTGGGTAAAAGTACTTTTAACTGTTATTTTAGTCAAAACCACTTTTGACCAACTTGTCTAGTCAAAAGTACTTTTGACTGATTTTTTGCAGTCAAAACTACTTCTGACTGATTAAGAGTTTTGACTGCAACATTTAGATGTACTAGATGACCCCGCAAACGTTGTTCCGCAACTCCCTCTTGTGGGTGAAATTTCGTAAAACCCGTTCTTAGGTGACCTCTACTCGGTGAAAGGAATATTCCTACAAAATTTCAAGTCTCTACGCCTTATGGTTCCAGAGATATCGTGATGAGTCAATGGGTGGAAATCTCTTTTATATATTACTAGCTGACCCCGCAAACGTTGTTTTGCCATATATGTTATAAGCCCCCGCAACCCCTCTTGTGGGTGAAATTTCGTAAAATCCGTTCTTAGCTGACCTCTACTCGGCAAAAGGAATATTCCTACCAAATTTCGAGTCTCTAGGCCTTATGGTTCCAGAGATATCGTGATGAGTCAATGGGTGGAAATCTCTTTTATATATATATAGATAGATAGAAGAATAGAAGATTTCAGTAAGTATAAAAAGTATGACTTATCCAATTATTAAAATTAGTCCATGACTGTGTTATATTCTAAATAAAATCAAAGATGAAAGCATAATTATGCAGATGTCTTTTTCTACATCATAACATTATTTGTTCAAGGTATATGATTTAGAAGGAGGTTAAATGAAATAGGTGATTTCTTCTTCTTAATACGTAAAAAGCCAAAAAAAAAAACAAACATTTTGCCGGCCGGCGAAGAACATGCCATCTGACTGATGACGCAATAGGAATGAACGTGCGCCCCCCGCGCGGACTGCGTAAAAGCGGCCAGCGGTAGTTGAACGCATGTACCTAAGTCGTGTAATTTTACAAAACAGCAGTAGTTGTCTTCTTTTACATAACAAAAGTATAAGAAATGAGGCGATATTTGTATTTTTTATTTTGCCATGTTGTAAAATATAAAGTTTATAATTAGTTACTGAAATAAAAAAAAATCTCAAAATTGTAGTTAACTTTATTTTTCTTTGCACCCGTCGAAATAAACAGCACGTTGTTTCATTATTACCAAAGAAAATTGTTGTAAAAAATAATAAAGATATATTTCTACATTTATGTTAAAGCTTACGATTGGATTTGTCAGTTGCAAGAAAAACGTTAATACTAAATGATTTATTTTCGAGTGTATTCGTTTCATCTCGTGTTATCCGCTTAAGGAAAACATTGTGAGGAGCATGTTTATTTATACTATAAATCAAAAGAGATTCTGAGACAGTTGGGGATTAGACTGTAAATCCTGAGTCCTTTAACATATTATAGTACAAGCTAGATAATAAAAATTAAAAAAAAAAATTCATGAACGTTCTAGCTAAAAAGGTTGGCTATTTAAAAAAAAAAAATAATCCATCTCTCAAACTCAACGAACCACCAGTTGGATATAAATCTTTTGCCAGGAATCCTAAAACACACACAACAGAAAGCACAATCGCCCAGACTACGAAAATCATCTGACGATATCAAGTGTTGGCCATGTGTTGTGTATCATGTGTATGAGGATCGAAGCTACTAGTGTATCAGCTAGCTGCTGAAACTACTGAGCCAATACATCATTATATATAGTACTTGTAATGCTACCTGTACATATGGGCATTCTTATTTTATGCGAATGTACTTTTGTAAAAGTATTCAATTATTATTCTGGATCTCAGCCAATTGTACCACGAAGCACGTCTTATACAAAAAAATGCTTACCAATCGGACTATACGTAGCCTACCTTAGTGATAATGCTTTTGCCAAGATTCTGACTCAGATGTTTCTGTGTTATCGTTCGTTGACCTCAATTGTTTCATAACACATAGGTACACCGCGGTTTATTCTATAATAATTTTTGATGTTCGTTTTAAAGTTAATGTTAATTGTAGTCGTTAATACTAAAAAGACGGATTTCACTAAAATATACATTTTTTAACTTTTTCAAATCGACACTACGATTGATTTTGATTTTTAAATGTCATTAATGATTCGTATAAGTTAACAATTAACAATAGCTAACTTAATGCTAACATTATAATTAAAATACATTTTAAGGCTAATTCACCTTTACAAACATATTAATATATACATTAAAACACGAAAAAGTATTTTTTTTTTATTAAACAATTCACAATCTTAAGTTTCTCCTCTCGATTTCTCTGGGATGCCATCATCAGATCCTGGTTTCCTTATTCTGGTACCAACCTTGGGATATCTCCTTTCCAACGAAAAAAAGGATCATCAATTCGGTTCATAAACGACAAAGTTAACCGCGAACACAAATATATATACGGTCGAATTGAGAAACCTCCTCCTTTTTTGAAGTCAGTTAATCTTTCTTATTTATAGAACTACTAGCTTCTGCGCGCGACTTCGTCCCCGTGTAATAGGAACAATTCTGTCATACATGATTTGTGCGAAACTTTAACCGATTACGCAGCGAAAGCTCCCAAAAGGAAAAAAAACCCCGATTTTGAAACATTCTTCATTGGTGCAATGCTCCTATTGGTCTTAGCGTGATGATATATAACCTATAGCCTTCCTCGATAAATGGGCTATCTAACACTGAAAGAATTTTTCAAATCGGACCAGTAGATCCTGAGATTAGCGCGTTCAAACAAACAAACAATCAAACAAACAAACTCTTCAGCTTTATTATATTAGTATAGATTATTTATAACTTATATTATATATCGCTATTTTTAAAAAAATATGTATTTAAAAGAGGAAAAATATGTTCTATTTATATTATAATTTGATCTTGACTAATAATTAAAAGTTGTAGCAAAGACAACAAAGTTTATTTTCTGCTACGAAATTTCACAATTCGACGAATTTGAAAATCGATAGCGCTCGGCAAACAATTCCACTAATTGAATCTCTAAACGAATATTACACACGCCAGGCCAGCATAGCATTGGGGCACACAGAGATATCTAGGTTTGTATCACAAATGCTAATAGAAGTCACCGATGTATATTTAATACCGCATTTTGAAACAGAACCTTATTTCGTGAATGACTAAATAATCCTTTAATCCTCATCACATATATAAAAGTAGTTTGGTTGAATGAATAAATGCTTTACACTCACTTACACCCAATAAGATTAAATCCTTTATGGGTTGTTAACGCACAGCTGGTATATTTTGTTCAAAATTTCCTAACAGCCCCACTGGGCAAGTACCTTAATCTGACAGAAAATTACAGTCAAATCAGTCTTGATCCATAGCTGTGACTATTATAGGCACGCCATCCTATTGGTCCGAATGCAACAATGTAACTATACTTATATGTTTTATAAAGGGATACCTGTTATTGGCCTTATTTTTTGTAATTGTTTATAATATATATCAACTGAAACGCTGTTGGTTTTCTTAATAATAAAAAAAAAGAAAAAAAATAGCGCTCTCGAGTGCTGTTTTTCTTTGGTGAGTATTAAGGTAACCAGAGCTCGAGTGAGGGTAAGGGGTTAGGGTCGGCAACGCGCTTTCAGTGCTCTTAGTATTGCATGCGTCCATAGACTACGGTATTCGCTTTCCTTCAGGGGGACCGTAAGCTTGTTTAATATTTTAGCGGCAAAAAAATTACAAATAGATAAAATCTGCAATCTTTTAAAAGAATCGTTTGCTGTGACCACTTTGGTAGTGCTTCATCATAGAATTGTTAATGCTCATATACATTTTTTAATACGATTATTTTATGTTTAGATCGCCATTAAATCTCATGCCACTTTTCACTAATTTTGCAATTTGAAGTGATAGGTCGAGATATAATGGCTACGTAAAGTTTGAGAATTTGGTCGTTAGTCGAATAATTAACAAGTGAAAACGGTAGAAGAGCCTGCGGCTTGAGTGACATAATCCACCGCCTGTGGCGCTGTAGCCCAAAAGGCCACGCTATTAAGTGCGACCGAAAGTAATATTGTTCTTTTAACTTTTGCCGTAACTTTATTAGAAGTAATTTTATATGACTTTGTAACAGTGTGTTATTTTATTAGTTTGTATATATTCTTTGTTTGTTATTTATCATGTATATGTAGTTGTTTTTAATTATAAAACTTGTAGTTACTAGAAATTCTTAACGAATGTTTTCTTCCCGCTACTCTCACGTCAAATTTATTTTATTTTCTTGGACGTATAAACAGTTTTCTTTATAATTCATGAAAGTAAATTGAAAATTCATATACCTTCGACGATATGTGATCGTGTCCAGAATATATTAAACTTTAATATGAATCGACACCTTTGGAAAATAGTCTTCATTTTATTTCTGTCTACCTTTTTTGAATGTGTGAAAATAATCTGTTATTATTTAGTAAAATATCGAAGTTATATTGAAAGTAATTTCAAAGAGAAACTACGAACTAAGACATATCGTGACCACAACATTGCATAATATACCTATAATATATAATATAATAATAATATAATCTATATATATGAAAGAGATTTCCACCCATATATTGACTCATCACGATACCTCTGGAACCATAAGGCTTAGAGACTTGAAATTTGGTAGGAATATTCCTTTTGCCGAGTAGAGGTCAGCTAAGAACGGATTTTACGAAATTCCACCCACAAGAGGGGGTTGCGGGGCTTAATAACATATTGGCAAAACAACGTTTGCGGGGTAAGCTAGTAAATACATACCACCAGAGCATGTGTTCTAAAACCGTTAATAACTAAATGTCATGAGAATTCTGAGATTATCGTGTCTCATTACTTCTAAAGTCTCAACGACACAATTAATTTGTTCACTACTTATATTTATATCTGAATTTTTTGATTATGAATTTTCGAAACGTATGTATGCTCATAACGTCCAAACGACTGCGCCAAATTGCATAATTCTTTTATTGTGTTATTGTTAAGACGCGCTACGCTTCAGCCTGTAATATCCCACTGCTGGACCCTGTGCCCTTTTTTCCATGTAGGAGAAGGATATTCCACCACACTGCTCCAATGCGGGTTGGCGGATATATTCCCTACTATGAATAACGATCGTTATCAGGTGTGCATGATAACAACCGGGACCGAGAGCTTAACGTGGTCTCCGATGTACGGTAAGGAGACCTACAAGGACTAACAACCAGACTGGAAATAAATATTTGTATAAACACAAATATCCACTCCGAGCGGGAATCGAACCCGCGACCGCCGGGGTTTACGCGCCGCCGAGACGGCACACGCACCATTAAACCAGAGACAAAGACAAGGTTTGTATAAACCTGGACGGTAAATCTGCAATTATTTTATAAGATAAAGTATTATAACCCTGATGCCAATTTAGGAACGTCAGTTTTGGAACAAGTGATATGCCTGGTTCTCTTTGCCTGTTTTATGTTTTAAAAACTCTTGTTTTTAAGAATTTTATAATAATTTTATTACATGAAGACAGACTTTTTTATGGTTATTATCGTATAGTTATTATTCTTTTTGTTACTTTTCAGTAAATGGACATATATAAAATTTAGATCGTATGATTTATTTTTGTGTTACCCATTAGGGAATACACGTTAGGGGTTATAGGCCAGTCAAATTGTACATTAAAATCGCAAATGGTCTGCTAGTTCTGCTTTTTTCATATGTTGTTAGGATCAGTACCAGTAGTGTAAATCCAGTTTTGCAACTTCGAAAGACCTGTGCTAACTTTGGGGCGCTCGAAAAACCACGAAATTTTGGCACTTGTTTCGGTTTTTTCACTATATCTTCCAAAGTATGAATTTTTAGAGAATACATGTAGGATACATTTTTAAAGTAGTTTAAATTAGCTACAATTTGAGCCTAAAACCAGCTCTGTAGGTCAAATAGAAGCCGAGATACAGCTCTTCAAACGTTGATCGTTTTTTCCAAAAAAGTGAAGTTTACAGTTTTGACCAACTTTGGACCCAAATTTCGGTGGGAAATACTCATCCTACGACGAACGTCGAATCAAAAGAGGTTGTAGTAAATATCAAAAATCGACCGTTCCAGCGGAGATCGAACCTGCATCTCCGACTCGGTGCCCGACCGAGTCGGTGCTCTAGCCAATTTTAAAATATAGATACTACAATAAAATATACATAGGCGTACAAATAAATAAAGTAAATCTTTTTATCAAGCAATCTAGCAAGTAACTAAAAATAAAATATCCCTAAATACCGTGTATAAAACTGTGTGATTTGGTAGTTTATTTATGATTCGGTTATGAGGTTGACGTTAATTGCTAGATTGCGAAATTTCGCCTCCTATAATGTCCTTTAGGAACTCGAAGTTTACTAACCTTCAAGAGTTGAACAGTTTGGTGTTAATAAAATATATGCAGGATTGTTACAAAGTTTAAGCAGTTAATGGTCTAACTCACATGGAATAAACTTCTGAATAGACCATACCTCCAAGTGAAGTGAAATTTGGTATAAGAGTTGATTGATTGATTGATTGATTTCTTGATTGATTCAGCCTATAGCATCCCACTTTTGGGCATATACCTCTTACTCCATGTAGGAGAAGAGTCAACTGCTCCACTGCGGGTTGGCAGATAAAAGTATATAAGTACAGAAAAAATATTTGCCCTACTGTACATTTTTAAAGTTTAACCTAGCGAGACATGATTTGTGTTACGTTTTGTGTTTGTTGCAATATAAATAATTTAAACAAATGTCCATACGATACGACTCAAAAGAAAGGATTAGTAACCACAAATGTCCATAAAATGATTATTTATTTATTAAAAAGAACATCTAGATAATTATGGTAAGTAAACTTTAAAAAGTCGAAACTTTAGAGTTGTTAGTACTCAAGTACGGAGGAAATCTAATAAAAATCCTAATAGTTTTTAATTACCAGCATTCTGAAAACCGTGATTACTTAGTGGCAGGTTGCCAATTGAATCTATGAGAGACTTTGTGTTCCAAGTCATGGCCAACATCCCATCGGAAAAGGGAAGCGCATGGCTGATAACAGCCATTGTTCGAAACTAGCACAAAAACCCTCTTGTCTTTCCACAACGTTGATATATCGACATTTTAAGAGCAAATAAGATAAGACTTTTCCAGCGGTCTCTGTGTTTTTATCCGTATTATAATTGAAAAGGATCCTACAGACTGTGATATGGCGCTTCAACGTCAATCAAAGAGGAAAGGGAAACTTGATTTACAGTTGAAAGAAAAATATTGCTTATATTTGAGAAACGGCTCAAAATTTTTCGAAAATCTTAAAATGTTAAGAAATAAACTTAATTTGAAATTTTAAGAATTAGTCGTTAAATGAGTTGTCATATTTACGTAAATGTTTTTTATGTACAATAAGTAAAGGGTTATAAAATTGTCTTAGTAAATTTTAATATATTGCATAAATCATAGCTTTATAAGATGCGTATGTACATTTTGTTATTGGTAACCAGTATGAAAAATTAAAAACAAGAAAAATATATAACCATTGAAAACATTATCTTTTAGGTAACAGTATCCACAGTAAATATGTTGACGACGGTCCTAAATGACAGCCCTATTTTTCCTGAAAACGAAGAGGAACAAGCAGATTTATCGGCACCCTTACTAATGGACAGTCCGCAGGTACCTTGTCTTACTAGCCATCCTTTTGTTGCATAAGATGATAAGATGAAACTTTAAATTCATAATGAAATTTAAGTTTGACGAAAACTTAAACGTACTATATATATACATATGTATTATACATGATTGGTAATATGTATTTGACTAGTATTATATTATTGTAACTGTTTTTTAATTAACTTAATAAAAATAAATTTTTATTCATTACTGTAATAAAACATTTCTACCAATTAATATAATAAAAAAATACATATAAATTAGTAACTTATTATTTTTGTTTCAGTGCGTCCTTTTCGGAACATTTATGATATGGTTTGCGTCAATTACAATAAATCTCGGACCCACCTTTTTATCTGGAGCATTGGCAGCCAGCGCTGGCTCTTATAGTTCTTACGGTCCATCGCCGTCCTGTCCCTTAGTCCGAGGACCTTTTAGACATTACGTCCTCAATGCTTTGTGGATCGGAGTTAACGCTGTATGCGTAGGACTGACACTGTTCCATTTACGGAAACTCCATCGGGATCTTACTAAGGTTCGTTATATTATATCTGTACGGGTATGATGTCAAAGGCAAGAGCTCGGAGAAGTTTAACTAACTTATCGAACGCTTTCACCAATTGCATACCACCTCCATCGTATTAAGTGTTATTAGTTCGTTTCACTTCTCCATGTTAGATACGATATTGCATATCATTCATTGCTTATAGCCTATACAATAGCAATAGCAACGGCAAAAGTAGCGCACAGTGATATATTACGATTATGACAGTCGTTTGTTCAAAGTTTTTTGAAAAGTCGTATACTGCACAAGTCGTTTTCTACGAAACGAAAGGAATTCAGATGAGAGCAATGTATAAAAGTATAGAAGTCGAGTTGGTATACTGCCAATATTCACCAAACTTTATGTATAAGATTTAAATTTTCGCGCACGAAGTTATTTGGATTGGCGTCACGTGGCTACGACGTCGGCGTGAATTCCAAAATTGGTTTATCGACGTCTCAAGTTCCGTTGCAAAATTGGAGCACGATTGTCAAAATTTGGATAAAATTTAAATCTTATCGCATGCAGGCTAACGTAGAAGCCGTACGAGTAGCTGGTCTAGTAACCACGCTCGTCAGCATGGCTGGCGACAACAGGCGCATGGATTCGCTTCCCAACAGCGTTGGACCGAGGGTATGTATCGTGCATGCCTTGCATGCGTAGACACTTCTATCATCCTGGCAATCTTAGTGGTGTATTGATTGAAGATTAACCCTCTATCTTTTATTTCTTACAACCTCAATTTTATAGTTAACGCAAATAACGGTTTATATTTAAAATATTAAATATTATTGTATTATTGACTTATGATTTTGATAATTTTTTAATTGACCGTAGGTTTTTTAGATCCAGTTTGGTATTAAATTTTATAATCTTTCCTATCTTCCTTTTTTTACTTCAATGGCAAATCTGTCATAAATGCGTAAAATAATAGAAGACAATTTTCAGACAGTAGATGGTGCTCTAGCTGACGGTCAGTGCCGTCCAACTGGGAGTGCTAATTTACCTCTTGGAGGTGGCCGGAGGCTTAGAGGATATCTGGCGAGGGTAGAGCGCGAAGGAGTCCGACGGGTGCGAATGTTCCTAGTTATCACCGCAGCGTACGTCCTATTTTGGGGACCACTTTTTTTAATAACTTTACTACACCACCCGGCATTGACATCGCATGTAGCTTACGAGGTGAGTTTTTTTTAAATTTTGTTTCTGTATTTTCTTATAGTTTTGTTTACTGCATAAGTAGACTATATCGATTTTCTTATATAGACCTTCTATTTTATACAAAGTTAACCTCTAATGTTACCTGTAATGAAAAGTTTACCGCTAATGTGTATATTGTTCAAAATCACATTTCACTTCATAAAATTAATAGTATTTTCTTAAACAGTATGGATTTTCATTGCAAGCAAAAGAAAAATATTGTGTGGAAACCTGTGTAAGGTCCCACAGTAGTAGCGTAGCCAATTACGTACTCTCCAATTCTTCTTCTTAATAAAATATTACATCCAGCATTGATGCGTTTACAATTTGTTTCAAAAAAATAAATTAAAATAACATTACGTTATTTTTAACAGCTATATTTTCAAATAACATTGCACATATCATACGTGCATGCTGCGGTGAATCCCCTGCTGTTCCTCGCGCTTCACCGTGCTCTACGGCGCGCTACTCTACAACTTTGCTGCGGATGTTGCGTGCATTGGAGTCAGTTTGTACTGACTCTCACCGCGGCCGGTAAGTCGGCTTGCCTGCAAAAACTAAAAAAAAAATAGCCTTGACCACTTTTCGATAGGCAAGTTATCATAGGCATATTTGTTCATAAATTATATTTGTTAAAAAATATGTATGTCTCATCGAGTTATCAAATCGGTGAAGGTCGCTCTTCCACGTCTCTGAGATCATTTAGTGAGAACGATTACGTCAGTGTGATGGTTGGTTACAGCCCAGTCTCCTCTTGCGCCGTCGTCCTTTTCTCCGGCGGCTGCGTCCCCGGAGCCGCCGCCCGCCCCTCCGCCGCCAATGGCGCCTCCCGCGCCTCCCCTACACGCCGCGCCAACGCCACACACGATGATGGTAATTACCTCTTATATGTAAGTGTTGACACCGTAATACGTGGTTTAATACTCGCACGACCCGCACGCACCCCCTATTAACCCTAGCGAGTTTCTGTAATGCGCATTCGAAATTTTATACTCATTAGCTATGAAAGCATTAATTGGTGTGTATGTTTGTTATCGCTGTCGCTATGATTTATCTTCCTTTATACTTCAGTCTTCAAATTTTCGTTAAGTATATATAATGTAATTTTACTTCGTCATTGAATATAATTTACTCAATAGTCAGATTTCAAAATTGCATGTGTCTCTATGTTTATGTGTCAGTGGCGTGTGTAAAGCGATTGGCTGTTGATCGATGGTAGCTTCCCTAACAAACCTAGTCCCGGTAAAATGATCTCGAAATCTCGATCTCAGAGCTGGGAGGTTGACGAGTGTGATGCTGAGAGTATGTCGAGTGCGCGTGTGCAGGGAGACGAGGATATGATGGAGTCGTGGAGCGGCAGCGTGCGGCGGCCGCGCTCTCCGAGCCCGCTCCTGCCAGCGATCTGAACCGCACGCGCCGCCGACCCCTGCCCGGCGCACGCACCCGCCCGCCCACCTACGATATCACGCTAACAAACTCAATGCTCAGCACCCGGCTGCCGGAATCATCAAAACATTAAAAACTTTGATAACTCTTATAGCGTGTCATGATTTCCACTCTTTACGTTGTTTCTTGTGGTATTGACTTACATAACTATACTTATGGATAAATACGTGGTAACATAGGTAATTTATTGATGGACTTGGAGCCTGGTTTTGTGCAGTGAATGTATTACTAAAATTAATAGTATTCGCAGTCGGCGTCTCGCTGATCAAGCGTGGATACTCGTGTCAACTTAATGTCTCATATTTCTTATGAATGTTTGTAATAATATCAAATTAAATGTCTACTTATTTGTAATAATCGATTAAGGTACTGACTATTATGAGTCTAATGTTAGATAAATGATGGATGTCCCTATTTATATTAGATAGGATTATTAATAAATAGATACGGAAAGCTCAATTCTAAACAGTTAATTTGTAGCAATAAACGATGCATTGACCACACGCGACTAATAGATATAGATTACCATAAAGATATTTTTGTGACGTTAATATAAATATTACCATAACACATAACACCAAGTAAAGGGTAAACGCATTTAGTTCTGCTAAGTAAGAATAAATTTTAGATATTAAAACATATTTTTAAAATATCAGCTTAAATTTAAATATTCTTATCTTAGATACAAAATATCGTTGTAATAGACTCTTTTCTTTGTAAATAAATATCTACTTAAGAAGATTAACGTCTATTTTGTATAAAAATAGAAATAACGTCTTGAAGATATTGTATTTCAAATTTCTAAGTAAAGTTTATTCATGAATGTTTTGTCTACGAGTAGTATTCGTTAGTTAGAATAATTAATTAATAAATAAAATTCTGTCCCTTTGTAGTTCTTCTTGAAAAGTAGTTATATGTTATATTTTGTAGTCGTGTGTAATTAAATGAGATCGAATAAATTTTACACTTTATTTACTTAAAATAAAAAATTAATCCTATTATTTTTTATATTAATTAGCAATAATTATTTTACATTGTAATTAACACAGGCGTATATTTTATTTGTATTTAAATAAAAATAAAGTACATATATAAAACATTCAAAATCCTGTGTAAAAATGTTTTAGTAAATATTTTAAGCAAGAATCACTCAAGACTGATTTACTTTTTTTTTTTGTTTAGACTTTGCTTTAAATTAAATAATATTTAACAAATAAAGGGTAAATGTCTAACGTCCCAATTGTAATTAGTTTAAATTTAAAATATTGTCTTCGCATATTTCGTGTAAAGATGATAAAATATTGTTAATTATAATTAGTATAATCACTACTTTCAATCACAATGTTCTGAAAATACATACAAAATACCTACACATTTTACTAAGCATAAAATTTTCATTACTTAATACAAAATATTTAATCATTTTTATCAAACATTACAAAATTAAGGAAACTTAATTATGATTTTTTTATTACGGACATTATTAATTTATTATATTGGTGTGCCAAATAAAAAGGTTCTTTGAAATTTAGTGGCCAAACAACTTTTACTAATTCTAATAATTTAATTCTTTACATTACATTTATATTTATCTATCTTTAGGATTTTATAATTCTAAGAACGTAATTGTACATCGACACACTAAAAGGGTTGTAAATAAATATATTTGTATAAAATATTACCGATGACATAATATAAAGATATAAAACGTGTATGTGTTCTTATAATGAAAACAAAAAGATAAAATAACGATGTTAAAATATACAAATAAAGAAAATAATTCATAAATATTGTGTTTCATTTATTATTTTCAAATTTTTGATGAATTGTTTTTAAATATGTGGTCTTCAGTTGAAGAGTTTGATTTTTGCGAGACTTCCGATGTGGACAATTCTCTGATTGAGGTTAGTAGGGAAGGGTGCTGCATATTTCCAAATAGCACGGTTACCGCTTACCATCAGGTTATATACGTTTACGTTACACGTTACGTTACGTTACGTTTACATACGTTTGTTTGCCACTCTTGTTATATAAAAAACACATGCGACGCTCTCATTAGTCTGATAAGAGTATTGAAATTATTATTATTACATATATATTATAATGAAAAATAAGATTAAAACAACAAGTAATGAATGACTCATGAGTCGAGCTAAGTTAATTAAAATGTAAATATAACTTCGACTATTGCCTTAAATTTAATACATTATAAATGATACATTTAATATTTGATGTATTACCATAGTAAAAGAAACATAATTCTGTTAAACACATTTTCTCAAAATATATTGCTATAAATTTAAAACAAGGATCGGAGTTTCTGCAATAATATTTCACTGTAAACTGTCACGTCTACATTTCTCAGTATCAGTTCTGTCCCCAGGGTTACATGACTGTGTAGGTAGTCATGGTATTTTTCTTCGGTAAAATATTTAAACATTAAAAAAACTCAACGATGGTCACTTTTGTATACTCTATCTGTCAACCTAGATACGTATGAATTACTATCATAATTATGTATTAAATAATTATGTCATATGGACACCACCTTAAAGAGGTAAACATAAAAAATTAAAAATATAAATGTGACAAAATATAATAACCTTAACGTTTGGGCACAGGACACGATAGAAAGTGTACAATATGAAGATTCAAAGGATGAATAATAATAGTATTTGATAAATTCAATACACATACATACGCATATATACTCGTATAAATACATACACACCATACATACATAAATAATCACGACAGTATAACATTCATTTATAAATGTAAAATAGATACTGATATAAAAGATATATTTAAATTATAACAGTAAATTATTATGTGTTAATGTTTCTTTAGACGTTGCTTAAAACAGGCTGGAGCTTTAACAGTGAAGGAATAAGAATAGAAGGAGGATGTATGAGAAGGAGTTTTTTGAAGTAAATTGGACTCAGATCTAAGGGAACGTTCATAGGAATTACAAAGATATGTGAACCGTTCTTTGAGGTATTGAGAATTGAAGATTAAAAAGTACACAGTAAAGAAGGGAAAGTATATGAGTATTGACTTGAGTTTCTTGAGGAAATCGGAGAAACTGTCGTATATTCGAAGCCCAAATATGAACGGTATACATTCATTCTAGAGGCGCTCAAGCTTGTTAAGTTGCTTCTCTTTACGATCTAGGAAACATGCATTTGCATAGTCAGGGATAACTACAAACATCTTTCTGTTGACCTCTGTTAATTGGGGTGTCCAGGAGAGAAACTGATCCACAGCTATTCCCAAATTCTTAACATTCTTGCTGTAGTTCAGAATAGTGTTTTCAAATACTACAGGTGGTATATGTGAACAATTTATACAAATGACTAACTTTGGACTACTCACAATAATGATCTGAGACTTTGAAGAATTAACTTTTAACATGAACGAGTTGCTTCATTTGTAATTATATTACTTACTAGCCGACCCGTGCCCACTTCGTTGGGCGTTATAATCCATTGCACATAAGAAGGGTACGGTGAAATTTGATATGTTCCAATACACTCTCACTATTTTCAGCTAATAAGATAAATATAAATGATTTAAAATCACCAATTAATTTCTAAGGCAAATAATAATGCTTGATTAGATTGAGTTGTTGACACGGCACGTCAGAGGGCGCAGGTTCAAATCCTGCTGGGTCGAAAATTTTGATAATTTTTATCTTTTTCCTTTTATCCTCCACTCCTGAATAGTGTAGCTTTCTGTTAGCGAAAGAATTTTCATGATCGGATCAGTATTTGCGAAGATTACCCCGTATATACAAACAAAGTTATAAACTTTACCTCTTTATAATATTAGTATAGATAATGGGTATAAATTTGAATCTGCATACAGGTGGTAGAGAGAAGACTGTTGAAATGTTTTTGGTGAATTAATAAAAAAATAACGAACATAAGCAAATAAAAAAACACGCCACCTTGCGGTACGCCGGGAATAACGTTAGCCCAGCCGAGAGAGGAGGCCGCCGACGTGGCGTCCGCGTCGTCGGGACTGTTCAGAGGTGAGCCGGACAGTCCCCATGGAGGAGAAGTCTGGCCTTTTCGCCGAGGCCAGCCTGTCGCTGGAGGGATCCTGTTGCCTGCAGATCCGGGACCTTCCAATTAAAGCGGCTGAAGGCTCCCGCAGGGGGTTTAGTGCGGTAGTGGCACCCCCAAATGCTGTGTCCGACATACGGTCTAGGACTGGTCCCCGGGCGTCCTGGATATCACCCGTAAATGGGTGCGATATAAAAAAAAAAAGAGTGAGTAGAGTAGTAGTAGTAGAGAGTCTTGAACTTGCAACCACTGCCGGCGCCCATACAAGTTACTGTGAAACCAATCAATTACCGATGGAGATACATATATTAAAGGAACGTATACAGATATCAAAATACCAAAATCCACAGTGTTAAAGGTATTACTGAAGTCAAGTAAAGTAAGATTTCAATTGTCCAAAGAATGTCTGATGTCGTCAGAAATTTTGACGAGTACTTTAATTAATCGTGATATGACCCCTCCGAAAGCCGGACTGAAATACTGAAAAGGATTTTTTTTTTAATTATACAGAGTGTCCCAAAATTCAACGATAAGCCGACACCGAAAGATAGACCTACCCATGACTACTTGGGAAAACAAAAGAAAAAAAATATATCTCAATTTTTTTTTTAGTTACAAGAAAAAAACGAAATTCTTCAAAAATTTAGACCTCTTATGATCATTTTCACTACCATGACCACAAATTTTTAAATATTTCTTTTTTTTTTTCTTTTTATAGGCAACCTGAATAGCATTGCTATCTACCACAATCCTTAAAAATTCCAGAAGGCCTCTAGTTTTTTCATAAAAATTTGTCAAAGTTATTGTTTTCCCTAAATTTTTTTAAGATTTAATAACCATTATAATATTAACCATTTATAACAACATATATGTCTATGTATATCAGCCGGCTGTTACGTTAGTTTTTTTTTGTCACAGATAATAAAATCAAGCTATCAACTATCAGAATATTGTTAGGGTAAATAATATTTGTTAAAAAAAGGGAAATCACAAAGGAAAAAACAACATAAAAATGTCATACAATGATTTGCTATGAACCACACGACACTATCTAAATCAAATGAGAAGTCAAGCGTAAAACCATTTGTCTGTTTCATGAAAATATATGTTTTTGTACGCGTTAAATGTCATATCTAGGACCTTATCTAGATCTAAAATACCGTGTGTATTTTTTGCCTGAAATTTAGAACTTAAAAAAGATTTTGTACGCATTATATATCACATTTAGGACCTATCTAGTAGCTGCTACTGTTTGTGTTTTATACCAAAGACCCGTTCAAAAGATAAAAAAAAATATATATTTTAAATAAATAAAAATTTTATTTTTACGTTTACGCCAAATCCTTTAATCCCATACACAGACTATTGTTTCATATTTTATAGTTTAGAACACAATAAGTAATCCTTTGCTTAACAAGCTATATAATACGCTATATCTATACTAATATATAAAGCTGAAGAGTTTGTTTGTTTGGTTGTTTGTTTGTTTGGTTGTTTGTTTGTTTGGTTGTTTGTTTGTTTGTTTGTTTGTTTGTTTGTTTGAACGTGGTAATCTCTGGAACTACTGGGCCGATTTGAAAAATTCTTTCAATGTTAGATAGCCCATTTATCGAGGAAGGCTATAGGCTATGTATTATCATGCTAAAACCAATAGGAGCGGAGTACACGCCGACGAAGTCGCGCGCAGAAGCTAGTAATATATATAGTACGCCTTGGGAATGATGTGATCGCCGCCAGGCTATTTCAACCTATAAAATTATTGTTAATTTCAATCTGATTTGGAAAAAAAAAACATTACGATAGGAAAAAAAAAATAGCCAGTTCTTCTCAGGTCAGAGGCTTCTTTTTCCGATATGGTAGTAGTACATGACGTTCAGTAAGAAATTGTAATAATTTTATGCTGAATAAAATATTTTGATTTGATTTGAATAAAATACTGCATATAACAGTCTATTCCACGTGTTTCATAGCATATTGATACAATATCTATATATTAATACGTAAAGCAAAAACTTTGTACCCCTTTTTACGAAAATTGCGCGGACGGAAAAGTATGAAATTTCGCACACTTATATTTTATATAGAGAAGGAGTGCAGAATGCTAATATTTTTTAAATTTATGCATAATAATATATTAAATCAATAAAAAACATTACACTCTACCATTATTTGACACACACACATCTACTCATTTTTTGATTGTCAAAGTCTGTTGTCGAATTGAAATTTTTAAAAAAGGTTTTTTATTAATTTCATAATTTTTTGTATTTCTTTAATATAAATTTTTAATTATGGTCAAATTTCGACCTCTGGGCGACCACTAGTAAAATTTAAAAATATGAATGGTTTTGTTTAAAAATTTACATTATTTAATAAACTTAAAATTTTTTTCACTAAAAGCTATTAAGAAAATGAATGTCCCTTGTACGTTGCCAAATTTATAAATATCACCGCTTCCAATATTTCGGCTTCTATAAAATATTACTACTCATTATTTTATTTTAATTCCTTTTGAGAATAAAAATGCTTGTTTAAGTTTGCTATCAAAATGCTACATGTTTATTAATTTCTATACGAACGCAAAAATATAAAATGTATATTTCTAGTTTCAAATAAGATCCAATTATGTTATGTACCTATATTACAAAATTTTATCTCTCCTCTCCCGAGCTATTTCTGTAAAACAAAATATCATATTTAAAAAAAACTATCTATTACTACTAACATTGTTTAAATTCAAATACCTGAAAATAAACTTTCATACCCTATTATATTTTAGGGCACAGGAGGAAATATTCTTCTCAAAATCTGCAGCAGCCAGACTAGGGAAGGTAACCACAGCTAAATAATACAGCTTAATAATACAGCTTTCAAGCAGCGTTGTGTTATTGTGGTGAGTAAGGTTTCCAGAGCTCCTGGGGCGGCATTTGAGGTAAGGTCGGCAAGGCACTTGCGATTCTTCTGGTATTGCAGGGGTCTATAGGCTTCCGTATTAACTTACTATCAGGTGAGCCATACACTTGTTTGCCGACCTAGTAGTAAAAAACACCTATATTTCAATATTTGAGTTAGTCATAAAAGTACTAATTTCAAGTCTATTTCATTTCATTATGGAATGTTACCGACCTTTTCTATCTAGCTTCACTAGTTTATCAGACATCTACTTAATCATTAATTTAATCATAAATATAAATTACAAAAATGATCAGTGTTTACTGTTCTGAGAACAGGAGCAAACTAACATTGTTTGTATAATTTGTACTCGTCGACGTAGAGAAGGGTAACTTGATTGATAATTCTATTTGTTTCACTGTACGTGCTTTTCTACACTATTTCTTAACAAATATAGTTTCAGCAAATTTGATACTAATATATCACATTAAAGTTAATCCTGAAATATCTTATTAGATCTGTCTAAAATTAGGTAAATAAATATCCAAGACTATGAAATATAAAATATGATACAAGTATGTATAAAAATAAGTGTGTATGTGTAATAATCTTAACCGAAATTTTGCACGTTATATTTACAAACTGCACATAATTATCAAATATTAAATTTATTTTAAAGTTTATTTGGTGAATAAGTATTGAGAGGGATGCATGGACTACCACATACAAAAAATTTCGGAATATTTGTCCTCTGCATATGCAGTGGCTGTATGGACTCTATGTTCTTCTTAATAGGGATAGAAGTTTCAGTAGTAAGACTATTGCTGTCTTTTACAAGACACGTGAGAGAACACTCTTTTAAATATTCAGGGAAATCGAATTTTTATAACTTAGTTTAATTTATTTAAATTAAATTGGGGATAAATTATAATAGCCAGTGTAGCTTGAAATTAAAATTTTCATTCTCTGTCAGTAAATATTAATTATGTACTTGTATAATTTGTTAAAATTCTTTCAAAGTGAAGAGATGCCTCCTATTTTATTCATACTATAAAAAAAAAAACAGTAAACGTAATTAATTTTAATGATATTTTTAAGCAAGGTTATATACAACATGTTAAAAGGAAAGCAAATCGTAAAAATATTTTTTTATTATATAAATGTATATAAATTCATAATATGTAGAATCTCCAAATAATTCAAAGTACAGAATTCTTTAGAAAGTCAAGAATAATGTAAGATAACGACAACCACTTGGTGTTATAGTACGGGATCCCTAGTAGATACATATTTTTCACCTGATAGGACAATATTACTATTAAATTATATAGATATTAACTAACTAAAAGAAAAAAAAACAGAAATAAAATCAATTTTTATGACATCAAGTTGATGACCTCGTAAGGTCATCAAAAATTATTCCTAACCAGCTGAATTTTTTTCTTTTAGTTAGTTAATATCTATATAATTTAATAGTAATATTGTCCTACAAATTGCGTGGTACGTTATCCCGGTCCTACGCTCACTGCTGCTCTATCTCCTGCTAACTCTATTATCTACCACAATCGAGAGTTTTCGAAGAGGAACTTTTTGTTTGTCTCATCAAAATGAAGCTACTCCCGGAAAATTAGCTTGATAGTAATCCCTCCTAGTAGTCTTGTGTGCCGTGTAGCCGAAACACTAAAGGTCGCGGGCGCTTGTGATGGACATTTCTATTTGTACAATTATTTAAATCCGGTGTGTCTGACTGTCCTTGTGGGTCTCACGTTAATCTGCGTCCCGGATGTTATCATGGACACCCGGAACCGATTCTTATTCATAGTTGCGAATATATCCACCGATTCGCAGTGGAACAGCGTGGTGGATTAAGCTCAGACCCTTCTCCTACTTGGAGAAAGAGGCCTATACCCAGTAGTGTGATTTTGCAGGCTGAATCAATCAATTAGCAGCATAAAGATATGAATTTGATTACAGCAACGGTATGACGCTAAAAATTTAAAAAGAGAGTAATTTAACGCTCAAAATTGACACAGTTACATTAATTCTCTGTATAGTAGTGATGCGTAATTGTCACGATTGGTCTATGAAAAGTCGTAGCTTGATATTAAACGGCTTGTGATGCTTAGCTAACTTCTCAATTATATGGTACGATGGCTTTATTTTAAACTATAACTAAGAACATCGTTTCAGTACTTATGAATTATAATTAAGCAAAAAAATCCCATCTACACCATTATTATAGATATATCCAGGAAAAATGAGAGTCATTATAATAAATAGTACGATGAACACGTTTTTTACATCAAAATAACGTGAATTTCCACTCACGTGGGAGTAGATTGACATTCTGAGTTAAGTGATTTTTACAATTTTTCACATTTAATTAATGGCTGCTAGCAGTTTTTAAAATATAAAAATGGTGTTCATTTTATATAAAGATAAATAATATAAAACAAACAGAAATTTCTTCTAATAACAGTAATTTTAACTTGTTTATATAAGCTTAAGAACTTACGGGCTTGAAAAATATTTATTTACGTAACAATGTTTTTAATTTTGTTTATTCAAATTTTATTATTATTTTTTGTAAAATTTTAAATAAGCATTCAAATAGATTTTTAAGACGTGATGACGAAACAGAAAAAAAGTATTAGTAAATATTATGTTACACTGCATTCCGTATACCCCAGATCGGAAACTTATCTTCGAATGGCGAAACAGGCCCCCCATTCACTAAAATAAATCAACTATATAAGTCATCCAAAACTTATTAACACTCATAAATTATTATGCTCCACATAAGAGTATCTGAAGGAGAGGATTCATGTATAAGGTGTGATAAAGTGGTAGAGTCGTAAAAGACGCTACTTAATCACATTAACAAGCGTGGGTCTTGGCAAAAAGAGGATTGCGAACGGTGCGGTTGGCTTGGAATTCGGCATCGACTAATTGAATTTCCCTCCACTCTCGTTTTATTATCAGACGGGCTCAGTCGTTAACAGAATGACGTAGCTGCTAAATGCGAAATGTTTTCGCACTTTTGTCTCTACAGCAAAAAGCTGTTGAAAACCAATTAGGAAACTTTCCGATTTAGATTTGTTCGCTATAGCTTCTAACATGGTTTCGGTAAGCCCTTGGTTTTTTCAAGCCCGTAAGCTGTATTAAATATCATATGACTGAAAAGTTGATATTTTTGGTCACTCTTTCTGGGATTGCTCAATCTTGTATTAAAGTGTCATTAGGTAGGTACATACGAAAATTCATTACAAAAAGTATAATAATTTAATTGTTTCAAATATTTAATACTAACTTAAATTCAAGGGACAATGATTTGGTAGTATGAGTAGAATACGAGAAGTTTTATTTTTGTACTTTATTTTAAGAAACTTAGCGCTGAATAACATACATCAAGAAATACAAGTACATAAGTACACAAAGGCCAATTAAAAGTTTTTACAAGTAGGTTTAAAAATAGGATCGTATTTTGCAGTTATGCTACTCATGGTATTCATTTATGTACAGTGGTTGGTTAGAGTACAAATGTGTATTTTATAAACAGTTTTGTCCTGAGTTTGTCTCCGCAAGAACTCGTAACCGCCTCTGCTCTATAAAATATGTTTGACTCATAAGAGAATTGCGTCTGTATTGTATTGTATCCTGTACGCAATTGTGTCCTCGGAATTTTATTGTCTGATGCTGATCACTGCATTGGATTTACGAGTGCTGTAATGAAATACACTGTCATAGTAGGATTTGTTTTCTTTTTTTTTTTTTTTTGAGTTTCATAACATTTTTATTTGTATAACGTCTCCCTGTTTACTCGTCGAGATATTCTCGTGAGCCTGATATCAGAAACTAATTATTCAATAACCAATTCTAATAAATGTAAATTATTATATAAATTTAATACAATTAAAAATACTTTAATATAAAGGTATTCTGTCTTATTTGTATATTCGGCTATTAATTTGCAAACTTCATAAATATAAGCAATAAATTGAAGAAGAATTGTCATTCGAACATAAATTATTCATAAATTAGTATATTTAGTACTTTTAATAATAATAATCTATTTCATTTTTATAGTACACAATCATAATCATTCTTATTAGATACTTGATCTATATCTACTTTTTAAATTGTATGTGTTAAGTTACACAAACTTTTGTTACTAAAAATTCAGTCAGCACAATATATCTATATTCGTTAAAAACAAAAATGGAAATTTACAATAAATTGCAACTATCTAACGTAGGTACTAAAACACTAACGTACTCGCTCTGCGGATCATTATCCTGACGTAATTCACATTTGCCGATGTCACGAACAAGGGATATGGTGTCCCGTAATAAGGACAAACGGTTATTTTCAACATGTTAAATTAGAAAACAAAAAAAAAGCAATATGTTGTCTAGTTATGTTTCGTAATCTGTACGTAAATAGTGTTTATTTATAACATTCAAAATTTGTATTTGATATAATAATTCCTGTTTTTTATAATACATAGTATATTATATACAGTAATTATAATATCAAATAGAATAAACTTTACATAAATAAAACAAAAAAACGCCTAAAAAAGTTTTAGGCTATCATATTATTATTTATCTCTTAACTTATTGTGCTAATATATAATATAATTCATTAACTTCAATTTACTAGTAATTAATAAATAAAGAAAAAAAATTAAATACGTTGGCAAAGTTATAAAAAAGAGACTTTTTTAATATTTAATTAAGAGTCACTTTTATTACCATAGACACACAAACTCAAATAGTTATCGATTGCTTTTTTTTTTCATTTCGATTAACTTAAATTCCGTCACCTCATTAAAATAAAGTATATGCATTTAAATGAGCTGCAGTTATAATAATGTTCTTATATTAAATCTCTCGCTGTCATCATCGCCACCATTTAAATTTTATACTCAATAGTAATATCGAACAATACCAGCAACTGCAGTTTTCATAATTATATAGGTCAATAACCATCATCACATTTTATTTTAAAGCTGCATTTTTATTGTTTTGATAATAAAAACTGTTATAAATGAAAAACTGAAGTATGACAAATAAAAATCCCTCAGCTGAGCATACATACATCCAGACCAGAAACAGATTTTTTTGATTACAAATCGCTCCGAGCAAAAATCAACCTAGGAACGCTGGTTAGACGACTACATTTAACACTAATAACAGAAAGACTATCAAAAATATTGAAACTTAGCTCTATAGCGCCTAGCATATCTAAAAATGTGTTAATTTGTAATCCTAAAGTGCTTACAGTAATATACAATAACGATTTATATTTCCTAATCAAACGACAAAAATTAAATGAATATTCATAGTAATCATAATTTAGGAGACAAGAACGAATGACTATCATCAGATATGATGTCGTTAGTATGATAATATAATTATGTATCTTCAGAGTGGTTCGATTATTCGCAGAAAATATGCTACGGATATATTACTTTCTTATGTTCTTTTTATTATTTGTTTAATTTTGGAAAGAAAATAAACTTACAGTAAAAATTTCTACTATTATTAGAAAGATTTATTTAGCAAACTATATCAGTGTATTCTTAGAAAACTAGTTAGTAATTAGTATGAGATTATAGTTTAGATGTATAAACAATGAGGTAAATGACTATCACTTACTATTATACTCCAAGACCAAAAAACAAATAAAACACATTTTGTATAGAAAATTAATGTGTTTATTCGATTGTATGAGAACATGGTACAATAAATGCGACGACAAACTTTTATTAAACCAATTCCTAAAGAAAAGTATAAAAGTCATTTGCTTCTTTAAAATCGTTAAAAAAGGTTTCAATTATTTATTAATGAACACTATTCTTCTATCCTCGTTATTTTTTTCCGAAATTCGTTCTAGTTAAATAGTAGGTAGTATTGTTTCAGCTATTGTCTAAGTCCTGACGACATTCGCGTAACTATTGGCAACAGACAATTTTGGCTATTTTACAATGTATTACTTTATTAATCGACTTCAAAAAAGGAGAAGGTCCTCAATTTGAATGTATTTTTAAGTATATAAATTAAAAATTCCTACTATATATATATATAGTAAGGCATCGTAAATTTTTATGGAGTGTGCCAATTTTGATAAATTTTTTTATTCGAAATCGTGTGTGTGGTCCTCATAAAATTTCATCATGTTATTACTTGTCAGTGTAAATTGAAATCGATTTTTATTTTTTTAATTCTATTAATTTAATTGTCTAAAGTAGTCGTATTTAAAGTCTTTCCTTAACCTATGTTCCATTTAATTTCTTTTTAGTAAACTTCAGCGAGATCTGACGAGTAATTTTTAATATAATATATTAATTTAATATAATATATTAATTATTAGGGATATTATGCCTAATAATGCGTTATGCGTATAGGCTAAATTGGACTACCTAAGTTGATGATGTTTAAAATGCATTTATTTTAAAATAAATAAACAGATTTCTAAATCGGTGTCCTTTATTCTTCACAATTTTTATCAAATCGAGTACGCAATAAATTTTATTTCTACTCTACCATATGCACATTTGCGGACAATATCTAGATTTATAGCTGTTGAACAGTTGAAAATATTTTACTGCAATCGATGACATCCATTGTAACCTTGCTATAACTTTAGAACGGAATAAGCGATATGAACTTTTGTTTATCCTAGATAAAGGTTGTTTGTGGTGAGTAAGGTATGTTTATGTTTGCGAGGGATTTCGGTATAAATTTTATCTTTTACTATGCACGAATAATGGTATTCGCTTATTTGTTTTATCGTTTAAAACTATGGTGTTCAAAATGCTATTGTTCGCTGGAAACCCTTAAATATGTCATATTATTTACTATGTAACTAGTATGTTATATACACTTGTTGAACTGACGGACTTTGTTCTTAGCCAATTTCAATTAAAACTTAACGTTCTAAAAAAATATGAATATCAATTAAATTTAAATTCTCATTCCTTTGCGGGCGTATTCTACTGTTAGTTATCAAGCTTGAAAAGGAAATGAATAGGTACTAAAACTGTCAACGATTGCATTATAAATTTATAAATCAAATTATTTTCGCCATATGAATGCGAATTGTTTTCAAATACCTACTCTAGAGTCACTCCTGAGGTGTTTTTATACACCTTTAAAATACGCAAAACTATTCAATAGTAACAACTCAAAATTCAAAACTATTCAATATATATAACATTCTCTCATCAGCCAATTCTCAAAATTGAATTCCCAATATGTGCCGTACCTCATGGTAAATCATCGAGTAGCGTTAAATTCAAATATCTGTCAATTTACATAGGAAGGTATCAATTAACGTGGACTACCTGGTACTAGTTTCATTCAAACATCAAACATTTTTATATAGCAATCAGCACAAAGTGTAAAAATAACCACTAGCTAGCATTTATTACTCATATCTGTCATATAAAGTTACTATTTTAAACACACTTTATATTATTTACTGTTCCAGTCTATTTTGCCATAAATGAAGTGAGAATGGTGAAGCAATATAAAAATGAGTTAAACCATTCTTACTCTTTATTACCACTCATCTCGTCTGAGCTCCTGAAAGTATAGCCGGCAGTAAGCCGGCTAAGGTTATAGCCAGAATTATATTTTATTACTACTATTACAACAGATATAAAAATTGCAATACTGTGCAGTGTAAAATATTGTGTTCACGTGGATTTGTGACAAAATCAAAGTTAGCTTTATTCAAATATGCTTCAAAAGTGCCTTCGAATCGTCATCATACAAATTAAAATGTTAATTATCGTTTATTGCAAGTATCTACATATATACCTATAGTATAAATAAACTAGTTTTCCTTCCTATAGCGCAAAAATACTTCAAGGATAAGATGTCTTATTCTAAAATAATTTGTGCAATATTATGGATGGTAGGGTAAGTAAGAAGATAGCAAACAGTATGAAGATATAATTTGGAATGAGTGACGAATGTGTGCGTCGATTCAGGTTTTTTGCACTCTCTTGAGACTATTACTCTGAAATGAGACGGAGCCAATATGTATGACGGGCCTCTGTTCCTCACTTTTCAAATATAACAGTAATTTTGTTATTGATGTCTTAGAATCAACATCAAATTTGGTGAACACTTGAATGTCTTTATTTAACAAGTCAATTTGTGAAAATTTGTCACCCATACATCACATGCTATCGTTATCAGCTGTGTTCACCTTCTCGGGTTTTTTTTTATATCACTAAGTCGGCAAACAAGAGTATGACTCACCTGATGGTAAGCAATCACCGTACCTTATAGACGCCTGCAACACCAGAAGTATCGCAAGCGCGGTGCTGACCCTACCCCCAATTCCACCACTCACCAACAGGAACACAACACTGCTTGAAAACAGTATTATTTAACAGTATTATTTCTCGGGTGTCTTCTCAATAAGAATACTTATTCTTAAAAATAGCAACTCATAATTACACACCTAAGTGGAGAGAATTAGTTAGCAAAAGAACTTCTCAAATTCCTTAAAGATATATTTATTACTTAATTCGTAGGTACTTACTATAACGATTATATTTTTCTAAGGTTGTTTATAACGCAACAAAATATACGGTTGGTTTTAAGTTGATTTTTTTAAAGTTAAAGTAGCTTACAGAGAATAAATACACTGTAGTTTAGTTTAGTATGAGCAGCGGCTCGAAGCATAATAATAAATAAATATTACGTAGAACGTTCTAAAATGTTTTTTATTATCAAGTCAATTTCCTCGTGTGTGGGAAACACAAAAATAAAAATAATACGAATTACGTAGAACGAATAGAATTTATGTTTAAAATAGATAGGCTTTTAAGATAAAGATATGCAATCTGAATTAAATAAGAAGTAGACTAGAAATCCGCCACTTTTCATACTTGCAGACGACTCTAATGCTCGACTATCTGACAAGTGACAAATCGGTGGGAGAGGGTGTATGCTTAGCGAGCGCAAGTGTTATCGATGAACTAACTACTTAAATAAATATATATTTTAATGTAAATCTCAAAAATATTATACTAAATGTAGTATTTTATTTTTTGTCATCATTAATGTTATTGCTCTAGTTAAGAGATTTATTTGATAATAGCTGTTTCGTCTCATTATCCACGCGTTGGTACTGTCAACAGTCTCGGATTTGATTCCTGGTTATTTGGACGTATAGGTTTTACATAATGTACCTACCTATATGTTTTCACACCCGTCGACCCAGTGTTTTCATCCTACTGGGGGCTATTGACCTCTATAGTATAGAGTAAACATAAAAAGCACTTTCTGGATTAAAGGAAAAATGTATGTCATAGTCAATGCCAAGCCAATCATAATATACATTTAGGAGTTCCGATGCAATTATCTCTCTTGTTTAGTCGGTTAAAAATGTTAAGTGATCTTATATTACATTACTAGCTGACCCCGAAAACGTTTTTTTGCCATATATGCTATTAACCCTCGCAACCCCCTCTTGTGGGTGGAATTTCGTAAAATCCGTGAACTTTACTTGGTGAAAGAAATATTCCTACCAAATTTCAAGTCTCTACGCCTTATGGTTTCCAGAGATATCGTGATGAGTCAATATATGGGTGGAAATCTCTTTTATATTTATAAAATATATAGATAGATTATCCGCTTACTGACAGTATGTTGTCGGAATAAATTCAATTATCCTGATGTATACGTCTCATTTGTCACGTATATTTTTTTGAGTTTATTGCGAGGGATCGGTGCTATAAAGAAGCAAATCAAATTTTATTTTTCCATCACGTCGTATATTTTAATAACCATCCATAATCCACTAATTTTAATACTCGTAACTCAGAAAATAAAATGTACATTATGGTTTCGAGAATAAGCTGCATGGATGAAAGCCATCTTATTTTCCACATTAAGTACAGACGACCGAGGATGTTAAACATATTAATCTCAATACCTATATTTTGAATGATATACCTATCTAATAATGATTTTGTAACAAAAATATATCGTGATAGTAAATCACCTTAAAATGAAATGAATAATTCTGATTAAAATTGTGATTCTCGGGAGAGATAAAACCATACGTTCATTATTTTAAAATACTTTACAGTGAAAATGTATTAAAATATACGGTTTAAAATAAATATTAGGGAGAAAAACGATGTGTATTAATAACCTTTGAAAAACATTTGAAAAACATATTATATACTCGTATTTCAATCTTGTTTGAAACGTCGAAATATTTAATGGCAAAGTTTATTATATATAGGTACTACTAGCGGACCCGGCAGACGTTGTCCTGCCCGGAAATTTGATTGCTTACATACCGATAGCCGATCAAACTAGATTTTTGATTTTTTTAATTTTAAATTTTAAATTTCTTGATTTTTAATTGTATATATTTTTAATATCTAATTCTTAATTTTTTAATTTTTTTTAATTTTTAGTATTTAAATTTTGGTTTTAATTTTTAAATTTAATTATTATTATTTTTTATATTATTTAACTCGTAATCTAATTCTTTGTATTACTCGACGTGATTATGCATGTTGTGATAACCTGTAATTAAAAGAACATTAACATTCTATTGTAAGCACATGTGAAAGAAATTAGTAATAATGTATCTTTTGTTGGTTATCCTAATTACAAAATAAATAAATAAATAGATAGCAGCGCCATATCGGAGATGGCGCTGTATGTAAAAAAACATTTTCCCGCTTTTCTGTTGAAATTTTTCTTGAATTTTCTTTGCAATAAACCTCACGGAGCCCGAGACCTTTCCAACGAATGCAAAACCGTGGAAATCGGTACGTGCGTTCTGGAGTTATAGCGTCAGGAGGGAAAACCCGACTTATTTTTATATAGTAGACTATATTCGTTTTAACACACACTTACAATTGAATGGCTTTGATCCCATGGTATTGCAGCATTTCTACGATTTGTCGAAACTTCCCATATCTATACTCGATGAAAAACTTATAAAAAATACAAACACGAATTCCTTTCCATGTTTCTAACTAAATTGCCTCTATCGCAACTATTTAAAATGATTAAACTTAAATTAAACTAATTTATGGTACGAGTATAGTTTAACTATTATAGCATCTCTTCACAACTTTAATTATATTTTATACTTTATTGTGTAAAAATACATTATTAAACATAGCTTACAGATAGTTACAGACTGTGTAGTAAAATGAGCTTATGGCTAATTAGCCATTTCCTCCAGACAACCTGTGTTGGGTTTGTTAAATTTTTGAACCGACTTCAAAAATATATATAGGTAACATATTAAATTGATTGAATGCTTGTATTCAACAAATATGTCGTTTATTGGTTCAACATGGTCAATATTTACTTTGCTGAGTGATCAGAATCTCTGGATCGTATTTACAGACTAATAATATTGTACTAGAATTTCATGTGAAAAACGCGAAGTACGTTTTCCACGTCGTCATTTATCACGAACTCATGATTTTCTTGTTCCTCACATTAGTCTGTAAGCAAAATAATCTGAGCGTATTTCTCAGTACCTATATCATTTTATTTTAAATAATGAAACGATATTTAAATAGGTATGTCTTACAATCGTTAAATAATACATCTAACAATATTTATTTATAGTATACTAAAGAAGTTATTTAACGTTGGTTTTATGTATGTGTACCAACATGTACCGACGGCTCTCTAAAACATTTTTTTTTTAATACAAATAGTTCAGCATACAAGCATAGGACTCACTGGTGTTAAGCGATTACCGTAGCTTATAGACGCCTACAACACCAGAAGCATCGCAAGGGCGTTACCGACCCTACACCAAATCCCCCCAGGAGCTTTGGTCACCATACTCACCGCCGCGCAGGTCGCAGGAACACATCACTGCTTGAAAGCAGTATTATTGAGCTGTGATCTTATCGATCAGTCGAGCTGCTCCAGATTTTGAGCAAGATATTTCCTGCCCTACCTCAGTTAACTAGTAACCAACAAATAAAATCTTTCACACTAATTTTTTACTTGTAAAACTGAAACTTTATTGTTTTTGTTACTTGATATTGATTTACACTACAGAATAATCTTACTAATGCATCTCAAGCGATACTTCTAAAATATAACAACAAAAAAGTTTCACTCCCATTCTAATAAGTAATAACTAATGTTGGCCGTCACTTAAAACTTTACCGCATAAAATAACAATTTTAACTAATTTAACATAATTAATACGATGAGTTACCTATCGGTTACAAACACATCTAAGCCCCGGGGCACAGAATTGTTTCGACCTTTTACTGCGCGTCGGCAACTTTGTTCTCTGCACACGATTCCTGTATTCGCCAGACAATTAGGGTTTTACATTTTATATTGCCGCTATCCTCCGTTTAACTCTTTAAATTGCTACGTTTGTTTTAAATGCAAATTAAATGTGTAATGGGAACAATACAAATGTGTGCAGAATTTACCTTAGTCTAATCGCCTAGAGCATTCTCGTTCACTTGTACTGTGTCTATACAAGTATAGGTTTGTGGCATTTTAAATTAAATACATATGTATAAACTAAAATAAATTATTCGTAGTCTTTTGTTTTTATGTACAGCTAATCTTTACAAATCTTCTAAACCTGAAAAGATGTTTTTTTTTAAGATAGCATTTTATGTTACGGAATATGTTTGTTGAGAAATGTATACCTACCCTAAAAAAATATGCTACTAAGTAATAACTTCTCAAGCAGTAAAAATAATAATGTACTGATTATAACAGTCAATATAAATAAAGCCAGATTCTATTTTTTTTTCAGTTAAAATGTTACTGAGCATTACTCAAAACAAATAGGTATCGATAATAATTTTTGTAGAAAAGTATGGTTAATTCACTTAAAAATTATAAGCTACTCTGAGATACTTTAACCTTTTTTCTTCCTAGTAAAACAAATCACAAATCGTTGTGTTCAAACTTTATTAGATACTTTCAAATTATTTAAAAAAAATAAACGCGCGTTTTAGCTTATTACAAGCTTGAATTATCGACTTAAATGATAAAATGGAGTGTTATTGCTATATTGTATAAAAGCAATAATATTTGGAGAGAGCCATCATGTAGAAAATCGTACAGCCGCAAGGAGAATTGTAGGATTGAGACGGGAATAGCGAACCGCGGTCGATTGAAAGAACGAAGATATCCCCGACTCTAGAAACTTGTTACCGGCTAAATTGGCTGAATCATAACTTATTAAGACCTGCTTGTATTGCAACTTCGTTTCCTTCTCTTTAAAACATTGATCGTTTGTATTGTAATTACTTTATCAGCTATTATCTAAACTAATATTATAAAATGAAAAAATTTGATTTTTTCCTATTTTGGTGGCGATTGAAGATCCGCTTTTGTGTAGTGGTGGGATTAGAGAGCACGTTAAGCCGTCGGTCCCGGTTGTTATCATAAATACCTGATAGCGATGCCTACTCCTAGTATGGAACAAATCCGCCAACGTGCATTGAAGCAGCTTGGTGGATTGCGCTCCAATTCTTCTCCTACGTGGAGAAAGTGGCCTTTGCCTAACAGAGGGATGTTACAGGCTGAATGCATTTAATTTAAGTTTAACCTGAAAAAAAAATCTTAAATTAAGCAGTCGCTTTATAGATTATTGAGATAAAATAACTAAAATTCATATGTATTTAATATTCATGTACATAGACCTGTATGTACTGATGTGTACCATATATGTGCATAAAAAGTATTATGTAATCGCAGGATACGCAGTGATAATGCGGTCGGTTTGATGCAGATCACTGAGTTCAAAGTAATTCTATCAATTGCGTTTCTACTTAGCGCGATTGTCCAAATTAATTTACGCTCTGTAGAGTGTATTCTATAAATTATTATGTGCAACTAAATTACATAACACACTCAAAGCCTGTTGGCGAGATTTTTGCTCTTTTTGCTCTTGGGGTTGTGGATTTGATCCCCGCCCCGAGTTTGGGTTTAATAATATATTTATTCGTATTTATTTAGTTGTATGTTTATTATTTAAACGCACATTTATTAAAACAATATGTATGCATTAATTTGCCTATCTTAGAAGTATACCACCGTATATGTGCATGTGTCAAACATTATTTATTTATACGAGTATGTAATATAAAGCAGAATAACAGATACCTACTTAATGGTTTAGCGTGATTATTAAGAAAAATTCTTGATATCTAATAAGAATGTCTACGATAGCTAAACAAAGAATAATTGGTTTGGGTCGAAGACGCCTAAAATAAGTAATACGCTCAGTACAATAGAAGAAAGAATATATATATATACCTATATATATAACGTACGTTGTTATTTCATTGCGTCAACACGTTTCAGTATTATTGCGAAAAATATTTCTTACATTTGTACCTTACCAACTTAGCAATATTTTCTATAATAGGATATAATTTTGGAAAAATATCTAATATTGACTGGCTAAGTTATTATATTCTGATGTCATTACTACTTTTTTTTTAATGTCTATTATATCTTCTGTCACCACATCATCAGTTGTAATATTAACAGATAAGAACGTAGACAGAAAAATACTGCAATACTAATCTATTCTGGTACGTCTTCGCTTAAGTGTGAACACAAATTACTCTCGTTTGAGCGAGTTTGCCCATAATTTTGTGTCCTTTCCGTGACACAATACCGTAATGGAAAAGGAAAGGTCAAAAAATATTATTATATATTTTTTTGAATTACGTTATATTTTAATAAAACGTAAATTACAAAAATGGTTCATTTGTCAATATTAACTAATATTTGTTTTACTAAACGATATGCCATAATAATAAAAATAGAGTTAGAAAAGTTTAATATAATCTTTAATCGATATAATACTATATTATAGGTAGGTACTTATTTAAAATGCAAACTCTAAAACTATTTATATACATGCATGTTGATATGAAATTCGAAAAGACAGTTTACAACAAGTATCAAAATGAAAATAAATTAAAATGACATAATTTAAACCTAACGGACAATGCAGGAATCCACTAATATTTAGATAACAAACTTCGTTCAGGAGTTAAATTAAATTTGGAAATCTGATCAGGAATAAATAAAAAAAACTGAAACAACAAATTAATTGAACTTTAATGGAAAGATTCATAAATTGTATTTTAAATTAAAAATATACACGTAAATAATTGTTATAGCTTAATTATTACATAATATGTCACATACAAAAGTGATATAACATGAAGATTAATTGATGTTAATTAGACTAAATAAATTGCCTGTTATTTGGGATAGCGTGTAACGCGGAAACAGATGGGCGTTCAGAAAGATAATGTGTTGCAAATGTTGTGGTTATCATTATGTATTATTATTTATTATATTGCGTAATCAGTAAAGATTTTTCTAAGATTAACTTTCAGGTACCATACAGTTTGTGTCTGGATTAATAAATGTGAGAACGGACATAGGACTGTCATTATTTTTTTATACAACTATATATGTATAATAATCTATAAAATATCATAATATAAATCTATATACAAAATCTTTTCGCATTATCTAAACTAAAATCAAGCTTCCACCTTGTGTTGTAAAAGCTATTTGGTCTTACGCGCGGCGTAAGATTAAAATTGTCTTTTAACGCAGTCTTAGATTGTTCAGAATTTTGAATTATTGTCTTGGGAATGTCCTCGTACGAAATTTTATGATGATGAATGAATTTTTGTAAATGAATTTATGCTTTATGCAATAAAGCTTCTTCCTTTGTTTGAAAAAGAAGAGGATTTCCTTGTTTTGTTTTATTTACACTTCATGGTAAGCCGCAAATACATTATTAAACATAGTCTTAAGTTAATTACAGAGTTTAATTCTTTGTAGATCTAAATCTCTCTAAATTGTTTTTACATAGCACTAAATTAGAAAACGGCTGGATCGATTCGGCTACTTAAATGTAAAATGGTATTTTACGTTCGAACAAAATTCGAACATTATTCTGATTCATACTAAAACAGAAAGGCGCTTCATGTGAAACCTGATAGTTAACAACAAAAAAAATTGCGTGTGTACAAAGTACACATGTCAGAAGTGAAACTTCTTTGGCAAACTAATTTAAAATTATTTACATAGATTTACAAAGTAGCGCGGCGCGCCCTTCCCTGTCGTTTTCCGTTGCATTCGGTTTGAAATTACAACGATTCTAAAGAAGTTTCACTTCAAAAAACAGTGTGCAACCTTACAATATTTTTCTTACTTTGAGTAGAGACACGATGAGCACTGATCGTTTTATTTGATCGACATTCAATAAGATAGAGATGATATAGATAAGAACTGTAATGGCGTTAAACACATTTAAAGGCCTCCACCACTTTTTTCTAGACATCTTTCAAGTACAATAAAGATTTGTTAACCTCATTTTTATATTCAATCACAAAATCTCTGTGAACAATTACTTAAAGAGAGCGAAGATTTTGAAGTAGAAATGGCAAAATATATTAGAAGAAATTCGGATTTAAGAGAAGAACTTGTTCTTATTATATAACAAGTATTTGGACCTCACTCAACCAACGTAGCGATGAACATGAGACAGCTCTTAGTCGCATCAGAGAACTGGAAGAGTCTCTATGAATCCAGTATCCCTTTACTTAAGCAATATAGTCCTAATATTATTAGCTAAATAATATTTTGGAAACAAACGATACTAAAAATTAATAAAATATTAATGGTGTCTGATAAGATGGTCAAGGATTTGGCTCCTGCTTAATAACAACAGTACCTGGGTGACCGAGCTTAGCTCGGTATTTATACGAATTACATTATGTATTGATAAAATATGAATAATATTTTTCAATTTTACCGACATTATAATAAAAAGTATGAACTGGTTATTTAAATTAAAAATCACGAGTGAAATTATAAAAAAAATGAAAAAAAAAATCGATCCGAGACTTGGATTTGAGAGAGAGAGGACCGAGAGACCGAGGTTTTACCGGTCAATCCCGGCCGTCCGATTTCCCAACTGAGCTTAACCTTCATTTTTTAACAAATGAATGATTTGATAAAACGACATTTTCTAAAAATGAATCCTAGCTAGATCGATTTTTCGCCCCCGAAGTCATCTACAATTCTACATACTAAATTTCATGAAAATCGTTGGAGCCGATTTCGAGATTCAGATTCTATACATACCTACTCGTATATACAAGAATTGCTCGTTTAATTGTATTAGATAGATCGATAAAGAATGTATTGAATTTCTGTTCACCTGGTGCAAGTTATGAATATTAAATTAAAAAAAAAAACTAATTCAATGGAACTAGATGCCAAATCTGTTTTTGTTTTACTGCACGGTGACATTTTAGCTATAAAAAAATATGATTTAATAAAAGATATGGAAAATATAGCACAGATACAAATAAAAATGTAAAATCATATTAAGTACTTTACCTTATTCATATACATTGACTTATTGAGACTATGTACTGGATATCTCTTATGTACTGCATAATAAAAATATTCGATAAACAGCTCTCAATATTAGCGCAAACACATAAACACATTGTTTTAATTTTTCCGATGAGTGGCCATTGTTCACAATAATCAAAACTGCATTAAACTTTATTATTCGAATCAATCGAGCTATAATTATGTACTATGCAGGTGAAAATTTGATTTTTAATTACTAAGTATTATTTTCAAACTTAAAATACATAAAACGATAATTAGTAGGTGTTAATAAAAGTTTATCATAAAAATATTTGTTTCAGTTTTTTTATTTGCAATGAAAAAATATTGCACCAACATACCAAATATCAAAGATTTTGTGAGTGGATTTCTGTAGCTGAAAATGTATATTTTTTGACATTTTTGCTTGTTCTGTCGCCTGGGGATTTATATTTTCTTTCTGAATATTCTTTAGTAGGCAAAAATATTATCGGTTGTATTTTTATGATACATATTTTATATGACACTTTTTATTTTTTTAACTCACTTTTGGGAAATCTATTAATAGCCCTTGTTCATATGTATATGTATATATACACACTTATCTAGTAGACATAAAGTCCAAAACATTTTATAGGAACACAATACCATTATGGTGTTATCATGTTCCATTAAATTCATAAGAAAAACCATCTGCCAAATCCAATAAATACACAATGTTTTAGCCAACCGCTTGTGATCTTTTTGTGAAAGTAATCTAAAAGCAAATCATTGTGGACATTTGGTAACTTTATACGACAAACGTGATCATTCACTCGTCACCAGCTTATGACATTACTTGGGACTACGTAGGTATCTTTACGTACCGTCCTATGTGAAATGGCTTTTCTGTGGGTAAGAAAAATAATATCCATTCTACGTGACATTGGTTAAATCATCTGTGCTCTAGTGAAAGACGTGAAACCCAAAATATTAATAAAATGTCATGTAGGCTAACCCTAACCTTCATAATTTTATTAGAAACATTAACGTTTAATTTAATTTTCTAAAAAAGTCGGGAATTTATATTAAGTATATTTAAATTGCTTGAAGACAAAAGTCTTCGAGCAATGCGTCCTGCCTGTGTTGACATATGGAGCCGAGACGTGGACACTGACGAAGGGACTGGTCCACAAGTTTAAAGTCGCTCAACGTGCTATGGAACGGGCTATGCTTGGGGTTTCTCTCAAGGACAGAATAAGAAATGAGACTATCCGTGAGAGAACGAAAGTAACCGACATAGCCCACAGAATCAGCAAGTTGAAGTGGCAGTGGGCTGGTCATCTGTGTTGCAGGACCGATGGCCGTTGGAGCAGACGTGTCCTGGAGTGGAGACCGCGTATTGGCAAACGCAGTATAGGACGCCCTCTGGCCCGCTGGACCGACGATCTACGTAAGATTGCTGGTGTAGGCTGGATGGGGATTGCGGAAAACCGGGATGTCTGGCGCGAGCTTGCGGAGGCCTATGTCCAGCAGTGGACTGCAACAGGCTGATATGATGATGATATTTAAATTATATTGTTTTATATTACCTAAGTGACAGGAATAATTAACAATACGTTAAATAAACTTAATTATAATATAAATACTTGTAACTTTAATAAAAGGAAAATGTGTTAATTGTTGGTTTTTCGGTTTTTAAGAAATATAATAAGACTTAAACAATTATCGCTTAAATCCATTGTGATGCATATTTTTTAAATTGAATATTATGTAGTCCTCATATACCTATAAACATATAATACTTATATATACATACTAGCTGACCCGGCGAACTTCGTACCGCCTAACAGTCGATTCTTTAATTTTTAATTTTTTTTTAATACTTATCCTTCCCGGAACCCCTCCACTAACACTTAAACTTTATGGTATGGTATTAAAGTTCAAATTGACTTTTAAGTATTATTACGAATCTTTTGTATGGGAATGTAGAAAAGTGTTGTTTTAGACTTTTTCAGGCAATTTTTTAAATTTTTCTCTCCGTAAGAACCATCCTCGTACTTCAAGGAATATTATTAAAAAAGAATTAGCGAAATAGGTTCAGCCGCTCTCCAGATTTGCGCTTAGCAACACATTCAGCGATTCATTTTTAAATAAATGAATGGACAAACTATTTTAATATATCAAACATATACCAGAAAAAGTGTTAACACATTTCCAGAATGCTTGTTGTTTCACAATAAACCGCAATCAATATATTCGGTCAACTAAGTACAAAATGCCGTTATTGTATAATAGATCTTATTTCGTATGTCTTAAGGTCACATGTCTATCCAGCATCAAGTTTCCGTTCTAATATTCAAACTAACAGGGACAAAAGAATACGCAATGAAGCGAAAAGGATTCTTTATACTGATTTGAGTTAAGAAGATAAACAAGAAAGTTATGTCGTTCATTATAATCTTATTATTTATGGAATTGGAAACATTTGTTTTACAAAGGTATAAAGAAAAAGTATAGAAAATTTGTTTAGAAATGTTCTTAATCATTATTTATCTACATTTACTTTTAAACTGCTTAAATCATTATAATATTATATTTTAACAAGAATTTCACTTTAGTTTGTAAATTTTTGAAGTACGTTATACTCGTAGATAAATGGATTTTTATCCTCCTATAAATAGGCATTTATAAAAAACTTTCCTTGGATTTTACGGTTCGGAATTAAAAGCCAATTAAAAAAATGTTCATCAGACCCCATATTTAAAAGAAAAACCCGGTTTTTTTTAAATAGAATGCTTTGTTCTCATCACCCATCTTTCAAACGAAATGGTTTATTTTATAACTACTCAAAGTATCTTATATACTACTAAAATCTGAAGCCTTTTCATAGTAGAATTAATGATCTTGCTAATTATGGTTTCGACTAAACCTGTTAATCTCAAGTCATTTCAGTTTCAAGTTTCACATTTAACAAAAATAATTATTTAACTTTAAGTATTAATTGATTGTATAAGAGTTTTGAGAAGATATCGCTAGGGTTTGAAATCATAATTAATTAAGTAATTCAAAAATATGTTGGTAAAGAAGAATTAGCAATTGATTTAAACCGTTAAAAATACATAATAAATTGTAATTAATGACTACTGCTGTTTTAGAATTTCTATTAAAGGACTCGTCTAATTGTTTTTATTTTATTAAATTTTTGCATTACATTATGTTTTAAATCTCTATCAAAAAATGTATTTCAAAACTTAATACCAATCCTCAACTAGCAATGAAGCTGTAGATTGATTTCTTGTTTCTTTGTCACATTTTGACCACAACTTCAAATACTAACGCTTATTTCAATCCACAGATCACCCCCAATGAGGGGGTGATCAGTGTTTCAATCAAAATAACATGACACATTTCTTTCCTAACTACGCAAACTCTCATTTAGCACAAACTTTGCTAAGCGGCCTTAAACAATCCCTAATTAGTTTCATAGTCATCATGCCCAAATGTTCTTGTTTTGTTTAACGAATTCCGTCAACGCTTTACATACAACCGTCTACAGTATAACTGTTAAAGCGTTTCTTCCATTAGATTAATTCTGTGATTTTTTTTTGTAATTTAAAAATGAAACTATTTAGACAAAATAAACTTAATTACATCGAGACAAAATTTTATTTTCGAGTAGGTAATGAAGTTGATGTTTGGATAATATCTATACTAATATAATAAAGCTGAAGAGTTTGTTTGTTTGTTTGTTTGTTTGTTTGTTTGTTTTTTTGTTTGTTTGTTTGTTTGTTTGTTTGTTTGAACGCGCTAATCTCAGGATCTACTGGTCCGATTTGAAAAATTCTTTCAGTGTTAGATAGCCCATTTATCGAGGAAGGCTATAGCCTTATAGGCTATATATCATCACGCTAAGTCCAATAGGAGCGGAGTCCACGCCGACGAAGTCGCGCGCAGAAGCTAGTACTAAGATAAATCCTTTGCTTATCAGGTATCAGGTATTAGGTGACAAAGCTTACTTATAAGTGAATTACATAATTTAGGGTACCGGACGTTTGAATGCTTATATACTGGCAGACTGTACGTGTTTACTAATATTACATACTATACTAGCTGACCCACAAACGTTGTTTTGCCATATATGTTATTAACCCCGCAACCCCCTCTTGTGGGTGGAATTTCGAAAAATCCGTTCTTAGCCTCTGACCTCTACTCGGCGAAAGGAATATCTCTACTAAAATTCAAGTCTCTACGCCTTATGGTTCCAGAGATATCGTGATGAGTCAATGGGTGGAAATCTCTTTTATATATATAGATAAAACATAACATTACATGCAATGTATAGATGTATCTATGTATTTTCACCGTTTATTATGGCCGAAAAGCGGTTATTCAGATACAAATTAATAGAAATTAGGGTATTTATATTTAATTTTTATATGAGTACATATTTTAGCCGGATTTTTGGTTCAAGCTACACATCTGTCAGATAATTCGCGTGTTTACGTAAATGTGATAATCCAAAGGATTTAATCTAATGTCGAATTACAGAAACATTCAATGGATGGACAAATAAATTCGTCAAAAGTCCTAATATTCAAAAGTTTTACTGCGGAAGACTGATTTATACGATACGCTTGGCTTAACGTCAACAAAATATTTTCTTTTATTTCCCACTTAGGTCCGACCCGTTTTATGTTTTCCCCACTTAAACAAGAAATATGACACTGTCAACCTTACACAAAGTCAACAAAGAGGTTCAAGTATTTTAAAAACATATAATAAGTATTATAAAACGTTTTTATTAATTATAAGATTTATAACACAAAGAATTATACACAAAAATCAAATTCTCAACGATTAAATACAAAACAAGCATTAAAAGCTTGTTTATAAAAATACCGATCTGGTGTAGTGGTGCGAGTAGTCACCTAATACACTGACGGTTTGCGGGTTCGATTCCCGCTCGGGATGGATATTTGTATTAGTACAAATATTTCTTTCCGGTTTGTATGTCTATCCTTGTGGGTCTCCCCACCGTGCCTCGGAGAGCATGTTAAGCCGTCGTTCCCGGTTGTTATCATAAATACCTGATAGCGATCGTTACTCATAGAAGGGAACATATCCGCCAACCCTCAGTGGAGATTTGTGGTGGATTAAGCTTCCGATCCTTCTCCTACATGGAGAATGGAAAAAGAAAGCAGTGGGATGTTACAGGCTAAATGTATAAAAGCTTGTTAAACAATTCTAACAAAAGTTACAAAATCGTGTTTAAGAAATTGTAAGAACAGATGACATCTGAATTGATCTCCAAGTTTTATGTAAATTCTATTCGAAGTTAAAACAATTCGGAGTAAACCATTCAAAATTAACGACTGCTGTAGAATAGAAATGGCGCGAAGCATTTCTCTCTAATTTCAATAATGGATCAATTTATAAGCATTGACTTATGAAAATTTTGCACCGGTATTTCTCGAATATTCTGTTCTGTGCCAAATTTACATAATTTCCATAATATTTAAAACTTTGAAAAGTACTTTTCTTAAAATTATACTAATACTTATTGCAGAGCACACTGAGACAATGCTGGTGAGAAAATATGGTTTTTTTCCATTAGGTACTTATATTTATTCAGATATTAATATTATATTTCACTACTTACGTATAATTTAATAAGTAACTATTTTGTTTTGGTTAATTACACCAAACGATTTTTGTTTATTAATTAATTAGGTTTTACATACCTTATTTTTGTTCTCCTTAGATGCCAGTAATATTAAAATTAATTGTAATAGGTGATCACTTTTATTGGGCTTTTATATTATTACTTAAATGGGGCTTGACTATTGTACAAACAATTTGAAATTGTGTATAAAAGGATTACTATTGTCATTTACATTTTTAGAAAAACAGTGAGAATATTTTATCACATACCTAAATAGTTAAACATCATCATTATATCATTGGCGGTTAACTCACCTTAATTACTAAATAAAATATTATTAAAACTCTTGACAAACAGAAAATATAATTTAAACTTTTGAAAACTAAAGAAAAACAATTTTGACATTATTTAATTATCTTCAATTTTAAACTTTGTAAATTACTTTCAAAGCGAAACTCGTTATTGTTTGTCATTTTGTTTCAACTTAAATATTCTCTGTGACAAAAGTTACAAATGAGTCACAAATCAAATTAAAGTTGATTGAAAAGTCCCACATGCCACAATGTTAAAATTTCGAATACAGAAAATTCACAGAACAACTTTATACAGTTTTAACTTTTTGGTACCTTACGGTTTACGGTTTTTATTATTTATTTAAAATAAAAACCTAAATATACTTGATTAGAGTGTCTATATGAAAGCATTTTGAATAATTGATTTACTTATCTAGAGTATATTTAAATCTATACTAATATATAAAGCTGAAGAGTTTGTTTGTTTGGTTGTTTGTTTGTTTGTTTGTTTGTTTGTTTGAACGCGGTAATCTCTGGAACTACTGAGCTGATTTGAAAAATTCTTTCAGTGTTAGATAGCCCATTTATCGAGGAAGGCTATAGTCTATGTATCATCATGCTAAGACCAATAGGAGCGGAGTCCACGCCGATGAAGTCGCGCGCAGAAGCTAGTTATTAAGAAGTTCAGAATGTATCTACATTCTGAACTTTACACTATCTGTCTCGGGAGCTACATAAAAAATAGCAAATACTCGTAAAGCTCTACGGTTACAGACACGACATGTTTACACTCTTCGCTGTGTAAGCTTAAGTGACTTTCCATCGACCTTTATATCGGTCACAAACTATGAAATGTGATGTACTATGAAGTTTAATATAGGTACAAGAGATTCTTTATTTTAATGAAATAATTTACGAATTTTATTACGTTATTTCGCTCATATTATTACAAACATCGTTGCAACTACAAATAATAATTATTGTTTTAAGCTGTTTGGGTTATTGTACATTCCATATTTAATAATACTGTGTAAGTATACATGTGGCCTCTGAGTTTGCGAGTTCAACACTCCGCTTAAAATACTTTGTAAAATTTCGCTCACTGAAGTTCCAAGGGAGCAAGTAAAAGCTATTTAAAGTTTTGTAAGCGTTTTTATCTTATGCGAATATCTCCAAACATGCCCTAGGTGACTTGAGCACCTGTGCTTTAACACCTGCTTTTAAAAATAGGCCACGCTTTTGCGGTTTGCGGTCGTTGTCAGTGTTGGATGCATGCATTATATATGTATAAACTGTACCCTAAAGGACAATGCCCCGTTACGTGCTCCGGTACGTGCTTGACGTGTTCAGACAATTCATATATTTAAGTTAGTTTATTAATTGAAACTAAATTTTTAATAACATTCTAAAAGTGATCAAATCCGCAGTTTATAATTTAATGTTAAAAAGTATTTTATTTGTACCTATTCCGCGTTTTTTATGTCAAAATAGATTAACTATAAATAGCAAGTCGTCATAGCAACCATACAAACAAATGCTTTTTTTAATTAAACTATAAACCACGGCTTTGATCACTTTTAGACTATTATTAAAAATCTAGTTTTAATTAATAAAGAAAACTTTAATATGTCAATTTTCTGGTCGTGTTGGGGTTTATAATTTAATTAAAAAAAAGCGTTTATTTCTATAGTTGCGTTTCCGACTTGGTATTTATATTTAATATGTTTTGACAGCACAAACCCAGAATACAAATAAAATATCTTTTTTAATTAAAGTATAAACTACGGCCTTAATCACTTTTAGAATATTATTAAAAATATATTTTCAATTAATAAAGGATACTTGAATATATGAATTGTCTGAACACGTCAAAGCACGTACCGGAGCACGGCTTGAAAGAAAATAGGCATTGTCCTTTATACAGATTTTTACGAGATAAGAGAAATCGATTGTCACGATATTATAGACATTTCCATATTGAAAAATCAATGTGAATACATTAATTTCATTTCTATGCACATTTTAATGTTTACGGACACTATGAAAAAATCAGAGAAGAAGTAACTATTTTTACTTGGCACTTGGTTGGTGCGTGCAACCATAAACTTATTTTACTTATAATATTTTTAAATGAGTCCCTAAAAATATAGTCGTATGTTTAACTATCGATGACTTCCTTACTAAATAATAATATATGTAAACAAAATAAAATTTTCATAAACTTTTTAAATACTTTCAATGATACTTTGAGGCGTCTTTTCGAGTAGGTATTAATCACACCTTATTGAAGTTATAAGATTGATGATGGTGGCAATGTCGTTGTTGATACGTCATCCATCACGATCGATCCACTATTCTCTAAGTGTGAAACGACGTGTATGAAAAAATTAAAGAAGAACATTAAGAATTATTTAAAACTTACATCGGAATAGTATAGCCAGAATAGCAAGAGTTATAAAAACTTTTTTACACAGTAACATTTATTAACACAAAGAGATCGTAAAATTATTAATCTTTTTAAAATTATTTGTTTTCAAATCGTTGTTGTAGTATAAAAATTATCTTCAATTTTAACAATCATTGGTTAAAAACAAAAGTTTTAATAGAAATTAAATATTAGTCGTCTATTAGTTTATTTTTTAAATTTCAGTTTTTTTTTAGTTTTTAAATTTGAGTTAACAGACATCTATAGCATCCTATATATACTAAAACATATTAAACAAAATCAATTAGTAATTAAAACCATACAAAACATAAAATAAAATATAAAAATAAACACAGAGAAGACTATTCAGACTAAATACTGTAATAATTAATTAGCTATTCAGTCTTAAAATAAGTCTTTTTTGAGATAGGGCATTGCAGGAATTATCTTAATCAAAATCTGGAGCGTTCCAACGGAAAGTTCTTTAACCTTTTATAAGATCACAGCCAAATAAAGTGTGATTTATTAAAATCTACGCTTATGCAGTTGTGTGTTTCTGTGGTAAGTTAACTAAAGCTCGTGGGGATGCAATGTTGGCAGTGGGGCTAGGGTAAGTACGATGTTGCTATGTTCCTGGTAACATAAGCGTCGATAAACTCCGGGTAACGATTATCGTCTGCTTGACAGCACACGTTTGCTATCAAAAATAATATTATCTACCATTATATAAAGCAAAATACTGCCAGGAACCTTATTGGATTTAAAAAAAATATTGATTTATTTTAACGCCCTTATTTCACACAAATATTTACGTTACGTTACATGTACACATTTACATTTCACACGTAATCACATCTCCATTCCACAATTTAATGTTAAAGAGTATTCAATCAAATACAATTTAATAAAATATGCATATTAATCAGGCTAAAATTAACTATAACGTATCATTTTCTACACGAGTACACGGCAATATAAATACTATTCGCCGTCTCTATGTTATTTTTACTCAACTGTAAAACAGTCTTTCTGAATAAGTATTTTAACGATTAACTTTTAGATTTGTAGAGAAATTGAGACGTTTTAAATATATTTTATTATATCAACTTCAATAGTCACTCAAAAAGCTAGTTAATTTGAATCAAATTCATGGGAAAATGAACATTAATTAGCCTAAAGCTATGAACAACGCTATAGATTCTTGGCTTTATTTCAAAATTCGAAAATTTTAACCACAAATATTAAGCGATTATATCTTAATGGTGTAATAACAATTAATTCAAATACAAAAGCTTAAAGGAATTTAAACCTTCGCAATAAATAATGTTTAAGCGACAAAAGATTCCAATTTTCGGGAAAATTCACGATGAAGAGAGAATTTGATGTAGACAAAGGACCCGTATAAAAAGCTAATGATACTATTAGTTATTCACAGTCCTCGGATAAAGACGGATAGTGACATAGAAGGTTAATTCCTTTTACCCATCTGAAAAATCATTAGCAAATAAATAGGAAGGTTAAGCGAAGGAGCTTATTAAACCAGTCTTCTTATGTTATTGTACTTACATTAGTAACATAATGGTATCAGAGTATTTACAGTGAACGTATGTGTTCACAAGATGTCGGTTTCAGACGTAACATATTCGGTATTTGACATCGGTCTAGAAAATGATTGTCGTTAAAATCATTCAGTTAATAATAATACACATAAATACAGGAAGAGAAATTCTTCTTAAATTTTAACAATAGTAGTCTATCGTCATGAGAAACTAGCAACTCAAAGTCTTCAAAATAGTCAAAATGACTTTCAAAAATTTGACTACACTACTCTTTATTACCTGCACCATTTTAACGATGCCGGTTGCCGCGAAGAAACTAGGAATTTCATCACATATTATAATTCGGTTTCATAGAAGTGCGCCAATGTGTGTAGGATAAAAAAAAATTAAAGATACAAAACCAATGTCGATAACCACTCATATTTCTTATTTTTATGTTCATATTCTAATTCTTATGTTTGCGACATCATGTATAAAGTGACTGCGTTTTTCTATTCCTTTTTTGTATATTGTTTTTATTGAATGTATCTATAGATACTAATATTAAAAAGCTGAAAGGTTTGTTTGTCAAAAGGCGCTTATCTCAGCTATCATTGGTTCGAATTGAAGAATTATTGTTTAAAAAGAAGTTACATAAGTTATTACCACCCCAGGACAACAAAATGGAAATATATCATAATTAAATTATTGGTAATTGGATTAATTTGCGGTGGACGTGTCAACATGATAATTATTTATGCAGCTTTCGAGCAAGGTTTTTGCTTGAATGCGCAGAATTTTAATTCATTACTACTGAATTTCATATTCTGCTTTTATCTGTAGTATCGAATTGTTTAAGGTCTGAATATTTTTGTTAATACTGTTATTGCCATAATTTATGTTACTTTCTTAAAATAAGTCAAACAAAGAGATCATAATCGCTTTTACGTCATTTTTGCTTTGGCTAATACGAGTAAAATTAAAATTATCAAACTTAATTCATCATAAACGATAACTATTGTATTGTTAAATCTATATACCCGTTAGATAAACAAAAAAGTGAGAAATAAAACTACGTTGTAAACGAGGAAACACGAAACTTTCGTTTGATGCTTAGTAACCATTTTTAGGGTAACCTCTTTCACGACATGTAAAATGAAGATTAAAATTCGTGCCCTAAAAAGTCTTTACCCGCGCAATATGCTGAAAAGACTTCAGGGTTTTTAATTATGTACACGAAATAAAGCTTATTATATTTATACCTGTAACAGTTACCGACTTAAATACATTGCTTCCCATGCTGCCTGAAATTGAAATGTTAACGTAATAATACATCAAGCATTCATTAGGTACGTAAAAAGTTTATTCAAATATTTTTTATCGTTCTTTGTGCAGAAGGGCTGTATAATAAGGAAAAATAATGATTATGTTTCGGGTTACCTTCTCGAGATTTGAAAATACACGACCTTCGTTTCCATTTTTCGCGGTCTGTTAGGAAAGAAAAAAAATACAGAAATTTGAAATTATTTGAAGTGTGTGTTTTTTTTACCTGCTTATCTACTTATTATTAAAGTCGAATATAATTTTATAAATTAAATGTGTTAAAGAATTATTATTTAAACACAAACATAACAATTCTTGAAATATTTGTTATTCTTGTCGAAAATTATGATCCACTACTTCGACTTTATGGTGTGAATAAAGTATGTTCACACGTAAAACGTATTATTATGGTGTATCAGTTACTTCACATACAAGGTTAAACTGTAAATACTTCAAGTAAGTGTCACTTTATTGGGGAACAGTGTGAGGTCTTATACATTCAGTAGGTATATGTGGTTGTCACTTGATAGTGTAAAAATAGTATATTCATTACTTTTATGTTATGTCAGTTACAAAAGGACTTGTAGTAAACGTTGGTTACCAACTAAGGGTGGATTTAGACCAAACGAACAAAGAGCTAGAGCTAGAACAAGAGCATTCTTTCTTGATCTTCGAACACTCGTATTCATATATATAATAACGAAAGAATGCTCTACGCCTGTTTACACTAAAAGAATTTGATAAGAATTTGATGTAGTGGGGATAGAATGAGCTTTCGCTCGTCTGATGTGTATCGACCATAAGAGTGTAACTTTTAAAATTATGACGTGATACATACATATTCTTGTCTCTAATAAAAACAGATAAGGGTATTTGCATAATAAAAAATGAAGAATCATACAGAATTCGAAAATATGAATTTTATTTTTAATTTAATGGTATAACGAATAACAATCATTCTAACGTTAATTTAAACTAATATTTACAATTAAAAACCAGTCACACAGTTTTGAATTAACATTCGTCCAAAATGTAAATTATTCCAAGTCCGTGGCATCCATGGCGCGGCTTCGCTATACAAGCAATAATGTTTATGCATCAAACCGAGTTGACTCACTGTTAGAATTTATTACGCTGTTATATTACTACGTGAAGGTACCAAAACACCTACTACATCACAATTGCTCATACTTAATATATACAATAAGGATATACTGCTAAACTAAATATGTTTAAGTAAATATGTACTGCTAAACAGAGGCCAATGTACTCTGTGACAGAGGCTTTTCATCATACTATTAAAGAGATATCGAAAATAATACCAATATTAAACCAAGCTTAGGTACTACACCTCCATGCGTAAATGAATTTGTAAATAAATACATATTTCGAACCCACGTTATACATTTCGAACCGCACTGAAAAATTAAACCTTGAACATTGGGGCTGTTACAGATATGGATGTTAGAATAAATCAAGTATTTTCTTCGTGTCGTTTTCATTTATATCATTGCAGGGACACGATTATTTTTAAATCAGCGTAACGTATACATTAGGTCATTAGGTACTTGATTTTATTGAATGAACTGAATTATTCGCGTGAAAGATAAGGATCGTTATCAGATGGTTTTGGTAAACATTTGTTTCAAGTTATTTAATTGGTAGATAGTATTGAAACTTTGCATTTACTGCATTTCTACTAACCTATATACCTACGTGACAAACCAAACTTCTTTGTACATACTAGTAAAAGATAATGTCTAATAAAAAAAATATTAAAATCTTGATTACTCGCTCGTATTTTGTATTAAAAGTACTACTGTCTGTGTTATGTAGCTCATCCTGTCCAGTTCTTCCGACAGACCCCTATTTTATATGCACCCATGTACATAATAGATATGAACATATACAAAACAAAGTAATATTTATAGTTAAGTTTTATTTATAAAGAAATATAAGAAAGAAAATGTCTTATAGGACCAAATCTATACTAATATAATAAAGCTGAAGAGTTTGTTTGTTTGTTTGTTTGTTTGAACGCGCTAATCTCAGGATCTACTGGGCCGATTTGAAAAATTCTTTCAGTGTTAGATAGCCCATTTATCGAGGAAGGCTATAGGCTATATATCATCACGCTAAGACCAATAGGAGCGTAGCACTAATGAAGAATGTTTCAAAATCGGGTGGTCCTATTCCACGGGGACGAAGTCGCGCGCACAAGCTAGTATATTAATATTTACTTATTTACGTATATTGCATTATCTGTATATACTCTCCAACTTACAGTTGAATTACGACCACATTTTAAAATTGAAGTGCTTAAATGTCGTGTTAAATAAATTTTATAACAATGTATTCACAAAGGTCATTAGTCACTGTTGCTTAAGATTATAAGATAATCTCATAGCCAACTAAGTTGTTTAGATAACGTCTTGAAGTTGAATTGAAAATACTTTTGTGCTATGAAACTATTGAATTAACTTTTCTGATTCGTAGTAATTCTCATGTACTATAAGGTGAGAATGCATTTTATAAAATTTCAAAACACATTGAATAAAATTGTAGTAACGTTTAACACCCAGCTTCTTCTGATCGAAAAATTCTTGAAAATGATTTATATGATAAACACATAACAAGAAAAGGTGATATTTTACTTGCTAAAGTTCTCCGTTGTTTTTTGTAATTGTTTTGAATTTGTTTCTTAGATTAAAAATCGAAATTCTTTCAAAAACAGTAAATGAAGATTAGAAAAGCTCATTTGAATTAAGAATGTCACGTCATTGAGTTATATATGGCTGCTAAATATATATGTATATAAATATTTATAGAAATGTAAAAATAAAACATGTAGTAGATATGTTGAGATATCTGAACTATAGTTATGCAATAAAACTCCCAACTATATGGTTGGCTGCAGAAAAGTATCTTAAAAGTTGCTTTATACTCTTGGATTGAGCTGCCCAGAATATTCGTAGCCTATAAATATTTCTGTCGGATCGATACAGTCTGTTTTCTTTACATATTGTAAGATGTGGTCGGTATCCGAGCTTGCTTGAAATGTTTTGACCTCTATGCAGATTGTATTAAGAACTATTTTTTACATGGTATTAAGTAGAGAAGCTTCGTGAATTGTGGTTTACCCTCGCCACATAAACTGTAAAATTAATGTGAGATGAAACGCTGAAATATTTGGAATGTTAAATTATGTGTACTTAATTTATTATTATAGAATTTACTGTCGATAATTTACCGTTACTTAAAAAGTGAAACAAAATCGAACGATATTTTAAAATTATATAAAGAGTTTACTGGTTTGGAAGGTAATTATAAGATTAAACATAAATAGGTAAATAAGGAATCGAGTAAATATGTCTTAAGTTAGATTGCCTGAGAATAATAAAATATGTATAAGAAGTAGTTGAAAACATCTATTTAATTACTCGTAAGAGTCTAACAGTAACTATAAATAGCGGCAAGTATTGCGACTGATAAAAACTTACACGTGTCGAAATTCATAGTACAAGAATCCAACGACAGATGTATAAAAGTAAATAAATAATGGTCTAAGACTGAGGTTACTGACTGAGGTTACTGACATGAGAGGGAAAAGATTAAAAAAAATGCAGCAGGCTTATGGTGGCAGAAGTTGTTTTTATAAATTCACAATATTGAAATCAGCCTAAAAAAAATTGTTTCATCTAATTAACAGATGAGGAAATATTTTGCTATCCCGGATCTTAGACCGTAACATAAAATAGCACAACAAATTAGAATAATAATATTCTTAACTTATTCAAAAATGAATCGACAGCTGTCACAGACAGAGTCGACAGCCAAAGTCACCCGAGAGAAATTACTGTAAGTCACCTGAGAGAATTTACTGTATGAATCTCAAAAAAAGCTCTGCCGTTTTAAAGTCTTAATATTATATCAAAAATTGTAGATAAATTCATAGAATTATGTTAATTCATCATTGATTTTGTATTATTGACAGAAATAGTGTAATAATAGACTTATAATTTGTATTGTATATTTGTATATGTTTTCTTTTGTATACATTTATTTTTAGACCACGCCGTAGAGTCGAACTTCGACCGACCCTCGTCCTACAAGGAGAGAGAGGCTTATGTCCAGGAGTGGGGTTTTAAAGGCTGATCAATCAATCAATCATGTATTAATGTTTTTTTTTAATAAAAAATAAATAAATAAACATCCTTTAATATAAAGTTTAAGGTTAATTTTTATTGCTGCGCTGATGTAGCGACATCTATCTACGAACTTAAAAACTCGTCATTCTACATCGCGCTCTCGAAGTTATCATATCGATTGAACAATATATACAAGAACCCGACAACAAACATGGGGGCGGTAGCCCGCCAGACACAACACCCATCTGGTTGGAGGATCCTCCCTTTGGGATAGTGCAAGAGGAACTTAACACTCTGTTCCTCGCACCTACCAAAACCATAATTATGTTTCCCGATATGAAAGTTGTCTAAAAATTGTTGATTCACGATCACGATTCAGCCTGTAATATCCCACTGTTGAGCATAGGCCTCTTCCCCATGTATGATTTTACACAAATATTATAATTCAATTTGAGAAATCACCAGTAATTGGCTTGCAAAAATATATTTCATCTATATATTCTATACATATTTAATTCAAATATATCCTCAAATCTATATTCCATTAATAGATATAAAAATTCGTAAAACCTTTAGAGTTTCAAAATAATAATGTTTATATTAAAAACGAGGCATATGGCATAATTAATTCATGAAAACGGTGAATCAATTATGAATATAAAATATGAAAAGCGGGAATCGAGATAAAAGTCAGATAAAAATCACAAAAAGAAATTGTATGCTGTAACATTTCATAGTAAAATATTCCTTTGCTGTCGTGTTTAATTTACTTTTAAGAAAGAATCGTTTTTATTGAAAACTTTTTTAAGAATTATCTCAAAAGTGTGATATTTATATCAATATTTATATTAAAATACAATTTCCATTAATTCTCACTTTCATAACAATATCGAAAGCCTTATCTTTAGAGCAATGTTTAAAGAGTTAGGGTTCTGTAACGAGTGATGAATGTACTAAGAGATAGCGATATTATAACGCGATTATTCGCCTTGAACCGAAATATAAAATACATTGAAATTCTAATAATGAAACCAATTTTTTTTTCTTATTTAAGTTAAATAAAGGATACTATCGTATTTATTTAACTTGCTACATGAGAAGAATAAAGTACTGTAAAAGTGTCTTAACTTTATCAAAAATAATTTATATTTCGAATATATTAAGAGGCAGTTAAGATGACTTTTATTTTTATTTTTATTTTTTTTTATGTAACTAGGTCGGCAAACAATTGTACGGCTCACCTGATGGTAAGACCGTAGCCTATAGACACCTGCAACACCAGAAGCATCGCAAGCGCGTTGCCGACCCTATCCCCAATTCCCCCTAGGAGCTCTGGTCACCATACTCACCAACAGGAACACAATACTGATTGAAAACAGTATTATTTAGCTGTGGTCTTCTGTAAGGTCGAGGTACTACCCCAGTCAGGCTGCTCCATATTTTGAGCAGGAGATTTCCTGCTATGCCCTACCTCAATTATTTATTCAAATTTATTCAAAAAAAAGTTTTATGTATTCAAAATCACTCTTTTACAGTAATTTTTGTTTTATTATTAAATTTGAAACAACATTATTCAAGTTAAAACAATCTGGATAAGTCCGTATAATAAGAATATGTTTTCTCTGTTCTATAATCATGTATTTGTTTTCTCTAATACAGTTAATATAAGAATAGAATAACAAACAATAATTATGTGGTATTTCGTAACAAACAATCGGGGTCGACCGTTTTATGAACTTTTAGAGGCTTAAAGGCAAAAAGGACACGGTTAGGACAAGAGAAGACAACGCGATTATTTTATAATATTTTTAAATTTATATTGTTGATTATAATTAAGAGTTGTATTAAGAGTTGTTGTTAAGATGTTGATTTAAATGACTTTATTTGCTTTAGATTGCCTGATTTTGATAAGAATAGTCTACAAAATTTCATGGCATTATTTATACCCAAAGTAATCACAAAACCTAAACAAACTAAGGTAATTACAGTTAAATATCGAACCTAATACCGGTATAATAGCAAAGTACAACGAATTTACTTTTTATTTCACAATTTACTTACTCAACTCATCTCACTCGGAACAGTGGATGAAATTTAAAATGTGTACCTAATCGCGAACGAGGTTGCATGTATAGCTTGTTAAATAAAAGTTGTAAAAGGAGATGACGAAAGTTGAAACATTGAATATGTATCTGTAACACAAATCTAAGGAATTGTATGTTGGACCATAACAGATCGGTTCGGAATAACTTTGATACAATATTAATGGGCGACTCCAGGAAAACTTTCATGGCAAGTAGCCATGTTTGATCAAACGATATTAGATTTTTTTGGAGAACTACTTTCGGACATTACTGTTGACTTATTTACTTCACTTCTACCAAAAATTTTATCACACTTAAACATTTTAATACTACTTACACTAATATATTACATTTATATTTAGAAGCGTAAAGAATACTTACAACGAATATATTTATCTTTTGCCGAATATAAGTTCTTCTTGATTCCTTTTTGATTACAGTCAACTGGGCCTAAATCGTTCGTTGCTTCTTTTATACAAGATATTAGTACCAGACGAGCTTTACGTAAGAAAATATATTATTTCAATAGATATAATTTTCTCTGTTAGTTACGAGTACTTTGCCACTATTCACTTGTGTTAAAGCTGTCTGATTCGTGTATCTAATCATATTCTTAATATCAATTTATTTTAAGTCAAAGAACAATCCATAGCCATACATATAAGTAAGAATAAAGTGTTATTTTGCTTCGTAGTTTAAAACTTTAGCAAAATTAAATTACTAACGATTTCATAGGTCCTGCCACAGATGATCACTTTCAATAATTTAGTATCGCGATTACACTCTTTGGATACAGAAAGCAAAAAATATATATCTAACAAAAACCATCAAAATCCGCTATAAACATTAAAGCAAACAGTTTTATAAAAGTTTAAGCAATTAAAACAAAAGCATGTGCGAAAGAACGCATTTACATGCCCGCATTTTACAGAATATGAAAACGTGCCAACGTTTTAAATGCAGCTCTTAGAACGCTCCATGTGTTTTACTCAAAATTTAATTATTATAATGAAATACAAAGTGCACATACTGGCTACAAAGAAAAAAGTCTATGCCTGTCACAGTCTATAAATATTAAATTAATGTAAATATACCTCTACTAAGAAGCAGGATTGAACCGGTGAGATAGTGAAATCGCTGCAGGCGAATAGTATACTAGACATGTGTAAGTAATGCAATTGATACATTACGCGTGATATTACCCGAACATGAAATATGGCATCACACATTACTCGACGAAATGAAGCATTACACATCACACTTGACATTACGCGATCGGTTCGGTCGGAATGTCGGATTTCTTATCTGTTTGCTATATCCAGCTCTGTCTAACTTCACTTTACTGAATGAGACACGGCGTCTCACGGCGATGCGCGACACAAATTATTTTCACCACACGGGAAATGAAACTAACGGGTAAAATCGCGGATCACAGCTAGTATTAATTAACTTGTCCATGTGTATTGCCTGTCCCAAGCCTGGAATAAAAAATCCCAATTTTCCTTCGGGTTACTTAAGTATGAAAGGAAATCAACTTTTTTTTTTACAAATCAAAGCTAAAATTTTAAAACAAACTAGAAAATCAAACAAAAAAAAATTATGAATTTTCAGCTAGTTTCCAACTCATTTACAATTTTTTTTATGCTAAAGTGACTGGATGTTTCGTCTACTACGTAGTACACCGAACAGTACATTTAAACATAGTAAGTACAAAATCTCATGTAATGTTTGGTGTGATGAAAATTACGTGATATAGGAAATTTCATAAGAAATAACTCACTCCGAGCAGTACACATTTCGGGTAATGTTCGGTGTGATGGTGTGATGCCATATTACTCAGTACGAAATGTAATGTAATATTACATTACATTTCAGTGCACTGTTTTGCGCATGTCTATAGTATACCTACATAAATACCATATTTGATACCTTAAAGTTATTTACCCTAAAGTTAGTTTATATTTCGTATGGAGAGTTTATAAGTAAAACGATTTCCATAATCAACAAAGTAAGTCACACATCTAAGCCCTTTTATATACACAATTGAATATATTCTCTGATATCCTGACTTCATTTGCTGATATTTGAAAGTGAAATAAACCTATCGATGAGTGCTCCAGACGCTAAGCGGGGCGTGAGAATCTGAATAACCTTAGGATCGCTTTTCACATCAGCAGAGTAACGTGAAGCGTACAATTACTGTCTTTAGTGCTTTGTACTAAAATTATAAAAAGTTACAGGGTCATTTATGTCCTCCATTCTAACAGCTAAACTAATGAAATGTGTGTTATAAATAATCACGACGATCACGATTCAGCGTTTAAAAATGGTAAAAACCAAAGAAATTTATAGTAGAATGAAACACATTGCAAAAGAAAGAGAATACAACGAAAATAATAGGAAAAATAAATTACGGTCGATCTGAGGTCGGGAAGTGGTAGGGAGGGGGGCTTAAGGGTAAAAAACAGTTTATCTCGATTTCTGCCTAAAGTACAAGTCCTATGGAAAAAAGTACAATGGCAAAAAAGTCGGTTGCCTTTTTCTTTGCATTTTCTGAGTAGATTTATTATTGTAATGTATATATTTTTTTACATCATAAGAAACTAGAGATTTCAACAAACAAAAAGCTGAGCAATTTTTTTTAAAAAGTTAATATTTTGACGGGAGAATTTTCGATTGAAAATGAGGGTACTTTTTCGATATTGTGGTCAAATTAAGGTGAAAAAATAAATATTTTAAATCAAAACAATTACAGTGTGCTTAGGACATAAAAAGGTAAGTTTTTACCAAATTTCGTAAAAAAAAAAAACAAAAATAAATTGTAAAAGATAAAAATAAAAAACCAGAAACTTGGTTTTTTGAACTTTTCACATTAATTTTGAGGTTATGTGAAAAAAGTGTAAATACAAAAGTTGTATATCTTTTTATTACCTACAACTTTTCCATTGAACTTTTTTTCATAGGACTTGCAGTTTAGCCAGAAATCGAGATAAACTGTTTTTTACCGTTAAACCCCCCCTCCCTACCACTTCCCGACCTCAGATCGACTGTAATTTATTTTTCCTATTATTTTCGTTGTATTCTCTATCTTTTGCAATGTGTTTCATTCTACTATAAATTTCTTTGTTTTCAAAAGCTAAAAGCACTGGTCTATTACCGATATTGAGTATCTAAATTAATTATAATAAAGTGTTTATTTTTTAATAACGTGAAAATTTCTCACAAGCATTTTTTTCAAGTAAGTATAAGTAGAACTATTGAAGAGCGGAAACCAAAAATTTTATAGTGGAATCACATCTCGCAGAGAATCTTTGTCGAGAGATCTTTGTGAAAGCCCTTAGACCACCTTTATGCGGCCTTGTCGCAAAATTCGTTCATAGTGGACATCTACTAATTATAAACTATATCTTTGCCGAATTTCAAAGTTCTAGCACAAAAAGCGAAGGACTTTCATACAAACTTGTGAAAGCCCTTAGACCCCTCTAATCTGGCCATATCAAAAAAATCTGTTCTTAGCGGACGTTTACTAACTAAAAACTACCTCTCTGCCAAATTTCATCTTTATGCGTTCAGATGTTTTATTTGACTTAACGAATTTATTTGTTTAAGAAGATAGATTATAAATTGCCACTCATAAGATCGCTCTAAGCCGTCTCGTCTGTGAGAAAGACCCCTTATAAGGTTTAAGGGGTGTAGGGAGATGATAAAAACCACCTGAATAGAATTCAGGACCTTATAAAAAACGATATCATTTCGAGGGATTAAATTTCTGTGAATTAGAAATGAACGAAATTACTTTGACTATAAAGTCCCATTTACATTGCGACCCACAGTTTATTATTTATTATTCTTTAAAGTTCTAGCAAGAAAATTAAAAAATATATATATTATCTTTCATTTCAATTTAAAAAAAAAATAGTTTACCTGATAAACGTTGTCCTGTCTTGCCTTCTGTCAAACTGTCAAATGGGTGAAGTTTTAATACTCGTTATATAATATATCGTTCCGTGCCTCGGAGAGTACGTTAAGCCGTTGGTCCCGGTTGTTATTATGTGCACCTGATAGCAATAGTTACTCATAGTAGGGAATGTATCCGCCAACCCGCATTGGAGCAGCGTGCTGGATTAAGCTCTGATCCTTCTCCAACATGGGGAAAGAGGCCTATGCCTAGCAGTGGGATATTACAGGCTGAAGCGTTAAGCGTATATCGTCACATTTTCAGAAATTTTTCGATGTTTTGTACAATTTTATAAAAAAATTTCATTCCGTATGAACCTTATCTTACAGAGTATTAAATTTTTTAAATAAAAGTTAGCTAAAATGGGCTACCATCTGTTCTGGAATTTAGCGCTTGAGAAGACATTTAGCGATTTTTTTTTTATATTGATTTATATTTATTAGAGCTCTTAACATATTAATTTATTCATAAATTATAAATCATTTACGTTTATCTCAAACCGTTAAGTAATTGCAAGTTTTTAATTATATACAAGTATTCTTTCCTGGGTACGTCTATGAGGCAATGGATCGCACTGTGAAAAAAAAATAAGTCAAATTGAGAACTTCCTACATTTTTGAAGTCGCATAAAAATAATTTTTAATATTTTTAATGGAATTAAAACAACGCCTCCTGCCTCTTTTATATACAAATAATAAAATCATAGGATAGTATTATCTAAGCAATAAATACTAGATTTAAAAAAATCAAATAACAAATAGTTTAATGAACAACATTAAACAATGTAAAATTAAGGGCATAGGTTTACCCTTATAGCCGTCGGGGAATTAACCTCTGTGACTAATAAAACTATTTCGTAGCAAAACAAATGAAGGCACTAACTATATGCTGAGTAAATAATAGTGGTATTAATACCAAAAAGAGTTTCTGTTTATTTCTTTCAATGCGCTATTTTTTTGATATATCGAGACCACAATAAGAAATGTACCTAATTAAAGTAGCACATAAGGATTAAGCTAGCTTTAGTATCTAAGCTTTAAAATGTGTCAGGGTTTTAATATCGTTACTTTACATAAAAGGATTAGTCTGTTGTAAAAAATTATTTATTATTGTATTAAGTACTTTGTCACGCATCATTCCCTTGTCTGCATTACTATAGTTTTTATGTATAATATGTTTATTTTGGCTGACTTCGTATTTTGTAAAACTACCACTACTTTTCTGGTATATATTGCATTATCATTTAAATAAAGTTTCCGTTTTTCCATTTCCATCCCTTTATTCCTTAAAATGTTAGTATAATTATATGCACGTTAGTTAGATGGGAACACCACCCCACGTGAGACTGATGTATTCAAGAAAGACAAAGTATGAGGAATGGAAGTGCGAGAAACATGAAAGCGAGAACTGCTATCGCTTAAAAATATCTTTATTCTACACCTTCCACTTAAATGTGACACTAAGTTTGACTGTTTTTCTGTGTCAAAAAATATATCTATCATGGGTAAATCAATACATGTGAATCCAAGGCGGCACCGCAGTTAATAGAAAAGACTCCTTAGTAAATAAATCCTGTACTGAATTTAGCTGTTTTAATTTATTCACATAATTATAAGGAATTTAAATGAGGTATTTACTTTGAAACACAAGGTCACAAGGTGTTTGTTTGGGGCGTATTATATTTTATAGTTTACGAACTTTGTACATAAAACAATATTCTAAAGAACTGGGAATCAAATAAAACTTTTAATATTTTCAACTTGTTTTTTATATTATTTGATAATTATTATTTACAATTTCAAAGCCATTGAAATTCATATAATCGAGAATAAATTCATGAAAAAATAATACTTATAAAAATGTTTGTCTCTGTAGTAAAAACAGTATATTATATGACAATCAAAATATAATGCAAACTTAAACGAATTTAACAAAAAAGTTATTGTTCAGTTTGCAGTTATAAAAAATAAATTTCTAAATTAAAAGTAGCCTAAGTTATTCCTTATTACATCATCTATCTGCCAGTGACAGTCCCGTCAAAAGCAGTCCAGCCGTTTCAGAGATTAGCCGGAATAAAGAGAGAGACAGACAGACAGAGAGACACAGACAAAAATTGTAAAAAATGTTATTTTGGTGTATGTACCGTGTATTTTAATATACCGGTTATTTTAATATTACAAACAGACACTCCAATTTTATTTATTTGTATAGATTTACTGTCAGTTATAATAAAACATATTTAATTTAAATACAAGGGCCGCTAAAAAATAAATAATATCTGTAACAAAAGATTACCTAAAAAATATAGCCTAGTTGAATAAATAGAAATTGTAAAAACGCTAAGCTAAAATGAAAATTGTATTATTGTTTGAGGGATAATCGCAGCGATGAGCAAACGATGTTTTCGACAAAAACCGACCCAGGTGGTGACTCGAATGGATTTGGCAAAACGCTGCGTCCATTTACAGCGGATCGTTTTATTATAATTCTTCCCTAGCACATTTATCGTTCCATTAAAATGCTGCCAAAAATGTTTCAAGGATTTTCGTGGTTATTTTTAGCGCACGATTTATTTGTTGTTCCTGGAATGTAACGGGTTATTTGCAACGCTTTGGTGCATGAACTAATTTACCGAAACGTAGTAAACGTAGTAAGTTATGATCACAATAATAACAACGTTAATACAACATGTACTAAATACATATAAGACAAAACTAGCTTCTGCACGCGACTTCGTCGGCGTGCACTCCGCTCCTATTGGTCTTAGCGTGATGATACATAGCCTATAGCCTTCCTCGATAAATGGGCTATCTAACACTGAAAGAATTTTTCAAATCGGCCCAGTAGAACCAGAGATTACCGCGTTCAAACAAACAAACAAACAAACAATCAAACAAACTCTTCAGCATTATATATTAGTATAGATAATAAAGTGCTATTAAATTTTAGTTACATAAGAACCTAAGTAGACAATTAGTTAAATATCATAAGTGAAGATAATTGACTTATTTTTAGCTGCTGCATTTAGTTGTATTTGCCTATTCATTTTAAATTAACATACATATATATATACATTACCTTTATTTTTTTAAGAAAAACTTCTTTACGCATACCTACTTGACTTGGGGAGTAAGCTGGTGAATGCGTGACAAGAGCGTTACGAAAATTTGATCGGGGGAGGCGAATGGAAGTTGAGAAGGATATAGAAGTTGGTGGAGATAGAAAGAGAGAGAGTTACTTTTCGTAAGTTTTACTTCAGTAGTGTGGTCTAAGGCACACTCGTTTTTTTTTTTTTTTTTTTTGTTTACTCCAAAAGAAAAAATATATTTTTTTAGATTCTACGATATTTCGTTGAAGCAGCATTTTATTAGCCAAATTCTCAATTCTCAGTTTGTGGAAAAGAGGCCAAATGAAAGATTAATGAATGGTTTCAGGCTAGCTATAAAGAGACAAGGGAATATTCACCTTTTTTCAACCTCTCGAATCTTGACGTGTTTTATGTGGTATTCTTTGAAATCATGTTGGCTCGTTATTTAGATTGAATAATGTAAGTGGTAGAAAGAAGATTGAGGTAATTTTACGTTTTGACTTATATATAAACAAAAGTTATTTAACATTAAATAAATATTAACAAATAAGGCATAGATTTATAAAAATAGTAACAAAAAGTAAAAATAATTTGTATGCTGTATCAAAAAAACTGATCTCAGAAGTAATGTCATTTTATAATGTTAATAAAACAGGTTTTTTTTGCGTTACAAAATAATACAAATATAAGTTAATTCACAAATAACAAATACCAAAAACTGTGCAAGAAAAAATTAGAACATTTACAAAAGGCATCAAGGTCTTATCCTAAAATGAACGATGTCGTTCAGACTTAAACTTTCCGACAGAGTGAGGCTTAAATTTGTAATTAAGTAAAAAACAGTGTCAATGTTTTATTGACAAACTAACTTCTAAGATACAATTACGACCGCTCATTAAAATTGAAGTTGTTAGTCAATAATTCAAGGCAACTTTATAATTTCTTGATTAAGTTTGATAAATCAATCACTGACACCTTGTTTAAATACTTCGCCCTTTGGCTGCTGATTGAGAAGACCCTCGACAGCCGACGAACCCTTCAGCCAGTTACTCTGCGCATCGTTAGGTCTTATATACTCGTATATATACATATGTTATAAACGATTTACTACTTAAGTTTGGTTAGATTTCTTTTTTATAATATTATAAAGTTTGCAAATAAGCGTACAGTCCTCGGGCTGGTGGTATGCGAATAGCGTAGCATAAGGACACGGCAACATCAGCAGCATTGCCAGCACGTTACCGAGCCACCAACCTCATGAGGAACTCTAACTACTCACAACAGGAACACAACACTACTTAAAACAGTATTATTTAGCTGTGATCATCTTCTGTAAGGTTGACGTACTTCCCTAGTCGAATTGCTCCAAATTTTTAGCAAGATCCTGCTTTGTCCTACCTCAATAAAGTAAGTTACCATTATCATATTATCTTATATGTATATTAAATTCTCGTGTCACAATGTTACTTACCATGCTCCTCCGAAACGGCTGGACCGATTTTTATGAAATTTTGTGTGCATATCGGGTAGGTCTGAGAATCGACTAAAATCTATTTTTCATACCCCTAAGTTGTTAGGGGGGGAGGATTAAGGGGGTTAATAACATATATGGCAAAACAACGTTTGCGAGGTCAGCTAGTATACATATATACATAATTATACACTTAGGTATCGTCAGTTTCAAATCGAACCATGTACCCGAAGTTTTTTATAAATAGGAGTTTTAATAGTAAAACCTTATATCCGAACCCTTTACGATAAAAGTCTGGAAAGATTACTAATATCAATACTTTGCACTGTGGATACACATAAATACAGGTACAGAAATATAATAATTATCAAGATCTAAATTCAACTATATAATACTATTTTATCAGACTCCTGGATTTTATAATAAACTCATTATAAAACTTCGCTTGCGTTGAAAATCGGCAAAGAACAAGTAAGTATCAAGCAGATACTGCATGTCTAGGCTTTATTACGCCAAGACGTTGATCTGACACCGCCTTAGACCTTAAGTCTTCTTTAGATTTTACGTTTTACGAGTATTTTAAAATAACATACATTCGCCAAGTATTTTTGATAATAATAAGACTAACAAACTTTTACTGTGAAATCAGTTCTTATATTTATTATGAAACTATCGGGGGGCACGGCAGTGCCCCCGCCAAGTCGAGCGCGAAGCAAACACTGCCGTACCACCTTTACTCGAACCATTTCGCCGTATTTTCAGGCCCCTATTTGAGAACCTCTGGATAAGACCAGAACGCTGAAATTTTAGTCATCCAGTAAGCTATAATCACATACTTAAAATCCAAAATTACAAGTCTGTAGGTCATTTAGTTCCGAAGTTAAGCGAAAGCAAAGTTTCGCATTTACGACACTCACTCACTCATGATCATCAAAATAGAACTAGTACTTCCCACAAACTCAGAGAGCTGAAATTTGGTACAGAGTTAGGGTTTAATGGCTACATAAAGGGAAAACTATAAAAACTAGGATAATCGAAGATCTGGAGCACCTGGTGACCCTGATTAGAAAACACAAGACCCCAACCAAACTATTAGAAGAGATTGATATACCGCCTTTACAAAAAATGTAATGCGAAAAACAAGGTGTAAGGGGTTGAAAGGTGGGAATGAAAATTTGTAATGGTCTAAGATCCGGGATATAACAAAATATTCCCTCATCTGTTAATTAGATGAAACAATTTTTATAGGCTGATTTCAATAATGTGTATTTATAAAAACAACCTCTGCCACCATAAGCCGCAAATAATAATATTTAATTTTTTTTTTCTAAAGAATCTTTACCCTCTCATGTTAATTACATGTAGTAAGCTAAAACCGTTAATATTTTACATTATATACCTGACTGTAGTAGGCAGCCATCTCTATGATTGCTACACTTACCTGCAGCCAGGTCAGTAACCCCAGTCAGCAGTAACCTGGCTATGCCCACGTTTGACGTTTCTACAAAAAGCAGTGAAATCCCACCAAAAACATTCTGTAAAAAACTAGCCAAGTCTCGATGGAGCTGCTTGTTTATCTCTAAAAAGTAATGAAATCTAGACAAAGCCGTGCCAAGTCTAAGGTTCCTTCTGCGATTTCTTTATTATTATAGTTAACGTTGTGTGACTTGGCCGTTGAAGGGTACACAAGGGTACAAAACCAGGTGCTACATGAAACCATTGGACCAATCTGTCGCCAGAACCGCTACCATTGACGATGGAAAATTGCCACTTGGAAAACGTTGATTGAATAACCAGTCAATCGTAGGTTTGCTAAAGCTGCGTATTTCAATAATACTTTTGTATAGGCAAGCCTGAAACAAATTGTATAAATAAAATTATTTCCAGTACCAGCGGACTTCTAATCATTGATAGAAGTCCGTCTGTACGTCTATTTTATGTTAGATCGGTGGTCGATTCGTCGCTCCAAAAATAAGAGAACAGAAGTCAGCACTGTCAATGCTGAATGCATGTGTTGCACAATCAACAACCGCATAAAATGAGACAATTGCGTCCAATTACCAATACCAATATGGGATATTATTCTTAGTTTTGTACCCTTCAACGGGCAAGTCACACAACGTTAACTATAATAATAAAGAAATCGCAGTAAGGAACCTTAGACTTGGCACGGCTTTGTCTAGATTTCATTACTTTTTAGAGATAAACAAGCAGCTCCATCGAGACTTGGCTAGTTTTTTACAGAATGTTTTTGGTGGGTTAGTTTACCAACTTAAGATAATGATCATATTGAAATCAGTTTAAAATGAAACAAATCACAAGAACGTTTAATAATATTTTAATCATATTACTAGTATTCGCATTTATGAAATTTTCTACTAATTAATTGGTCGTTTTATTAAAATTAGTGGTCGCCCAGAGGTCGAAATTCGACCATAATTAAGAATTTTAATTAACAAAAAAAAAAACAAATAATTATGAAAGTAAAGAACCTTTTTTTAAAAAATTCAACTTGACTACAGACTTTGACAATCAACAAATAGTACCTATAATATGCGTGTGTGAGTGCTGTATAGTGTGTGTAATGCTTTTTTTATTAATTTAATGTAGGTTTTATGTATAATTTTGAAAAAATATTAGCATTCCGCACTCCTTCTCTATATAAACTATAAGTGTACGAAATTTCATACTCCTACGTACGCGCAATTTCCGTAAAAAGGGGTACAAAAATTTTTTCTTCACGTATTAATATATAGATATTTTCAAATACAGCATTTTCAAATTTCCTTCATAAATTGATATTGCCAACCATTTTTAAACCAAAATTCTTATACTGCTAGTGATAAAAGTGGTTCACTACAATTAACATGTCATAGTGCATTGTGTCACGATAGTGATTTTGTAGTGAAACTTTGATTATCATTCTTATGTGTTCTCGTAAATAAATCACGATCACGATCACGATTCAGCCTGTAATATCCCACTGTTGGGCATAGGCCTCTTCCACATGTAGGAGAAGGATCGGAGCTTAATCCAATTAACATTATTTTTTAAGCTTTTGTAATAATCGTATTTACGATGTAAATGGCGTTATTGTGGGTTAGGGTCTAGTATTCAAGATATCTTTACAAATTGTCCCTGAAAATGCCATGAAATATAATATTGTCAGAAAATTCAATGATAATGTTCTATTTTTTTTTTTAATGATACTTGCTTTGAGGCTATGTATCGAGTTCCGGTTTCAGTGTGACAACAATATAATGCATCGAATTCGATTTTTAAAATGAGTTATTGCTTGCTGCTAGCTGTGTATCAATTACTCATAACGATAAGCTAAAACTTGATACTACCAAAGAGAATTATTTACAATTTGTGTTACATCGGAGTGACGTCTCCGAATGTAAATAAAGTACTTGTAATTTAATTATTGGTTTTTTACTCCAGCACTCGTTTTACACTCCAACAACTAGGTACTATTCAATATTTGCGATACGAATTTGTATCAATTATTCGAAGTATTAAAAAATAAAACATTTTTTATTGTTTACCATTTACGAGTTTACCAATATACTTAATGTAATAAATACAACAGAGTACACACTAATAAACTTATTTAAGCAAACCGATTATCATTTCATAAAACAGATATGGAAATATCACATATAAGCCTGTTGTGTCCCTCAAATAGGTAGGTACACATTTACAAATTATATACTTATATTTTACACACGACTACACGAGCAAAAAGCACGTACCGTGAGCTTTACTCGTCTCTTCATGGAGCTAACAAAGACAGGATTATGCATTATTCTAAAAGACAATATAGGTACGTATATGCATGGTTAAATAAACGAACAGTTGACATTTCAACCTTTACCTTTGTTTTATTATTCTAAAGTATGATAACACTACTATATTTCCAAACTAAACTTGATAAAGTGTTGATTGATTTTTTTATAAAAGATACTTTATTTAACTTATAGAATTTTTGTTTTTCAATTGATGCAAAATTAGAACGGTTGACTTTCTTAAATCTTTTATTGAAAGTGACCTACCTAGTGTGAGTGAAGTGAGTTACCAATTAATATAAATAAAAAGGTATATAAGCTAAATTAATTATTAGCTATTTGCCGTTAAGTTTAGAAAATCCCTCTAAAACTCTTGCCCGAGAATTGTTTAATTGAGGAAACATTGTTTAATTAAAGAAACATTAAGATCTAACAATATTGAGGGAGATCGCTAATTACGCGGTTCGTTTCATTTCTAAAGGAATGATTAGAATAGAGCTTAATATCCCAGGGAATTTAAGCCGAGTTTCATTATATTAAAATCATGTTTAAGTATAACGGACACACTTTTTCTGTTGCATTAGCTATTAATTAGCTATTTACTCAAATCAGCTACTATGTTTGATGATATAGAAAATAAATAAAAAATCCAAAACTTGAATTTTTTAAAAGTTCTTTATGTAAATTTAAGTATACTTCCAACTACTCTATTATCGGATAAAAATTGTCTCTTAAAAATTTCAACAATTTATTCTTGATATTTCACAAGTTGTAAAATTTTAGTAGACAAAATTTTACGTTTAAATTTAAGAAGTAACAACCCCTTTCAATATATTCATGTTACGTATACACGGCGAATCATTCGTCAGGTTATTTCTCAACTTTTTCCTCTTCAACATTCCCAAGCGAATTTAACCTTACATTTCCCTGATAAAATATGAATCATGCAATATTTCAATTTGCTGGCGGCGATGATAAAGAATTCTTTTAATGAAGTAGCGTAGCAAAACCTAAAAAGCTTTTTTTTGAAAATATAGCATGAAATTTTCTTTATTAATTTATCTGACAAACATAACGTTAAAACATCACCTGCCGTGAATGCATAATACATTGTAAAATAACATTTAAAATTCAACAAATTTGTTCTTCCGCAGAGGTCGTGCAAACTTTCATAGATACGTTTATACAGCACCAGAGCGACAGACATGCTTACCATCGTTCAAGATCGCATTTGTGACTCGAGGATGACATCCATCATAATAATTAAAAATAAAATTTTAAATAAAAACATTAACTAAATATGTAGTCAAGTTCTAAGTTTCAGGTAAATCCTTAAAAACGTTTTTTTCAAAGACATTACAATAGTTCTGCTAGAGCGTTTTAAGTAAATTACTTATATTAGGATCGATTTTCCGTGTCATTGAAGACTAACACAGTGATTTTAGAAGATAAAAATCCCAAATTACTAGATGTTTTCTTTGAAGATGACAAACATTTGAACCCTTTTTAGTTGAACTAAATTACAAAGGTTTGATTCGATTGACGAAATCGTAGGATTTTGTTTAGATCTTGACTTCAGCATTACAACATTTAAGTTCATCTTAAATGTTTAACTTTCTGATTTTACAAAAAGTTTGAGTTCGTTTGTATAAATGGCCTACACTCAACAGCCCCTAGAAGGACGTGAACCCTTTGTCATGGGTTCAGTACACACGACATAAACACCAAAATTCTAAAAGTCATAATATAATATACGAGTATTTACCTATATTCTAATTGTAGGAAAATATGAATAATAGTTTTTTTATAAATGATTCATGCCTCAGCGAAGCAAAAGACAGGTGGCTAAGAAAAAATAAATGTAGAAACTGTATTTAGTAATCATCATCACTACATACTATAAAACAAAGTCGCTTCCCGCTGTCTGTCTGTCTGTAATCTGTATGTATGCTTAAATTTTTAAAACTACGCAACGGATTTTGATGCGGTTTTCTTTAGTAGATAGAGTGATTCAAGAGGAAGGTTTTTATGTATAATATGTATATGCATAATATAGTAGAGGAACTCTGATAGTTTTTGCAACCGTGCGAAGCCAGGGCGGGTCGCTAGTTTAATAATATTATGTAAAAGAAATTGATTGCTTACTTTTTAAAAACCATTGTCATTATTATTTAGAACATTTTAGAATTAATGGCTTTCACTATTGTCAAAATAGCACAGATAATTTCGCTAATGTCACGTAGAATCGAAAGTACACGAAGGATAAAAATAATTGAGTGAAAAAAATTTGTTGTCTGTAAAGTCGGTTTAACGCGATAACGTCATGAAGAATATTGATGAAAAATTGCATACTTTAATGAATTGAATATTTTGTATAATACAAAGAAGGAGCTAATTGAAAGTAACAATTTTTTTCGATAATTTAACATTTATTTACACTCTTTAATTCAAATATTTTTTACTCAAATTATACAGATTATTTACAAGTAACAATGTACTATTAACACTTTATTTACAACTTATATAAATGTTTTATATTTAAGATCTTCAAATCTGCGTTATTCTGTTAAGGGTAGAACGATAATAGGAAAAGTACGAAATCAAGGGGAGTGTTTCAAGTGTAATGTGTCTTGAAAAAGTCAAATCGATGGTTGTTCCTCTCAGCATTGTTGACTTACAGAAATACAGAACAGAACTATTCGAACTGCTAGCTCTGACGTCACGCGAGAAGAGAGATAAATGTGTCACAAACCATCGCTTGGGCCGATCGTGCCTCTCAATCGCTTGTTCCGCGCTCTCGTTTGCAAGCTCAGGCTGAACGTGACACTTTATCATGCATGCAGCTAGTGTTCATCGATTTATAAGACGTTACCACGTCAAAAAATAATTTAATCAATCTAAGACTAGCTTGTGGAATCTGTTTCGAACAGAGATCTAATTTATGGTCGGCTATAACTTAAATAGTCCTTATCCAGCAGAAGATAATAATATGGCGTAGACTTAATGATTGGTAAGCAGTAAAATTTACGACAGCTCCTCGTTTATATACTAAGAACTTTTGAGTTTAATAGTCCTTCATCTAATATCGATTCTGATTTCGCAGTTAAATGGAAGGACGCCAGTTTACACGTATATATACATATAATGCAGTGTATATACTTATATAAACTGCATGTAAGGATGTTGTCAAACTAGGGTGTCAGACTAGACTATCAGAATGGCGTCTGACTACTATTACTACAGTAATAGTTAATATGAATACCATCAAAAACTTAAATGTGAAATGGGAGTCAAGTTCTATACTTAATAACGCTACTCGGAATCTATTTAGTTTCATGTTTGTTAATTAAGTTATCTTAAATCATAATAATTAATTACAGATAACATTAAATGAAATTGTGTAATAGTTTATTCATTCAAGAGTAAATAAACGAAAATGTATTTAATCACAAGACTCGCATGCAAATAAATCCATTCTCGCAGTGAAAAGCTCTCTAAAGGATACTTTACTGTGGGGAAATGTCGTTCTATTTTTAAATTTCGAACGGTTGTTACAATAACGAAGGCAATGGCGGAATATTACTCTCTTAACTGTAGAAAAGAACCACACATAAGTAGAACGAGAATTATTGTGATACATTCCTGTGTTAATGTAAACCAAATAAGAATGATATATTGAGGAAAAGTTATGAAAAATAAATCAATCTTTGGTTTTCAGTTTTAAGTTATACGTAAATATAAAAATAGAAACTCATAAAGTATGGCCTATGTCCAGCAGTGGACTACGATAGGCTGAAGTGTGTGACTATTTTTTCATCTACCTATGTTGTATTACTGGCCGATGTAGGTAATTGAAGTCATTTTTTTTTCGTTTGTGAGCAAATAAAATATATATTAGTAGCATTTGTCACTCATAACAGTTCAATCTAATGCACACAAATCCACATGCATTGGTATTAGTATAGAAATAAAAACTAGTGCCCGGAAAACATAGTGAAGCATGTTTACGTGGAAGCACCGGGTCTTAAGATAAAAGCATTCGCGAAAGATACAAACCATTTGTTTGATCTCTCAGGTGTAAATGAATGAATAAATTAATATACTCTAAAGCATGAGAGCGACTTGGATGGTTAAAAGAATTCGCTTTGTCTTTGAAACGTGCTTATCGACTTCAATATTTTAATTAAAAAAACAATAAAATTAATGTGTGTTTTTATTATAAGAAAAGTTTTGTTCTGTCATATTTTTTTTTATTTCAGCAATGTCAAAAATAGAATTGTGTAGTGATCAGTAAACAAAAGAGATTTGTAAAAACTCACTTGCTTGTGTTTTTGTTCATAATTTCTTAAATTTAATATATTATTCATATATCAGTATATATTTATCGAAATTAAATATATACCCTAATCTAACATTATAATTAATAAACGAATCTGAGAGTCATCATAAAATATGAAGTGACAATGAGCCGGCGATAACAGGCTCGACATTTTTAGACATTTTTAGCAGGCATTTGTAGTTTTACAAATATTTCTCTCTTGTGTCCTTGAGTGTCTCCCCATCTGATTCGGATCCGGTTTGAAGAGCACGTAAAGCTATCGGTCCCAATAGGTATTGTATAATATGGTAACAATAGTTATACATCCATTAATACCTGTCCTCTAAACCGCGATGGAGAAGTCAAAAGTCCGTCAGATTACGCTCCAACCCTTGTCGGGCCTTTATTCTAAGAGAAGAAACTTTTGTCTAGAAATGACATTTTATTAATTTATTATATTGCTCCATCGTGGATTGACGGATACACGTCGCAGAAAAAAAAATCAGAATCATATTTCCCTGTACCGCTGAACACGAGAAACGTCACCTAGAAAGCTGGGTTACTCCAATGAGTTGTTAATATATTGTAAAACTAAATAAAAATAAAATAAGCTTTTATTATATTACAACGCTATATAATCTATGTTAAAAGGGAAATTCTTCTTCGTGACAACACTGTCAAGTAAACTAAAGCCTATCTTCAGGACATGGGTACGTAACGAGGGTTATATGTACTGTTTACGAATAATAAATTGAAAAACTTGAATAAAAACGCCGCACAACAACAAGTATGTAACAAAAATAGATATATGTAAAAGTCTCAGAATTATAATCGGTTAAAATTAAAACTAAATTTTAAAAAAATTACTTATTCATTTGAACCTTTTTTACACTATCTTTTAACATTTTACAACGAGCCATTTGAAATTATCCTTATGAATTAAAATTAGTTATAATTTTACAATACTAGTTTTTATTTTCGTTCGTTTAATACAATTATATGCATACAGATAATAAAATGTATAAAGTGTTTAAGCTTTCAAGGTCACTAGTGGCCACTTGATTCTACACGAGTTACCACGTTTGTCATTTTGAAACTCCAGATATTCCTACCTCGTTGTTGAGGCCATGGTCATGACAATGGACACCCCGTTAAAAAACAATTTAATCAAAAATCAGTTTATCTTTTACGTCCTTTTTGTCTTTTTTTCACACAATAGAATATATTACTTACGTAAAATCTGTGATGTTAATATTTTAGTAACATTCCCACTTCAAGGAAGAACAACTTCAAAGAACTCTACCGCATAAACCTTGCAAGTCACGGATAGTACGGAACAGTAAATTACTCGTAAAGGCAAGGATTACATTATGAAACAGAGTTAAACTCCTTCTCTTATTGAAATACTAGCTTCTGCGCGCGACTTCGTCGGCGTGAACACCGCTCCTATTGGTCTTAGCGTGATGTTATAATTATAGCCTATAGCCTTCCTCGATAAATGGGCTATCTAACACTGAAAGAATTTTTCAAATCGGACCAGTATATCCTGAGATAAGCGCGTTCAAACAAACAAACAAACAAACAAACAAACAATCAAACAAACAAACTCTTCAGCTTTATTATATAAGTATAGATTAATGAATAGTCAAGAGTATTTGCGATACCTTTTTATGAAACATTTTAAAATATTATTAGAATTAGAATGGATATTTCTTACGATTTGTAATTTAATTTTTTTTTTATATTTAAAAACACTGAAGCACCACCTTATAACAATGTTTCATTCATTCATGGACATTGGTCAAATTAGAGGAGTTTCAGGAGCGTCGAAAGCTTTACAGAAAAGGTTAAGGCAAAATCAAAAAAAAATCAAAATCAAAATATTTATTTCGTTATAAGGTGGTATTACACACTTAACGAAAGTCAAAAAAAATCATTTACAAAAAAAAAACTAAACAATACAATAGAAAGTTAAGGCAGCAAACAATCAAACAATAAAATAAAAAATAAAAAGTAATATCTTAACATTAGGTACATTACAAACTTACGTAATGTACCCAGTGTTATAAGCAACCTTAACTTAGTCAAAATATTGAATTACTAATGTCTCGGTAGACATTACCTATCTACTTTATCCTCGGCTTTATTAAATATTACAATAAATAACATGTCTCTTCCCTAGTGTAGGCCGAGAGAAAAAAAGCCGGCGGAAAAAAACTCTCGGTACTCTTTAAAAAAAAAAATCAGTCAGATACAAGATAAAAACGCAGTAGTGGACCATGAAATGATCAGGACAAACACGAGACAGCCAATCGTGCGTGCCGAGACCATCCCATGCCACCTGCTCACAATATTAGTATCTATCTAATTTACAAGACGGGTCATAGACATAGCCTGGTCGAGCTTTATTCAATCCCATGCCTTTTCATCATTAAGGTATTCATTGATTGTATAATAGGCTTTATTGCATAATGCTCGCTTAATAATTTTTTTAAACTTCAGTAAAGGCAGAGATTGAAGCGCAGCCGGAATCTTATTATATATTAAGATAGACATTCCTATAAAGGAACTACTTTTCTTCTTGAGCCGGCATTTAGAAAAATTAATTTGTGGTCGTTCCTGAGTGTTACATCATTTGAGGCATTTCGATCACTACGACTAACAAATAAACGCCTATTTTTCCGTATGTACATTATATTTTCATATATATACTGCGATGCAAAGGTCAGGATGTTGGTCTCTTTAAACTTCTCTCTCAGAGATTCTTTATATCCCATTTTATAAATATAACGGATAGCCCTTTTCTGCAGAATAAAAATGACGCTAATATCAGCCGCATTGCCCCATAGCAAAATGCCATAGGACATTATGCTATGGAAGTAGCTGAAATAAACTAATCGGGCTGTATCGATATCCGTTAATAATCGAATTCTTTTAACCGCGTATGCTGCAGAACTCAGTCTATCCGCCAATTTACAGATATGGGGTCCCCACTGTAACTTTGAATCAATGGTGATTCCAAGGAAAACGGTTGAGTTAACTAAGTTGAGTTTATCACCATTGAGTTCTGGTTGCATATCAACTTGTTTTACATTTGGAGCAGAAAAATTTTAATACAATAAGCAAATGCAAAATGTATACTGAACGCTTGAAAACACCTAATAACCACTCACGGAAAACCGCATGAGACAAATCATTTCGTGCCTTGAATATTTTTTATTCTCTTTAGTAATTTTACTAATGCTATGGCATTTATCTTTTATCTACAATTTAATCGTTTACAGAATCTGCTTTGCAAATAACAAATGATTTATTGTAATTATATTGACTGGTCCTGATCCTATTTTTTGCTCCAGCTTTGTGGTTTCGATTTCCGTTCCGAGGCTGGCTGTAGTATGTGTATTATATTATATACATTTACTAAATATAATAAATACGAGGGTGTACTATTAGTCTGTTACATTAGAACAGACGAGTGTATGAAAGCTTAACATGAAAAAAGAAATCGATATAACAAACATACAATTATTGATATTGTTAGGTAGGTATATATTATTTAAACAAAATCTTCGAATGTAGATATTATGAAAATAGTGTTAGTTTCAGTTTGAAAATTACTAGAGGCTTTGAAGCTTTTTCTTCATGCTAACAATTATCTTCATACCGAAAAAATTCTTCATAATATTTCACGGAAGGCTTTAATATACATAAAAAGCTAATATTTTTAACGAAAGAGAAAATTGCTGGCCAGCGGATCCTTTTTAAATTATAATTTACGTATAGTTAGTTCAAGTCATCTTTGCGCACGGCTCTATGTGTGCGTGCGCTTGTAATTATACAACTTTAATTTGTGTAGCAGACGGTCAGGGACAGTGCGACGGTCGCGTCACTACGCGACCGTCGCACCCACACATATACCTGCGCGCAAAGACGGGTTGAACTTAGTATAATGCTTTATTTAAAAAAGATTCATCTTTGCCAATATTTTAAATGTCAATTGAACAACCTATAAAATTAATAATTCAATACGTTATATTTTCATATTTATTATTGAAATGTAAATATAAATTATTTATGTAATAAAAGTCGTATTCTTATTCAGCACTTGTTTTTAATTACTGTCAAAATGTGCAGCAAACGTGCAGAGTGTAAAACGTTATACAGAAATTGCTAAACCCAACTCAATACCAACACTGGTAAATAGTCATAAAATATTTCTTTATCGATATTAAAAAGTTTGCGTCCCGCTCGAAACCTTTATATTATGTCTAGGAGTAATGGCAAAAGCGTCGGTCCATGTTATTACATCACATGGAAAACGTTGGAATGTTATTATAAATTGAACCGTAATTAACACATTTATTACACCAGTGGCGTAGCGTATGGGGGGGGGGGGGGGGGGCGGCCCGCCCCGGGCGGCACTTTTTAGGGGGCGGCAAAATTTAACGATACATAAAGCATAAAAATATTTTGTAAATATTTGAACCATTATAAATTATTTTTATCGCAACAACAAATTCAAACCGATTGAAAGGAGCATGGTAATTACTTATTTTGTTTCAAAGTCGGGGAATCCCTTTTCTTTGAATGATATTTTGTAGCGACTGGCAATGTCTATATTTGTGGGAATTCCCGTTTTATGACTAATAATGTCATCAATACCAAACTGCAAGCTTTTATGAATTCCGAAATAGCTATCGAGCAAGCGGGAGTTGTCAAGGGTCGAGGAACAAGAGAGCAGATACTAATTCTTATCATAGGGGAGCCCAAGCGGGGATTTCTGATGTGACTCCAGCGCATCAGTTTAATATGAGAGGAGACTCCTTGTACCCTGTTAGATACTTTTACCCAGTCTTGATCCCTCAAAATAGTGGTGTGCGTTCAGAGCAGTCGGTCAGATTAGTAGCAAAAAAAAATCGATCTACAAAACAAGTGGGGCGCGCAGGGCCGGACCGTGAGGTCAGGGGGCCCTGGGCTAATACTAATTAGGGGCCCTTTTTTTTGTTGCTGGAAATGTATTTTCGCACTAGCCCCATCGTCTGGAGGCGACGAGAGTGTTGGGCTCCCGGTGCAGCCAAAAAAGCGCACGGACTACCCACTAAAACGCAGCGGTGCCCTCAACGTCATTGTGGAGCTCCACAGGATCACTAACGCATGCACCGTTACGCATTAAGCATCCGTGACCGGTAAGTAGCTGCGTTAGCCGAAAGGTCAGCACCCCGTGCCACCTTTTGACCCAGTGACTAAGATAGTGACGTATAGCGTCCACCGTCGCTGCCGCTGGGGACTCCATGTCCTCCTTTCACCAATTCATCAGGGCTCTCTGAGATTGAGCTCTGATGTTCTTCATTCAGTCCGCACTTGGAATTAGCCCTCTAGTTTGGAGGCTCGACCGGTACTTGTATAATTCCGCGAGCAACTCTACCTGGAGTTCCCAAGGCGGATCACTCGCGAGAAGCGTCACCGCCGTCCACGACACTGTACGGTATCCCCGTATGGCTCTTACCGGTATGACCCTTTGGGGTCTCCCTGTCAGACCCTGCATATCTCGATGCAACCGACTGCGATCGATGCACCGACTCGCGCTAGCCAGGCTACCTCTTCGAAGCTTCTGCCACGGGCCGTTAGCAGCGTGTCATCTGCGTAACATTTGACCCTCAACCCGGGGGGTAGAGGCATCCGTAGCAGCCTGTCAAAGCCGACGTTACAAGGGGTAGGTCCAAGCGCGGAACCCTGTGGAACGTCGAACTCAACGTGACGTCGATACAATCGACCGTCGCCCCCCTCCCAGTGGACCTCTCTCTCACAGAGGTACGCCTCCAATAGCTTTTGGAGATAGGGAGGCACTTTATAGTACTTTAGTGCCTCCAATATTGTCTCCACGGGAATGCGTTTGAAGGCATTCGCCACATCCAACTAGATGGCCAGTAGTACGTCTCCATGCTGGCTACTGCCTCCGCGGAGAGAGACTTTAGGGCGTTCAGGGCTTCCAGGGTAGAACGGCCCGCCCGGAAACCGAATTGCGCGTCCGACAAACCCGGCCCTGACTCGTCGAGGTGCCGGACAAGACGGTCTGCGAGAATCTTCTCAAGCAACTTGGCCGTCTCGTCCAGCAGCACGGTTGGCCTGTATGCAGAGGGAGAGTCGGGAGGTCGACCCCCCTTGCCTATCAGGCACAAGCAGCCCGTCGTCCACGGCTTCGGAAACTCTCCAATAGTGAGGCACTTGTCAAAAAGTCCCCGAAGCTCTCCTCTCATTTGTTCCAGGGTTATACTTAGAACACGCCCCGGAACACCGTCCGGCCCTGGTGCCGTCCTCTTGGCTTTGAGACGATACAGGGCCGTGTCCATCTCACCTTCCGAAATAAGACGAGGGATAGACGAGTCGGTCTCGCTTAAAGAGGACGATGACGCCATTCTCGGGGGAACATGCTCCGGACAGTGTGGAAACAATTCCGATACCATCCGTTGGAGAAGATCGTTTCCGTCACAGGACTGCCCTGTGCGCGAAGCTCGTTTCGTAAACGAGGCCTAAGGCAGCTCACGTACGCCCTACGGGTCCTCATGCTGGCCACCCGAAGTTCTGCTATCTCGGGTGACCACCAGTATACTGCCTGTCGTCGTCGCAGGCGTCGCCCGATTCTCGGGATGGCCGCATCGCAGATATCTGTCAATGATCTGCGAATACCTAATTAGGGGCCCACCAAATTTGACCACGATTGAGAAGAATGTAAAATGGCAGCCGAAGATTTTAACTGTCAGTTCGAAGTACCAACACCTAAACGTAGACTTGAATTAAATGAATTGAATTTGATTAATCGTAGGATTCGCAAGGCTGCAAACCATACGATCTGTTTAATTTAATAAAATTATTGAATCTTTCGCATTGTCGTCTATTTTTGACTTTGACTTGACTTAGCTGGGGGCCCCTTGAATCCCGGGGCCCTGGGCTTAAGCCCAAAAAGCCATATGGTAGATCCGGCTATGGGGGCGCGTCAGATTTGAACAAAATAAGTTAATTACATGCAGAAAACAAAATTACTTTAATAATCTGACGATTTGAACGTGACGTAAAAAATTAAGCGAGTCACAAAGTTGCAAAAAAAATGTTTCCCTCGAAATATTCGAGCCCAGTTAATTTTTTTTTTATTTTAAAGAAAATTACTTAAAAATTATAGAATTAATATATTCTACCGATTTCTCTATTTAAAATTACCAAGAGTGTAATACGTACAACTACCGAATATTATGTATTTCCCGCTCCACGTCTCTCTTTAAATATGTACTTATATATATTTTTTCTGATGAGTTTTTTTTAATTTTACATGAAAAAATTAACAATAAAAAAAAATTAAAAAAAAATTGCATGCGGACAAAGTACCTACACATGTCAGAAGTGAAACTTCTTTGTAAAACTAATTCAAAAAAAAAACTAATTAAAGAAAAACGAATTTAAAATACAAAAAAAAACTAGGTAATTGAAAAAAAAGAAAAAGCCAACGTCAAGTCGTCAGTCGATCAAATTTTACGCGTCATTCGCCTAAAGAAGTTTCACATCAAAAATTGTCTAATTAAGGGTTGGGTACCACTAGTATATCGAGTTGAAACGTCTGTATAAAAATCTGATGCGCTTGAGTATTTTGTTGCAACGATTTTTTTTGCATTTTCAAAAATCAACTGGGAATTTTTGGTCACGTCCAAATCATCAGTTTTTATAATAGGATACTTTTTAGGACTCAATTAACCCTTCTCTTCAATTACTGCCACGCCAGTTTTTTTTTTAAATGTCTATCTCTTTATACAGCTTTCCACATCGTTTGTAAGTCTACAATAAGGTCTATATTTTGTATAGTCATATGCGCTATCAAAATCTGACGCGCTCGAGAATTTTTTTAGCTTTTTTTACATTTTTGAAAATCCGTACACGCTCCCCCCACCACTACAAGAGTAAACATCATATGAAGTTATTTTCTTTTTAGCATTTAATATTCACTATCCAATAGGTCTTCAAAAGGTGAGAGTGACTACACATTTAGCATTCTGGGCTCCCCTGAGACAAATAATCGAAAAGTCTAGAGTTTAACATCCCACTCTATATCGGTTTTGTCGACTTTCCTAAGGCCTTCGACACCGTGAAATGGCATATATTATGGGACGTACTCATTCACATGGGAGTACCTATCCACATGGTTCGTCTCATACGCCGACTTTACGAGAATTGAACTGCGACTGTTAGAATAGACGACGTTGACTCGGAAAGTTTTCATACACCAGCTGGCTTTCGTCAGGGGTGCATTCTCTCTCCACTCCTGTTCAACATCTATACGGAGTGTGTTATGAGAATCGTTCTGGAACAAGGGGACAAGGGGATTTCAGTGGGAGGTAGAAAGATATCTAACTTAAGGTATGCCGATGATACTATACTTTTTTCTTACTCAAACAAAAGAGGACATGGAACACCTGCTGACACTTCTCGAGACAACAAGCCTCTTCTTCGGACTTACGCCGGTCAACAGAGACAAGACCAAGATGATGATAGTGGATCGAGCTGAACTAAGCCATCCTGACATCTCTATGATTGGCAACTGTGAGGTTGTTCAATCTTATGTGTACCTCGGTTCCACTATTACAAGCACCGGAGGGTGCGAAGACGAAATTCGAAGGAGATGTGCTATTACACGATCTGCCGTTGACAAGTTGAATAGATTCTGGTGCAACCATAATATCACCAAAGCCACGAAAGTCCGACTGATGAGAAGCTTAGTCTTCCCGATATTTTGTTTTATTTTTATTTTGTTAGACTCAAAGACCGACGCAAAATCGATGCACTCGAGATATGGTGCTGGCGGCGGCTGCTGCGGATCCCTTGGGCAGCGTTTAGGACCAACATTTCGATCCTGAAGGAATTAAATATCAAGCAGAGATTATCGTCGACAAATGTTTCGGACACTTTGTTCGAAACGAACAATCCATGGCGCGACTCGTTGTCCAGGGGCAGGAAGAGGACAAGCGGTCACGCGGTCGATCACCTACGCGTTGGACAAACAGACCTCATCAAAGCTGCAACACAGATCTCCATAGTCCAGAGTTCTCGAGACGCTGAAAACCACATCAAGTGGAGGCGTATTGCGGGGGCTGCTTTAGCCAATAAATCGTCATCAACCACGACCACTGTCAAGAGAGAACGAATAAGGAGATAAACTAATAATAATCAGCGAGAATGACTTCTATTACATACAGGGTGCAAGGGACAGAAAAGTTATCTATAATAATGTATTTAATGTATAGTATACATTAAATTGAAATACCTAAATAAGGGCGGCAAAATTTTCTTCCGCCCCGGGCGGCCGACAACCACGCTACGCCACTGTATTACACATCAGATGGTAATATTCCCACAAACTTATTTACATACATTGCATGATACAAACCAGTTTACTATCGATTAAACTGTTGTTTTTAGTATAGACAACAGAGAAGCGTTTGTATGGGTCATACAAATTATTACTGTGTTTTGGTGTACAATAAAGTGTATTATTGTTATTGTGTTTGTTACCTTTGTATGTCATACGGGGTCTTATTGACTGTGGTTGTGTGTAAATAACAATTAGACTTAAAACACCAAGTTTTATTACAATCAGTTCAGTATTTTTTCTGTGATTACACACAAACATTCGTATTTGTAATAATTATTAGTAAGATGGACTAAATTTTTTTGTTCAGACATAAATTAAAACTCTTATTCGTACCCAGCTTGTATAAATACATGCGAATAGAAATATTAACTTCATTTCGCAATAGGTACCTATATCATCTCTATATATAATTATAAAAATGAATAGCTGAATGTGTTGCTAAGCGCAAATCTCGAGAGCGGCTGAACCGATTTTGCTAATTCTTTTTTTTTATAATATTCCTTGAAGTGCGATGATGGTTATTACGGAGAGAAAAAATTAAAAAATTACCTAAAAAAAGTCTAAAAACAACACTTTTCTATATTCCCATACAAAAGATTCGTAATAATACTCAAAAGTCAATTTGAACTTTAATACCATACCATAAAGTTTAAGTGTTGGTGGAGGGGTTCCGGGAAGGCTCGACTGTTAGGCGGTACGAAGTTCGCCGGGTCAGCTAGTAAGTAATAAAACTAATAACTATAATAACAATATTATGTAAGAATTAAAATTCTGTAAATATACCTATACTCATGTTTGCGTTAATCTTGCTTATTATTATTCTCTCATCCCTTTTGTGTGAAAAAAGTTACAAAGGAAGAAAAAAGTAAACAGTGTTCAGTGTTCAGCGAGATGGCACAATGTATAACGTAACGTGCATTTATGTAACTCTCCGGTATTAAATTGCTAACAATTTTCTTTATGTCATTTACGTCATTTTTGAAATTTGTAACAATAGAAGAGTACTACTTTCTATTAATTCTCGAGAAGTGTTATAATATTAATAAAACTATTATGCTTTTTATAACATATTTATTGAACAACAAAACTACAATCATATCGTCTATTATTTGGTAAATTGATGAATTAAATATCTATTCAGAAATCTAATAAATATCTAAAATGATTACAGGTTAAACGATATAAGCAGAAGTATGAGAGTAAGAATAGTATTTTCTTAAATATTTTTAACTGAAAAAAAACCTATAAAGATGGTATTAGTTTTTTATATATTTATTTCAAGACAAACGTTTCCGTTTATAACAAAGACCTTTAGATATTTGAATTAAAATACATTCAGCAAAGAACTAGCAAGATTAAGTTTCTGAAGGCATCTCTTCAAAGGCTCTAGTATCACATAACTTGTAAAGAAAAAGCTTCTCAAAAGGAACTTCAAAGCATTCGTTTACGGCAAACCACAGTGAACCTTCGCGACTATACTTTACCTCTAAATTCCTTTCTTAAACGAAATCCGAATGAATGCTCGTTCGGAATAAACCACGTTATGTAAATGCACGTGTGCAGAATCTCAAAACAAATATGAAACATTATAGACGAAATTTTGAATGAAAATTTTCAATGGATGGATTTAATCGCGCTGCCCAAATGATGAGGAATTTAACGAGCTTGTAACTTTGAGTGTAAATTTAACCGTCCACTGATGCAACTGATATTATATTTAGTATTTAAATGGTTACATCATTTTAATTTATTATTCGTTTTATTTATTTACACTATAAAAGTAATTAATTTGAACGCAGTTCTTTCTACCATTTCCCGTATATCGCTACGATCTAATCATTCTATATCATCTTTACTCAAAGAGGCAGGTCAACAATCCTTAAAATATAGGGAAGATAACAATCGTAATTTGTTGCCTAAAATGATGACTGAAATTGAGTTCTTCGTACTCTTTAAAGTAAGGTGTAAATCTAGAGGATCTTGCCTTCAGCTTCACCCAAACCAGAAACATAAATAACCGTTCCAAACTAAAATTTAAAAAAAAAGAAATGACGAAATAATTTTATTCTTTCTTTCTTTTTTCTTTCAACTTTTAATTGAACACACAACTACGTTAACTTTTGTTACCATTGCACCAAAGCACCAAGTGTACCGACATGAGTATTGAGACTTTTTCATTACAATTTTATTTTTATGAAAAATGAAATAAAACTTCACAGTATAATTAAAAGCGTTTGAAATATTTGGCGATTGTCAATATAAATTAATAACATTTTTTTTAATAATTTCTTACACCATGTTGTAAGTAAGAGAGTAATTACTCTCTCAAGAGTAATGAGTCTTTCAACTATTTTATATGCAAAAGTTTGGGTGGATGGATGTTTATTACTCAATCGCGTCAGAGCAGTTGAACCGATTGGATCGAAATTCGGAACAGGCTTTTGTTCTTTTCTCTGACACGATTAACAGAAGCCAACTTTTACCCCGGAAAATACACAGGTGAATAAATTTCGTTTTGTTTTTTTACAGAGCAATGGTACGCAGTAGTAGAGCAGTAGCATAGTGGTATTTTAAAAGTCAGAAAATGATAAGGGCTAATTCTAATATATATACATTACATATGGGATTATATCGAAATTTCCGCGTGATCGATGTTGCAGGCAACGGCTAGTTTAGAAATACATCAAGTTCTGAAGAAAGCTATTACAGCTATAATACGAAAATCCTCGACGGACGACGGCGAGCCCTCTGCGATATCGCGTTCTTATAATTATAAGAATATTCAACGCAGTTTTATAATTAGTTTTCAATTAGCATTAGCTTTCTAAGATGTAATTTAAGGACAAAAATCTACTTTCAGATCAATCAAAGTTTTTTTAATTTTCTCCTTCGTTATATATTATGTTATATATTTCTCTTATATTATAAACTTAAAAATTTATAGTATTCGTAAATGCTAGGTTTCATTTACTGACACAGTTTACAACTGATTTTATAGTCTAGAAAAATATTTTACGGATCAAATATGAACAGTATTTTTAGAAGTCAGTCGAAAAGGGTTAAATATAATGCATTTCAGTGCCAATACTGTACGTAAATTGACGTCTGGGACTTTTTCGCTCAAATGTCGGATATAGAGTACATAAGTATCGCTCGTCTGTTCCATGAACCGTTCTATTTTCTGATAGGAAATGTTCGCAATATTTATACTGAGAGCTAGTCTATTATCGTGTTGTGTTTCATTACAATTCATTTATTTAAATTAATGTATCTGTGTGAACAAAAATATAGAATGTTAGCGGTGTTATTTTTTAATATGTGAGTACAGAATAAAAGTATACAACTATACTGTACAATAGTTATAGTTCTATTTCTATACGTTTAATATATTTAAAGATTTTCATTTTTGTTGGTCTATATGTACCTACTAATGTACCTCTGTCGCATATCACGCCGAAACTTCTAAATAAATTTAAATGAAAATTGGCATTATTGAGGTAGCTAAGAACTAGAAACTCGGAGTATTTTTTACCCTACAACAGCATGGGTCCCTTTGGATAAGGGATGATATACACAACGTATAATTGCAACCGAAGTCGCGAGTCCTTTTACGTAATAAGAGCATATAAATATTATATATTATGTATAAGTAGACAATGATTTGTAAGGGTAATTTGTATTATTATAAAGTAGACATAAAAGAAAATTGATGTTTGGTATATTCTTACTGATTTCGAATGAATGATCAATGGTATAATTCTATTACTCTAAGTTTACATGTTTCTTTCAGTAATCTTTTTTTGTTATCATTCAATTAGAATACTAGCGTCTGATAATCCCTTAAGAGTTTCGTACTCACTACATAAGTCGTTTTGATTCACTCATGATGATGATTTTTTTAAATCCATAACCTTACACGAAAACTGGTTACCTTACGACAAAAAACCTTGCTAAAAGAAAAACAAACTAACTGATCCCTTTTGTCTATAGATAATATGAATAGAGATTACTTATTCTTTTGTGTTTGTGTGTGTTGTGTGTGGACCTGCGGACATTCTACACATGATTCGCTTCCTTTAGAGGGCCTTAATGAAAAACGATTATCATACGATTATTATTATAGGCTGCGCCTCGCGTATTCATGCATGAATTTCCGATTCTAATAGAACGTCGGAATAAAGACTAACACCCTGCTGCCCCACTTAGGCTGCTTCAAATTTTAAACAAATTATTATTTAAAATGCCAATTTAAACAAAAACTACCAATTTATAGGCGTACAGTTTCGTATCTTAGGTAGACGTAAACGGGCACATAGAGGAAAATCTCTCGAAACTACTGAACCGATTTTTATCAAATTTTGTAAGCATCTGTAACTCGGTCCAATTTGGGAGATAGGGTAGTTTTTATCTCAATTGGACCCGGTAGGTGGCGCTGCTACCGGTATGTAAGCAATCAAATTTGGTAGCTGTTTTCCGGGCATGACAGAACGAACTAAATTATTCTTATAGCTCGTTATAAGACAATATTCCATGGACTACCGCCTTTAAGCCAGGCAATTGCGACAATGACTGCAGGGAGTTGTTATGACTGTTCCGTGAATGACCTACGTAATTGGCTCGCCTCTAAATAGCTTGATTCTATGCGGTCTTTTCGGATCTGACCGTATAATTTTCACCTATTTCGTCACCCTTGAAGCGGTTTTGGTTTGCTTTATGTTGAATTGGCTATCTTTGTTGAATATTAATTTAGTCTGAGACTTATCTTGAATATAAATTTTAAGTATTAAGTAATATTTGTATAATCAAATCTTATACTATAGGTACTAAGCTTTATAATAGTTGAACTTCGATAAGAAAAATATATATATGGCAGTTATATTATATAAATAATTAGGAAGTATGTTAACATACACGGCCTACGTCTAAAACGACCATTGTGACTGTGTTTTAGGTAACAGCCAAAATATTTATTTATTTATTTATACTTACTTTATTGTACACCACAACTACATTTTAAACATTAAACACATTTAAAGATATTTACAGACTGTGAAATACAATGGGCGGACTTATGGCTATTTAGTCATTTCTTCCAGACAACCCATACAAAATACATACAAATTTACACATATTTTAAACGTTTTTATTAGCTCCGCCTGTATGTTTGTATGTTTGTAACCGACTACTTTGGACTGAATTTTGACCCACTTCAAAAGTTCAGATTTCATTTAAACTTAGTAGACTTATCGAGAACCGACACTTTTTTGATAAAATTAGTCCATTATCCTAATTAGGATCATTAGGATTAAATGATTTTTCTTTTTAGGTTGGTTATTTATAAAAGCGTATTTTTCATTTTTTTAACTAGATTGGGCAAAACACATAAATTTGCGCCATTTTTGGTGCGAACTTTGGGAGGGCTATGTCCAGCAGTGGACTGTGATAAGCTGAAGTGATTATTAGATTATTTTTACAATTACATAATACGTATCTATATACAAATATTACACACAAAATCGGGACAATAAACATTATGAGAACTTAAAAAATACTAACTTTCTTGTGTGCATTACGTACTTTACGAAGAAAATAAATTCTATAAATAATTCTTAGAAACTAGTAGAAATAAATATAGTAGTCGCAATCGGTACCTTCATACATTCCTCTCTATAATGAACTAACTGACCCCTGCCCACTTCGCCGGGCGTCAACCGTCTCCCCCATCGTCTCACGTATCTCTTAAACTATAAGTCCAAACAACACACTACTTTGATCAATGTATATTTAACTTTAAAACGAATTTTTTTTTTCTAATTTTAATTTTGTATTAGTGTATCGTGCAACAAAAAATTGATAAAAAATAACAATTAATTACATTACTAGAACATTTAGTTCGCATATTAATCTTATCTATATACACTCAGTACTTTTTCATATTAAAACGAACAATCTAAAAAAATAGACCGTAGCATTTTATTTATTACACGCAGCTTTTATTTTAAAGCGAATTTTATACATACTCTTTTAATGTGTCATTTTTGAAATATTTTTTTACTAGCGACCTCTGTCCGTACATATTTTTTTTACACGATAAGTAATCAGTAATCACCAACATATCATATACTAAAACCTTTTACTAAACACGCTGCATCTTATGGTATAAGTATTATTCCGATCGGCTCAACAGTTTTCGCTGTATAACCGAAAAAAACTGGCTCTACATTTATTAGTATAGATAGAAGATTTCCAATAACAAAATATTTAATAAGTATTTTTTTAAGAACTGCTCTAAATCGAATTCATTATGAAAAAAATGCTGTATACTTAATAATCTGTTATTACAAACCTTTTATGTACTACGTATTCTTAATTTTTTCAACATTATCTATCAAATTGTGTATTTATCCTAATATGTTTTTTAATAGAAACAAAATTATTTACAATTTCATTCGTACATACCTTTTATGTCTAAAACGTTAATATAGACCTATACTAAAATTACGAAACTCTTTTGTATGATTAAAAATTTATCTTAAGAAAAAGTCGAATTTTGTATCTTTTTCAGTAATTAATAGCCTATTTAGTTATCCTTAATAATATTACAAATCTCTTGTAATGTCTTTGCTACAAAACTTCCGAGAAACCACGTACGTCGACTAGTTTTGTAACAAAGTTAAACAATAAATGTTATGCATTATTATTATTCTAAATACATCACATATTTCTAGGTAAGGTACGGTTTATTTATTGTGTAGAAAAAAATGTATGTAGCAGAACTTATTTACATAATAATGTGTCTATCTCGCAGCCGTGAGCGTGTTCCCTATGTGCAGACGTTGGAAATATACTAAGTTATGTCTTAAAAATAAACGATAACTTTGTTCATATGCGTACTTTGCTCTAATTTACTTTCAGAACTGTGAATATATTGTCTAATAATTTTATAAATGAGTCGCGTTTATTGGAGAAATTATAAATATGGCAAAATTATTTATATCACAAAGTTCAATTTTATAACTATTCCTGTCTCAAAAAAAAATGTTATTGAGGAAACCCACATTAAAGAAAATACAGTCAAATTCAGAATCTCCTCCTTTTTCGGAATCAAAAACAATGAGAATGTGAGACTGGATTATGTGGTTTATATACAATGATAATGTATGGATTTTGTCATATGTGCAATTTCCTATTTGTAAATTAATCAATTACCAACAGCTCATTGCTTCACATTAATCACATTATATAATCTCGCTTTATCATTACAAAATTAAATTTTCCAAACGAAAATATAAAGAAAATCTATCACAAAATAAATTTTCTATATTGAACAAATATATTCTGAGATAAACATCCTTAAACATAAGTCTTCAACTTCGAAATATTAGTATTAAAATTTGTTATTTCGTGCCTTTATCACAAACTTGGTGGGAAACATAAACATTTTCAGTTTACTCCTCTAACTTGCACCACAAACATCACTTTTGAGAGCCCCGCTTTCCGCACTATAGCACTATAATGAATGGACTGGTCTAGGTGATATGCATCTTACGTTTAATGGTTTCTGCAACCTATCTTACTCAGATGTTGTGAAACAACTGTTAAACATGTCTATCTCTATAGATTAATGGGTTTTTGCTGTAATAAAGTTGGAAATATGTATAAATGATTCTCTAAAATCCATACATCAAATCAAATTATTATCAGTCAGCATGCCATATTTTATTTCTTTTTAAGTCCGTATGTAGTACTCGTATATCCATGTGACGTCTTTATAGAAGGCGTTGCTCTTTTATAGAATTTTTCATTATTATTATCCCTTCAATTGTTACTGTAAATTAGTTATTTTAAGAAAATGATTTTTGAGTTAAAATTATCGATAATTAAGCAATACATTTGACTAAGCAGTAAGTTAATTTAAAATTAGCAAATATTGAACAGGTTCCAACTTAGTTAAAAATTTATGTCCATTACAGCAAATAATACCCATTAATTATCTGACTAGTGCTGACCGAGTCGATAAATTCACAAACACCATTCGAATATCTTATCGATAAAATTATGTTTATTGCCTGCTTAGAGAATGACAAACTTGTTTGTTTGGAGATATCTTAATAAATAATGACTATTATTCTGGTGCGCCGTGCGATGTACCTACTCTATAAGTTATGGACTTATGTCGTAACCGCAGATTTAAGAAAGAAGTCGTGAGTTCGTGACCCTGACGTTTAGCATGATTTACTTAATAAGTTTCAAAATATCACACGTTTAATAAGCAAGTTATTTGATAGAAATTGGTTTTTTCTGTCCTTGTTTAAGTTTTGTAAGTGGAAATCTTTATGAAGTATCTACCATTTCTTCTATTTATTTTATTTATACTTTAATGTATACCGCAACTACATGTAACATTTTCACGATCGATCACGATTCAGCCTGTAATATCCCACTGTTGGGCATAGGCCTCTTCCCCATGTAGGAGAAGGATCGGAGCTTAATCTACCACGCTGCTCCAATGCGGGTTGGCGGATATATTCCCTACTATGAGTAACGATCGCTATCAGGTGTACATGATAACAACCGGGACCGACGGCTTAACGTGCTCTCCGAGGCACGGTGGGGAGACCCACGAGGACTACACAAACACCCAAACCACGGCAAACATCTGTATGGCCAATACAAATATTGTCGTGTGCGGGGATCGAACCCGCAACCGCCCGCGCAACAGCCAATCGCAATCCAGTGCTGTGACCGCAGCGCCAACGCGGCGTCCAATGTTACACTTTAACACACTTAATTTTTTTTTTTATGAAACTAGGTTAGCAAACAAGCGTACGGTTCACCTGATGGTAAGACCGTAGCCTATAGACGCCTGCAACACCAGAAGCATCGCAAGCGCGTTGCCGACCCTATCCCCAATCCCCCCCCCCCCCCAGGAGCTCTGGTCACCTTACTCACCAACGAACACAATACTGCTTGAAAACAGTATTATTTAGCTGTGGTCTTCTGTAAGGTCGAGGTACTACCCCAGTCGGGCTGCTCCATATTTTGAGCAGGAAATTTCCTGCCCTACCTCAGTTAATTACCTCAGTTAACTTTAAGATTACTTAGAGTATTAGTTACAGAGGCCAATGGGCGGATTTATCGCTATTAAGCCATTTCTTCTAGACAACCCTATTTATATTTAAGTACCTACCTACGCAATTATTGTGCTATTGTTAAAATATAATAAAACCTAATGGAAGAGGAATTTATTTCATTGCTAGGGTGTCTGACCTCTGATGTAGGTCGGTCATTGTGGCGTGTTGCCAACTGCTTCTTGGAGAATCGACGACAGTAACTATTAAGGTTTAAAAATCGCATTATGTGCACATGTCTAATGCACCATGAGATGAACAAAATGTAATATAAGAAGATAAAAGTATAAGTAAAATATTTCGACCCTTATATGAATAAAATGTACGGCCACCGGCCCGTTGGACCGACGATCTACGAAAGATTGCCGGTGTAGGCTGGATGAGGATTGTGGAAAGCCGGGATGTGAACTTGGGGAGACCTATGTCCAGCAGTGGACTGCGATAGGCTGATGTGTGTGTGTGTGTGTGTGTGTGTGTGTGTGTGTGTGTGTGTGTGTGTGTGTGTGTGTGTGTGTGTGTGATTGTATAAAATGAACTGACAATAAATCTTATCTTATGAAGAAAATAAATGACTGTTTTGTAACATACAGATGCTGCTTAGTGTTGTGTGATAAATTGTTAGTAATAATTCAAACAATATGTTTTCGCCAAACTAAAAAAATAGCATATTAAGTTTATATTAATATTACTTACATTGCCCTAAACTGAAAAATGCATGAATAAATTATTTAGTAATACAATATACAAAACTTTCTAAAAGTAAAATTTTGAAATAATATTATTCTGCCTTTTCATATTGTCAACACTCATATTTGCAGTTAGAGCGGAGAACTGCGTCGTATTTTGAATTTATTACCTTGAGTCGACGTTTCATAGTGTTGAGCTCGCATCGCATATAAACGTTAATGAAAAACTATAAAACTTAAATTTGTGGAGCTTAATCCACTACTACAGACTAAAGAAATTAGTAAAATGAATATTAAGCATTAATAGAAGAAATAAAGCATTAAATACACTTGAATCAGAGACCATATTGTCTATATTTTAAGATTCATATAGTCTATGGAGTGAACTCAGTAGGTACATATTTCACTTTTAAGAAAATAATTCTATACTCATTAAGAAATGAACATTCACACTATTTACGTATTTTTCCTTTTTTACATCTTCTGATTCCAACGGAAAACAACGTCAACAGACATATAGGTACATAAGCTTTAAATTTTAGTACGTATTAAGGAATAACTTAGTTAATAATTAAGACTTTTTGTAGGCCGAAAAAAACTATTGTTAAAAAAAGCTCTATATAATTCCTTAAAATAATTTAACGATATTGACTTTGCAAGATTGGAAGTTTGTATTTATTCAAAAGAACAACAATACTTTTAAAACAATATTATAGAGTATTATATTACTGTTATACCTATAATGTCATTTTTGTGTATATAAATCTAAAATAAAAAATAAACGATGCAAAATATGTATAAAAGTCCAAGTAAAACTATTTTCTTACAAAACTTTTCTTATGCAGTGTCTACCAGAGTTTATTCTTTGCAGAAAGTGTAATTGCATAGTTCCTAGAAGCTTAACTCTTCAGCGCATCGCTGTTAATATTCTCCCGAGAACTTAGCTTTCTTCTTGCAATGAATTTCTGCGAGGCCTTTCTTAACTTTCAATGAATTAGGCTAGTTTTATTACTAACTTAATTTTAATAAGTTCTGAGTAAAAAATCTACAGGAACTACACATTTTCATAGTACTTGTTAAATTCGAAAAAATAATTTGTAAAAATAAAAAATAAGAATAAACACTCCACGCTCAACGGCTAGGATAAGGATTATTGATCAACTTAAATTTTCTCCAGTCCGGAAATACCAACGTGCAGACCATAGCAAACTTATGTATTGAGCATTTTGTCAGTGCAACACTAGCTAGTGTTGTGACAGCAGCACCAACATCTTCCAAGATAATTTTAGAAGTCATTTATTTATAAACTAGCTGCCCGGACAGACTTCGTTCTGTCTGTTATGTTTTTTTTTTTAGTTTAAGTAAAAACCTTCCGTAGAATTTTTAAGGAACATACAAAAAAATTAGCTGAATCGGTTAAGCCATTCTCGAGTTATGTACTTAGCAACATTCATTTTTATTATAAAGAAGATTATCATTAATTAATTGACATACGCCCACGATCGTTTATGACACCTTACTTACCTATTGAGACGTCACATATTTAGCAATTTTACAGCTATAAAATCTTATTTATTAATAAAATTACTATTATTATTTATTAATAAAACATCAGTTTCATTTCAATTCAACATTAATTTTATTTCCATAAAACTAAAAGTTAGATAATTATATATTTTTTAAAGGTGATGTCACGAAATTTTAAACCCCTTACCACCGCTTGTCACACAATGTCACACCACGTCGACCCCCTAAACAGTCAGTCAGTCAGTTAAGCTTATTTCAGTCCACTGCTGGATATAGGCCTGGCCAAGTTCGCGCCAGACATCCCCTAAGCGTGTGACGTAATTTATGGATGGCTCCTAAGAATAAAACAACTTTAATTGATAATAACTTCGGAGGAACTCTCCGGAGTCTTAAAAATTCAATAAAATGTTATCAGGTTGAACTTGAATATCGGAGAGGAGCAAGAGATCTCTCAATAACGGTTTCTCTGAGGCGTGTAATTTCTAATTTACTTCCAATATTATCGGGTTCTGCTTAAACGGATTTATTTTTAGGACAGATAAAATTATAATGACGTCAAGTTTTCTGCATTTTTGTATATTACATACAAATTGATTTAACTTATCTCTTCTCTTATAAATATCTATACTAATAAATAAAGCTGAAGAGTTTGTTTGTTTGTTTGTTTGTTTGTTTGTTTGTTTGTTTGTTTGTTTGTTTGTTTGTTTGTTTGTTTGTTTGTTTGTTTGTTTGTTTGTTTGAACGCGGTAATCTCTGAACTACTGGGCCGATTTGAAAAATTCTTTCAGTGTTAGATAGCCCATTTATCGAGGAAGGCTATAGGCTATGTATCATCACGCTAAGACCAATAGGAGTGGAGTCCACGCCGACGAAGTCGCGCGCAGAAGCTAGTTTATATATAAAAATGAATAGCTGAATATGTTGCTAAGCGTCTAAAAAAAATACACTTTTCTATATTGCCATACAAAAAATTCGTAATAATACTTAAAAGTTAATTTGAACTTTAATTCCATACCATAAAGTTTAAGAGTTAGTGGAGAGGTTCCGGGAAGGATAAGTATTAAAAAATAAACGACTGTTAGGCGGTACGAAGTTCGCCGGGTCAGCTAGTATATTATATACCTAACAAGAGAAAAAAACTAAATTCAATTTTGTGTGATATCAACAGCATTATTTTTCTTTTATGATACAGAATGTTGAAATTTCTTTGCTTTGTCGATTTTCTATCTGATATACCCTCTTTCTTTTTTAAATTAACATTCATAGGCTCATTGTCATCAAAAAAGGAATCTTCCTTTGTTTTCATATCCTTAATGGTTTCTTACAAAATTCTTTTTCAATTGCAATAAAACCGTTCTCATTTTCATTTATTGTCGTTTTTTTTCTTTGTGTGAAATTAACTGTGGCTTTCATTTAGTTAATTGTTTTTCTCTGTTTTAAGCCCGGATATAAACGCTTCAGTATTGGTATATACTTACCTAAATAAACGACCATTTATAGGTGTCATAAAGAATTAAACAGTAAAAGATTTTAAAGTGCGCGAGTATGGCACAATCGCTTGAAAATTTTATAGGCTCCTGGGATTGGGATAGGGTCGGCAACGCGCTTGCGATGCTTCTGGTCTATAGGCTACGGTCTTACCATCAGGTGAGCCGTATGCTTGTTTGCCGACCTAGTTACATAAAAAAAGGCAAACTCCCTTAATATTTAACCAAGAACACTGCAACCACACACCAAGAACATTCCACTGTTGGGCATAAACCTCTTTCTCCATGTAGGAGATGGATAGAAACTTAATTTTCCACGCTGCTCCACTGCGGGTTGCATATTGCATGCATATTTCCTACTATGAGTTACGATCGCTATCAGGTGTCTGTGATAAATGGGTACGACAGTTTACGTGTTCTCCGAGGCACAGTTGGGAGACCTACAAAGACAGAACCCGCAACCCCCGGTGTTTAGACGCCCACAATCCACACGCACCACTACACCAAAGCATTCGGCACTTTTAGTATAATACTTAATATAAATAATTGTGCTCGTTCTTAAGCAAAACAACACTGACTTCAATTTACCTCGACAAGTAAAAATGAGAACATATGAAAATTTCGATCCAGCGGGATTCGAACCCGCACCCCCGACGTATCGTGTCGGTGCTCTAGCCAATTAAGGTATTAAACGATGTACCCGCCGAATCGAAATTTTTGATATGATAATAAAAAAACATTTTAGAATTTCCTCATGTGTGGGAACATAACACAAAAATAAAAATAATACGAATACATAATGAACTCAACTCATCAAAATCGGTACTACTCATAATCATCAAAATCGGTATTCACATTAAAAAGGTATGAGATAAAACACATAAAAAGAAAACTTTCTTCTTTTGTTGAATTCGGTGAAAACTGCTATCATTGGAAAACATTTTCCACTTGAGTATGAAAGTCTTATTAAGTATTCCGTTCACGGATTTCTATCATTGATAAAACTCCTTCATCTAAAGATTTATTGGGACAGAGTGACCCTTATCATTCGCAAATAGTATCTACGAATATAATTAAATTTATGTCAGTTCTTTGTTTTATAGTAAATATTTGTGGAAATACTTCTAAGCATTTACAAATTCTTAATATAATGTATAATATTGTGCGTTATGGATTTTGTAATAAGTTTATTCTTATTCGATTTTGACAGAAAGTACTCTTGACTTAAAGTTGAATAATTTTTATATTTTTTGCATCTGTTTTTGCTTTAAATGCTTAAACACAAAGATGTTTACATAGGAAAATGATGATAAATTATAAATATATACTTCTACATCGTAATGTAGAAAATTTAATAAAAGAATTTGTGTTGTTCTAAATATTAATATATTTAAAAAAATCGTTCTCCTCTACCGAAGCTCTACCTCTTCATTTTGAAATTTATATTTTTAATCACTCGTGATGCATATATCTATATAATACCCATAATGGCTTTACATGTATATATAACTATGCAATAAGTGAAAGCAAAGTACAATAATTTTAAAATAGATTTATGCAAAGATAGAAAGTTGATATAATAATATCTAATCTAAAATCTATATAAGAGATAATTATCCTAAAGTATTATTATTGGTCTTTCGCTGGATTTCGATAATGTTATAGTTTTCCAGTGGTACATTTTAACAAGATTGGCACTGGAACTTCAGGATTGTTAACAACCCTTACCATCAACTTCATTCAGAAAAATATCGAAATTCAAAGACGATATACTATTCACATATTGTTTTCTAATGTTTGCGCGAATTTCACTCATTATAATTAATAAAAATTAAATTAAAACTTTTTCGGATTCTATCAGTCCTCCCGTGACAATGGTTGCTGTAAAGTATCCGAAACGTCGGGCATCTAAAAACTTAATAAGTCGCGATAGAATCCGAAAAAATGTTTGATTATAAAGACATACTATGCCATCAAATCTTGCAAGAATTATATTTTGCAATAAAATAAAAAGTCTGATACACTCCCAAAAATATATATCCACTAGAACAAAAACTGTATCTTGTCTGTTATTAAAGTGAAACAGCAGAGTAATCCCAATTGTACTTAAAATGTCTCAAGTTATATTAGGCTCACGTGCTCTGAACCTTTTCGTGTGCGTTGTGAAGATAATATATATGAATAAGGCTTGGCTTGACATACAAAATCTTGAAAATTTGACTTGAAAACCAAGATATATTATGTTAATGTGTGAAATAATTTGTGAGTTACTCCAGAAACTCAAGTCACGTTATAATTATGATATTTTTTTATTCAATAAAGGATCATCTTTATAAATCATTATTGTCCATAGATGTAGATTAAAAATAAAAAATTATAAAAACTTTGGTAAATAAACGAAACCTTACAGTTAAATCCAAGTATAAAAGTTAAATTAAAACCGTCTTTTCAATTCAGCGTAGAGTAAAGAGACAATTACGTAGCTTGTTATTCGTTGACCTTATACTTCGTCGCACAGAGGTCGGGCTTGACAATCGCGAAACGTACAGTAGCTTTTTGTCCGCTCTTTGGAACAATGAAGTCACCAGTAAATGTCACTGAACACGAATAAAAATATTTTAGAAAAATATTGAAATATTAACACACCAATAAAAGAAGACTGCAATATCTTTAAAACGTCGAGATATTTCATACGAAATAGATTTTATTTTTTATTTTATTTATCTAGTCTTTTATGTCGACAATAAAAATTTATTTTATGAATTTGAATCACAAAAAATTATATCTTTATATTATTATATTTTTACTTAAAATAGTTAACTGTCCAAAATAAGGTTAAGCATTAATTATATTCCTTTCTAGCTGTCTCTTGGTTCGCTTTTATCACTTCTTTATTTATCATAAAATATTAATGTCAGACTAAGAAGAGTCGTACGTTTAAAGCTTTCTGTATAATCATTTGTTCATTAAGAACTTTATTTAAATTCATTACATCTATAATTTCTGAAGTAACAAATCAAAGCCCATAAATATCCAGAGCAGTCTATAAAATGTTATTTCTGAAAGCTAAGTTTTAACACAAAAATAACTTGTTGGAAAATTAATGAATTAGCGTAACTTGAGTAAAACGCGAGAAATGGAATAACTAATTAACTATACATTTTCAAATTCTTCTATCTAGTCTGTCTCTCTGTTCTTGCTAAATAACTTGACAAGATAAATGCGGCACATACAACCTAAAACCCACTTGTTCAATTAGGAGAATGTAAAGTGGAAAGTAATGTTACAGGTGAATACTCTCGGGTCTCTCGGCTATTACTCCGAACATAGCACTGAGCATTCGCAAGAACACTATAATGTATAAAAATTCTTGAATGAAATCATCATCACCTAATAGAGTAAGTTAAAATAAATAATAAGACTTATATTATTGTATAAAAACTAGCTACCAAAAATTCACTGATAGGTATACTATACTACACCAAATGCACTGAACTATTTCAGCCAGCAAAGTCCATCTTCTGGGAAAACGCCTCACTAATAATATATAAAATATACGAACTTTACTTTTACTTTACCCTTGCCCATACGTTTTGTCCACATATCTACATCAACACTAGTAGTTGACAGCATCTAGATAAAGTTCCAGATATTTTTTTTATTCAATAAAATGGAGTTTATCAAAAAAATTACCGTCTTGACTATCAATTTAATATATACTTATAGATATATTAGCCTTACCAGCTATACGAGAAACAGGCAGATAAAGCAAAACAGGTAAAACATTATATTTTAGATGTGTTGTTGTTATTATTAGCCGACTTAAAAAAAGGAGGAGGTTATGTATTCGACGCGTATCTATATTTTTTTTTTGTATGACTACGCATAACTTTGTACAGAGTAGTCCGATTTTGATAATTCTTTTTTTATTGGAAAGAGTATACTCCGAAATTGGTCCCATTTCAATTTGAAAATAAAAATCCAACCCTAAGGGTAGGAAAACAGGAATTGATTGATTATTCAGTCACTGATTGTAAGGTATGACCACGCATAGCTTTATAGAGTAGTCCGATTTTGATAATTCTTTTTTTATTCCGTCTACTCACGTTGTATTACTTGTCGATGTAATTGAAGTCGGTTTTTTTTCGTTTGCGAGCAAACACAATTATAATAAAGTTCAATGAACTAAACTAATTATTAATAGACAATATTTTGCCTTTAATATATAATAAATAACTAGCAGTGAATCCCAGCGCTGCTCGAGTTAAAATACATCGCAAAAACTTTCTAGACCATTACAGAAATTTTGAGATCTTTTCAGATGTCCTAATGCGTTAAAAAAGGACAGAAATATATGTTTTAACATTTTCACCACCCACTACCACCCACTTTCACCAACCGCGGCCAAACTCCCTTACTACCACCTGGAGACCAAGGGGTATTTACCACACCAACGGGAAGTTGATTAGGTTTGGTGGTGATACAGAAAACTGTGTATTTACGTACTAACAAAGCATTATTTTAATACAGAAGTACCGAAGCTAATTGAGGTTATGTAACTGCGGTAAAGAAAGACCGTATTGAATGAAGTGAATTTTTAATTTCCCAGTATACTGAGGTATTTTCGTTTGGTAGTAATTACTACTTTAAATTTAAATTACGTGTTTGTTAAACAACAGTTATTTGAAACAGATAATTGGAAAACGATATGAAATTTGTATTAATTGTGGAATTTACTCTATTGTGAAATGCGTTTTCTTAAATTAACTAAATAAATCCATATTGTATCAATTTCGCTTGTCTAAAAACTAATAAGTAATTTAAGTAAGTAATTTTGTTAAAGTAAAATAGCCCCCATAGACCCCAATAGTGCTAGTGTTCAGAAAAATATTCAAGGTCAAAGTAAAAAAAAATCAGTTTGTTTGATTTTTTTCGAAAACGCAGTTTTATGAAAAATGAAATCCAGATAAAAATTGTAGATTATAAAATTATCTACATAAAACGTCCTTAACTTTTTTACCTACTTCTTTTTTATAGAAAATTGTTACGGAAAGAAACAGAAATATTCAAGAACTTCACGCAAAAAAATTGGAAAATTTACAAATAAACGTTATGATCACAGATTCACAGATTACAGAAATAACTTAATAACACTTATTTCTGTAATCTGTGGTGGTTATGATTAATGCATAATGAATTGTTTTTTTTTTTTTTTTTGTTTTTTTTTTGTAACTTTGTTGGTTTTTAATTTATTCTGTTACTAAACTGCTTGATTCCTAAATTATATAAAAAAGAATATTATTTAAAAATTGTAGGTACACCATTATTTTGCCCATTTAAGAATGTATTTGAACAAATTTTTATTAACTAAATAAGATAAAAAATTATTTAAATTGTACACCATTTTTTACTCATTTAAGAATGGATTTGAACAAATTTTCATAAAGTAAATTAAGATATACTAATAAACAACGAGTAATAAATTTTCAACAAAAACGATTCTCAAACAAATTATATTTATGTAAACTGCTAAATATTTTAATGGGAATACTTTGCAAAGATTTTAGATTAAATTTCTCAAACACTGTCTGCTCCTTCGAGCTCCTAAACAACCAGTAAACATAGTCCCAAGTAAATAACAAACAAATGAACCTTATCAATTCGAGCATCGAAGCATACTTCATGAAACTCATGGTTATGAAAATTCTATCCAATAGAAGAATAATTTGAAAAGGACTAATATTAATTATTTTTAAAAAATTCGTGTAGTATATTTTTGAATTAAGCCTACTCATATTTGTGTTCAATTAAAAAAATATACAGACAAGCACTCCTATCTGCTATAATTGTCTGTTTTAATTTTTATTTTTTATTTTTCAGCTAAATAATAATAATAAATGAGTAAATTAATTTATTTAATAGAAAATTAAATTATTTATTGGACCATTACCTTAATTGATAATATCAGCAGGAAAACACAATGCTATTGATATATTTTATCAACCAAAATACTGACTATATAAAGCGTTAAGTCTTCTCCGTAACACCATTCACAAATAAAAATGTATTAACAATACACACATCGTACTCACACATACATGTATAACACAATAAAGCTTTGTATATTGAGATCCAATATTTGATTCAACTATCAGAAACGAATGTCGCGTATATTTTTCTTTTATGCTCCAATAGCAATCTAACCGTTTTCGTGTAAAGTAAATAAAAACCAAAATTTAATATTGGAACAACTTCATTCTCAGTTGCTTAGCAGTTTTAATATTTTTATCGAAAATATTACACACGTATATGGTATGGTTTTACACAACTTACACGTTACAAGTTGACTTAATATGTCGTAAATTAAACCGGTATTACAGTTAACAAAAGAAGCTGTATATGGCGGACATGGCTTTAGTATTTATTTCTACTCATATTTAAGTTTCGGATAATAAACAAGATTGTCAAAAACATCAGATAGTATCTTTAATAGATACAATATTAGCTGACAATGTGTTTCAAATAGATAAACTTACTTTACACCTTATTTTTTAAATTGAAAATATTGCCCAATATCTTGTTATAAAATTATAAAAATGTACATAATATTTTAATTGTCAGTACATTACACACATATTTGTCTGTATATACAATCAGCTATTATTAAAGTGCATAATATATGACTACAAAAGGTATGTGTACTTTTTTTATTATTATTTTAAGAAAATGGTTAATTCATTTAATTTCGTCAAAAAATTAAAAAGCTACGACGATAATATAAGATTTATATACTCGTATATTTACTTTGTTCAATTTAACAAACTTATCGGTTTCGTTATTTATTCAATAAATTTTCATAGAAATGATAACAATATCGACGAGTTCAAATAACTATTCAGAATCACAATATCATGAATCCATTAATAATAAACGTACTTTCTTGATTTATTATTTTTATGTTTATATGTAGAAGAAGAATTATCTAAGCTATTTTCTTTGTAACCAGAGTACGCCTTAAACATCATCGAAATAGCAATTAAAACAAACAATTTGGTTATTCCGCCTGACTTTGCCTTTTTCTATCGTTTTAGCTTCATTAGTTCTGGAACATTCAAGAATCAATTTTGCATTTTTTTCAATATCGCACGGGCTAGTTAAACATAAATTATCTACCGTTAGTCCGTCTTATGTACCATAAGACTGTCTATAGTCTATACCTTATATTAGAACAAATTAAGACACTATATTGTTTAGTCCGTCGAGTTGGATCAGTGCTATCGACAATAGGTAGCTCAATTATATCCCGGAGTGTTCTGGATTCTGAACACTATTTCCCATACTGTGTAGACATTCGAAATAATGTCCCGTCGTTGACCATCGTCGGAACTAACAGTATTAGATGACGAACATTAATTTTGAATTATAGTTGTCCCAATAAATCTTTAAGCTTGGCATCCGTACTGGTGCAGTGGTGCGATTAGTTATCTTAACGTCGGCCGGAAATATACCCGTCTCAGAACGTACATTATTGTATCCGTATAAACATTTCTGTGCTGTGACCTTAAGGATCTCCCTACCATGCCTCGGAGAGCACGCAAAGCCGTAGGTCCCGGGTGCTGCAATGCGCACTCGATAGCAATCGTTACTCATGATAGATCAATCAATGTCCGTCAATTTGCAATGATGCGGCGTAGTAGAACTAGTAGATTAAGCTCCTACCATCCTGTGTGGAGAAGAGGACTTTCTCAGTTTTGAGACCTTATTGGTTAAGTAAATTTTTGACTGAGGTCATTTTATTTATATTGAGTATAAAATTTTAGAACACCGAAGTTTGCTTTTCAATATAACGTTGAGCATTTTGACGTGGAAAATAAAAAAGGATCTTTGATCCCTTAACCACGGACGGCACGTCGAAGAATCCTAAAATACCTCGGTAACGTACTTAAGGCACGTGGGGACGTAGACTCGAGGCTATTCTCGATGGACAACATCACAGACGATTACTCTCAACTACTAAACCGAAGCAGAGTTATTTTTCTTAAAGCCAGAAATATATCTAAGCTGTAAAAAAATTATGAGTTATTTTTACTATAAAATCCATTTTTATTCATGACAAAAAAAAGTAAAAATATGAAATTATCCTTTCGTTGGAATACATTAAGAACATTAAATTTGAGAAAGTAGTTTTACAAAATAAATATTTTAATACGAATTTTACATTACACATACACGTTCTCAAATTGGAATAAATATTTGTAAATAATTTAATAAATAGCACAAAAGAATTTTGAGAATTTGCCTTTAAGCTTTTAAAAAAGCAATACTGTCATACAACTCTAAAATTTTTTCAATTGAAATTGCCACCACTTTCAATACTGCCAAAAAGCAATCTCCTACAAATTCTCGAACAAAATAACGAATAGAATACAAAAGCTATAAATATTATGAGTTCCAAAGTAGAGACTGTTAATATACTGAATATATGGACGATTCTTTGTCTACTTTGTTTTCTTTATCTTCACGTTGAAACGTTTTAAAACACTTTATACTGGTTTGACTTTTTAAATGTTATATAGGGATTTGTGTTATTTGTAATAACAAATATTATAGTACAATAAATAATAACGATAACACACTAGGATTTACTTCTATGTCGGGGGTCCAGAAACAAACACAATACACAAGCATAAGCGGCCAGACCACGGCAAATATCGGTATGATGGCCAATACAACTGTTTTATGTGTGCCATGTGCGGGGATCGAACCTGCAACCGCCAGCGCAAGAAACATACGCCAGCACTGTGACAGTTGTGCTGTCGCATTGTCGCAATATTAATATGAGTCGCAATACCTGACTATTTAAATGTAGTTCATTTACATTTATTTTTCATAGATTTCCTGATATACAAAAATTCGTATTTTATTTACCCGGAAAATCCTTAAAAACCCTTCCGGCTAATCCCCTAACGCCGAACCGACCAACCCAAAATTGGGTAACTATGAAGGACGGCAACCTTTAGTAGTCAAGAAACGCTAGAGCTGACAATCACCCTTCATTAATTTTCTTAATATTTTCAAGCATTTTTTTTTTTAACTAAGTGATAAGTTATACCTCGCAGATGAGTAATAGGTAATTAATTATTAAAAATTATTTGTGTATAAGAGAAATTATAGGGAAATTGTATAAGGGAAATTACTGTTCAACTAATTATATCATTTAAAGTTATCTCTATTTTAACCTTTTTTTATATAAGAATAACATTGCCATTGTAAAATTTCTGTAAAGTTTTTCTATTGTATAATTTCATCGTAGAAATATCAAAAAGAAAACTCCTTAATTAACAAATTTCTTCGAAAATATATGCAATTGTTAAAATAATAAGAAACAATTGAAAACTATTTGTATTCGTTATATAAGTATGCCTCAATGGCTTAGTAAAATTTTCTGCTATTTTAGAACGAAAAGAAATGTTTAGGTAAAAAATACGCGCTGTGCATCGACCTCTGACACGGGTCAGCTGAGTGGCAAAATGCCAGCAGCCTCCTCGGGGATTCGTCAAAATATAAATCGAAGCACGTTTGTTCTAATGGACTGGACCTGGCATTAGTGCTTACATCATAACGATTCAATTTTTTTTTCACTATATTAAGATGTATGTTTATTTATATAATAACACTAAAAGTTTTTACTTTAACTATTTATTCATACTACATACTGAACTATTTTTTTGTACATTACTACTACAAATTCTTACTTACATATTGTTCTAAGGTAAAAAAAGACTAGCCATTTGCTTACTGATTTTTTTTAATTTAAAGTAATGTGGATCATCATTAATTAATTTAAAATAATGTGGATCATATACAAACATAAAGTACACAATAGACATAAATCTGACTGATTAAAGAACTTTTAATCAAGAAAATGTAAGTGATGCGTTTGATACATGATGGCAAACTGCCAGATCGCTCCACTACAGTACTTCAATATAGAATACTGGACACGTTTGTTTTTCATCAAAGAAGTTATCGATATCAGAGATCAAATGGTAGCTATAAAATCTCTCTAGGTACTATTCCCTAGTCTCTTTTTGTAAGTTATTTCTTAATAAAAAAAAATATTGTCAATAATTTATCTAATACTAATTTAAACGTTTCGTTTTTAAGCAACAAGCACAACCAAATCAAAAGCGGAATAAAACAAAGACATTAATTAACGAAGTAAAATTCCGATTAAATAATATATAGGTATATAAAATAAGTTCTTAACATTTTTTAAATAATTGTTTTTTTAGGGTTCCGTACCCAAAGGGTAAAAACGGGACCCTATTACTAAGACTTCGCTGTCCGTCCGTCCGTCCGTCCGTCCGTCTGTCCGTCCGTCTGTCGCCAGGCTGTATCTCAAGAACGGCTATAGCTAGAGAGTTGAAATTTTCACAAATTATGTATTTATGTTGCCGCTATAACAACAAATACTAAAAACCAAATAAAATAAATATTTAAGGGGGGCTCCCATACAACAAACGTGATTTTCTTGCGCTTTTTTGCTCGATATTAATAATGGCAACAGGTAGGCACTTGAAATATTCACAAAATACTCAGTTGTATTTTTACTTTAATAATAAATAATAAAATTAAAATAAAATTAATATTTAAGGGGGGCTCCCATACAAAAAACGTCATTTTTGCCAATTTTTGCTCTCATACAATAAAAGTGATTTTTAGCCGCTTTTTGCCCGTTATTACAATCAATGTACCTAGTCAATGGTACGGAACCCTTCGTGCGCGAGTCCGACTCGCACTTGGCCGATTTTTTATTTTATTCGATTAGTTAAGTACCTACTTTATACACATATGTACGTTTTAGAAATAAAAATCTTTAAAACAGAGGTCCCTTATTTTAGCAAGGGATGTTTAAATGCCCATAGATTTATATTTCGTAATGCTTTTATCTGCTAGTATTTCTCAACAACACATTCTATGAGAAATAAATATTTAAGGAATGCTTTGAGTTATATTCACGATATGCTATAAAACATTGTAGGTACTCTCTTTCCAATCACTTCAATAATACTCTGTCAAATATTATCCCTATAATACTGTTTTGACTGTATTATAGTTTTCGATTTTGACAAAATAGTGAATGTTAAATGTCAAACAATTCTTTGTGCCTCGTTTAATTAAACTTTGTGAAGCAAATCTGTGACGGCGGACATCGATTGCGCTTATTTATTTTGTTTTCTTTTCCCGCGTCGACAAATGGTTCTGTGAAATACTCTCGACAGAAATGAATAGATGTTTCAAAATGAATAGGTGTAAACGAGAAATAGTAAATAAATGTACAAATAGTAAATTTTATTAAATAATTTGATGTTACAGTAGGTACATCTTTTCTATGACTATGGTTATTATGAAAATACTACGAGTACATCATTCATCACATCAGCCTGTCGCATAGTATAGGCTTTTCAGTCTCTATTTGTAATCATATAGTAGTTTAAACATACTAGTGGTTGCCCAGTGTTCGAAATTCGACCATAATTAATTTAATAAGTGTGAACATTAAACAAAATAGTATATATGCGTGTGTGTGTGTGTCAAATACATGGTAATGTGTGTAATGTTTTATAATTAATTGACTTTTTGTATTTTTATAAATAATTTAAAAAATAATGTTAGCATTTTGCACTCCTTCTCTACATAAACTATAAGTGTGCGAAATTTCATACTCCTCCGTCCGCGCAATTTTCGTAAAAAGGGGTACAAAGTTTTTGCTTCACGTATTAATATTTAGAAGATAATACGAATTTGAGTAAAGAATCTAGTCCTGGTTTATATAATACGCGTGATAGAATAAGATTTGTCAAAGATGGATCAAATATTAATAATGTTAACTACAATTGCAAAAATAATAATTAATAACGACTTTTTAACCGACTTCCAAAAAAGGAGGAAGTTCTCAATTCGACTTTTTTTTATGTATGTTAGCTCAGAACTTTTGACTGGGTGGACCGATTTCGATCAATTTTGTTTTAATTGAAAGGTGTTGCGTGTCATGTGGTCCCATTTTTTTAAAATTAAGATCTGACAAGTACTTTTAGAGTTATATCTAATAATGCGTATTTACGTGACTACTTTTTCGTCGACCTACGTTGTATTATACCGCATAACTTTTTACTCGGTGTACCGATTTTGATGATTCTTACTTTAATCGAAAGCTAATACTTGTCATGTAGTCTTCGTGAAATTAGATCGAGATCTGATTACAACTTTTTGAGTAATCTTTAATAGCGCGTATTTACTTGACTATTTTTTTGTCTTATTACGTTGTATTACTTGTTGATGTAATTGAAGTCGGTTTTTTTTTCGTTTGCGAGCAAACACAATTATTAAAATTCATTACCTGTATAATTAATTGCATACATATAACATTATTTAAATTATAAGAAACAATTTAAAAATATATTTCATAATAAAATTACTTTATAACGATGAGTAAAATGTGGTTATAGCTTTATTTATACAATAAAATGTCTATGAAATAGAACAGCGCTAGATTACAAGGTATTTAGTAAAGACTAAGCCTCGTCCACTCTTAATCCTCTACTTAAAGGTTTTATGTTAAACAAACTCTAAGTATCCTTACTTAGCGCGCGCTTATCCCATGTAGGATAAGGTTATATTGAATCTATTCATTCATATAAAAATAAGATAATCTTTCTTAAGTAAAACGTCCGTCAAACCACATCTACTATTCACTATTCACCAACCTTTTTACTTATTAGGGAAAGTGATCTTTATTCAATAATGAGAAATTTATAAGCATGATGAAGATGAAAGCAATTGCAAATAGTTACCATAGCAAAAAATCATTCTTTAGTCTATGTAGTTAAAAATTAAAATGAAAAGACGTATAATTTTAAAATTTAAAGTTATTAAAAATATAAAATGGAAATTATTAAAATCTAAAATAATTTGTACCGTTAAATTGTTATTTTCATCATTTCTTTTTCATCATATAAATTAAATGAAAAGAATAATTTTAATCGCTTTTGCTCAAGATACGGTTTGAAATTTAATACTGGCATTTAGTCTGAGTAAGCAAACACTTTCCTTCACGAACTGGTCGCAAAATGTTCTGCTGTCTCGTTACCTTCCCGCCATCGTGATTCCATATTTCTAAAACAAATTAGGCTGGCTTTTCATTATATTCAATAGCTTGTAAAGAGTATAACTCACATGGTATTTCTGGAATTAAGTCACGTACTCCGTCTTTTCAACTATGTTTATACTATATTTTCTTATTTTTTTCTAACAAACAATAAATACAAGTGGAATAGGAACAAACGCACCATTTTATATCCGTTTATTATTACACCGTTAATATTGATTTGCAAACAAATCCTACTAATCTGACTTATAAATTATAGGTAAATGGTCCAGTTAAAATAAAAATAGGATTTGTTCACACCAAACTAAACTACCCGACTAGAAATTTTTTCATGTTTTTTTTTATCAAACAATTTTTTCAAGATTATACACTCATGTTTTTTAAAAGGAGCGGATAAGGTATGTAACGCAGAAGATTTGTCTGGACCTGATCAGGAAAACCTTATCGGGTCCGGATCGAGTATGCCCGGTCCGGTCCTTTTAAAAAACATGAGTGTATAATCTTGAAAAAATTGTTTGATAAAAAAAAATATGAGGTGATATTATCTTAAAGTATAGTTGTATTTCTTTCCGTTTATTTTTTCATATGTATTATTTATTTTTGTTTTTACTTTAAATATCAATTATTTTTATATTATTTATTAATTTTTATTATTACTAATCAAATATTATTACTTAACTACTTCCTACTACTTACGATTGCTCCACTGTGTAGAATCTGACTCTTTGCTATATTGTCCTGATAACTGTATATATACTAAGTGCGCTTAAAAACATCGATAGCGCGATTCAGGCTCATCACATCAGGCTATCCTTATCTGGACCAGACCTGGTCCTGATCCAGTATGCCTTACCATACTTGATTACATTTTACATCAGGCTATCCTTATCAGACCTGGTCCTGATCCAGTATACCTTGCCATACTTGATTATTTTTTACATCAGGCTATACTTATCTGGACCAGACCTGGTCCTGATCCAGTATACGTTGCCATACTTGATTATTTTTTACATCAGGCTATCCTTATCTGGACCAGACCTGGTCCTGATCCAGTATACCTTGTCATACTTGATTATTTTTTACATCAGGCTATCCTTATCTGGACCAGACCTGGTCCTGATCCAGTATACCTTGCCATACTTGATTATTTTTTACATCAGGCTATACTTATCTGGACCAGACCTGGTCCTGATCCAGTATACCTTGCCATACTTGATTATTTTTTACATCAGGCTATCCTTATCTGGACCAGACCTGGTCCTGATCCAGTATACCTTGCCATACTTGATTATTTTTTACATCAGGCTATCCTTATCTGGACCAGACCTGGTCCTGATCCAGTATACCTTGCCATACTTGATTATTTTTTACATCAGGCTATCCTTATCTGGACCAGATCTGGTCCTGATAGGGCTTGCCGGATCTTGCATGCCTCATCCAATCCTGATCCGGCCCAGATACATGATCTGGTTGAGCCTGACTTTTTTTCTAGTCGGGTATATATACATAACTAGCTGACCCCGCAAACGTTGTTTTGCCATATATGCTATTAACCCCCGCAACCCCTCTTGTGGATGGAATTTCGTAAAATCCGTTCTTAGCTGACCTCTACTTGGTGAAAGGAATATTCCTAGAAAATTTCAAGTCGTTACGCCTTATGGTTCCAGAGATATCGTGATGAGTCAGTATATGGGTGGAAATCTCTTTTATATATATATAGACTAGCTGTGCCCGGCGGTTACCCCCGCGTTAATTTGAGGAAAATCATAACTAGTATTTTTCATTGGACTTTCATACAAACAACCATTTCCTGTTTTATCCCCAAAAGGGGGTTGATTTCTCGAAATACGTTATTAGTACACCTTAACACCGTCTATAGACCATACATTTTGAATTTCAAGTCTCTTATTTCAAAAACATAGGACTTTCATACAAACTTCCAAACCCCATTTTACCCCTTTAGGGGTGGAATTTTGTAAAATCCGTTCTTAGCTGACCTCTACTTGGCGAAAGGAATATTCCTACTAAATTTCAAGTCTCTAGGCCTCATGGTTCCAGAGATATCGTGATGAGTCAATGGGTGGAAATCTCTTTTATATATATAGAGATATGAAAGAACGTAATTTATAAAAATTGTTACTTAGGTTTGAAAAATACTTCTTCTAAATACACACTTAATATTTCCTAATCTTAAAACCAAATATTTTCTGAGTAACTTTAATAACATAAGAACTAATTTTCATTTCACACTCTTATTTTAAACCTTCCATTGAACTCCCATAAATACTTAAACTAGTATTTAGAGTAAAGATTTTTATGAAAAAAAAACTATTAGGATATTTTTAGTGTTCCGTGCCTCAAAAGGAAAAAACGGAACCCTCAGGCTTATAGGATCACTTTGTTGTCCATCTCTCCGTCAAGACCCTTTTTCTCAGGAACGCGTGGGAGATATACAGCTTAAATTCATATGAAACTCTCAGGTCTACTTTGGAGCTATGAAAAAATCAAACTTCTAAACCAATGCAATCAAAAGATACAGCCGTATATGCTAAAAATTTTCGACACTCGCAAGGGAATCAAAACCTACAGGGTACTTCCCATGAACACAGAATCTTTAAATTTGATACGAAGCAACGTCTTATAGCACAGATAAAGGAAAATTGTGAAAATCATATTTTTAATAATTTTGTTTGTATGGAACCCTCGGTGCGGGAGTCCGACTCGCACTTGGCCGGTTTTTTGTAGATAATGATTATGATCTACAATATTTTTCTGGACTATATTTTTATAAAACTTACTGTTTTAAAAAAAATCCTTAAAACCGATAATTTTGACCTTGAGTAACTTGTATTCATTCATTCCTATATTTTATAAATATATTATATAATGGCTTCCTATAGTTTCAAGATGGCACACATGATATCGCCAATGTCGCAGAATGGAGAATACACGAAGGAAATAGTTCGGTGCGATTGAGGTTGCAATAACTTTTTTAGGACACATGGGATCGATGAGGCCTTTTGGCACTTTATTTCTACTGTTGTACTCGTAGTTGTACCCAAGGTCTCTAGCAAAATTCAGCTGTGTCGGAGTTTTTTTTTTTTATTCGATCACTATTTTTATGTCTTACTAGCTGACCCGGCGAACTTCGTACCGCCTAACAGTCGATTCTTTAATACTTATCCTTTCCGGAACCCCTCCACTAACACTACTTTATGGTATTGTATTAAAGCTCAAATTGACTTTTAAGTACCTATTATTAAGAATCTTTTGTATGGGAATATAGAAAAGTGTTGTTTTTTAGACTTTTTCAGGCAATTTCATAAATTTTTCTCTCCGTAAGAACCATCCTCGTACTTCAAGGAGTATTATAAAAAAAGAATTAGCGAAATCGGTTCAGCCGCTCTCGAGATTTGCGCTTAGCAACACATTCAGTGATTCATTTTTATATATATAGAGATATAGAGATAGAGATTTGACCGTTCTATCTTTACTTTTATAAAAAAAATAAAGTTTTTTGTGCATAAAATAGTACTATATCATATCATTAAATTTTACATTCTACACCTGACCTTTTAAAAACTAGGAAAGCAGTGGGTAATTAAAAAAATATTAATTTGTAAATAAATAAATAAATTTGAATATACACTATTTAGGTTTCTGTTTATTTTTTTACCATAACTCTTTAATTTATAAATAGTAGTTAGACAGAATCAATGTTTTTAAGCTTTCACAAATACTTTAAAAGTAACGGTAATTTAGTTAATAAAATGTATAGCGACTTATAGCGTAAAATATTATCGCGGGAACAAAAAAAACCTGCCTTAACACGCAGCGAAGCTTACGCGAAACACGACAGTACTTCGAAGTGTGTTCTTCTGAATAAATTTTCTCCGACTCTACATTTTAGCTTTGCTTGTGAATTATTTACTTTTTTATTTACCCTCCATTTCGGAAATTACTAAAAATATAGTATCATTTTAAAATACATTTGTATTAAATTTAGTGCTCGCATTTCTGAAATGTAAATAATGCCTGTACTAAGCTTTTCAAAAAAACCATAAATACTAAATAGTAGATTAGATTAAAACTTTTTCATTTCCTTTATTATTTAGGTGAATCTTGAAAACAATGCGTAATTCTTATAGTATTAAAATCTTATTACAACTTTTCTCATTAATATGAAGAACAGCTGCTGATGCTAAATTAAATAAATTGATTGAACAAAGCTAGCGAAATTTTTAAATGATGTAACAAAATGAAGCTATTTAAAATTCTTATGTTTTGACTGCCGGTTTTAAACTTTGACATTTGTATTTTCAAAACATATTTTATGCTAGCTGTGTATCCAGATAATATGCAAAGACATTTAACTCGTATAAACCTTTTAAACTGAATGGTAAGTCATTCTATTACTATACCAACTTTATTACGAAAGGGTACTCCTATTAGGTCTTAAATCAATAAGCTCCAATATAGTATAGTAAAAAACTAGAAATTAATATGTTTGTTTTGTTAAATGAAATTAGTTGGCAGCTCATAAATTACTGCTGAAGCAAACTGTAATAATTTCGACAAGTTCAATCTTTCCAGTGTTTATAATAAAAACTTTGTTTTCAATTAATTGACGTCAAAGCTTCGAGGAAAAACCTATTTAAATTCTTAAGCAAAACTCACTGTAATGTATCTTCATGAACTTCCAGAAAAACTTTACTCGAAGCTCGTAAAAACGTTCTAGGATAAAAAGTAGTTATTAATTATGTTATAAAAAATTCTGGACACTTTAAAGACAAACAAGCACGGATATGATAAATTAGTCCAGTAAAAGATTTCGTAAATTAAAATATATTTTTGTTATGAACATATTTAGCAGCTCAATAGAACTCAGTTCAGTACAACTGATATTCAAAACATCTCAGCTCAACATATCATCATTGCTAATTGACAGCCAACGCGCAATTTAGGTGTAGGGTATCTCAATTTATGATCTAAGAGACGTGGAAGAGCGACCTTCACCGATCTGATAACTCGATGAGACATATTTTTTACAAGCTTTTATTTAACTTGCAATGTATGTATGTATGTAACTTTAATGAATGTTTGTTCGGGTGAAATCTTGCAACTCAATTTTGAAGCAGATATCTTCAACCAATTGAGCTGAAATTTTGTATACAGGTTCAACTTGGATGACAATGCATGGTTTGTATGTATGTATGTATGTTTGTTCGGGTGAAATCTTGTAACTCAATTTTGAAGCAACCAATTGAGCTGAAATTTTGTATGCAGGTTCAATTTGGGTGACAATGCATGGTTAACTTTGTGACGTCATTCTAAATCCACTATGGCAGCATATCCAAGAGTGCGGACTAGTTATTTTTAGTGCACTTCTACAATATGGGTATCAAATGAAAGGGCTTGCTAAGAATAATTCGAATAAAGTGACGTGATAACCGACTAAAAAGTCAAAAATAAATTAAAAGTAAAAAACCTTTTTAAAAAACAAGCTTTTATTTAAATGTGCTAAAACGAAAAAAATAAATTTTTACTTTAAAACTTTTACTACCTATCTACTTATAAAGTCATTACACATAATCTATATGATATAAAAGCTTGTCGCGAGATTTGCTTGTAAACAAGTAAATTAAATAAATTGATGTGATTGATTTTAACTATTAATATTTTCAAACTAAGGAAATACGAGTACTCATATCTCGCGACAAGCTTTTCTATCATATAGATTATGTGTAATGACTTTATAAGTAGATAGTAAAAGTTTTAAAGTAAAAATTTATTTTTTTCGTTTTAGCACATTTAAATAAAAGCTTGTTTTTTTAAAAAGGTTTTTTACTTTTAATTTATTATCAAATATAATTTATAAACAAATATACCTATGATAAAAGTGTTCGCTCTTCCACGTCTCCTCTACTATTATATTACCTTTATAGAGAGCTACTGCACCAAATGTCAGTCACACAACTATATTATTTTATCTTTAATTACACTTGTTACTATTACATGTATCCCATATAGGAATCACAAATCACAGGAATATATTGACCATCTAAATTTAGCGAATACATTTTCATATAGTTGTACGAGTACGGTATTTATTTGTATCCTAAGTTTATGTCAGGATACCTATTACGTCGTAAGTATATGATAATCTTTCACTGCTGAAGTTAGACTGCCTGCTTTTAACTACAAATATTCGCACTCTTGCACCTCCCTACACAACTAATGGTTACAATACCTCCGCTCTTATATGAATAAATAACTAGCTACGCCCCGCGGTTTTATAGGCGTTCATTTGAAGAAAATATAGCCTCTCCTCCTCGATAAATGGTCTATCAACCACAAAAAGGATTTTTCAATTCGAAACTGAAGTTCCTGAGATTAGCGCATTTAAACAAAGAAACAAACAAACTTATAAAATTATGATGGATATATCTTCATCATGACCACGTCTTGGTAAACGCAGTGTGAGACATCCTCCGGCCCGTTGGACCGACGATCATCGTAAGATTGCCGGTGTAGGCTGGATAAGGATTGCGGAAAACCGGGATGTCTGGCGCGAACTTGAGGAGGCTTTTGTCCAGCAGTGGACTGCAATAGGCTGTAGTGTAAGTGTATGACCTGAAGTCAGGTCCTAATGAAGTTCAGTATGCCAACTGTTCCGCATTGAACAAGAAAAAGACACGTTAATCGGATCAGAAATCTCTGCGTAATCTATAAATATTAAAAAAAAACGAACCGACTTGATAACCTCATCCTTTTTGAAGTCGATAAAAATGCACTATATTTTTTTTATTTGTACTTTTTAACGCAATGTCAAAAAGTGGAGAAAAGATTACAACATTAATGATCAAAAAGACGTCATAATAGCTCGACACTGATAATAGACTGAGTCGATCCAAGTTCCGGAACTGAATAATGGAATGTGGAAGTGGAATTTATTTTAAGAATCGCCTTAATAACAATGCTGTTCACCTAAAGGTACCGATTCTAAATATTGTACAGTTTTATTACTTACTAGCTGTGCCCGCGACTTCATCCGCGTGGAATTTAAAACAATGAAATTGTTCAGTTCGCAGAGTTACAAAATAGATTTTCTAAAATAAAAGTAGCCTAAGTTACTCAGTATTACATCAGCTATCTGTCTGTGAAAGACCTGTTAAAATCGGTCCAGCCGTTAACAGACTGACAGACAAAAATTGTAAAAAATATTATTTTGGTTTATGTACCGTGTATACATTTTTATGCATTTAGTAAAAAGCGGTTATTTTAATATAACAAAGAGACGCTCCAATTTTATTTATTTGTCTTTACAATTTAAATTATGTCTCTATACTTAACAAAATAATAGTATTCGTTTGGAACCACCAAAATGACAGTTTGTTACATTATTGAAATACGAAAGTTTATCTTCTAGCCTCTACATAGGTATAGTAGCCGGCCATAAATATTGCACATCGACCTTTGGAAAGAGACAATCGGCTAATTTCGACTTCGTAGAGCGTTATAGTCCAAGATCCCAGACCCCAGACTTCCTTGTTTCTGATTGACAAAACATTACAGTATACATCGTAGTATAAAGAGTTGCTAAAATATTTTCTACAGGTTTTAAAATATAGTAATATAATTAGTGTCTGGCGATAAATACTAAAATAGCTGGTTAATAACATTTTTACGTATATAAAGCAGCCAAATTTAAAAAAATTGTGAAAGAACGTTTGTGTACTAAAGGATATTATTCAATTAACGATTTTATAGAAGACAGTACGCCTTGGGAATGATGTGATCGCCGCCAGGCTATTTCAACCTATAAAATTATTGTAAATTTCAATCTGCTTTGGAAAAAAAAACATGATTAAAAAAAATGATATTAGTCCCGCTGAGTTTCTTTCGCCAGTTCTTCTCAGGTCAGAGGCTTTTTCTTTCCGAACTGGTAGTAGACTCATGACGTTCAGTAAGAAATTGTAATAATTTTATGCTGAATAAAATATTTTGATTTTGAATTTAATATATTTTGTCCTTCAAAAAAATATGACAGGTGATCTGGGAACTGGGTTCTTACACTATTAGATCTGTCATATGAAATACTGACAGTCCGATACGTCTCATAGGTAATGTGCGTCAGAGATAACGCTCTACAAAGTTCAAATTAGCTGATTGTCTCTTTCTAAAAGTCGATGTGCATTATTTACGGCCGTGTACTATACTGTTTTTTTTTTTTCTTTTTTGTAATAGTGACTGTAAAAACTTGTATGTTTATTTTATTAATAAATTAATCATATCTGGTAGACTTGAGAAACGACGCACATTTTAATTTTAACGTCCACGGTTTTGTAAATGACTTTTCTTTCAACATATAATAAATATACTTTATTAATATATCTTAATAAATTTACTTATTCACAGAGTTCAAAGGTAGGTATATCAATTAAGAATTCGCTTTAAAAACGTTTCTAAAAAGTAAAACGCAAAGACAAAAAATAAAACAGGAAATACTTAGCTCACATGAACACATCTTGTGTGTAATGACCAGCTATTGTGTTGCTAGAGACCGAGGAGCCTGAAAAATCCTTCACTAGTAACTATTTGAGAAAACACTTTTCTTTGTTTTGCGCGCCTAGCATTGCTCATTAATTTTTCATTCGCCCCTTGTTCACTCTGAGGGCTTATTAAGAAATATGACGGTTACGAAAATCATTCAAAAATATTTATGACATTTTTACAAGACCACTAACACTTGTTTTTTTTTTAAGTATATTTTAATTTAATACACAAAAAAAAGTTAACAGACAGTGACATATTGTAGACTATAAATTAACAGATTTTTAATAAAATACGTCAAAAAGCTATAAATATTTGAACATCTAGAGGTACTTATTGTATGTATTAAAATACGCCCTTAAATATTAGACTAATAGGTATATTCTAATATTATGCTAATAGTATATTTAACTAAGCTAATCTACGCTAGATTAGCTTTTTTGGTGTCAAAATCGCAATCTGGGGCATTATTTTAATACGTATATTATTTTTGTGTAAGAAAACCTATTTCTAGAAAAAGGAAAACACTTCATATTCGTCATATCAGACGGTTATAAAACAAACTTCAAGCTACCCTAGGATCAGATAACGGGGTGTATACGATATAACGAAAAGTCAATTAAGTAATAATGATAGAAGGTTAGCAAAATAGTCATTTAATGCGAATTATCAAATGCGGTCGCATAGAATTTAAATAATATTTAATATTTAACTTTACGTTTAATAATTCAAAAACGTGTAAACGAAACCGCAACGCAGTGTCAGAATGTGTTTTGCGGTCAAACGCGGATACGTGGTCTTTATGCAGCGACATTTAAAAGGCTCTAAATTAACGAACAATGAAAAAAATTAAATAAAATAGTGAAAAAGCCAAGGTTTTGTTTACCTTCCTAAATAAGTTCTTTTGATAGGATTCATATTACTCAAGTGCTACAGATTATAATAAAATTGACTGATGATTGATTGATTGAATTGTAGAGACTTGAAATTTGACAGGAATATTCCTTTCGCCGATTAGTGGACAGCTAAGAACGGATTTTACGAAATTCCACCCACAAGAGGGGGTTGCTGGGGTTAATAACATATATGGCAAAACAACGTTTTCGGGGTCAGCTAGTTTATATATATTTGGTTTCCAGAACTATCAAAACTTTTATGTCTTTGACATCTTAATATTTTCAGACATAAAGTTACGAGTATATTAGCGGTTATCACTACAACAATCACATAAGTACGGCAACATGTATAGAGCGATAAAGATTTCTTTTATTTCACCTAATTTCGTCGATGTTTTACTTGACATAATCCAATATCGTAAGATGAGTGGCGGCGCTCAGCTGAGTAATAGATGAGCGTTATCCATCTTTCTCAAGTATCCCCCTAAGAAAATAACTTAAACTACATCACGTCGATGCTATCGAGACGAGATAGCGTCAGTATCGTGAGATATTTTTCTTCAAAATCAATACGACGTCCAAACAAATCCATAGAGATATATTGCATTTATTTTATTTAAGAAACCAATAAGTAATCTTGTAGTTTTGTTTTAAAAATGTAATATCACTAAGTTATTATAAATTAAATTGACGTCACTTGCAGTTTAGCTAACTTTACTTAATTTCATATTCTTTGATAAAGGTTCCTCCTGTAGGAGGAGGTTACTTTGACCTCGACGCGCATACTAGGTACTTCTGTTCGATGAAAATATTTGTATTTGAAAGAATATTTTTGTTTGTCTTAAGTGTATATCACTGTAAATCTCTCCACCGTGCTTAAGTTACATAACATCATGGTTGTTGCTATACAAACAAAGGCATAAATAAAGAAGAATATTTATTCGTGGTGTATGAAAACATAATTGAACCGTTTTTAAATTAAAACACTAGTCCCCAAAATGGCACTAAGCATATATTTACTGTCTCTGTTAATATTCTCAAGTATGAAAATAAAATAAATAATAGGAATAAAGAACTGTGAAAAGTGAATTAAATAGATAAGCTTATACCTAAATATTACCAAAATACATATTATAAAAATTTATGCTCATTTACAGTAAATAAAATTATTTATTTTTAAGATTTTTAAAATAATTTTTGTGCTACTTACATTCCGAAACTTATATGCTTCTGCGCGCGACTTCGTCAGCGTGGACTCCGCTCCTATTGGTCTTAGCGTGATGACACATAGCCTTCCTCGATAAATGGGCTATCTAACACTGAAAGAATGTTTCAAATCGGCCCAGTAGTTCCAGAGATTACCGCGTTCAAACAAACAAACAAACAACCAAACAAACAAACTCTTCAGCTTTATATATTAGTATAGATATAAAACATAAAATTTCAAAACTGTAGTTTCACAACAAAGATACACGTACATCCCATGTATATCCCAAACTATCTCGACTAACATTGAGCACATCTATACTCATACTTATATTAAAACTGAAATAGGTCCGATTCAATTCAATTAAATTTTTTGAAAAATTCTATTGTCAATATTTAAACCAAAAACATTTGATTTTTTAATCTTAGCTAGCTTGCCCACCACGATTAAAATATCGAGTAAAACCGAACGCTATATAATTTTTATTACGGAATTCAGTCGTTTTCGTAGGAGATTAAAGGAAAATCAAAGTGTTTATTTGCGAGTCACTGGTGCAGCTAAATAAAATTCTACTTGCTATAAAATAAATGTACTGTAAAACTTAACTATGAACTTCTTAAACAATTAATTAATTATCCCCAACAAAATGGTGCCTATGTATAAAACCTTAATGGATAAAGTAACGAAGTACAAGTTAAGGCCAATAAGAATGTAAAACAAGTCAACGCTAGGGAAGCCGCAATTCAATCAAGGAACTTTTAAATTAGTTCGAGGAAACCTCTCTTCGTTCCAATTGCATATGTCAGCCGGTTTATACACGAACTAAGATCAATAAATTTACATATCAATATTAAGATTTATTATAATAATATTATGTTGTACACAATTATTATAATATACTGAAAAATTTAATTCTTTGTACAATTGCGTTAACTTTTAGAACTAAACGTGGTTACGTATGCTTTGAAACATCATCTAGTAATAATAATTAAATAAATAAGAAAACACAAGTAAATAGTCCCAATAAGATGATAATCTTAAGTCGGATGTCTGGAACTCTGGATATACACAATACAAAAGTCCTGACAACGACAAATACCTGTATGACTAACACAAATAAGTCGTAAGCGGTTTACCATAATTACAGTGACCGCTACATCAACGGCTCATCTTACGGATATTTTTATTTAGAACTAGCTGACCCTGCGAACTTCGTACCGCCTAACAGTCGATTCTTTAATTTTTAATTTTTTTAAGGCGACTAGAAGAGCTAGGTGACCTTCAAGAACGCACGCACACATTTACAATATCGACGTGAACGCCATTTAACTATGGCGCTTATAAAAATTAACTCGACAGCCGTTTAGCGAGATTATGCCCGACCATGCTAATAGATGGCGCGAAAGAATTTTGGAGTTTGACGGACGGCTGTCAGTTCGCATACATTCAGTTTTTTCGATCGCAATTATTATAGCCCGGGATCCCTAGTACATTTTTTCACTTGATTACTATAAAGCTAATTTTCCGGGAGTAGCTTTATTTTGATGAGACGAACAAAAATTTCCTCTACGAAAACTCTCGATTGTGGTAGGTAATAGAGTTAGCAGGGGATAGAGCAGCAGTGAGCGTAGGACCGGGATAACGTACCACGCAATTTGTAGGCCAATATTACAATCAAATTATATAAAATAATATTAAAAAAAAAAACGAAAAAAAAACAGCTGGTTAGTAATTAATTTTTGATGTCCGTACGAGGTCATCAAAATGAAGCTACTCCCGGAAAATTAGCTCGATAGTTATCAAATAAAAAAAATGTATTATTACGGATCCCGGACTATTATTGTTACAGTAGCGTTTTTAGTAGAGGTACCTATGTTTTTATAATGGAGTGTCTGCGGTTTCGAATTTTGGAAGGGAATGTTTTTCATTTTTGATTTTTTATTTAAAATACTAGGGGTATATTTATATAAAATAACAATAATAATAATTATTATCATTTATTGGAGACGTTAGTCCATATTTTTGTTACATAAATTTTTTCTTAAGCTATGTTAGATTAAAAAAAAAGTCAAATTAAAACTCTTTCTAGCAATTATACCCGTGCGAATAATTCGCATCCACTAAATAAGTATAATAATTATCACTTTACTAAATTACAAATTAATATAATTTTGTTTAAATTCTTTATTGCAAAACTTCTTTATAAACAATATTTGAAGTGTACCTATATAAACTATTCTGTAACAATCTGTTTGTCACTTTTTGTAATTGATATAGTTAAATTTTTGGAATCTCGAACTCTGGAAATGGCAACGTATAACTATATCCATGAGTGAATACTGGTGATAGCAGAAAAATTCCTACTCGCTCAACGTTAGACAAAAATAAATTTGAAATTAAACAATAAATGTACTGACAATCAATCATGTTGACAATGTTATAAAATTAATTATCTATTATTAATTAGTTATCTTTTATTGAGTAATAGCTGTACCAGCGACTTTGTCCACGTGGAATTTAACAAAAAAGTTAGTTCAGTTCGCAGTTATAAAATAAATACATTTCTAAAATAAAAGTAGCCTAAGTTACTCCTTATTATATCAGCTATCTGCCGGTGAAAGTCCCAACAAAATCAGTCCAGCCGTTTCAAAGATTAGCCTGACCAAACAGACATACAGACAGACAAATATTATAAAAAAATATATTTTGGTATATGTACCGGGTATACATCCATATGCATTTAGTAAAAATCGGTTATTTTAATATTACAAACACGATACTCAAATTTTATTCCTTACTAGCTGCCCGGACAAACTTCGTTAACTGTCTTTTATGTTTTTTTTTTTGTATAAAAACCTTCCGTAGGATTTAAAGAACATACAAAAAATTTTAGCCGAATTGGTCGAGCCATTCTCCAGTTACGCGCTTAGCAACATTCATTTTTATTATACTTGGTGTATTTGGAACGCTTGAAAAGATTTAAACCAAATAATATATTACTTATATACTATATAATGCATATAACCATTTATCTCAGAAACGTTTTTTAAGAACATTTTAGGACTTGTGTATTTTGCGAACTCTCGTTGACCGCGAGACGCGCGACTAGTCGTGCGGGAGTACGTTGACCTCGCGCCGGTCAGCTGATGGCGCGCATGAGCCTGTGGTATTCAATGACATTGCCGATTTTTTCAAAACACAATTATTGTAAAGCATTATCTTCAAATTTCTGTTTCATAATTTTTCCCAAACCGTGTCAGGTCATCAATTTGATGACCTCGTCGGGTCATCAAAAATTGATTTTTTTTCTGATTTTTATTTCTTTTAGTTAGTTAATATTTATATAATTTAATAGTACTATTGTCCTACAATCCTTCTCCTACATGGAGAAGAGGCCTATGCCCAACAGTGGGATATTACAGGCTGTATCGTGATCGTGTGTGATGGTGATTGTCCTACAAATTGCGTGGTACGTAATCCCGTTATCCCGGAGATATAGCAGCAGTGAGTATAGGCTCACTGCTGCTCTATCTCCTGCTATCTCTGTTAGCTACCACAATTGAGAGTTTTCGAAGAGGATTTTTTTGTTCGTCTCATCAAAATGAAGCTACTCCCGGAAAATAAGCTTGATACTAATCAGGTGAAAAAAATTTACTAGGGAACCCTACCTATTACTTTTTCCGATCAAAAAAACTGAACGTATTTGAACTGACATCCGTCTGTCAAACATCTAAAACGCCAAAATTCATTGTTATCATTGTTATGACAATCAATATTTAGTAATAATAAAATATTCTTAACTTTTAATATCGTTCATATTTTGGGCATTTGTTTTATATGAACGTTTTTTACTTTTCGTGACGGGTTTCGCTTTATTTCCCATATTGAAAATAATTAAAAACAGTAAATAATCTTATGCGAATAATGCGGAAAAAACGAGCAACACGTCCGTTTAGCATCAGGCCTTGGCCGAGACTCACAGAGTACATTGTACCGAGACTGCAAAGAGTATATAACCACTACGTGAGACTGTCTGTACACGGGCATTACGCACCCATGCGCACGTATTATGATTATTTATGCTCAAAAATAAGGAAACGTGTATTTATAAAAATCTATTGATCAAATAAAATAATTAAAACACTATCACGATAGTATGTTGCTTAAAGAATAATTTGACAAAATATCAGAATTATAGCCTGTATATTAACATGGTTTTTACACGTTAAAAGATATTTTTAGAGGTATCTTTGTGATTTTTTTCTATCGTATCAAATTTAAAGAATCATGTTTTCAACACACTATCTATCTAGCATATATCCTGCAGAATATCATATATTTTTCTGTTATTTTTCACTGCAGTGGATCATATACTTTTAGGCGTTATAAAACATCATTTTAGCTCTTCTAGTCGCCTTAATACTTATTTCTGCTATTCGTGACACCAGGTTACTGATTAGCAATAAACATTAAAAATATATATTAAAAATATTGACAAATATTGACATTAATATTTATACGATACTAAAGTCACTCAATTGCCTTCCCGGAACCCCTCCACTAACTCTTAAACTTTATTGTATGGTATTAAAGTTCAAATTGACTTTTAAGTATTATTACGAATCCCTTGTATGGGAATATAGAAAAGTGTTGTTTTTAGACTTTTCAGGCAATTTTTATAAATTTTTCTAACAACCATCCTCGTACTTCAAGGAATATTATAAAAAAAGAATTAGTGAAATCGGTTCAGCTGATCTCGAGATTTGCGCTTAGCAACAAATTCAGCGATTCATTTTTATATATATAGAGATAATATTTGTTTTCTTTAAGTCATTAAAAATCATAATACTAAAGACATTTATATGTATAGAAACAATTATTTACTAGTTAATATAAGTATTACCATATCAGTTCAACTAAACGTTAATAAATATACGAAAAAGTTCACAAATAATATAAACAACAGCTAATTTTATAATTATTTAAAGATACAAAAGCAGAAATAGTCGACGATACTTTTACATTACCCTAATAATAAATATCGCTTTCGTTCAATAACAAGGTAGAAAAAAATCAGGCTCATTATAATGATTAAAAAAAATTATCATAAACATTTTTTATACGAGAATTTTTTCCAATTTCGTTTTATCTTTTGTCTGTCTTAAAAGTGTCATGGTATTTTTATAAGAGACTTCTTGGTTTAAGAATTTCTAATCAAACTATAAGTTAAAATAAAGTTAGTAATATTATTTCAAGTTAAAACCTTAAAGGTGTCTTGTTTAAATGTCTTCAGACTTTTTATTTTACTTTGTGATATAAAAGTGAGTCGTTGACGGTTTAGCGTCGTAAAAACAATTATTACAAGTTGCAGCTTCAAAGCCCAATCTACACTTTACGTCAAGAGAAATGCTGTCTGAAAATGTGAAAGAGTTTTTGTTTTAAGATTTCAAAGGTAAGGAACGACGAGTAAGTCTCAAAAATATGGCAGATGAGTTCATTAACTGATTTTTTTTCTTTTTAAACTAAAAAAATTATTACTATGCTAGATGGCCCGGTGAATTTCGTATCAGCTACGTATAATATTTGTGAAAAATATACACAAAACACTTTCTGAACGCACCTATAAATATTTGACTACCAATTGACATCGTTTTTGACAAAAGACATTAAATTTCCCCGCTAGGAACATTTTGTATTGGAAAATTAAATCGTCGTTTTTAGTATTTTCCGTTACATATTATTTATGATTCTCACCGTTTAAACCTTCCCTGAACTTCCACAAACATTTCAAGATAAAAATTAGCCAAATTGGCCCTGCCATTCTAGAGTTTTAGCGAGACTAACGAACAGCAATTGATTGATATTGATATAGATAGATAGATAGATATAGATATAATCGCATCTACTATAAAATATTTCCTTCTCCTACATGGGGAAGAAGCCTATGCCCAGCAGTGGGATATTACAGGCTGAATCGTGATCGTGTGATAAAATATTTTCCGATACTTTGGCAGAGATTTTTCACGAAAATTTCAAGAATAAAATTGTTTTGATTCTTCTCGACTGTATAAACGTGTAACCAATTGCCCAGAACTTCGCGTAGTTGTTTCTTTTATTCTTTCATTGTGACTTGTTGTTCACAGTTTCATACGAAAATATGACCCAAGTTACAAGACATATAGAATTAATTATATTAAATAAAACGTAACAAAATGGTCGCATTATATTTATTTAGTTTAGATTATAACTAATATCTACAAAGTATAAACTAAAGTCAATAAAGTAATTTTCTTGGAATAAAAAATATACGTGTATTTTTTATGTTTTTCCTTCAAGCATATAATATTACCTATAAAGATAGGACTAATTAAAATCATTTATGAAGAAGAATTTTAGGACATCGCGAACTAATTATTTATATCAGCTACTGTAAATTATACACTGTTCTCCAGAGCAAGTACAAAAGTAATATATTTACAAGTAACAGAGCCCAGAGCAAACTGACAAAAACATTATAAAATACTAGCTGACTCGGCGAACTTCGTACTGCTACATTTTTTTTTTAATATTTCGATTTCCATAATGTTTCTTCTAAGATATAAACCTTGTCCTGACAAGAGTACAACGAAAAAATAATTATCTAATTTAGTGCAGTTCAGAGTAGTTGCTATTTAATATATAAAGATCATTATTGTTTTACTAGCTGTTTTTACTTGTTTTCGTATTTTTTTTTTATTATTGTTAAATATTTGTGTTAAATTTATGTGAAAACTTATGATTTATGTTTCTCTTATTTTTATTATAAAATAAGTGTTGTAATTATCTTATCAGGAATAAAAATAAAATAAAACAATAAATCATTAAATTAATATAAAACTTTTCTGTCTACTCCTATCTAATCATATTTATAAGCTAGCTATTATGTTTCAAAAATATTATAAAACATTCACGCTTACTCCTTTAGCTTAATACATCGTTCACCAAAACTATGAGACTATTTCCTCGGGAACATCTCGCAACATGTCAACCGCAATTTGCCCAACGTTCCATTGTGCAGAAACTTTAAATTGACGTGGACGTCTTTCACAAAACAGATTTTTGAAGTGAAACTTCTTTAGGCGCATGTGGGGTAAAATTTGAGCGCCCGATAGCGTTACCGGTGGCGTCAGGGACGGTCAATACTTGGATGGGTGAGTTTTTGTTTCTTTTTTTTTCATTCACGATCACGATCACGATTCAGCCTGTAATATCCCACTGTTGGGAATAGGCCTCTTCCCCATGTAGGAGAAGGATCGGAGCTTAATCCACTACGCTGCTCCAATGCGGGTTGGCGGATATATTCCCTACTATGAGTAACGATCGCTATCAGGTGTCCATGATAACAACCGGGACTGACGGCTTAACGTGCTCTCCGAGGCACGGTGGGGAGACCCACAAGGACTGCACAAACACCCAGACCACGGCAAACATATGTATGGCCAATACAAATGTTGTCGTGTGCGGGGATCGAACCTTCAACCGCCCGCGCAACAGTCATTCGCAATCCAATGCTGTGACCGCTGCGTCAACGCGGCGTCTTTTTCATTAGTTTTTTTAAATTTTAAATTCGTTTTTTTTTAGTTCGTTTGCCAAAGAAGTTTCACTTCTGACATGTGTACTTTGTACGCACGCAATTTTTTTTTTTATTGCCTTAGTTTTTAAGTTACACTACATTTCTGCTATTTAATAGTACACCGTATAAAGCTTGGGTAAATTGTGTATTGTATAAAAAAGTGTGTGTGTACTTATGTAGGCACGTAAGAAGTTATACTTCATTGGCTAGCTAACTTCACGTTGCTAACTTTTCCTTTGTTGACAAGCTAACTTCAGTCACTTTTTGTGACGGTGTGCGGCGCATTGTAAAAATTTACTCTCCTAATTTTTCCCTAACGCGCCAAAAGAAGTACCTATAACTTCAAAAAAGAGTATTGTACATTTACGCATAGCTTGACAAAAAGTATTATAGGTAAATCGTAATTAAAAAGAAACAATCAATGGCCATCGTGGCTTTTACTACATTTTTATAACAAAATGAAATAACTTACTATACTTATCCAGTTGTACATAATACGAATAGATATTTCACCTAATATAAACGAAAATATATTGTTCTTTAATTGCATTCCTTAAGCAAATACGAGTACCTATATAGAAAAATAAATATTGGGAATAAATAAATAAACGTTTCACAGTTTATCGTCCCAAGCACGGGCTGTGTATTTGCTGCAAATAAAATAAATCTTTGTATATTATAATTATATAATATATATTGTTCTAGTTATTTTCACCAACATGTTAAACCACCCATTTAGACCAAACGAACATTGAATTAGACAAATGAACATTCTTGATCTTCGAACACTCGTACTCATATATATAACAACTAGCTGTGCCCGCGGTTTCACCCGCGTTGATTTGAGGGAAAAAATAGCCTTCCTTCTTCTTAAAGCATAACCTTTCTCTTTAAATAGGCTATCCACCTCAGAGGAATTTTTCGATTCGAATCAGTAGTTCTTGAGTTTAGCGCGTTTAAAAAAAACAAAAAAAAACATTAAACTTTTTTAGAAAAATATATCAAGCTACTTAAATATACGATAAATGATAAATGTAAAAATGAATTAAATACAAAAAAAAAACCGTTCAATTGATTGGTCTCATTGAAACATTCCAGATTATTCTGTCAACCCAGTTAAAGTCAATATATTATATAAATACTTTATAGCTTTTAGTAGCTTGATATGTTTTCCTTAGTTTACACTAAATAAATTTCTGAACGCACGCATATATTTGACAACCAATATAAATTATGTCAATCCGTTTTAATTAGACATTATTATACATTTTTAAAATCTAAAATACGCCACTTTCCGTATATTGTGGATATATGTTGTCGATTCGAAACGTTTATTTTAATACGTTCTTTAATTTTAGGGGAGACTTTACCATATCCACGGGATGAACATTAAATGTTTGACAGTTACGAAACACGAACACGCTTCCATACAAATTTTCATTCCCACCTTTCAACCCCTTACACCCTTTTTTCCGCATTAAAAAGTAGCCTATGTCCTTTCCCAGGCTCTAAAATATCTATATACCAAATTTTATTTAAATCTGATCAGTAGTTTTGGCGTGATTGCGAGACAGACAGACAGACAGACAGACAGACAGAGTTACTTTCGCATTTATAATATTAGTATGGATGAAAGAATGCTCTACGCCTGTTTACACTAAAAGAATTTGATAAGAATTTGATGTAGTGGGGATAGAATGAGCATTCGCTCGTCTGATGTAAATCGACCATAATAAATAAATCTTTTACCAAAATGAGTGCTATTTCATTGCGAATACGATGACACAGGGTTGCCTGCTAAAGTCTTTTTTGAATGGCATAATTGAATGCCGTTAAATGCCAAATATAATATAGTCTGGAAAGGAATTTTCCAAGCAACCCTTTCGCGATTTATCTTTAACATAGGAAAATTATTAAATCATTTCTTTTAAGCTAGTCGGTGAATATCACGTCTAGTTCGTATAGAGACTATATTTAAACCTTATAAATATGTTGTATTTGGGAGCGATGACAGAAGATGATTTTGATCAACGAAAAATCAAATTATTCATCTTAAAAAAATAACAGCGCTTCCATATTACGTTTAAAAAAAAGGTGTGTGTGCGATTCACACACGATAGAAGTGAAACATCTTTGTGAAACTAATTTAAAAAAAAAACTAATTTAAAATTAGCGGCTTGTAACGCGGCTCGACCTTCCCTGTTGATGCCTTCCGGTTTGAAATCACAACAATTCTAAAGAAGTTTCACTTCAAAAATTAGAAAATAACTACTTCCCCAAAAACACTCCCTTTCACCTTCTTTTCTTTTTAACTGCTTATTCTTCTAAACACTACACAGCTTATTATTGGAAAAAAAGGATCCATTTGCTTTCATTTCAAAAAGGTATTGTTACTACTTAGTATACTACTACTTAGTATAAAACATCTCGACTGCGTTGGGAATATTCAATGCCGTTTGGAAGTGGATGCAAATCGCTGCGTTTAAACACTTTGTGCTACGAACATGCATAAATGATGCAATCAAGACGGACAATTCAACGGCATTTTGTGGACAGGAATATGTATGTATGAATAGGTACGTACCTATATATGAATAAGTTGATAGTGAATACAGCCGACAATCGTCAAAATATAGGTATATATGCAAATGACAGGCTTTTGATCTGACAAAATGTTGATCAGCGTGTGTTTTTTATGTGCTGTGTGGCTACGGCACTAAAGAATGTAGCCACCCCCTCTCTTCCCGTGGGTGTCGTAAAAGGCGACTAAGGGATAACACAGTTCCACTACCACCTTGGAACTTAAAAAGCCGACAGATGGCGGGATAACCATCCATGCTGGCTTTGAAATACACAGGCCAAAGACGGGTAGCAGCGTCTTCGGTGCGACAAAGCCAGCCCAGCGGTCACCAACCCGCCTGCCCAGCGTGGTGACTATGGGCAAAACACGTGAATTCGCGTCATAATGTCGGGCGCGAACTTGTGGAGGCCTATGTCCAACAGTGGACTGTGATAGGCTGTAGTGGTGGTGTGTTTTTTTTTAATTAGCATTTAACTGACGACCCTAAGGTTAAAATTTAATAAATGCTTATATTGATCAGAGAGATATAGTATAAATTATTTTTAATAACAGAGATATAAAATAAAATAAAAAATTACAAACACTAAGTTTTTATATATATAGATTAAGATTTTTGTAATTGTTTGAGGAATAAGCAAATTAACAAAATTTTGTTCGTGAATATATACACCCACACAGCGCGCAAATCTAGGACTCAAGTTAGTCTAAACGATTAGTGGTTACAGTTTCTCATTAGCAAGATTAGATACCTATGCTTTATAGGTCAATATCGTGCTGAGCATCTGTTTGTCTAAACATATTTGTAAGAAGACAACGCAGAGAGGCATATACTTGTGATATAAATGTATTCATGCTCTAAGTATAATAACGTAAGGGACGCGTAAACGATCTCTATTTGACTTTTGGTAAACTTCGCGTTTTCAACAAACAAAACTTTACACGATCAAACTAAAGGTTAAACACACTTGGGTACTTGGCTTTGGGAATTGTACACAAGAAACGCGACATAATGTAACCAACACTGTTTTGTAGAGAAAGCAGTAAAAATAAATAATAAATCAGCAAAAATAATTACTGAATAAAAAGTTCACCATTTAGATTTTATGTTAACTCACAATCTCAATGAGAATGATCCAAGAATGATCCAATTTATATTCAAGGTTACATTTACATGTCTTCGACAAATTGGACTCTGAACTATAATCGTTTCACAGCAGTAGACTTCTTCAATAACTTCCCGTTTGAAATATGCTTCCGAATGTTTTGCACGGTATCTTAATTCCCACCATTATTGTAGAGGCTCGTTGACATATTCAAGGATGACTGTTCTTCTAAAAGGGAGTCACCAACCGCCAATTTGTTGATAAGACCCACAACTAGCTGAAAACTAGTGGTATATTTGGAGACATTAATTTTTGAGAAGTTGTAAAAAAAAATCCAAAATATAATCAGCCTAACAGTCTGACTGTGATACATGAGTAATGACTAACGTGGTGGTGTTTTCATAATTTTATGTACTTCAGTCTGATCTTAATGAACTCAATAGTCAACCTACATCCCAATATTGCAACAAATACTGAACAAAGTAGCAGATTGGACTTTGGATTCTTCAAATTCCTTTGCATCTTGTTTCTAGTCTACGATCCTAATTTTATTAAAATTAATTTTTTTCGTGACTAACTTTTGTGATAACTCTCTTGACCTTAAAAAGCTTGTAGATATAACTTACCAGCGTAATGGGTCTTCAATATAGTTTGGTGACTTTATTGGCAACAGAACTACTTCACCACTGTGCCACTTTTCTGTCGTAACTTAAAGAAAACTTAGTAGCTGAAAATCGAAAAATATGGATAAAAAAATATAATCCATTTGATAAAATTATCTTAATAAAATTGCATGCTATCATCAAATGTTTGAGGACGTATTAACAGTTTGTAGTACAGGCCGCTGTCATGTTATTGTGCTGTAACGCAATGTACACTGAGCCTTATCACATCCCAAGTACATGCAATTACGCTAACATACTATAATCTAGACCTGCCGGGCTAGCATGCGCGCCACGACAAAAGTTTGTCTACCCCTTTTCTCGTATTATCTCTTTATGTCTACAGTAGCTAGCATGCGTGCACGTGATACTCTTCTCGTCACGACAATTGAAGAGATAACAAGAAATTTTAGTTATCGTAGTTTTGTCGAATTGTGACGTGATTTTGACGTTTTAAGAAGATAAACTACTCGTTGTCAATATTAGAAAGACTACGATAAACGAAATCTATACTAATATAATAAAGCTGAAGAGTTTGTTTGTTTGTTTGTTTGTTTGAACGCGCTAATCTCAGGATCTACTGGTCCGATTTTAAAAATTCTTTCAGTGTTCGATAGCCCATTTATCGAGGAAGGCTATAGGCTATATATCATTACGCTAAGACTAATAGGAGCGGAGTCCACGCCGACGAAGTCGCGCGCAGAAGCTAGTATATTATAAAATTATAAATATTATTATAATAATTATCTTTTGTATACCATGGCGTTTCCGTTCCGTTTTGTCTTCGGAAGAGAATTATGTCTCTCGTATTGCGCATGCTAGGGTAATCGAGAAAATACTCGATGTAGACATTATCTATCTCTCTCGTCAAGAGATTATCTCGTTGTACGCATGCTAGCCCGGCAGGACACATAGCATTAGTACTGAAGATAGCCTGGCGTTCGAATTATACGCCACATTACCGATAACTAAAACGTTCAACTGTCACTCGTCCTAAATATATCTGTTACAAAAAAATTTAGTTTCAATTTTAACCTTCAATTTTTACTTCACAAATAAAATTAGGCTTAGGTACTTTTGTTTTTTCGAAAGTTGTACGAAACCCCATAGTATTTATTTAATCATTTCCTGTATACTTATTGCGTTGCACAAATATTTTTCTTGATAACATCGTAGTCTTTAAACGCAATCTGAAAATAGATTCATACAAAACTAAAATTAAACAAATTTTAATAGGTCTGATTTAATATGCTGACAACTTTTTGAAATAAAACAGGGGGCTTTGGTACTCGTATTTATTGACTTTAGAAGTCACAATCTAAACTAATATTTATTTTATATTAAAGAGATGTTACTACACCAAGATATAAATGAGAAGTACAGTTCGTTACGACAGTCATTCGTCTTCCAATTGACTGTCATAACTAAACATTCAAATTCCTATGGCCAGTGAGTCGATTGCCTCACATATACAACCTTTAACACACCCCCTCAATCGGCTCCACTTGGCACACTAACTTTAAAATTTTACATCACCCCTTAAAAATAAAATCACTCTTTATATCAATATTACATCATATCAAAATTACAACACCTTTATATCAAAACAAATCACCCTATTTTTTACTTTTCCAAATTGACAGTTATAAAAATAAAATTCACAAATTTGTTAATCAACCTATTCTAGAACTGCATGTTATACTTTGTACAGTCAGACCTAAATAAATTTCCAACATTGCTTTAAACTTCTTAAAAATTCACCTTCATTTAATTACTCTTGATACATCATTTAATAAAATCTTAAGAACCTTCTTTTCAATTCGACATTAACAATACATTATATTTTTCCATTATAAATCATCATAAAATTACAATTACCTCCTTTCTTTTATAGTCTCCTACTCAACTCAACATCATAAATTAACACTAACCAACTTTCCTCCCAAATCTCCTACTCGACTCATCACCATAAATTAAACTCCCTATCTATAAGTTCTGCTATAATCTCCTACTCGAATCATCATATTATACTAAAACATCGACTCATAACATAATACTAAACCTATATTCTTTATTTATTTACCTCCAATCTCCTACTCGAGTTACATCATCATCATCATTTCATAATCATATCATAACTCTAATATTTCATCAACATCAATCCTACTAGAAAAACAATAAATATCTATTAAATTATTAATACTTTGTAGAAAAATGTACTGACTCTTGAGATGATGATTCAGTTACCTTTACCTTACTATAACCACACCCCCTTAAGTGAATCATCATTAAATTAATTAAACACCCCCTTAATCCTTAAGTGTTTTTCACACCATCAATACACAGCTCATGTATTATAAACATTTACACACCCTATAAAACCTTACATGCTAACATACAATATAAAAGTAAACCCCAACATCAACCAAAATAAATATTTAAGTTCACTTTAGCCCCGCACACATACACACAACACTTCAACCACTTTTCCTAAAACACTAATTTTCTTTGACATTTCTCGAACTTAACTGGTGGTAAACTTTTCGTTAGTATATCGGCTAGCTGAGATCCCGTTGGACAATATTTGACTGTAATCTCGTTCTCGTCAATTTTCTCTTTCAGATAGTAATATTTAACGTCTATATGCTTACTTCTTTTACTCATGATTCCTTTCTTCATAAGCCAAATTGCCGATTGATTATCCACTCTCATCTCAACTTCTAGCTTTTCTTGGGTTATCTCGTATATTAGGTCTCTTACAAAGAGTAGCTCCTTACAACATTCTGCTGCTGCTATGAACTCCGCCTCTGTGCTGCTCAATGCGACCACTGATTGCTTTCTCGAACCCCATGTCACTGGTCCACCATTCAGCCAAATCACGAAACCCGACGTACTACGCCTAGTATCTGGATCTCCCGCAAAATCTGAATCACAAAAACCCCTAAGCACTTTATCACCTTCAGTAGTAAAATGAATACCTTTTTCCGTTGAACCTTTTAGAAATCTTAAAATTGTTTTAGCATTGTTCAAATCGTTTAAATTTGGAGAATTTTGGTGCCTCGAACAATAACCGACATGAAAACTTATGTCAGGCCTCGTTTTGTTTGATAGATATAACAATGACCCTATCATCTCACGGTAAAGCTCATGAGACTTAACATCAACTTTGACAGATGGATGTTGCTCTATCAAAATAGTCGGACATTTCATCTCTTTAGCTTTATCCAAATTAAATTTCTTAACAATTTTCTCAGTATACGTCTTCTGATATACTTTAATACCTTTTTCTTCTTGTTTAATATCCAAACCAATATAGTTATTGACTTCATCACATATTTTTAATTCAAAGACTTTGCCAATTGTTTCAATCGTATGCAGTAGGTCTTCTTCTCTTTCTCCAAATACCAATCCATCATCTACATATACTGCAAGGATTATTTTTCTTTCACCTTCCATTACAAAAATACATTGATCTAGTTTCAGCTGTTTAAAACCCATCTTCTTCAAAAATCCTGTAAACTTTATGTTCCACATTAATGGCGCTTGTTTTAGACCATATAAGCTCTTGTTTAGCTTGCACACTTTACCTTCTTTACCGTCATAGCCTTTGGGAACCTTCATGTAGATACACTCTTTCAAATCTCCATGTAAAAAGGCCGTCTTTACATCAAATTGTTTCATTTTTAAACCTTTACCAGCTGCAATTGACAGTAATGTTCTTAAAGAAGTGCTGTTTACTACAGGACTATATGTTTCATCATAATCTATTTTGTATTTTTGTTGAAAACCTCTTGCAACTAGTCTTGCTTTATATCGACCATCGGACTTGACTGTAAAGATCCACTTGCTTGTTACTAATTTTCTTCCCTTTGCTTCTTTTTCATCGACACATATCCAGGTTTTATTTTCTTCCAAAGATTTAATTTCTTCTTCTATAGCCCTTTTCCACTTATCTTTTTCCCTTGATTCTATTGCTTCTTCATAAGTCAACATTGACGCTTCAGTATCATAGTTCATCAAATAATCTTTATATCTTTCTGGTACCTTTCGTTCCCTTGCAGGTTGAATTCTTCTCTCAATATTTTCTCTTTCTTCATTATCTTCTGCATAATTTTCAACTTGTTCACTATCAAAAAATTCTTCATTTCCATCAAAATAAAATTCATTATCAAGATTTAAATCATTTCTAAAATTATTATCATTATTTACATTTTGTCTTTCTTCTCTTACTAGATCTTCGTTTATTTCAGTTTCATATGTTTCAACTTCGTTTGTTACAACTTCATTTGTTTCATCTTCACTTGTTTCACTGCTTAATCTTTTCAAATTTACGCCTTCTCGAACTCTCTCTTCATTACTGCTTCTTATATTTCTTCTCATATTTTCATTTCCACCTCCTCGATTTTCTTCTTTATTTCCTTCTATACTTCTTCTAGTATTTTCATTTTCACCTTCTCGATTTTCCTCTTTATTTCTTCTTACACTTCTTCTAGTATTTTCATTTTCACCTTCTCGATTTTCCTCTTTATTTCTTCTTACACTTCTCATATCTTCGCCTTCTCGATTCTTATCTCTTCCTCTATTTATTTCTTCTCTGCTATTATTATTTTCTTCATTTTGTGTTGTGCCTTCTAAACCTTCTTCTTGTTCATTTTCATCTATTATCCAAAGCCCACCTATTCTTTTGTTATTTTCTTCTCTCTTCATATATATACCTTGTTCTTCTTCGTTTATTCTTACATCTCTCGCTCTAACTATTATTTTCTTTTCGTCAACCCATATTTTGTAGCCGTTTCTTACATAGCCAACCAGAATTCCTTTGTTGCATCTCTCATCGAGTTTTCGCAGACCAGAGTTTATTTTGTAGTAAGCTGTTGAACCAAATCTTTTCACATTTGATACATCTGGTTTTATGTTGAACCACATTTCTGCTGGAGTTGCATCTCTTCCTCCAGTGGGACTTCTATTTATGAGGAAACTTGCTGTTAACAGTGCTTCTCCCCAGAGATAATTCGGAACACAGCCATCGAAGATTAATGCTCTTGTCCTTTCCATCAAAAGTCTGTTCAATCTTTCAGCTTTTCCGTTTAATTGTGGAGTATACGGTATTGTTAAATCTAATATAATGCCTTTAGAATCGCACCATTTTATGAGGTTATTGTTCGAGTACTCTTTAGCATTATCACATCTTATTTTCTTAACTTTGCTTCTAAAATGATTTTCCGCCATAAGCACAAACTGTTTTACTTTTTCAAAGGCTTCACTTTTGAAGGTGATTAAGTACACCACGCAAAAATGTGTAAATTCGTCTAAAAAGGTAATGAAATATTTTTTATTGTCCCAAGTGGGAATTTCTATTGGTCCGCAAATGTCTGTATGTATTATTTCCAAAGGGAATTTTGCTATAGTTCTGTTATTTTTGAAAGGAGTTCTAGTCATTTTAGCTTTAGCACAAATTTCGCAAAAAGTTTCAAGATTATTCCCCCCAATCTTGATACCATTGACCAGCTTTGATAGACGTAGCACGTCCGATACGTGACCTAGCCGACGATGCCAGGTATTGACGCTTTCGGTAAGCAACGCTTCGTGAACAATATTCGCACGAAATTCAGTTTCATAAAGACCATATGTACTTTTATGACCCGTTAGAATAATTTGATTATTATTTTTAATAAATACCTTGTCCCCAGCGAAGATTACGGTTCCATTGTGATCAGTAATCGAACTTACAGATATCAGGTTTCTCGAAACTTCCGGAACATATAATACGTCTTCAAGTTGAAAGTGACCTGCATTGACTATACCTCTGGCTTCCGCGATGATGTTTTCAGCATTTGCACACTTGATCTCAACATTAATATTTTCTCTGAAACTTATTACATGTTTAGAGTGGAACATATGTGAAGACGCTCCAGAATCAATAACCGCTTTAATAATATCAGTTCGTTCTCTATGATCACTTACCAGATTAAGATTTCGACAAAATTTCTCAATATGACCCTTCTTGTTACATTTTCTACAAACCTTTATAGAAAAACATTCGCTAGAATCATGTCCAGCTTTGTCACAGATGGTACACTTTTTACTCTTGCAGAATCTAGCTATGTGGCCTATCTTGTTGCAGCTAAAACATTTTCTTTCATTGCTCCTGAAAACCTGCTCACCTGGTGCTGGATAATCTTGCAAATTATTATTTTCATTTAATTTTATTTCTTTTTGTAATCTTTCGATGAAAATGTGTATATTCTGATCTGATTTTGTAGTTACCTCCCATACTGTTCTAAAATAATTAAGATTTGCTGGCAATATTGTTAAGATTTTCTGTATTAGCATCTCATCGCTTATTTTATTCTCAGTTGAATTAAGAATAAAACACAGGTTCTGCAATTTACTGATATCTTCTAAGATATTGCCACTAAATTTGTAGTTATAGAATTCAATTACTTTTAGATGACTATCTCTTTCTATTTTATAGTTGAACACAATGTCTAATTTTTCAAAAATTTCGGAAGTTGTCGAACAATTAATAACATAATGTAGCAAATTTTCTTCTATCGAATTCAGAATGTAATATTTGGCTTTCGCATCATTTCCTAATTTGGTATTATCTTCCAAACCTTTGGCATTAATAAACAGTTTTGCTAATTTTCTCCAATTTTCATAGTTGCAGTTTCCGTTTAATTTGTTCAGCTCCATTGTAACAAAACAGCAAGAATACTTACGGTTTGTTTTCTTTTATTAGATGTCAAAACTGGTTGCTACTCTTATCTTGTCAACAAGTTGGTTGCTATGCTTATTTCGGCTTATTTGAGCATAGAAATTATTTCAAATTTACGATTCCTTATACAACATTCTTTAAACAACTATATTTATTTTTTGTAACTGTTTATAAAACTGGGCCCATAACCTGAAATAAAACAGGGGGCTTTGGTACTCGTATTTATTGACTTTAGAAGTCACAATCTAAACTAATATTTATTTTATATTAAAGAGATGTTACTACACCAAGATATAAATGAGAAGTACAGTTCGTTACGACAGTCATTCGTCTTCCAATTGACTGTCATAACTAAACATTCAAATTCCTATGGCCAGTGAGTCGATTGCCTCACATATACAACCTTTAACACTTTTGAAGCAAAGTCGATATATTCCATTAATTACACCGGGCCATGTGTTATTTATAGATAAATTACTTCAGTTTATTTAAAAATTAAATCTGTAAGTCATTGTTACATGCAGAATTTCCTCACAGATTTACTCTCACAAAACACGCTGATGTAGCCACAAAACTTGGCACTCTACTTTGGCGCCATTTTTTCCTTTATTTGTCAAAGGTTTTGCAATCAATCAACATCAGCTCAACCATTTGCTACGAATGAAGATAGAAATATTCGAGTTAAAAACGTCGTTACATAAGTTTATACATATTTGTAGAAGTTCAGGAAAGGTTTAAACGGTGAGAAACATAAATAATAAAAATTCTAAAAACGACAATTTAATTTTCCAATAAAAAATGTTCCTAACGGTGAAATTTGATGGTTTTTGTCAAAAAAATTGTCACTTGGTTGTCAAATATTTATTAGTGCGTTCAGAAAGTGTTTTGTCCATATTTTTTACAAATATATGTAGGTGATACGAAGTTCACCGGGTCATGTAGTAAAAAATTAATTTTACTATGAAAAGTCAATCAAGTTGCAATTACGTCTCAATAATATTATGAGCAAAAAATATAATTCCAATTGTTTGATGCCTTGTTATTATGTATTTGACTTATTCTTTTGTTGGAATAAAAATATAGGCTACAATAGATCTTATTCAAAATCGTCGATTTTTATCTCATTCGAATTCATTCGAATTCATTTCATTGTGATATGTCTGAATAGTCGTATTGTAAATTTTCAATATCTATCTATGACTTGAAGCTGTCGCATATAACAATACCTTGAATTTATTATTCGACATGATAATACGTAATTCAAACGACATCACGCATAATAAAGATACGATTTTTTATGTAATTTTTTTTTAATACATTGTATTTGATTGTAGTCTATACGAATGAATGACGGCCCCCAGTAGGATTTACTCCTGTGTCGTGGGTCCGGAAACACACACAAAACACAAGCACAAACGCCCAGACCACGACAAATATATATATGGCCAATACAAATGTCTGTTGTGAGTGGGGTTCGAACCCACGACCGCCAGAGCAACAGCCAATGCTGTGACCGCTGCGCCAACGCGTTTTCGAATACGAATATACGAATACTAGCTGTGCCCCGCGGTTTCACCTGCGTTGATTTGAGGGAAAAAAATGCTTTCCTTTTTTTCAATAGTATCTATAAGATTTAATTAGCTTGATATATTTTCCTTAGTTTACACTAATGGTCTAAGATCCGAGAAGGTAAATCTTCCCTCATCTGTTAATTAGATGAAACAATTTTTTAAAGGCTTATTTCAATATTGTGAATTTATAAAAACAACCTCTGCCACCATAAGCCTGCTGCAATTTTTTTTTTTTTTTTATCTTTTCCGTCTCATGTTAATTACATGTAGTAAGCTAAATCCGTTAATATGTTACATTATATACCTGACTATAGTAGGCAGCCATCTCTATGATTGCTACACATACCTGCAGCCAGGTCAGTAACCTCAGTCAGAGTAACCTGGCTGCAGGTAAGTATAGCAATCATAGAGATGGGTGCCTACTATAGTCCGGTACATAATGTAAAATATTGACGGTTTTAGCTTACTACATGTAATTAACATGAGAGGGAAAAGATTTTTTAGAAGAAAAAAAAAATTTTTTTTATTTATTATTATTTGCAGCAGGCTTATGGTGGCAGAGGTTATTTTTTTAAATTCACAATATTGAAATCAACCTATAAAAAATTGTTTCATCTAATTAACAGATGAGGGAAGATTTTGTTATATTCCGGATCTTAGACCATAAATAAATTTCTGAACGCACGCATAAATATTTGACCAAAGAGTATATTATAACCACTACGTTTTATATTTGACAACCAATATATATCATGTCAATCCGTTTTCATTACTGACATTATTATACATTTTTAAAATGTAAAATACGCCACTATCCGTATATTGTGGATATATGTTGTCGATTCGAAACCTTTATTTAAATACGTTCTTTAATTTTATCGGAGAGTTTACCATATCGACGGGATGAACATTAAATGTTTGACAGTTACGAAACACGAACATAGTTCCATACAAATTTTCATTCCCACCTTTCAACCCCTTACACCCTTTTATTCCTAGCCTATGTCCTTTCTCAGACTCTAGACTATCTGTATACCAAATTTTATTTAAATCTGTTCAGTATTTTTGGCGTGATTGCGCGACAGACAGACAGACAGACAGAGATACTTTCGCATTTATAATATTAGTATGGATTATAAAGATACCTAAAAACGAATGAATCGAATTTAAAAATTATTTTACCAGTATAATGATAACGTATCATCACATAAGCTACATTTAACAATTCTACAATGTCTTCGTTCATGTGACACAACAATCAACACACAAACACACATCTTCGTACAATGTGTTCGTCTTTTCCTACAAAAGGAAAAAACGAAATAGTCAAAATTGCGTAGTCCACGTGGGCGAAGTCGCGGTAGTAAAGCTTTTTTGAACGTCCGTCAATTGTTTTCCAACGGTTCTGTAATTGTGTATAATAAAAGAGTAACATTACGGTACAAAAGAACACAAACTTATAAAAATTACATTATGTTACTCCTATGCAGTATTTTGGATTAAAATGCATTCTTGAAATTGTGAATTTCCTAATTTTTATTAGAGCTGTGAACCTTTACGTTTAAATACAGCAAAAAAACAAAACCAAGTTTCAAGTGCTTTCACTTACAAACAATATAAAAATGAAATAAGTTGCAGTAATATTCAGAACTTTGTACATTCTTTTGTTAACCTATAGAGCATTTAATTTTTTTTTAAATAAGAAAAAAAAACTAAGAAAGTACGTACATTTTAAAACGTTACAGAAACGCCGTTCGTCATAAATGTTCACAAAATTGTCTGTAGCTAGGCCCAAATGTGACTTGCAAAATATTTGGAGGGAAAACAAATTACAGCGGTCTTCGTTGCAGACAATTTTCTCAGTCGAGCTTGATTCAATTTTCACTTTCCCGCGACCCACAACTTCTCTCGCATTTCGCTGAAAGAGTTCCGAAATTACGTTTTCTGTCCGTGACATCAAAAAAAATAAATTTTACCAGTTTGAATCTCTTTATTCGAGATAGTCTTTATGATAAAGCGAGATTGTGTTCTTAGTTAACGTTCATTTTTATAGTAAAATTCTCTGTTCGCTATTTTCACTTTGTGGTACATTTATTGTGAAATTTATACTTTCATTGAAAGTATCATCTCTATTTTAAAGCGAGAGAAAACTTTATTCATAAATGTTAAGATTTTTACAACAATAACAATATTGTGATATATACAGTTTTTGATAATTCTAAATCAAGATTATATTCAATAATAAATACTTGTTCGTTGAATCACCTGAACCTGACAGACCATTTGTTGTACGGGAGGAAATGTATTTCCTTTTATTTCTACAAAGCTTAAGAGAATTTCACTTAGCAAGAGGTATATAAACAACATAATTAAACATTTTCTGGATCGCCTTAGTGGATAAAACGATTTTGGATAGGTATTCCGTTTTCTCCCATTGAAATACATAAAATTTAATCTATATCACTCAGTGATAACCTGATAAAGTAGCATTCTATATAGTTATGAAAGAATTTTTAAAATCGGTTCGTTAGTTTTTAAGTTTATCCTCTTCTCTTTATAACAATTAGTATAAATTTACCAAATAAAGATTTAAACAAAATGCACATCGTGTTGAAGGTTGGTTACTAAATAGGTTGTAGTCTGAAATAGCACAGTCCATTTTCTTCAAAACGTGATTCTTCACGATGCAAAATGCACAATTATTTCACATCGAAGTCTATGTGTGTTAGCTGTGGGCAGCAAAATAAATAAATGCTTTACACTCAACGTTCCTTAGTGGTGTATGAATCCTGATGGATGTCTATGAGATATTCCGGAAACATTCCTCTCTCTGAATCATCTGTCTGATATATATAGGATCTTTTTTTCTCAACAAAATGTTTATATAATACTATGCCATATTGTTTTATGTATTTATTTGCCATATTTATAGATGGAATCAAACCTGCAACCGCTACTGAGACAGTCAGTTTCTGTGCTAACGTATCGTCAATAACGAGTATTATATACAGTCATATACATATGTATATACTCTTTCACTTTAAAATATTAATATAAACGATATATAACTTAACTTTGTTTTAATCACGTAAAAGCGTATAATTGGCATGTTCTATAATTAAGCCTCTTGTATATTAATCGAGGATGGCATAAAAAGGTCAAAGGTCACCACCACCAGTCGCCCAGTTATGAATATGGAAACATTTGAATTTTAATTTTGACGAAAATTCAAATAAGTTCATAAAGCTTGCATAATTTATCTTCTTCAAGGAAGTAATGTTTTTGTTATTAAAACTTTAATAAAATATTATACCCACTATAATAAATTATATTTTTTAGCATCGCAAGTCTCTGAAGAAAATATTTATCGCAAGAATCAAGTTCAGGCACGGACTCCCAAAGTTCCGTAAAATAAACATTTTTTTAATTTTCAATTTTTTAAAACAATTTATAATTTTGTTTTTGTCAGTCTTTTTTTCGTCTATCCGGCTACCAATTATCACAAAATTAGATTAAAAACGGTCTTGAAACAGGCTGAAATACCTATCCATATATATAATAATAATAATAATCTTTATTTCCAATAAACTATACATAGGCACTTATTACCAACGGCATCTGCACTAAGTAAAAACTTGTATCGCAGATGATATATATATATCGTGATTTATATATATATATATATATATATATATATATATATATATATATATATATATATATATATATATAAATCACGCCTCTTTCCCGTAGGGCTAGGCATAGACCACTTCTTTCCACTTGCTACGATCCTTACATAGGTACTTGTTTCGCTTCGTTCACTTTCATTATTCCTTTCATACATGCTCTTCGGTTTAGGGTACCTACTCTTGACCTGGCCTTTTTTCAAGACGTCCCTAATCTGGTCTAGAAACGTCCGCCTTTTTTTTTTGTGGGAAAATCCATCATGGATACCCTCCGGCGCGGGGGCACCAGAGGGTTATGTCAGACTCCTACTGACCAAAAACCATCCACGTGTGAGCAGACATCCGCCTAAGTGGGGCGAGATGGGGTCGCGTTAGCAGTCTCCACCCCGCCCCGGCGGTTGGTCCGAATGTAAACATCCGGGCCCCGGCACCCAGAGGGGCGGCACCCACAAGACCACCCCTCCCGACGACGCGTGGGATCTCAAGCCAGCCGAGGATCCCCCGACCCCCAGCCGGCCACCCCACTAAGGGGACGCTCAGCCGGACCAGTCTACCGTCTGCAGAATGGGGACACATGTCCAGGAGCGTCCCCCTCCAAGCCAGGCAGGCCTGACATCAAACGCCCGGCATCATGGCGTTGGGGGTCAGGCCCGCCCGACCTCCAACGCCGGATCGCGCCGAGCAACCGTACAAAGCTCCAGGGAGCCCAGCACGACCCGGCAACTACCCCACGGGTCCGCCGGACTGCACCTACAACCGAGCTAAAAGCTCCAGGGAGCCAGCACAGCCCGGTACTCACACATCACGTCTGCCGGATTGCACCAGCAACCGAGCAAAGCTCCAGGGAGCCAGCACAACCCGGCCGGCAAACCGCGCTTTCGCGCTACAGGGCGGGCAAGCGAAAACACCCACCCTAGTACTCTAGTGCGCTCACGGGTCGAGCAGTACCCGGAGCGCACCCCGCGAGTCAGTCGTTAGCCGCGACGAGCAGCAGTACCGCGACTGCGATACTGCTGCCCGTCCCGTTGCCCAGGGTGCACCACGAGGAGGCGACCGACATGAACCCCTAGAAACGTCCGCCTAGGTCTACCCCTTCCAAAACTTCCATTCAAACTCGCCTTATACACTTTTTTCGTCAATCGTTCTTCATTCATTCTCTCGACATGGCCAAACCATCTCAGCATACCGTTCTCAATTTTTGTCACTACATCTTCTTTCAGACCACAACGTTTATTAAAAAAAAATACCTATCCCCTTAACTTTTATCTTCAGGAGTATAGCTAACATTTCAGTTTTCCTGAAATACGTCAATAAACTAAACATTACTTTTTAATAGATGACATAGATAAAAACAACCTTTATATTGGTAATAAAGAAGTAGATACCTAATTTAAAAAAAAGTTCAAAATTCTTACTGTTATCTTTACTAAAATGTTACTTACTAAGAGATAAAAAAAAATTTCTACACACTTCATACATAGCTTATAATTCTTATAAATAAAGTTTATTATTTTTTTTAAATATTTTTTTTTTTTGTAAAATTTTATTAGGCTTCGAGTTTTACTAGACTTTATACTCCTTAAAAATTCATTAATGTTTCCACAATAGTGTATACTCGTTAGTATTATACAATATTTATAATAAAAATAATCATTTAAATAATACCCGCATTAAAAATATATAATAAGGGTTTATCCCGCTTTCTTAATATTTCATTCACATTCCTATGATAAACAACAGGAGAATGACAATTAGAATCAGATTTAATTTTACAAAACACTGCTAAACAAAGGCGTGAATAAATTACGGAAAGGACCCACTTACTTCATAATTAAGCTAATCTCGAGTATACAGAAATGTACGGGCATTTATTGTCTCGAACATCTCTTTCACCAGTTGATCAAATATACATACAACCTTTCTTTTAATAAATAAATTCCAAAAAAAAAACATCAAACCTTTGAATAAAAATTTTGCAAATATTTATATATATTATTTTGTTGATGAGATTTGCCAGCTGTAAGTAATAAAGGGTTTCCATGAATATTATAATATTAAAGAAATAATATTTTTAAAAGAAATGCTAGTATACTGTTAACGAGTTAATTGAACCGCATCAGCCTTCAAACGTCACTACTAAGCAAAGACCTCGAGGAGAAGGATTATAGATTAATTGACCACACAGCTCTACTACATGTTTGCAGATAATTTCCCTGTCACAAGCAACGATCCACATCCAACATCCATCAACATTCTAAAAATCGTTGCTTTGTTGGTATTAATTATTATAACCGCCAACGCGCAGTGAAGCAGCGCCAGCGTGGTAAATAAAGCTATGTATTAATTAGCAACATTTGATGCGCAACACATGACGCTCAACATGTTGGCAACGTTGCACTTGCACAACAGCGAGCGACGTTGCTAGTTGACGCGCAACATGAAGCGCGTCTTGTTTGTTTCCGTTAAAGTTTCGCGTCGTTGCTCGACATGTTGAGATGCATGTTGAGCGTCATGTGTTGCGCGTCAAATGTTGCTAATGAATACATAGCTAGCTCCGACCCAACTCTTACACGGAGAAAGATCCCTTTACCCAGCTGTGGGATGTTACAGGCTAAATAACGATCGCCACCAAGTATGGTACCAACTTATGGTATGGTATTGGACAAACAGGAAAGGATGGACAATAATTATTTGTATTATTCATTGTATGTAGTTTACCTTTGATGTTAATAACCACACGCATAATACACGATATAAAATTGTTGTTCATTGTTATAGCTTCCGGTTTATTACAGTACGTTTTTTGTTATTTAAAGTATTCATTAAAATAAATTGAGAGCACTACATGAATGCAACATCTGTCCTATAATTCGAATATATGAGGATTATTCACTAAAAGTAAATATGTGTTTATATGAGCAAAAAATAACGAATATTTTTAATATTAGTCGCCATCACTGTTTCACTGGTGTTAAATTTTAATTTTCAGCAAATTAATTTATGAATTAACTAATTAATAAATATGTTTATTCACACGGTCTACAATCCTTATCAATTTAATGCCTGTGTTAGAGAAAACAGCTGATTATATAGGTAGGTATACTTGTCAAACAACTTCAAAAAATAAAGAAGGTTCTTAATATCTGTATTTCTTATATTTGTTACGTCATAACTTTTACTGGGTATGCCGATTTTGATGATACTCTTTGTATTCGACAGCTGGCACTTGTCATAATTATGGTCCCATTTGAATTTGAGCGTGATGTTATCATTTTATTAATTATCGTTAAAAATTGAAGTCGTTTTTTTTGTCATGCTCATGTAATTAATATTATACGAATGTTTATATATATATGGTTTCTCTCAAGGACAGAATAAGAAATGAGACTATCCGTGAGAGAACGAAAGTAACCGACATAACCCACAGAATCAGCAAGTTGAAGTGGCAGTGGGCTGGTCATCTGTGTCGCAGGACCGATGGCCGTTGGAGCAGACGTGTCCTGGAGTGGAGACCGCGTATTGGCAAACGCAGTGTAGGACGCCCTCTGGCCCGCTGGACCGACGATCTACGTAAGATTGCTGGTGTAGGCTGGATGGGGATTGCGGAAAACCGGGATGTCTGGCGCGAGCTTGGGGAGGCCTATGTCCAGCAGTGGACTGCAGCGGGCTGATGTGATGATGATGATGTGATGATATGAAAATTATATAAAAATTCATCTTGTGGACATAATGCGCTTATGAACGTGTTTCATTAATTTTAATTCAATAGCTTAGAACAATGCCAAACTAGCACTGATGATTATGTGAATGATACGCAGAATATAGAAGGGAGGAGCATATTAGTCAATACTTGCATGCTTATCTAGTCTATCACAGTCTATGTTACGAGTATTGTTAGTATTTTGTCACCATATTAAGTTGTTAATTGGAAATTGGATTTGTTTATCAAGTGAATGGAAGTTACATGGTAAAAAGGAATTAAAATTATAGTACACGAAACTACGAAATCATATCGATACGAATATCATACGATTCATATATCAAATATATATCCTATATGAGCTGGGAATGGCTTTGTAAAAAAATTTCTTGACGAATAATTATATTGCAAATGAAAAATATCATTAATTACATTTTTTTTATTGTATACCCGACTTTTAGATGACGTAGTAGGTATTGATTTTTTATTTATTTATATACGACTAGCCGACCCGTGCCCACTTCGTTGGGCGTTATAATCCATTTCACATAAGAAGGGTACGGTGAAATTTGATATGTTCCAATACACTCTCACTATTTTCAGCAAATCAGATAAATATAAATGTTTTAAAATCACCAATTAATTTCCAAGGCAAATAATAATGCTTGATTAGATTGAATTGTTGACACGGCACGTCAGAGGGCGCAGGTTCAAATCCTGCTGATTTAAAATATTTATATATTTTTATCTTTTTCCTTTATCTTGTCACTCCTGAATAGTGTAGCTTTCTATTAGCGAAAGAATTTTCATGATCGGATCAGTATTTGCGAAGATTACCCCGTATATACAAACAAAGTTATAAACTTTACCTCTTTATAATATTAGTATAGATGTAACAACGCCATGACGTGACATTCGATCTCGATATTATCCTTAACAATATTTACTTAGGGGGGAAGTTACTGCGAACAATAGTAGACCTTCGTCAAATAAGATATCGTATTTCTCTCTGCCACCCACCAAATTTATTCTTTTTTTATGTTTGAGCAAAATGACACGAGAAGTATAGTCTTTGTCCATTACAAAATAAGCTATAAGTATTTCTATTTAATCAGTCAGTCATCATCATAATCAATTTATCTTAATTGAAAAGAATTATCAAGCAATAAATACTTCAGCACCTTGTCATCTTGGAATTATAGAGGTAGAAATAAATTATACTTTAGTATAAAATATGTGAGCGAAACAATCGAAACATGTTTTGACATTTGTTCTCATTAAAACATCATTGTCACTGAGAACATAATTGTATTAAACATAATAATTGAAATAAAACAAAAAACAATTTTTTAAATTTAAGTGAAATAGGTTTTTTTATTTTATTTGCTTCATTTTATGCAAATGAAAACTTAGACTTTCTTGTAGTATATTCTTTAGAATTTAACCCTCAATTTTGAAATTAATTATATATACATGAATATTACATGTATAATGAATATAATACATGAATATTTAAATGGGTTTTAAACCGTTGTTAGCATCTGTGTTAAACAATGTCTTTCGTAAATTATTTGCCTAATAAATTCAACATTTAACCACTATTCAAGCATAGCGAATCCTCGGAGATAATAAAACTGTCAAATTAATTTAGCCACTGCCACTGGTAATAAATTCAACAAATTGCTAAACAAGGTAGTCAATTAAACCAATAAAAATGAAATGAGCCTTGAACCTTACCCGATAAAATATAACTATTATTTTATCGGGTCAGGTTCAAGACTTAGTTCGTTCGTCTAAGTTCGTTCTCTTAGTTCCATTATAAAAATTAAAAAAAAAACAAATGAGTGTTTGTTCTCAAACGAAAAAATAACTCCAGATACGCTTTTTTGATTGTTTATTTGTTGATTACGCAGTGTTGGTAAGAACATTTTGATGTCAAAGATGCATTTCACTCTGGTCGCCCAGTTACGGATCTACATTGGAGTAGATATGATATAGCTAAAGATTTGAGAATTAATTATAAAACAGATTTTACCCATTTGAAAAAGGCTGGCTATACAAAAAAGCTCGATATATGGGTGTCAGTGAACTCACTGAAAGAAAACGAATGCACCGTGTACTCATTTACGATTCTGTCTAAAAGGTAATGGTATCGAACCATTTTTGAAGCGATTGATCAATGGTGACGAAAAGTCGATCACCAACGATAAAAATGTACGATAAATAAAATCGTAGTCAAATGTCACTCAAGCTGCTCAGACTATTGCGAAACACGGGTTGGTACGCAATAAGGTGATATTTAGTGTATGGTGGGCATCATTAATTTTGAGCTTTTACCGGCGGGCAAAACCATCGATTTGGATTTCTACTGTCAACAGCTGGTGAGAATTAAGCAGGAAATTGAGAATAAGCGGCCATAATTAATCAACAGAAAAGGTAGGTTCCTATAGGTAACGGAAACACTAAGTATATTACCTTAGGATCAAACGACCGTTTTATATGTTATCGACATTTATTTGCTGAAACATATACATATGATGATAAACATTTTAATACTTTCAAGTCTATAATATTAAGACTAAAAAAGTAAAAGAACTAGTCAGTTTCAATTACACAAATTGCTTTACTCTGAGCATATTTCTAAACACGAGTCTACGTAACGGATTTCACATAGTATATTAAGTAACGAAGTCGATTTACACTGAGAGGTTTTATCATCAAAGTAATTTGGATCAGCGCCATATGTGTTTCCTGTACTTATGTTCTTTTCACAATACTGCTTGATTTGAATCGTCTTTTTGGCAATAGCTCCTGTGGGATTTTAAAATATTAGAATAAAGTTAGATACTCGTAATCCAAACTAAATTTCATTTATTTTTATATGCCGAGCCATGATACCATTTGATTAATCCGAACAAAACATCGACCCATTTCGTATAGTTTTTCGAATTTCTATGTCTATTTGAATCGAGTAGTAAAGTTACTATAATAAAATAATTATTTAAAGAAAACAAAAAACCCGCCTGCATAAAAACAACTAATAGAAAATGAACTGAAAAGACTGGAGGAACAAGTTAAAAATTCAAAATTACACAAAGCTAGCGAAACAAATCGAAACAACATCAAACATTATGTACTATACACTTAAAAATATCAATACGGTAGTCCTTCAAATATTTATGCAACATCGTACATAATATGCAGTCGGAGACATGAAATTGAAGGCTAGGTCAAATCATTCTCTCTTTGTGCATGTCTCCGAGTGCATATTATGTACGATGTTGCATAAATATTTGAAGGACTACCGTATTGATATTTTTAAGTGTATGGTACATAATGTTTGATATTGTTTCGATTTGTTTCGCTAGCTTTGTGTAATTTTGAATTTTTAACATGTTCCAGTCTTTTCAGTTCATTTTCTATTAGTTGTTTTTTATGCAGGCGGGTTTTTTGTTTTCTTTTAATAATTATTTTATTTATGTCTTTTTAGTTAGACAAATTACGTAATCGGTTTAATTCATTAAAATAGTTTACATTATGTGGTTGATTAAGTAATTTATTAACGACGAAAAAAATGCGGCCGTTCTAAAGTTGCCGCATATACTCTTAATACCTATATTATTTTTATGTTTGACCAAGCATAACTTTTTACAGAGTTGTCCGAAGTTGATAATTCTTTTTTTTTATGGGAAAGGCTAGACCCCGAAATTAACCGTCGGACGTTGCCTAGGAGGCGAGGAAGAAGCTCGGCTCGCATCTTGCTTGCCTTAGGCATGGGAAAGAGCAAATTCAACATTTTTTAAACTTTCTTATTGTATTTCTTTATTATTATTACAGTAATAATAACCATAATATACATTTTTGAAATCCTTGTATTGAGCCCTTTAATTTGATACCCATATTATAGTATTCTAAAAAAAAAATATTTCTTCATTAACTACAATGGCTTCGCACAGCCGCCATGTTTTTTTTTTTTAATGTCACATATCTAAGAACACTTGGGCTGCTAAGACGAATCTAACGATATCTCAATTTTACAAATCCGTTCAGCGGTTCTAGAGGAATCAGGTAGTTAAGAATATTACATACATACATACAAGATACGCGCGAAAAACATAACCCTTCCTTGGCAGTCGGGTAAAAAAGATTCCTAGTGAGGTCTCATTAGATTCGCCGTAACTGTTGAAATGTGTTGAATAAATTGTAATCTAGATTCTAGATAATAACACTAATTTAATTTACTCGAAATTGCTTACTTCACAATTTTATTTCTTAATTTTTAATTGTTAATTTGAATATTACTAATCTCAAGTTGTCGTTTATAATAATTATGGAAATAAAACAATGAAATATTTTGAGCCAAGATACTTGAAGAGGACTTCAGAGCTCTTAACATTTTCTTAACGATAAATTTTAAATACAAGACAAGAGTATAATCATTTATGAAAACAAGGTTAAAAATAACAAATAGATCTTCATAATTATCTACAACAGAAATAATTTAACAATATTTCACGACTGCTGTATATGAACATTTTTTGTACATTTATACTACATATTTTACTTCTTATCACGATCATGATTACAATTCAGCCTGTAAAATCCAACTATTGGTCATAGGCCTCTTTCTCCATATACCACTGCGGGTTGGCGGATACTATTTTACTTTTAAATACAGTTAAAGAATACGAGCTTTATTTTTTAATTTTACCCTTTAGCGTTGTAAGAAGATTTCCTACAATTTAAGAATTGAAGTATACCTTAATATAAGGTGTCTTTAACGAAATACAATTTAATGTGATTTTAAGTTATAACTCTGTATCATTAGACAACACTATATCTAAAATACACCGATGTGTGATATGGTGTATGTCCGAAATTTTTTACTAAATATTTTGTGGTTCGGAAGAGCGTCAAAGTACCTATATAGGAACCTACAGCTTTTAAGAGCGTGCATAAGGCGAGCAAAAAATCAGATTTCACCCGCGCGCCCGATGAAACAAAATATACACAAAGCCTCGTGTCAGAGTGCGATAGACGATATAGTTTTGAGCGCATTACGAATGTAAAAAACGACAAATATGTTATTTTGTATATAATTCCGAAACTAAAAGTAATTACATTAAATGCCTTGGCATAGCCTTTACTCATATGTCATATGTAAATGTAATTAATTATCAAATGTTTGTCTTAATGGTCATAACCATATCGAGTATAAATAGAAAAAATATAAAAATTAGAGGTTACTTCGTGATTATATTTTATCGAGGAAATTTCCTTATTTTATGTTTTTGATATGGGTCAACCCTTGCAAATATCACGTAGTTTGTCATATATTTTTATTTTAAGATTTGGTCTGGAACTTTTCATGTCATAACAAATAGAAGATGGTAATTTTGCATTATGCGCACTCTTAAGTTATCTTAGTAAGTAGATTTCCGCCCCTTCTTATATACAAGAAATACTCTGCAGATATGAGGGGACAAGTAACAGGTGAATTCGGATTTGACCCAAGTCACTGTATTGCTGTCTTAAGATTAAAAAACATATGATCAAAATCACAAAATGTAGGTATTCGGATTTACCAAAAAAAAATTGTCGAGCTATAAATTCTCATTTGTTACCCATAACTTTACAATACATACATAATTACATATGTATGTATATTAACTTAAAATCCATTCGGTGTTAATCCTACAATTATTTACTACTAGCTTCTGCGCGCGACTTCGTCGGCGTGGACTCCGCTCCTATTGGTCTTAGCGTGATGATATATAGCCTATAGCCTTCCTCGATAAATGGGCTATCTAATACTGAAAGAATTTTTCAAATCGGACCAGTAGATCCTGAGATTAGCGCGTTCAAACAAACAAACAAACAAACAAACAAACAAACAAACAATCAAACAAACAAACTCTTTAGCTTTATTAGTATAGATAATCCATTCAATCGGTAAATCGGTAAGCAAATCAAAGACCGCTCTGGTGTAGTGGCGCGAGTAGTCGCCTAAAATACCGAAGATTTGGATGTTCGATTCCCGCTCGGGATGGTTATTTGTATTTGTACAAATATTTCTTTCCGGTTTGGATGTCTGTTCTTGTGGGGTCTCCTCACCGTGCCTCGGAGAGCACGTTAAGCTGACGGTCCCGGTTGTTATCATAAATACTTCATAACGATCGTTACCCATAGTATCCGCCAACCCGCTGTGGAGCAACGTGGTGGATTAAGCTCCAATCCTTCTCCTTCATGGAGAAAGAGACCTATTCCCAGCAGTGGGATGTTACAGGCTGAATGGTGAGCAAATCATGGATTAGATTGGACTCCCTAAACTTTTCAGATGGCAATAAATTATATCGCAGTAATATTAATATCATTCACAAACTTTTTCAGCTGCTTATAAACTTCGTGCAAACACGGAAGTTTTTAATAAGCTTAAATTACTTTTCTGACTCGAAATGGTACTCAAGATAAAACAGAAATAATGTCACTGGTAAAATTAATTTCAAGCAAACGTAATGCTTTTTAAGACTTCATACTTTAAGTGTACCAAAGGGACTGGATGGGGATGGCATGGGAATATAAAAGCCCTCCTTTTCACGTGACATTGGCTAAAACATCTGGCTATTTTTTATATCGGAAGATGCTGATCCAAAAAAATAATGAACTTATGTATTCAGAACCGTATTATATAATCTACGGAACAAATTCAATTAGTACTCACTCAACATAATCAATTTATGCTTCACTCAACAAATGTTAACAAAAAATTTCGGACAAGCTATAATTTTTATCAAAAATCAGAAACTCTTTTATATTTCAATCTCACAGTTAATCTAATTTCTGATCCTATCTTTACAGATAACCCAAGCATAGCCCGTAAAATATCTATAATGGGCATGACGACAGTATCAAAAAATCGTCAATTTAATGATTTCAGGGGAACACTCATATTTAAAAAATTCAAAATACTGGTTTAGTTTTATGTAAAATAATAAGATTATTGTGATTTTTAATAAAATAAAACATTAAAATACTGCAATCGGCCATTTTGAATGAAACACAAATTACAGCGCAGACGTCACAACATAACATAATACGTCAGGCGCGCTCCAAAGAGTAAAGTAAAAAGTAAGGCCCAGATTATTTTATGACGTCAGAGCCGACGCCATGACACCTGCAGCCGTTTTGCCGCTCTCATTGAAAACATATTATTACAAAAATAGTTTTAATCTTCCTTAAACTTAAGTTTATTACCGAAATATAGATATTTTCGTAAATAGTAAATGTGTAGCCACATTACGGAAGAGGTTTTAAAAATCTTTCGTCATGCCCATTCCATGTATTTAAAGTCACAAACAAAATGTAGATAGATTATAACTTTACGGAAGCCATAGATGCTGCATGACTTTAATCTTTATTTAATGTAAGGTAAAAAAGGTTCCTTTTTTACTTTATACAATAGAAAAAAATTAAAGAAAAATTATTTTGCGTTAATTTTAAAACTTAGACGAATGTTAGTAAGCTTGTATTATAAAAAGACATAGCTGACTACGTCAGCTCTAAGCTGACTTGAAGTTTAGAGTTCAAACTTCAAAATTTCGGCAAGTTTTCTAGAAAAATTCCGCTGGAAATCTACGAAAAAACATTGAAACCAAGCGTCTGGAAAGTTCGGTACACAAAGGGCATTTATTTTTGGTTTGAATATACACCCGTATTTGACTATAAATTTTTTTAAAGGAAAAGTTGTCGTCATTCTATTTGAAATAATAATTAAAAACGTTAAAATTAATTTTATAGGCTCGTTAACTTTATTTAAGTTAAAAGCATTAAGTGATTCTCATAATTTTGTGCATATCAATAATGAAAGCTCTAAATAGACTGATAATAATCTGGATCAAATATGTATATAGGTATATATCCTACAGTGATGTATCATTTCATTTATCAGCATTTATCGAAATCTATGAATCGTTATCCAACAATCAGACCATCGCAACATCAAATTACACCAGCGCTACTTTGATGTTTGATTTTACATTTCCAACTCATCAAGCTCACTAAAACACAAACAATTCAAAGCTTTATTCATTTACAGTTGTTTTCATACAACATACATTTTAAATATACGCATTGTGTTAAATTTTACACGAAATTCTCATAAAAGAAATAGAAAATAACCGTTTTATTTGGTGGAAATCTTAGCATGAGTAAAAAGTACAGTTAAAAATAATTCCAGCCATAAGATGACTGCATTTAGTCACTCGAAAGCCCCGCAGTGAGATAACAAAAGCCATATTTTTATTTCACAATAGTCTAAAAGTCATTTTGTTGAAGTATGCTGGTTTAAAAAGCGAGCTATCTTCCTTTAGTAAAATACTGCGGATTTCGCAAAGGGTTTTGTTTAAACGCTTAATTGCTAGATATTTAGAAAATAAAATATTATATTATGTTGTCATTGCAGATTTGGGCGCCTAGGTAAATGTAGCAATCGACGGTGTCAACACCCGGAATGTTGAGGGTATCTTTTGATAGGTTTCCAGCTCGATCCACTATCATAACCTTGGTTTTCGTTCGATTTACTGTAAGCCCCATATTTTGACTTTCTAACGCCATCTTATGGAACAGCTCTCTCATATCTTCTACGGATGTTGCGAGAAGAATGGTGTCGTCGGCATACCTGAGATTCGATAGTCTCTTTTCACCTATAGGATATCGTTACTCTATCGTTTACATAGTAGGGAATATATCAGCCAACCCGCATTGGAGCAGCGTGGTGAATTAAGCTCAGATCCTTCTCCTACACGGGGAAGAGGCCTATGCCCAACAGTAGGATATTACAGGCTGAATCGTGATCGTGATCGTATTTTTTAGTTAGAAGATAGATAGTACTGAGCTATTTTAGATGAATCGTGTTCATCAAGAAAAACTGTGAGATTATAATTTAACAAAATAAATATTTTATCGATTTCAGTAGTCAAAAGTTGTATTTATGACTCTCGTAATTTGTATTCGCAATTTAATATAAGATACATACACACATTATTAAAATGTGGTCAGTTTTGATAAAAATCGTTAGATATATCTAACATGTAGGCTACATATATACATGGTTACATGGCATCAATCATTGCGTTAAAAAAAATACAATCGAATTGAGAACCTCCTCCTTTTTTAGAAGTCTGTTAAAAAGTTGGCATTCTATAGGCAAACTCACAGTCTCTAAGTGAACAGGTTAAAATATTTCTTAACAATACCCTATTCATGAAAAATGTATATCTACAGGAAATATTTTTCACGGAATAAAACGTGGTAAACTTTTGACAGCCTCATTAGAATGTACAAAAATAAGCCGTAGTCTAAACGTTAATGTTCCGAGATTTTATGCAAAGCTTGGTCTTTTAAACAAAAATTACTTTTTCTATATATACACACGTGCAGTAGGGGTACATGCATATAATTGAAATCCTAGTATAAACATAGCAAATATAGAAATCAGCCGGTATATGATTTTTTTAGTTAGTTTTTGGTAGTATTTTTTATTTATTTATACCAGTATAGGAAGCCAGCATAATATACAGTGGTTTTTATTATTCGTGCATAGTAAAGCATAGAATTACTTTACACCACACTTAAAGGCTAACTCAACATTCAATAACAGCTGTTTCGAAATTTATGCAAACAATAAATATTTAAAAAAATTGATTGATTTAAAATGTTGATAATTTCCTCATGTGTGGGTAACACAAAAAATAATACGAATAAATATTTATCTTATGTCAAATTTACTCATTAATAAAAGTGTAATACAAAGTATAAAAAACAGTACAACAATTAAATCCCGTGCTTAAACAGTAAAAAATATTTAAAAGAAAAAAGTAAAAATGTGGTATATGTAAAAAAAAACAACGAAAGACAACAATTTCAAATATTAAAGACCGTAACAAACACAATGTCTTTTCACGTCATCAATTCGGTCTTGGACACTCACAGCAGTCTGTAAGGAGTAGCTTACGTCTACCCTTACACCATGGACATAATACTATGCCTTACACCCACTATCATTAAATAAACGATCTTATTCATTGCTTTCCATCACTTTCATATTAATTTCAATGTGACGTCGTATTGTGAATTTTTAATATCTGCTTCAGATTGAAATCTGTCCACCACTCCACCACCACCACTTCAGCCTATCACAGTCCACTGTTGGACATAGGCCTCCACAAGTTCGCGCCCGACATTATGACGCGAACTCATGTGTTTTGCCCATACTCACCACGCTGGGCAGGCGGGTTGGTGACCGCAGGGCTGGCTTTGTCGTACCGAAGACGCTGCTGCCCGTCTTTGGCCTGTGTAAAATCTGTCCGTTGTATGTTAATACGTGATATTAAAATATTATCGTATTTCATTTCTTTTCGTTTTAAATAGTAAAGAAATGTTTTAAAAAATTCAATTAAATATTTGTTCAAAAAATTTCCAAACAAAAATACTCGGTAGTAAGTATGATGTATAGTTGTACATAGTTGAAAAAATAATCAATTAAATAGGCACTACGCTTTAGCCTGTAATATCCCACTGTTGGGCATAGGCCTCTTTCCCCATGTAGGAGAAGGATCAGAGCTTAATCCATCACGCTACTCCAATGCGGGTTGGTGGATATATTCCCTACTATGAGTAACGATCGCTATCAGGTGTACATGATAACAACCGGGACCGACGGCTTAACGTGCTCTTCCACCGTGACCACCAACAGACCCACCGTGCGTAGCGTAAATACTGCATCTAAGGTGTTTTGAATTGTTTTTTTTTTTGTCTTTCTGCATTGGTCCTCCCTTCAAAAGAGTATGATATCGTTTTTCCAGAAAAAAAATCAATACTTGATTAATGATGTGATAGGTGGGTTTGACGATTACAAAGTATCAGTAGAAGTAAAGTATAATTAAAACACAGGTTTTTGAATAATAAACCATCTTTAATAATAAAATAATAACTACAATCGGATACCTCTTTAAAATAAAATTTAATACATAATAAATTTTCACATATATACATCATCAATAATTTTTAAGACTGTGGCAAATACTTAATAATAGTGACTCCCTTACCTCCCCCTTTCCCATATTTGAAATAAATTATTGGTGAGTCAAAAATATATAAAAGTGGCATTTGATTCTGATATACTATTCATAGTGTTTATCGATTTTAATTATTTATTTGACGTTTATTAGCTGATAACTTTTTTTATTTGTGACACAATTTTTTGCAAACCTAAAATATTAAAATGACTTTGGCGCATCGAACCACACGGGGCGAATTGTCCGAATAACGTTTCAAATTCGGAGCTTTTCGCATCGTTATTATTTCTCTATAAATATATATCAGTTACCACGTATAAAGAACTCGTATACACTAGATTCCGTTGCTGCGAAAACATGGTGACAATTTTTGGCCTCATATACGTCTATCGCAATTATTTTATTCGTCTTAGTTTTCGTATAACTACACAAGTAAAACTGAAGATCTGGTATCTCTAATTGTTTAAGTAAATTAACGGTACGGAATATTTGTATCTGCAAAAAAAACACATAGGCATGAATATATATATTAAAATATAGCTTATAGAAACTAAATATATTTATGGGAATTAAATTTAAGCAAGGTATTTATCTACTGCTGTGCCCTACCTCAATATGTAGGTATGTAGGTATATACTACTCTTTACAGATGTACATTTAAAATAATAGTGAAAAGAATATATAGTAGGAACCTTTCTAGTAATTACTTTTTAATGTATCTGATTAATTTGTTAGGTCAAGGAATATATGAAAGTAACTCGAAAAATAAAGTGACGATACGGTAAAACCAACATGGCGGACTTGTGAAAATGGCGGAATAAGATTTTTAATTTTCCTACAATGTGGATAAAAAATAAAAAGTCTTATTGAGAGTAACTCGAAAAAAAAAGTGAGGTTGTAAAGATGGTGGACTAAGTTATGCTTTCCTATTTTTCTTATATGTGTGTCAAATGAAATGACTTACTGAGAGTAACTCGAAAAATAACCCGATATTACTATATATCCAATATGGCAGACTACTAAATATGGTGAACTATTAATTTTGTATGTTTTCTTATATTATCAAATGAAAGCATTTGCTGACAATAACAGATCGAGAAACTTGTCCAGCGATAACTAGAATGTAAAAAATATACTTTTGTAGATAAACAAGTAAATTAAATAACTTGGTCGAATTGATATTATTTTTATAATTAAAATCATTCATATCTCTTCTCTATATATATAAAAAATAAAAATGAATCGCTGAATATGTTGCTAAGCGCAAATCTCGAGAGCGGCTGAACCGATTTCGCTAATTCTTTTTTTATAATATTCCTTGAAGTACGACTGTACGAGGATGGTTGTTACGGTGAGAAAAATTTAAAAAATTGCCTGAAAAAGTTCTAAAAACAACACTTTTCTATATTCCCATACAAAAGATTCGTAATAATACATAAAAGTCAATTTGAACTTTAATACAATACCATAAAGTTTAAGTGTTAGTGGAGGGGTTCCGGGAAGGATAAGTATTAAAGAAAAAATTAAAGAATCAACTGTTAGGAAGTTCGCCGGGTCAGCTAGTATTGGAAGGAACTACGAATACTGTCTAAAAATTAAAGTAAATCTCGTCGCGGAAACCTTAAATACAAATTTAAATTAAAGAAAATCAAAAGTTATGAAAATAAAGAATCTTTTTTAAAATTTTTCAGTTTGACTACAGACTTAGACAATCAACAAAAGAGTATATAGCATAGTGTGTGTGTGTGTGTCAAATACATGGTAGTGTGTGTAATGTTTTTTTTATTGAATTAATTTAAATTCAAATTCAAATTTATACTAAGTTTTTGCTTCACGTATTAATATATTATATTATAGAAGATAAGTTGTGTAATGACGTTATACTCGTAGGTTGATAGTAAAAGTTTTAAAGGAAAAGTTTATCTACTTTGTTATTTTAAACGCATTTAAAATAAAAGCTTGTTTTATTTCAATTGTTTACTTTTAATTTATGTAGGTTTATCGCTAACCTTGCCATCTTCATACCCTAAGAGTAGTATGTGACCGTGCTCTGTTGCGCAAGTGAGTCCAGGACATGCAACGACTGTTTGCTCTCCGGCTTTTCGAACTTGAATTTGTAACTGTTCTTTAGGTGCCTCTAAATATAAAAAATTACTGATATTTTAAAAATGTAATAATATTTTTATAAAATAAAAAAAATTCCATATGTACTTTTTTAATTTACAAAATAATATAGTAATAGAAATCTTACCCACACAAATTGCGCTGTAGGTATTAAACATGAAGCGCTTTGTATTCGGATTATGCAAAGAAACATCCAATTGGTACACCTCCTTAGGCCAACCGCGATAATCAATATGAGAAACTGTACCATCCCTCATTAAAATATAAATGTCCTTCTGATATATATTCATTCCACAAATAAAATCATGGGCACACTCGAAATACGCCAAAATTTCCACATACCATTTACACTTGTCTACTTTGTACCGTCGCAAGACATTTTCTTTGTTCATAATATAACAAGATCTATAGTAGACTCTAAAATAAAAAATAAAAAACTCGTAAATCTAAAAATTTATAGGTTTATAACGTGTTTTAAAGAATGGTGTCCATCCTTTTAACTGCGATATGAAAATCGTTATTAAAACGTAAATATACAACTTACTTGATAAAAGGCTTTAATAAAAAATTAGAAACAAAAAATTTAAAGCATAAAATTTTACATAAAACCTTCACTTCGATTTAACTGATGGAGCTACAAAGACGATGTGGGGTGGCGGTATTTTACAGTTATTTGACTCTCAGAACTTAGTTTGAATCTCAGAACTTTTGATTTGTTAAATAATTAATTAATTAAATGTAAAAGATTGAAGAGTTATTTGAAAAACGACACTGCTACATCACAAGCAACCTTCAAATTGTCGGCTTCTTTCGAGTGTCATGGCAGTGCCCAAGTCCCCTGAGTTTTACACCTAAGTTGGTTATCGCACTAGTGACTTTTTGTCACCGTGACTTTTTGTCACCGTGACTTTTCGTCACTGTCACCGCGTCCATCATCCCTAATGAAGGTGCGCGCATTTGGATACGTGACAATTCGGTGACTTTTTTCCGCGGAGGACGCCAACATGCCCGTGACGCAACAAAATGTCACGTGTCATATGTACGTAGGTTGGCAAACATGGTGTAGAACTTTCCACTTATCAGCCTATCACTCCAAAGCGGGTGAACCCAATACTTTTTATTATTGTATTTTTTTCTATTTCTAAAAACGAGTACACAGACAACCGTCTCTTCGAGATCCATCTTATCGAATGCAAGAAACTGTCACGGCAAGTGCGCGCAGTCACGAAAGTTTGGTGACGTGACAGTGACAAAGAATTTTTTGTCACGGTGACAAAAAATGTCACTAGTGCGCGCTTGGCCATATGTAAGTACTCTTTACTGAAGTCTGCACAACATTTCTTTCAAATGTTTCGATTTTATGTTATTACTAGCAGACCCGCCAGACGTTGTCCTGTCCGGAGTACAGCTACAAATTTGATTGCTAACATATCGATAGAAGCGCCACCTATCGGGTCCAATTATTATGTTTTCAAACCATCCATGAACCCATAGAAATATGGGGCTAATATACGTACAAAATTCGATTCAGATGTTTTTATTTATTATTTATTTATACATTAACTTAATATGTCGAAATCATATTAATTATCACAACTTACCTCCATAAAGTAACATCAAAAAACTCAATTTTGTAGGGTAGTCGGCAATTACAGCCTTCGCAGTGTAGCTTATTTATAACAGACAATGTGTTATCTCCAATCAAATATGCCTCTAAAGGAGTAGATTTAATGATAAATGAAGATGTTTCAATACATTTGACACCTTATATGAAAAAAAATATTAAATGAATATTAAAAGCTCAGGGTGTGAATTATAAATTATACTTTATTTTAAAATTAACTTACTTGAAGAATCCACTGTTTTTATTAGCTGGAAAGTGTCTAAATTATAATATTTCACTCCATCATTTGCCACTACTATGAGATTATCTAGAATGCATTGTAACAAAAGATGAATATAATTAAAAATAAATTAATATGAATTTTGATTTTTTTTATGTATTCAGGTTTCAAGTTTAAGTATAGTATGAAATTTTTATTACCTTTGTAAATACAAATATCTCTTACACCTTCAAAATCATACTGGTGGTGTAAATGGAGGGCACAATTTTTAACATTGTACCAACGCAGAGCACTTTTAACTATATTTTTACATCCTAAATTACATTTATCTCTAAAAATTGAGGTTGTATTATTGGTAGCTCCATCAATAATCATTTTCCATGCGTCATAATGCTAATAAACATAAAAAGAAAGATATTAACGGTTTAACGCGCCATGCGAGCTTAAAAGCTAGCATAATATTATCTGTATTTCTTCTATTTACGTATACTAAGTTTCACTATAATCAGTTGAGTAGTTTTTGCGCAAAGGAGTAACAAACATTCATCCACCGGATAGGTACCCCAATTAGACTTTTATAATATTAAAAGGGTTTTAATTTGTATTATCCATTAAACTAGCTTAGACTAGCTAATGCTAGTTTTGTCACTTAAATTACAATAAACAAAAAAAATAGTAACTTACATTACAATAGTAATCAACAGTATCTTGCCAATGTTTATTAACACACATGGAATTAAATAGAGATTTCATATCCAGATTTTTGAAAATAATTAATAAGATGTCAGCAGGACATATCCCCCAATAACTGAAGATTTTATTTGGATTAAGTGTAGACATATTTACTGTCCCGGCAAAAAATAATATGAATTTGCTAAAAACTTGTTTAGTGAGTTACTTATTTTTAATTTTACATAACTGTCATTGATTGATTGATACCTAAAGAGTAGACTACCCTCCATATTCAACCAGCTTAAATAACAATTGAGATTGTCAACAGCTGTGAAATGAAATGAAATGAAAACATTTATTTCGTCATAAGGTGAACCTCACACTTAACGAAAGTCAAAAAAAAAGAAAAGTAAAAATGTCATTTACCAAAAAAAAACTAAACAATAATAAAAAAAGTTAAGGCAGCAAAATATCAATAAAATAAAAATGTATACTTAACATTAACATTGGGTACATTACAAACTTACGTAACGTACCCAGTGTTATAAGCAACCTTAACTTAGTCAATATTTCTAATGTCTCGGTAGACATCACCTACCTACTTTTTCCTCGGCTTTATTAGATATTACAATAACATAAAGTAAGTTCCTAGTGTAGGCCGAGAGAAAAAAAGCCGGCGGAAAAAAAACTCTCGGTAATCTTTTAAAAATTTAAGGTCAAATACAATATAAAAACGCAGTAATGGACCATGAAAATTAAATGATAAGGACAAACACGAGACAGCCAATCGTGCATGCCGAAACCATCACATGCCACCTGCTCACAATATTTATATACAAAGCGAGTCACAGACATAGCCTGGTCGAGCTTTATTCAATCCGATGCCTTTTCATCATTAAGGTATTCCTTGATGGTGTAATAGGCTTTACTGCATAAAGTGTGTCATTATAACGATAGTAAGTATGTCGTTGTAACGATAGGGAAAAAGGCTTTTTTTGCTATTTTCCATTAACCGACTTCCAAAATTCGCGATCGTGATGTTACTTCAGAACTTTTGACTGGTTGGCCCGATTTCGATGATTTTTTTTAATCGAAAGGTTTTGCATGTCACTTGGTCTCGTTTAAAATTAATTGAGATCTGACAAGTATTTTTCGAGTACTTTTCGATATCTAATAATGCGTATTTACTTGACTATTTTTTTTGTCGCCCTACGTTATATAAACCTTATAATTTTTTACTTGGTTTAGCGATTGTGATGATTCTTACTTAAATCGAAAGCTAACACTTGTCATGTAGTTTCATTTAAATTTGATCGAGATATGATTAGGTTTTTTTTTTGAGTAGGTAATCTTTGATAACGCGTATTTACTTGACTGTTTTTTCGTCTACTAATGTTGTATTACTTGTCGATTTAATTGAAGACGGTTTTTTTCATTTGCGAGCAAACAAAATTATTTTCAAGTTTTTTTAGTCGTTGTATCTATGAATGCAATGTTGCTTATAATTAGAGCAAAAATTACTCATGAATCAAATGTAACTTTTATTGTATACTCTGTTAGCAACCATTATTTAAATAAATAAATAAAATAGTTGATGTTTGGATATTATATCAAATTTACTTTTACCTTCTCCCAAATCCCTTTACCCTCCGTAAGTCCAAATATCAATGTATTTGCCATTAGGGCTTTCAGGATATCTTTCTTCTCCCTTGACCTCATTACATCCTCTTCTTTTCCTGATCCAACCGCATGGGTTAACCAATCCTGTCATAGGTTTCATGGGTTCCATATCAATCCTGTTCTAGGTGTATTAATCAACCTTTGATTGTAATTATTTTCCTATCCTTCTCTCTCTATCCCTCCATCCCAACTTTCCTAAGTCCTCTCCTTAAAAACAAAATTAAAGATGATAACTGGCTTGCTTATTTTATATATACACTAGCTGACCCCGCAAACGTTGTTTTGCCATATATGTTATTAACCCCCGCAACCCCTTCTTGTGGGTGGAATTTCCAAAAAATCCGTTCTTAGCTGACCTCTACACGGCGAAAGGAATATTCCTACCAAATTTCAAGTCTCTACGCCTAATATGGTTCCAGAGATATCGTGATGAGTCAATGGGTGGAAATCTCTTTTACCTATATATGTATATATATAGATTTTGTAATTCCTACCTAAAATTATGATGGAAATGCCAATTTTTACTTCGAACTTTTTTACAACACAAATATCTCATCTGTCGAAAATAATTTTAATGAAATCATCATAATCCGTTTTCTCATTTCCCTTCTCACGGATGAGATGAGATTACATACATTGAGAAAATAATGATAGAAGAAGAAGAAGAAGAATTCCCAGCTCATAAATTATTCCTAAATACCTATAGTTTCAAAAGTTTGTGTTTTTCGGTTTGAATTAAATTAAGTCTTATAATTACGAAATATCAATTTAACACTTTTTTTTTCGGCTAACCTATTGAATTTCCTTTTTTCATTGTAGTGGAGTGTCTGGGGGTTTTGACCTCAGACTTTTGTTACAGTGAATGAATTTAAATGGTCGAGGGGGGGTTTTCTTTGTTATACTATAAAGTGTAAAGTTTACCCAATTTTTTTTGTGCTTTTGATTTTTTTTTTATTTAAATCAAAAACTATAAAAAATTAATAATTTTATTTAAAAAATATTTTTTTTTCGTATTATATACGTTGAATAATACCTAAATAAACGTAACATAATATTTTCTTGAAATGTTGGAGCGTATGAAGGGTCATAACGACCTTGGACAAGCAGTAGAACGTGGAGAGGGGAGAACGAAAAGATGGCTTGTTACCTCATCTTCAAACTGAATTCATTTACGCTCATACAGGTTGTCGCCAAAAATATATTGAAACATATAAGAAGAGGCCCAATGATACTCCATTTTTGCCTTCGAAAAAGAAACTCCGAAGTATCACTGTTTTATCGAGCTTTGAGTGGGAAAAAACTGTTTCATCTCTGGTCAAGAAGCTAATAAAGAAATTTAAGCAAAATTAAATAAAAAACGACGAAGACAAATCTCATATATTAATACTCCAACTTTAAATGACTCCATTGTAAGCTTTATAGCTGTACAGAAAAGCGATTGTTATCAAGAAATTCATAAAAGAATTTCTGATATAGCAGATTTACAAACACTCCAAGCAAAATAGCATGCTGATTGTTATAATTCTCTTAAAAATTCTATTCATCTGAGCTCTGCTGATAAGGAGGTTGGTTTGACAATTTCGATGATAGATGCAGCAATGGAGCAAATATACAAGTATATAGAAGAGAATGACTACTGCCAATTTTCTATGCAAGAGTTGAAAGATACGATGGTATATACCTCACTGCATACACCGGATGAAAAAACTATTAGAAAACGACTAATAGACCGCTATCATGATGATATTGTTACATCAAGTAAATTTGGAGCTAACACTAATATACTTTAAAAAAAAAGTAATTACACACACGCACACTTCAGAATATCGCAGTCCTCTGCTGGTCATAGGCCTCCACAAGTTCGCGCGAAAAATGGCGCAAACTCATGTGTTTTGCCCATAGTTACCAAGCTGTGCAGGAGCGTTGGTGACCGCAGGTCGGGCTTTGTCGCACCGAAGATGCTGCTGCCCGTCTTCGGCCTGTGTATTTCGAAGCCAGCAGTTGGATGGTTATCCCGCCATCGGTCGGCTTTTTAAGTTCCTAGGTGGTAGTGGAACTGTGTTATCCCTTAGTCACCTCTTATGACACCCACGTGAAGAGAGGGAGTGGCTATATTCTTTACTGCCGTAGCCACACAGCAAGCAGCAAAAAAACTAATCATAATGATAATAGTAGTAAAAAAAAGTTTTGTGGAAAAAGTTTTGTGGAAAAAGTTTTGTGGAAAAAAGGGTTGTGGAGCTGCTTGTGGATGCTGAAAGAGTGGCTTATACTGCAGTATAGCATGTCTACAGCGCAGCGAAAATACCTGTTTTAATACTCCGCCAATCATTGAAATAAGTGAAGTTGAAGAAAATAGGTACTTAAATAGACAAAAATGTAAATTGTTTGACAAATTATTTCTTGATGTAATTTTTTTTCTTTCATATTTCTTCATTTATTTCTTTTTCCTAATTACTATCTATATATAAATGTATAAATTAACTTAATTTTGGTGTAGAAATATGTTCTACAGGGTTTAAACTATCAAAATTATAATTATTTCTTTTTTTTTTTGAATCGAGATCACAATTTTTCAATAGGTAAACTTTTTTGTATATATTATAAGCTAAACATTCCACTTTGAATTATAAAATTTCATTCACTGTAACGGAAATCCGAGGTTTTCATGTTTTAACGCCCCAGGCACTCCACTATTGCATTTGAAAAGTTTTCATAAAAATAAATACAAAAATCTATTACAGGTTTTTATAAAAGCCACCTACAGTCTCCATGGCAATCGGGCACGCCCTCAATGTGTTTGTCAGCTTAGAAGCGTTTTCCACTACTCCTAACATATAGATAGACCTGTCGCAGTTCTATCAACTTTGCCTTCTTTTAGATCGCAATAAATAATAAATCTCTAATCTTATATTCGTATCCGACATCATTTGTGTAATTTTATACTTAGAGTTTAACCACAATTCTATATTATCCTTAGAGTTTAAAAAAATATTTTTTAATCATTTACACGTTTCCGAATTCCAGATTTTCGTACTTTGTACGTATTTTTAATCTTACAGTAAATACATAAGTAGGTAGCACATTACTTGACATAGCATTGAAAACCAAAAATTTGTAACTACTTACCATAACAATATTATAGGTATCGCTTCAGCCTGTAATATCCCACTGTTGGGCATAGGCCTCTTTCCCCATGTAAGAGAAGGATCAAAGCTTAATCCACCACACTGCTCCAATGCGGGTTGGCGGATATATTTCCTACTATGAGTAACGATCGCTATCAGGTGTACATGATAACAACCGGGACCGACGGCGACGGCTTAACGTGCTCTCCGAGGCACGGTGGGAAGACCCACAAGGACTGCACAAACACCCAGACCACAACAAACTAATGTATGGCTAATACATTAGTTTGTCTCATATTTGTCACGAGTGGGGATCGAACCTGCAACCGCCAGCGCAACAGGCACCAGTGCTGTGCCCGTTGCGCCAACAATATAAAATTTATATCTACTGTTAAACAAGAAAAATGTCAATAACGCACGCAATCAAACCGCTTTGCGGTTTTTCAATATCTTGTTCAGGCTCTGAATGTGGTAAATGCTAATAAGCTGTCTAAAATTTTTTTGTTATAACTCGTGGTTCAATAAGTCCCGAGACTAAGTACTAAAAAAAGGTCTTTTTTATAAAATTAATTTTTATTCATCAACATAGTCTCCTCCAAGAGCGATACAGTCCCTCCAACGCTTTTCTAACTTTTCTATCCCATGTGTGTAGAACGATTTGTCTTTGGCTTCAAAATAAGCCTCCGTTGCTGCGATAACTTCACTATTTGAGTCAAATTTCTTACCCTGAAGCATTTTTTTGAGGTCTGCAAACAGCCAGTAATCGCTGGGGGCCAAGTCTGGCGAATAAGGGGGATGAGGAAGCAATTCGAAGCCCAATTCGTTAATTTTGGCCATCGTTCTCACGGACTTGTGACAAGGCGCGTTGTCCTGGTGAAACACCACTTTCTTTTTGTTCATGTGAGGCCGTTTATCCGCAATTTCGTACTTCAATCGCTCCAATAAGCACATGTAATAGTCACTATTTATATTTTGCCCCTTTTCAAGGTAGTCGATGAAAAGTATTCCATGCGCATCCGAAAATATAGACGCTATAGACTTTGGACGCTTCGGGCGGCTTTCACCAGCCGCTCTCCACTCCGCTGCCTGCCGATTTAATTCCGGATTGAAATGGTATATCCAGATTTCATGCATTGTTACATACCGACGTAAAAAATCCTTTTTATTATGATTCATCAGCACCAAACATCGCTCTGAATCATTGATACGTAGTTCCTTTTGATCAGTTGTAAGCAAACGCGGCACCCACTTAGAAAAAAGCTTTTTCATGGCCAAATTTTTATGTAAAATAGTGAAAACACTACCAGCTGAAATCTTCACTATCTCGGCTATCTCTCGCACTTTTACCTTTTTTTTTTTTTTTTTTTTTATGTTACTAAGTCGACAAACAAGCGTACGGCTCACCATGGTAAGTGACTACCGTAGCCTATAGACGCCTGCAACACCAGAAGCGTCGCAAGCGCGTTGCCGACCCTATCCCCAATCCGCCCCCAGGAGCTCTGGTCACCTTACTCACCAACAGGAACACAATACTGCTTGAACACAGTATTATTTAGCTGTGGTCTTCTGTAAGGTCGAGGTACTACCCCAGTCGGGCTGCTCCATATTTTGAGCAGGAAATTTCCTGCTGTGCCCTACCTCAGTTAAACCTTCAACACCAGTACCTTCCGATCTTCCAATACGATTTTGAAGACTTGGTTAATATTTTGTTGAGTCACTGCTTCATTTGGACGACCTGAGCGTTCCCCGTCATTGGTGTCCATGCGACCGCGTTTGAAGTCGGCATACCACCGACAAATAGTTGCTTTAGAGGGAGCTGATCCTGCATAACATTTTATAAGCCATTGCTGTGCTTCAACGGTATTTTTTCCCATTAAAAAACAATGTTTTATCAACACGCGAAACTCGTTTTTTTCCATTGTATCGAAATTACAACCGTAGCGTCACTTAAATGTTTCAAAATCAATAATTTTACTGTTCCATTTTTAAAAATTTGACACATATTCTTGTATTGATAGCCAGTACTTTTTAAAAATCAAAAGAGTTTTTAATTTAAGCGCCATTTCCAGGTTAGTCTCGGGACTTATTGAACGATCTAGTACATAGGTGCAACACCGTATTATTATCGTAGATGTGATTTGATTATGCGTAGGTACCTACCTACTTTTCGAAGATAATAAGAGTATAGTTTACCAAATTTAATTAAATTTTTATGTATCTAAGTCTTATAAATTAATAAAGCAATTAAATCATTAAATTAAGCAATCAAATAATTCAGTTAATTCCTATAAAGAATACGATTTAACTATCAAAAAACCTTCATAAAAGTTTAAAGTTGCAGATATATTAAACAAACTTTAGTGAAAGACGCCAAAAAACTATAATGTCAAATAATATTATGATAATATTTTAGACCCCTACCAACGCTTATGTCCTATCCAAATCCCAATACACACAAAGTGTATTAGTCCGAATACTTTATATTGTCTCAAAACAATAATACAGCCCAAGAGTACCTATTAGTACCTCTCAACTCAAAAAACGAGGGCAATATAATTTCATTGTTTTAAGTTATAAACATAAATATTGAGATTTTGTTTACGCAAGTTAAGAAATATTACTTCACTTCTTCAAATTACGAGGAAGGAAATTCTTTTTACAAAATTTACATGAAACGTTATGATCCCTCTTGTTACAAAAGATAATCTGATAGCTTAGAATTTTGCTTCAGATATTAATATCACTGGCCACTGCACATTCAAATATTACTACAAATACCTATATCAATAACTTTTATAAATTTACTAATTTCATTATTCGAAAGCTAATTTCAGGCTAACAACACCGATTTTTGCTGTGTAATGGACTAATGTTATGGAGCACTTACAGTAACATCTTATATATAAAATTCTCGTGTCACAATGTTAGTTACAATACTCCTCTGAAACGGCTGGACGGAATCAGGTAGGTCTAAGAAACGGCCAATATCTATTTTTCATACGCCTAAGTTATAGGGGGGGGGGATTAAGGGGGTTAATATAACATATAATATGTCAAAACAATGTTTGCGGGGACAGCTAGTCTATATAATAAAAATGAATGTTGCTAAGCGCATAACTCAAAAATGGCTCGACTGATTCGGTTAATTTTTTTTTGTATGTTCCTTAAAAATCCCACGGATGGTTTATATGTGGTTTATATACTTTAAAAAAAACAACACATAACGAAGTCTGTCCAGGCAGCTAATTTAAATAATAAAAATGAATGTTGCTAAGGCCATAACTGGAGAATGGCTCGATCAATTCGGCTATTTTTTTTTGTATGTTCCATAAATCCTACGGAAGGTTTTTATACTAAAAAAAAAAAAAAACAGACTTAACGAAGTCTGTCCGGGCAGCTAGTTACCTAATATATTTTCATCATTTCAATAATTCGGATCATGAACACATTATTAAAAGAAAAAGGACAAATTCCGTCGTCACAATTAAGCTTACTTAATTTGCGAATAAAAAATATATATCTATACAAATAAATAAAATTGAAGTGTCTGTTTGTAATATTAAAATAACCACTTTTTACTAAATGCATATCGATCTATACACGGTACATTTACCAAAATAACATTTTTTACAATTTTGTCTGTCTGTCTGTCTGTTTGTTCCAGCTTACCTCTGAAACGGTTGGACCGATTTTGACGGGACTTTCACTGGCTGAGTGGCTGATGTAATAAGGTGTAACTTAGGCTACTTTTATTTTAGATTTTTTTTTATAACTGCGAACTGCGAACAATAACTTTTTTGTTAAATTCCACGCGGACGAAGTCGCGGCAGCTAGTTCTATATAAGATTTAATTTAAAATTAACATGGTTATTTTTATTACTAAAACTAGCAGCTCGCCCCGGCGTCGCTCGGGTAAAAGAATTATAAATTTAACACAAACACCCATTTATTAAATGTTAAAATATTAAAACGCTTTTTTTAGCTAAGCTGTTATAGATAGATATACACTCTTGCGAACTTTTTTGTAGATCTTTTTACTCCTTTAATTCAGTTGTACCTACATCATTTTGTCTTATCTTTAACCATTTTAGTAGCGCACGCGAAGAAAAGAAATATGTATTTGAGACCCGTTTTTTTGCACATGTCTAAGTTTTTATGAAATAATATATAGCCTATGTTAATTCCTAATAATGTAGCTTTCTATTAGTGAAAAAATTATTAAAATCGGTCCAGTACTTTTGGAGCCTATTCAATACAAACAAACAAAGAAGAAAAAAATCTTTTCTCTTAATAATATTAATTATGATTATTATTAGATTAGAAGTGTAGACAAATGTAATTTAAGACTTTATTGAAATTGGAATTTTAAATTTCGAGCCATTACGCTCGCATCGCCTTTCGATGAAGTTCAAATACTAGATAACAGATGGCGCAACTACCAAAGGGTTGGAAAAGTCCTTATATCTTTAAAAACACGCCCTTTATGTTAAAACGGGAACTTTCTTGTTCGAGGGGGGATTAAGGGCTATCACACTATATAAGTCCGTTTATCGTGCCGGGACTCCTTTTTAAGTTTTATCTTCTTCTTCTTGAGGTGCCATCTCCTACCGGAGGTCGGCTATCATTCTGGCTATTCGGACCTTACACACAACTGCGCGGAATAAGGATCGAGTGCTCAGTCCAAACCATGTCCGGAGATTCTTAAGCCAAGAGGTCCGTCTTCTTCCAGGGGGTCTCCTTCCTTGTATCTTTCCCTGTATTATTAGTTGGAGCAATTTGTACTTATCGCTACGCATTATATGTCCCAGATATTGCAGTTTTCGTTGCTTTATTATCTTTAAAACTTCTGCCCTTTTGTTGACCATCTGCAAAACCCTTTCGTTGGAAATTCTATCCGTCCATGATATTCTCAGAATTCTTTTGTACACCCACATTTCAAATGCCTCTAATCGACTGCTAAGCTTTATCGGCACGCACATTTTATCAACTTAGTTTTATTATACAGGATGTCCCGTAATGAATGGATAATCCTGAACGTGCGTGTGCGGAGGAAGAGGTGGGTTACAAAACCAAAAAAAAAATTTTTTAAGTAAGTAAATTTCAAAATTAAAATTTAAGTTTAGCGACTTCTTGTAAACTATTATTCATAGTAGCTGAGTTTTTTGAAATATAATTAAGGAACAGCATTATTAGGGAACACTTTAAAGAAAAAAAATCCGATCTAGGCCTCAAATAGCGGACGTGGTGCCCACAAAGGTGAGAAAAACTGGGATTTTTCTAAATTTTATCAAAAATGGCATAGACCGCGAACTGTTTGAGATTTAAAAAAAATTTTTTGGTTTTGTAACCCACCTCTCCCTCCGCACACGCACGTTCAGGATTATCCATTCATTACTGGACACCTGTATATTATTATAATGAATTAATGATTATTAAAATACGAGATATTTACCATCTGACTGAAGGCGACTGAGTCTCGTGAACAAGACATTCGTAGATAATTCCGAAATATCGAGCTCCGCAAAATGAAAATAGAAAACATATCCCGTTATTAAAAAATTTTAAAAATATATTGTAAGTATATTTTTATTTAAAATATTTTATATTAATAAATATTTGCTAGACTTTATGGCTGCTTTGTGGCTACGGCAGAATATAAGACTGCTGCGAGTCAAAATTAGGACCACACGGATTGGGGCCCAGGATCACAGGGGGAAGACGCTTATCAAGTTCCTCGAGGTGGAGTCCCTTTTTGATGAACTCCTTTTTCGAGAAGAAGCCCAAAGGCGGTGAACATGGCAAAGCACCGATACCGTGACGAGTTAAAGTGGCAGTGGGCTGGTTCCTGTGTCACAGGGCCGATTGCAGTTAGAGCAGACATGTCCTGGAGTGGAAACCGCGTGTTGGCAAACGCAGTGTGGGACACCCTCCGGCTCTCCGACCCTCTGGAGCGATAATCTACGTGAGATCGCCGGTGGGGGCTGGATAAGGACTAAGGAGAACCGGGAAGTTGGCGTGAACTTGATAAGGCCTACGTCCAACAGAGGGCTGCGATAGTTTGATGTGATGAGTGAGCCTTTAAGCAATACTTGCCTTCAAGGTATTTCAAACGTTATTAATTTTAACTTATCGTTAGTCTAATGCTGTGTTTTGTTAAAATCAGCCTATTAAAAAAACGAAGATAAAAGTAGTCAGATTTTAGTATTTTGAAAAAATATTCCACGCTCAGAATTAAACCCACTACAATTTTATAATACCTATTACCTACATAATTATGTAGTGTAGTAATACGCAGAACAATTTTTGATACGCCAATAAAAGACCAAAATATCTTTAAATGTTATGACTGATATTGAATTGAGAACCTCCTCCTTTTTTCGATCGATTAAAAACGAAAAAACGTAAAACGTAATTTGATTAAGTTTTGATAAATTGAATGCATTGTGTCTTTAATTGAATTTTTAGCTCTCTTAAGTTGGCGGGGAGAAATCAATTTTTTTAACTTTTTTATTGCCAAATCGTTTGTTCGTCGTTTGTTCGTGATTGTTCGATTAAATTTATTGTTTGTTCGTTGTTCATTTTTTTATAAATAATGTTCAAAATTTTGAGCTCTCATAAGTTGGCGGGGAGAAATCAATTTTTTTAACTTTTTTATTGCCAATTCGTTTGTTCGTCGTTTGTTCGTGATTGTTCGATTAAATTTATTGTTTGTTCGTTGTTCATTTTTTTATAAATAATGTTCAAAATTTTGACTTTTTCATTTATAAAAAATGAACAACGAACAAACAATAAATTTAATCGAACAATCACGAACGACGAACAAACGATTTGGCAATAAAAAAGTTAAAAAAATTGATTTCTCCCCGCCAACTTAAGGTCAAAATTTTGAACATTATTTATAAACAAATGAACAACAAACAAACAATAAATTTAATCGAACAATCACGAACAAACGACGAACAAACGATTTGGCAACGCCAACCAAAGAGTATATAACCACTACGTTTTAACGCCAACTTATTAAGCACAGAGTACAATAACTATGTTATTAAGAGAGCTTGAATTTTTCGGTCTTCCAACAACACTGATGATATTGGCGTGGCCTGTCATATTTTTATAATCTATGACATGGAGCATAGAGTGTTCTCAGGTGTTCTCTCTATTCTCCATGATCTATGATGAGATGATGAGCCAGTGTTACCAACCCTACTGTTTTAACAGTAGATTTACTGTTTTTACATCGATGTCCCTGTTTTCTGTTTCATTCCTAATTTTTACTGTTTTTCAATTAGCGCTCAGCGTCACCTATTACACTATGTAATATTTTTTGATAACCACTATATAGTAAATATTAACACAATGATACTAGATGGCAGTATGTAACTAATGTAATTTTTCTGCACTGGAAAATCATGTACAAAATTCTCCAAAACGTATTTTTGGATATTTCAAAACATTTCAAACATTCACAAATGTAACCTTTGTGTGAAGTTTGTGAATTGGTGAAGAAACTTTTGTGCTTACCACATAGCAGCGCCACCGGAAAAATAAATTTCAACTATAAATATTTTGAAAACTAAATTACGCAACAAAATATGGACTAAAACTAGTAAAGGAGCCTTACACACTTAACACACTAAATCCGTAATAACCGATTGCTATTGATTTTAAGCCACAAAAAGGCACAAAGAAAAACAATAATATGTGTGATTTTAAGAACTAAAATGAGTTTGAAAATACTGAAGATGAGGCAATTGATACTGAACGTGAAAAATAATTTTACTTTGATTTTATTTTTTTATTAATTTGTGATAAATATTAAAATATAACTATGTATGTGAGTCCTGATCTATACTAATATTAATATATAAAGCTGAAGAGTTTGTTTGTTTGGTTGTTTGTTTGTTTGTTTGTTTGAACGCGGTAATCTCTGGAACTACTGTGCCGATTTGAAAAATTCTTTCACTGTTAGATAGCCCATTTATCGAGGAAGGCTATAAGCTATATATCATCACGCTAAGACCAATAGGAGCGGAGTCCACGCCGACGAAGTCGCGCGCAGAAGCTAGTAACTAATAAAAGTATGTGATTGTTTTAATTATACGAGGAAAGTATGAAATCTGCCTTTTTTACTTTACCTACTGTTTTCTCCTGTTTTTTTTTTATTGGTGAGCTGCTGTTTTTTAGTTTCTTGGGGTTGGCAACACTGCCTTCAGCAATGTGTTAAGTGTCAAGCTGTGTCAAGTGAAGTGATAACTGATCGTCTAATAAAAAAAAAAAAAAAAAAAAAAAAAAAAAAAAAAAAAAAAAAAAAAAAAATCAACCGAGATTTTATATAGGGATCGCTTAGCAACGATTGCATGTCAACAAACAATTTTAAATTGAATTTCAAGAAAATTTAATTATTTTATAATTTTCACACCATTCATCTGGATTTTTATGGGATAAGATTGATGAGATAATTTCGGAAAGATTGGAAGAGAAAATTTTGGTTTACACACGTATTAGAGAGATTTTGGTGCTTTTGTTTCATTTTTTTTCCTTGTATTCACTGTAAAAAATAGTATGTTTTTTATAATTATCGTAGTTTATTCTCATTATTGGTTGTAGTAAGTGTTTGTAGATAGTTATTTTTTATTTTTAATATATTTAAGTTTTTTTAGTTTATCAATAAGTTCTTTTTAATTTCAATATGGTGATCGTTCGTTCACCTGAACCCCCTGATCCTGGAATTTTTAACAATAAATCAGATCTGTGTACGTCTAATTCGTCCTCCGTATCTCGCAATCGACCGAAGGAAAAGTCTTTGACTAATGTAGATATTAAAAAAACATCTGATCCATGTACGTCTAATTCGTCTTCCGAATCTCGCAATAAACCGAAAGAAAAGTCTTTGACTAATGTAGATATTAAAAAAACATCTGATCCGTGTACGTCTAATTCGTCTTCCGAATCTCACAATCGACCGAAAGAAAAGACTTTGACTAATGTAGGTATTAAAAAAACAATTGTTAACCAGTCCTCTGTAAACTCATCCATCCAATCGTTCTACGTACTTCCATCCTTCTCCGAAAGTCCTAAAATGTACTCAGGAGATGATAAAGGTCCCTTCATCGTCCAGGTGTCGCGGGAAGTAACTGAGCCCTCCTCTGGTACTTCTCTCCGAGCGATTCAATTTGGCAAATTTTTATTCAAACATAAAATCAGCTCCGTCGTAAAAGACGGAGTGAAAAATTTAGGCAGGAATAAAATCTCTGTTGAATTTAATTCCGCTGAAGCAGCTAATTCATTCTTAGATAGCCCGATTCTAGGCCTATGTAAATACAATGCCTTTATACCTACATATAATATATCACGAATGGGTTTAGTTAAAGGAGTTCCCGTAGACTGGTCAATGGAGGAATTCGTCGACTCATTGGAACTTCCGACTGGATGCGGTGAAGTCGTGAAAGCGAGACGTATGAACCGCAAAGTTCTCAATGAGGGAGTCATCTCCTGGGTTCCTACTCAATCCGTAGTTTTGACTTTTAGGGGACAAGTATTGCCCCCTAGAATTTTTTCATATCACACATCCCTTCCCGTGGAAACCTACAACTTACCTACTATTATGTGTCTCAGTTGCTGCCGGTACGGGCATGTTAAAAATCAATGCAGATCGAAACCGAGGTGTTATAAATGCTCTCAGCAACATGGTGGAGATTCATGTGATATAACTAAGGTCGATGCTTCTTGTGTTCATTGCTTAGGAAAGCATTACGCTACAGACAAAAGTTGCCTTGAGTATTTGCGACAACACTCGATTAAACAAGAAATGGCCGCTAATAATATTTCATATTTCGAAGCGTCTACTAAATTCCCTCCTGTTGGTAGATCCTACGCGGAGATTACCAAAGAAGTACCCTACCCTTCCTTACATCTTTCGCCAAACCCCCATAATGCCAATCCTTCTTCAAACAACTCCGTCTACTCCTACCGCAAAACCGTAGTCCGTTCTGCCCTCCCCTCTTCCCCTCTTGGGAAAGGGTATGATAGACAAGCTCACCAAGCCATTATTGGCAACGATCCTTCCACCACCCCTAACGGTTGCGCTATTAATGGAAACAATAACTCTCTTTCCTTTAGAAAATCCTCAAATCTTTTAGAAATGCTTACTGAACTCATCCTTAGCATGGTCGTTTCATGCAATGATGTTCCCCTACCGACCAACGTTGCCCTTAATCTTTCTAAACTAGCTAATCTTGCTAATAATAATGTTTCCAACCAGCTTCCTTCAGTGGAACTGTCAGAGCATTCGCCGTAAAAAACATGAACTCATTTCCCTTATCAATCAGTATAGTCCGTCCATTATTGCCATCTCTGAAACATGGTTAGTTCCTGGATCTCGTTTTCAGGTCCCAGGTTTCTCCTGTTTGAGGGATGACAGAAATGATGGATATGCAGGTTGTGCACTTTTTATCCGTCATTTTACCCCATTTTCTCAAATCACCCTTCCTCCCAGCCAGCACTTTAGTGCTGTTGCTGTGAGATCCTTAAACATTTCTTTTCTTTCTATATATATACCCCACCCTTCTTCGTCTCTTTTTCCAGATCTCCACTCTATCCTTTCTATACTTCCTCCTCCTATCCTCATAATGGGTGACTTTAATGTTCATCACACTGCATGGGGCTGTCATTCTTGTGATAGGTATGCTCACTTGTTGATGGACATTGTTGATGATGTCAATCTTTGCATCCTTAATGATGGTTCGCCTACTCGAAGGGTTTTTCCTTCGCAAAACCCCAGGTCTGCAGTAGATCTGTCATTATCGTCTCCCTGTCTTGCTTCACAAATTTCGTGGAATATCCTTCCTTCTACTTTTGGCAGTGACCACTTTCCCATCGTCTTATCCTTTAATCAAAATTCCACTTCTTCTATTTTCTCAAATCCATATCCCCTTTTAAAATATTCCCTCAAAAATGCAAATTGGTCTGACTTTGCTGGCTCTGTTGATGACATATTGGACTCTTTCCCGAGTTTTGGAGATGGTGAAAATGTCATTCACTATTACGAATCATTTGTTAATGCTCTTACAACTGCTGCCGATTTTCATTTCCCTAAAAAACATTTTTCCAAAAAACAGGTGCTTTCCACTCCCTGGTGGGATGAGGAATGCACTCGTGTATCTAAACAAAGAACAGAGGCAGAGTCTATGTATTCTGTGTCTATGACCCTTTCTAATTTTTTAATTTATAAACGATTAGACGCAAAATTGAAGAGACTAGTGTCGAAAAAGAAAAAACGTTGTTGGGTTGATTTTTCTGAATCACTTTCTCCTCGTTCTCCTTCTTCTGTAGTTTGGACAAAAATTAAAAAATTCCGCCGTTCCCTCATTTCAATTAATCCCTCTTCTAATGATTCATCACAATGGCTTAACAATTTTGCTGACAAACTTGCTCCTCCCTATGTCCCTCATCAGAACAACTTTCTTCCTTCTCTTCCAAAACCTATCCCAGATGAAATGGATGCTCCATTTTCTTTCTCTGAACTTCAGTGTGCTTTGTCTGGTCTTACAGACTCCTCACCTGGAGAAGATGGTATTCCTTACTCTTTTATCATTAACTTAAATCATAAATCTCAGGTTATATTTTTAAACATAATTAATGAATTTTATACATCAGGTGTTCTTCCAGAATCTTGGAAAAGACAATTAGTTTTACCAATTTTAAAACCAGGCAAGAATCCTTCAGATTCAAATTCCTACAGACCTATCGCCCTTTCATCTACTTTGGCAAAAATTACGGAGCATCTGTTGAAGAACCGTTTGGAATGGATAATGGAAAGCAGAAATATTCTCTCTCCCTCTCAATTTGGCTTCCGAAAGGGATTGAGTACAATGGATAGTCTCAGCATTCTCTCCACAGATATTCGAATAGCCTTTGCAAAAGGCGAGTACCTTGTGGGTGTTTTCTTAGATATAAATTCTGCGTATGACAATGTTCTTCTCTCGGTTCTCAGGCGAAAACTGCACCAGCTCAGTATTCCGCCGAGGATGGTACATTTCATATGCAATCTACTTTTCTGCAGATCAATATCTATAAGATATCAAAACGTCTCTCTTCCCCCCAGACTTGTCTGGAAAGGTCTCCCTCAAGGCTCTGTCCTTAGTCCTTTGCTTTACAGCATCTACACCTTCGATCTCGAACTATCTGTCAACAATTTTTGCAACATTTTACAATACGCTGATGACATTGCCATTTATTATCGATCAAATTCAGTCGATGATATCACATTCCGGATTAACTCTGCTTTGCATTATCTAGGCCAGTGGCTGTCTGATCATGGCTTATCTTTATCGATAACCAAAAGCCAGGCAGTCGCTTTCTCCAGAAAAAGAGTGGTTCCTATCTTCGATTTGCATTATGGGGATCGGCGCATTGACCTCGTAGATAAGGCTAAATTTCTGGGAGTTATTCTCGATAACCGACTAAATGGAGTTTCTCATACAGAGTATATTTTAAAAAAATGTGAAAAAAGTATAAATGCACTTCGGGCAGTTTCAGGCGTTTGGTGGGGTTCTCACCAATATTCTCAAAAACTCCTTTACAATGCCATAGTTCGTAGCCATATAGACTATGGTTTATTCGTTTTAGACCCCATTATTAAATCAGCTTCAGACAAACTAAATAAAATACAATACAAATGCCTTAGAATCATTCTGGGTGCCATGAAATCTACACCTACGAATGCTCTACAGGTTGAATGCGTTGATCCTCCGTTGCAAATAAGGAGACAATTCCTCTGTGACCGGTTTGTCGGTAAAATGTTACAGCTATCTTCACATCCCCTTTGGAGTCGTTTAAACGAACTCTCACAAATTCACAATCCCAACAAACCCGAATCATGTCTTTTAAATAGTTTCCTGTTCTTTACTAAACTTCCAAATCCATATATTCAACTGCCTCTAAATCCTCTTTTTTCTATCCCCTATAAAGCCCTCGTATACCGACCTAACATCGTTACGAACCTTGGTTTTGTCAAAGGTTCCCCGAACACTAAGACTCTCTTTAATTATGTTGTTCATCAAAATTGGTCCGATCATCTACTTATTTATACCGATGCGTCCAAACTCTCCGCAGATAGTTGTGTTGGCGCAGCTTGCTGGATTCCAAAATTCAAAATTATTTTACAATTTAAATGTCCACCTGAATCATCTATATTCACTGGTGAGGCAGTCGCTATTTTGGAAGCTATTTTATATGCCCACTCCCATGACATTAGACAGACCGTTATTTTGACTGACTCCTTAAGTTGCCTATTAGCAATTAAGGAAAACCCGTTTCGTAGTAGGAAGAGATTTTTCATTATTTTGAAGATCAGGGAAGTTTTGTTTTTTTGTCATCAAAAGGGGTTGCAAATCACTCTAGTTTGGATTCCCAGTCACTCCGGTATCCCTGGCAACGAGTCTGCAGATTCATGTGCCAAATCTGCCATTCAACTCGGCTCCCATGACCACTTTAAAAATTCATGTCACGATCTATGTAATGCAGCGAATACTCGGTTGGTCAAATCGTGGACATCATATTGGATATCATCCAGATTGATCAAAGGTAAATACTATGCTAGCCTTCAACCTGAAATCCCAAAACGACCATGGTTTTTCCGTTTTAGACACGCCGATCGTTGGGTCACTTCGACTATATGCAGGTTGCGTTTAGGACACGCGTGCACTCCCACTCATCTCGCTAAAATTAGAGTTCGGGACCATTCACTATGTGAATGCGGCTTAGACGAAGGATCCACATCTCATATCATGTTTAATTGCCCCAATCTCATTCATCCCTTATATGACGTACTCCCTCCCGAAGTCCCCCGTCCTTTAAATGTTGAATCTTTATTAATGTTTGTGTTTAGCCCTCTGTGTATGTTTTTATGTAAATATATCAAATATAATAAAATTAAATTGTAAATATTACTATATATCTATATTTAGTTACTTTATAGTTTAGTTAGATATTTAATTTAGTTAGTAGTTATATACATATAAATATTTTTATATTTTTATATACTTTTCCTGGTTGAGGATTTTGTGAATAAATTCATACTATTTTCATATATTTTCAAAATTTAATTACATTTTTAACTTTTCTTCTCATATATACCGAACAATCTCCTTCGTGTGTTCTCCATGAATCATCTCACGTGACATTGGCGAAATGAATTGTGTCAACTTCATACTGACACACCTGAAAGCCAAAGCAAAGAACTGAACTGAAAATATCAACCAATCCTTTAAACTAAAAACAAAAAAAAATTGTTTGAAAATTCAGTTTAAAAGTTCATTTAAACATTTTTATTATTTTTTATTTTCAAAAAAAATAATGTAATCAAAAATGTCACAACAGATTATTTATTTTATCAAAAATGTCTGAAGTGGAACAAAAAGAAGAGAAGATTATCGACTTTGATCCTATTTTGCCAGACAAAGGTATTTTATTTTATGAAGAATGTCCTTCCGAGTATGAAATTGAGAGACCTGTACTTTTGCCACTGAAATCTTCAACGCAAATTCGCTTTGAGCAATTACAGCAAGAAGCTGTACGAGTGTGGAAAGAAAACCAGAAAACACCTAAGAAAAATTAAAATAAATACCTTTCTATCATAAATGAACTATAAACAAACCTACAAAAATGGCTTATACGTTGTTTGTGGTAGAAATCATTTCAGCGTTTATACTAGCTGCTACACTTTTATACAGATATGGAGACTGCTATAGAAATCACATATTGGTTACCGTGTCTGTATTAACAGCATGGTATTTCTCATTTGTGATTATGTTTATTCTGCCTCTGGATGTATCTTCAGTGAGTATTGTTTATTTACACATAGATAAATGCATTGCTTACTTTAAATCTCATTATACAGCTTTTAAAAATTATGAGACCTTAGCATTTCATTAGAATAAGTTTTCAAACTCTAGTCATTATTTAACATGAAAGGATAAAAAAATTAGTTCAAATGAAAACCTTAATGGGCCAAGTTTTATTTGTTTATTTACACTTTTTTGCACACCAACACAATACATAACAAAAATTTGAATTAAGGAAACAAAAATTGTCAAGTTGTAAAGTTTTATAAGTTTTATATTCTTAATGGCCACATTTTGAAATCAGTGAACTTTATTTAATTTTTTTATTTTATTTATTTATTAGGAAGAGATACACTAAGAATACATTTCTTAACTTATTACTATTGTCAATATAAAAGTGTTACAAAGTATGTCACAATTACAAGCTAACTTAACATGCAAGTAGTATATTATATACATTTGTTATTCCTAAAAAAAACAATAAACAATAAAAAAAAATTACTCTCTACAACTTAACTAATCTTAAAACATTATTATAATACAAAAAATACGATTCAGCCTGTAATATCCCACTGTTGGGCATAGGACTCTTTCCCCAGGAGAAGGATCAAAACTTAATCCACCACGCTGCTCCAATGCGGGTTGGCAGATATATTCCCTACTATGAGTAACGATCACTATCAGGTGTACATGATAACAACCGGGACCGATGGCTTAACGTGCTCTCCGAGGCACGGGGGGAAACCCACAAAAACTGCACAAACATCCAGACCACGGCAAACATCTGTTTGACCAATACAAATGTTGTCGTGTGCAGGGATCGAACCCGCAACCGCCAGCGCAACAGCCACAAACCAGTGCTGTGACTGCTGCGCCAATGCGGCGTCACAAAAAAAAACATCAAGAAAAAATAATTTGAAAACAAATAATACAAAAAACTGGACAAAAAAAAGTTAAAAAGAAAACAAACCCAAAAAATAATAATTCAATATTATATAATAATTTATTTTCTATTTCAGACATTTTACCGTCAGTGTATAGATAACTCAACGACAACCACACCAGAGGCAGACGCAGGTACTACAACGTCACCAGAAAAACATTGTCAGGAGCCATGGAGCTATGTACCAGACTCCGTGTTTCCCAACCTTTGGCGTGTCGTTTACTGGACGTCACAATGTTTGACATGGTAAGCCACTTTGAAACCTACCTTTTTCTTACCTACTATCCACCATTTGCTATAATCAGATTTTTGGCTTACTTATGTTTTGTATGGAGTGACAAATCCATTGATTTGGCTATTACCAGCATTATTAAAATAATTTAAGTTTTTTTTAAATTAGAATCATGGTTATATAAAATTAAAATTATAATAAATAATTAGACAATGATCTTTAAAGCATACAATCTACATCAAAAGAAGTCAAACAGTTTGTTAGTTTGATATTTTTTTCCTAATATTTTGATTATTTTTATAGGCTTATCATGCCAATGATGCAGTCATACAGCAAAGCTGGAGACTTTACTGTGAAAGGAAAACTAAAATCAGCATTAGTGGACAATGCTATATACTACGGCTCATATTTGTTCATATGTGGCATTCTACTCATATACATAGCATTGAAACCAGGTGTATATTTAGACGGCTCAAAGATAAAGGCAATAGCATCTTCTGCCAGTAATACTTGGGGATTATTCCTATTAATTCTACTGCTTGGTTATTCACTAGTTGAAGTACCAAGGAACTTATGGAACAATTCAAAGAAAAATTATACTTTAACATACACATACTTTAAAGTAGCGAAATTGAGTACAGACAAGTGTGAAGCTGAAGAGACTGTGGATGAAATTTTAGAGGTAATTGTAATGTATATGGTCTACTTTTAATTTGTTACATATTTGTATAAGCTTTTAAGTTGAAACAGAATTTATATATAATTTAAATATAGCAATGGTCATTATAAATGAAGAAACTGTTATTTCAAACATAAAATAAACAATGTGTAGGAATGATATTTTATCTATGTAGGTAGTTATAAAATTAAACTATAGTATCTACTTTAGGCCAACTTTTAAAAGACTGGTGCTGCCCCAGTCAAGACACTCATATACTATATTTCAATAGGCTACTTAATTTCAAAAACTTGCTTAAGTTTATAAATTAGTTTATTAAACTATTTTCAAAATATTGAATAAAGAAAATATCAACAGAGTTTGAACTCCGTCACTGCAGCAGTGGGCCCCGGTCATCCTCTACATCAGCATGTTGACACAATAGTACAGAAGTTACCCATACAACTACGTGATAAACTCAACTCACGGGCGCCACCTGAAAGACCTACTCCACCTTCACTTAAGTCACTTGTGAATTTGCATAAGAAGGTATGTTCAGGTTTATAAATTAGGGCTATCATATATAGCCCTGGAGCCCGTGACAGATTTACATGACCAATTTCTTCCCAAACGAAACTTCGTAACATTAATAAGGGATTTTTTTAATGCATTTTCGTTTTTGTCAGCTTCCACTCCGTGGGTGGGGTGGGCAGTGGCAGCCTCCCAAACATCGAGAAAAAAAATTTTTTTAGTCATTTCCTCCCACCTTAAAATTTGTCAGATTATAGTTTACCTAATATCTTGAAGAAAAAATAACGTCAGCTGACCATAACATGGTGGATTATACGTCAGCTGGCTACTTGACCATGAAAATATATTTTTTTTTTTTTAAATAATTTCCTCTCATTTAAAAATTTACCTGGTGATAGTTTACATGCTACTATGAATGAAAATTAACGTCAGCTGGCTATCTCGGTGGAAAGTTTGTCAGCTGGTACCTTGAAACTGAAAAAAAATTTTTAGTCATTTCCTCTCACTTCAAAATTTGTCAGATTATAGTTTACCTAATATCTTGAAAGAGAAAAAAATTTTTTAGTCATTTCCTCTCACTTCATGTCATATCCTCTCACTTCAAAATTCGTCAGATTATAGTTTACCTAATATCTTGAAGGAAAAAAATGTCATCTGACCGTAACATGGTGGGTTAAACGTCAGCTGGCTGCTTGAACATGAAAAAAAATTTTTTTTTTTTTTTCAGTGATTTCCTCTCAACTATAATTTTACCTTATGATAGTTTACATGCTACTATGAATGAAAATAAACGTTAGTTGGCTGTATCTCGGTTGAAAGACTTTTTTTTTAATTTTTTTTTTTTCATGTTCAAGCAGCCAGCTGACGTATAATCCACCATGTTACGTCAGCTGACATTATTTTTCCTTCAAGATATTAGGTAAACTATAATCTGACAAATTTTAAGGTTTGAGGAAATGACGAAAAAAAAATTTTTTCTCTATGCTTGGAAGGCTGCCACTGCCCACCCCACCCATGGAGCTGACAAAGACGAATATTCATAAAATAAATGCCTTATTCAAGTTACGAAGTTTCGATTGGCAGGAAATGATTGACCGATTTTTTACCTGGCTCCCGGACTAATATATCAGATTCATATAAACGTTAGCTGTCAGCTCCGCGTTATTCAGAAACACTTTCTAAATCTTCAAACATTTTGGCTGACAGCACTGACATTCACTGTGACTCTAAAATCAGCATTTAGAGTGATAAAATATATTTTTTATAAGTTTATTATTTTTTTAGACAATCAAGGCGCTGCACGTGCTGCAGCGCACGGAGACGCAGTGGGCGCTGACACTGGAGCGCGTGCTGCACCTCGAGGACGTGGCGGCCAACGCGCGCTCGCCCGACGCGCGCTTCGCGCACTCCTTCCACACGCCGCGCCCGCGCCTCGCGCGCCTGCTCTACCCGCCGCTCATAGGTACCGCTCTAGCTCTACACTGACTGTACACTGACTCTACACTGGAGCGCGTGCTGCACCTCGAGGACGTGGCGGCCAACGCGCGCTCGCCCGACGCGCGCTTCGCGCACTCCTTCCACACGCCGCGCCCGCGCCTCGCGCGCCTGCTCTACCCGCCGCTCATAGGTACCGCTCTAGCTCTACACTGACTGTACACTGACTCTACACTGGAGCGCGTGCTGCACCTCGAGGACGTGGCGGCCAACGCGCGCTCGCCCGACGCGCGCTTCGCGCACTCCTTCCACACGCCGCGCCCGCGCCTCGCGCGCCTGCTCTACCCGCCGCTCATAGGTACCGCTCTAGCTCTACACTGACTGTACACTGACTCTACACTGGAGCGCGTGCTGCACCTCGAGGACGTGGCGGCCAACGCGCGCTCGCCCGACGCGCGCTTCGCGCACTCCTTCCACACGCCGCGCCCGCGCCTCGCGCGCCTGCTCTACCCGCCGCTCATAGGTACCGCTCTAGCTCTACACTGACTGTACACTGACTCTACACTGGAGCGCGTGCTGCACCTCGAGGACGTGGCGGCCAACGCGCGCTCGCCCGACGCGCGCTTCGCGCACTCCTTCCACACGCCGCGCCCGCGCCTCGCGCGCCTGCTCTACCCGCCGCTCATAGGTACCGCTCTAGCTCTACACTGACTGTACACTGACTCTACACTGGAGCGCGTGCTGCACCTCGAGGACGTGGCGGCCAACGCGCGCTCGCCCGACGCGCGCTTCGCGCACTCCTTCCACACGCCGCGCCCGCGCCTCGCGCGCCTGCTCTACCCGCCGCTCATAGGTACCGCTCTAGCTCTACACTGACTGTACACTGACTCTACACTGGAGCGCGTGCTGCACCTCGAGGACGTGGCGGCCAACGCGCGCTCGCCCGACGCGCGCTTCGCGCACTCCTTCCACACGCCGCGCCCGCGCCTCGCGCGCCTGCTCTACCCGCCGCTCATAGGTACCGCTCTAGCTCTACACTGACTGTACACTGACTCTACACTGGAGCGCGTGCTGCACCTCGAGGACGTGGCGGCCAACGCGCGCTCGCCCGACGCGCGCTTCGCGCACTCCTTCCACACGCCGCGCCCGCGCCTCGCGCGCCTGCTCTACCCGCCGCTCATAGGTACCGCTCTAGCTCTACACTGACTGTACACTGACTCTACACTGGAGCGCGTGCTGCACCTCGAGGACGTGGCGGCCAACGCGCGCTCGCCCGACGCGCGCTTCGCGCACTCCTTCCACACGCCGCGCCCGCGCCTCGCGCGCCTGCTCTACCCGCCGCTCATAGGTACCGCTCTAGCTCTACACTGACTGTACACTGACTCTACACTGGAGCGCGTGCTGCACCTCGAGGACGTGGCGGCCAACGCGCGCTCGCCCGACGCGCGCTTCGCGCACTCCTTCCACACGCCGCGCCCGCGCCTCGCGCGCCTGCTCTACCCGCCGCTCATAGGTACCGCTCTAGCTCTACACTGACTGTACACTGACTCTACACTGGAGCGCGTGCTGCACCTCGAGGACGTGGCGGCCAACGCGCGCTCGCCCGACGCGCGCTTCGCGCACTCCTTCCACACGCCGCGCCCGCGCCTCGCGCGCCTGCTCTACCCGCCGCTCATAGGTACCGCTCTAGCTCTACACTGACTGTACACTGACTCTACACTGGAGCGCGTGCTGCACCTCGAGGACGTGGCGGCCAACGCGCGCTCGCCCGACGCGCGCTTCGCGCACTCCTTCCACACGCCGCGCCCGCGCCTCGCGCGCCTGCTCTACCCGCCGCTCATAGGTACCGCTCTAGCTCTACACTGACTGTACACTGACTCTACACTGGAGCGCGTGCTGCACCTCGAGGACGTGGCGGCCAACGCGCGCTCGCCCGACGCGCGCTTCGCGCACTCCTTCCACACGCCGCGCCCGCGCCTCGCGCGCCTGCTCTACCCGCCGCTCATAGGTACCGCTCTAGCTCTACACTGACTGTACACTGACTCTACACTGGAGCGCGTGCTGCATCTCGAGAATGTATGAACATGGGATTTGTTTTGCGTTCTAAATATTTATATACACCCACAAAACCTGCCACGATATCAATATACAATAACATACAAAATAAATTACAGAAAGAAGATTCTGAATGTAACATCACATTTCAAAAATAGAAATTATATTATTGCATCCAATAACTGAGATTATCGACGTCAAAATGTTACGATTCCGCGGATTGTTACCGATTTTTGTGAAATGGCTCTTAAGTCGAGCGTGCACTCAGGCCGTACGCTTAGTTTACACACTACACTGTGTGCGCATTATTTGTTTCTAACTAGAAGATTGAGGTTGTAGCAACGTAAACTTTGCTTTAAGTTTGTACAACTTAACCCGTGTGGGGAAGCCAAATTGTTTAGTCAGAAGTTAAATTAAGTTAGTCGTAGAGTTTAACTAGTTTTACTCATCACATAATATTGAATTGCAGAGCAATTTATTACATTTTAATTCATTTTATTTAAACTTCCACAAAATCAATCAATTGTTCTAACTTTAACGATTATTTTTTACGATTATTTTGTTATCAACTTATTATAAAACCATTAGAGTAAAATTTTAAACTAAACACTACGGAATGGAACAAATAATGCACTTAATAATTAAAAATCGGTCTCAAAATGTCTCCCTTAACATACTTAACTCATCGCCAACGTTACAAATTTGAATCAAATTAAACGTTAATTTATCACTTAACTTTTCCTTTTGTTTTACTGTACTCTTTATTATTGTAAAAATCAATTATTACAAAGCGTAATTAAAATAATTATTACTATGCTCATCTTTGTCTTAGAATGGTACTGGGAGTGTCTGCTGAAACAATATTTCCTGAAAGCGATGGCAGTGGTGACGTGTATCATGTCTGTAGCGGTCGTGTGGTCAGAAGTCACGTTCTTCTCCAAAGAGCCCGTGTTGTCGATATTCGCTAATATCGTAATCGCTGCCAATAAAAACTACAATTACGCTGCTATCGTGGTAAGTGAGATGTTTCTTGTCATTCTACAAATTGCATGTCATATCTATATCAATACTGATATACACATACATCAGTACATCAGATAAATACTGATAATGTCATAACTGTGTAATATGTGGTATTGTTCTTCCAAAAGAATTCAAGGGAATCAATCAATGTCAAAAGTATTTATGATTGAGGAAAATCGTTATCTATACTAATATCATAAAGATGCAAAGTTTGTTTATTTGTGTTTGCTCAACGCGCCAATCTCAGGAAGTAATGGTTCGAACTGAAAAATTCTATTTGTGTTAGATGGCCCATTTACCGAGGAAGGCTATAAGGCTATATTTTTCCTTAAATTAAAAAAAATGCAAGTGAAACCACTGGGTTCCCCATGTCCTCATGCGGCGGGGTTGCCCAGAGTCACCACGCTGGGCAGGCGGGTCTGGCTTTGTCGCACCGAAAATGCTGCTGCACGTCTTCGGCCTGTGTATTTCAAAGTCAACAGTTCGGTGGTTACCCCGCCATCGGTCGGCTTTATAAGGTCCAAGGTGATAGTGGATAAGTAGAACTGTGTTATCCCTTAGTCGCCTCTTACGACACCCACGGGAAAAGAGGGGATGGCTATGTTCTTTACTGCCGTAGCCACACAGCTAGCTAGGCCTCAGATAGTGTTTTATTAAAATTACGAAAAAACTCTGATTTAAATTGAGCGGTTACTCTAGCTTATAGCCTGCAAGATCAGGAACATCCCAAACGCATAAGCCCTTCCCTATTATCTCTAGCCTGCCGCCTTACTCGCCAGAGGAGTAACAATCAAGAGCAGGACTATTTAGGTATAATCTTCTGTAAAGTTGGGCTACTTCCCCAGTCGCACTGCTCCAGACTGAGCAGAATATTTCCAGTTGTCGCTCACTTCAATCTATCGCAGTCCACTGCTGGACATAGGCCTCCCCAAGTTCGCGCTAAAACTGGCGCGAACTCAGATGTGCACCACCCGTGACGAATAAACGTAACTTTGAATGTTTCAGACGATATCAACCGTAATTATTGGGTACATGTTCTACTGCGCGTATTCTACCGTGCTCAAAATTCGTCTCCTGAACCTGTACTACTTGGCGCCTCACCACCAGACCAACGAGTACAGCCTTATCTTCTCAGGCATGATGGTCTGCCGGCTCACGCCCGCCATGTGTCTCAACTTCCTCAGTTTAGTGCACATGGACTCCCATGTCATCAAACAGAGGGTTATGGAGACGTATTATACTCAGGTGAGTAAAATGGTGCATGGTGACTATGGTCATTAAAAAATTTAATCTAGGAAGTACCTGTAAATACGAGTACGTAGTTTTCTTAATCAGTTACTTATTTTTTTTATTTTTTATTTATTTATACTTTATTGTACATCACAACTACAAATACCATTTACAGACTGTGAAGTACAATGGGCGGACTTATGGCTATTTAGCCATTTCTTCCAGACAACCCAACTATTGAATACTTATTGAAGAGTAAAGAAAAAAAATTCAGACAAAATTTGTTTTTACTAGAGTGAACACTCTATACTTTATCTTTCCCCTTTTCTCATTTAAACAAATTTCTTAAAACAATAGAGAAATCTTCAATAAATAAGCACCAATACGTCACTCAATGTCTAGTGGACATCTACATTTAAAAAATTGTAACTTATGTTAAATAATTATAAAATTGTTAAAAAATTGTACCATAAGCTGAACTGATCTTCGAATTGTACAAATTGAGTACACGCTTTAACTTATTTCATTTGTAATAGTCAAATTAATGGAAAATAATTATTTACAGATAATGGGGCACATGGATGTGTTAGGCATTATAGCGGAAGGTTTCAACATATACTTCCCAATGTTGGTAGTTCTACTGTGCCTGGCGACGTATCTCTCACTGGGCAGTCGGCTATTGTCACTTTGCGGTTTCCACCAGTTCGTTGGTGATGATGAACTCACTACCGACTTAGTTGATGAAGGAAGAGAGATTGTAAAGCGAGGTCAGTATAATTTGTGTTATGAAGTAATTTATCTTTATTATTTCTAAACTATTCTTCAAGTAAATGTTTAATTACTAAGTTAGTAAATATATGTGTATTAACAAACTAAAGTTCAAATAAACTTTATTATTGTTTTCAATTTTTTTTTTCTTTAAAAATTTTTTATAAAATCGACTTATCCTGCTGCTCAGTTTCCTTTATTGTTCCTTTGTGGATAGGCGTATATGTATTGGTAGACGGTTAAACACCTATATATGTACACCTATATATGTACATGTGTATATTCACGCTGATTACCTTACGGCAGGGTTTCTTAACCTTTTCCAAAAAAAAAAGAAAAAATAATAAATTGTTATTATTACTTCAATCACCTTTAATTATTTGCAATCAAACTTTCATCATCATCATCATCATCATCATCATTTCAGCCTATCGCAGTCCACTGCTGGGCATAGGCCTCCACAAGTTCGCGCCAAAAATGGCGTGAACTCATGTGTTTTGCCCAGTCACCACGCTGGGCAGGCGGGTCAACTCAAACTTTACATATAAATAATTAGTGTGACGGTTGCTGCTGCTTATGCAGGATTAGAACATCAAATTGAGGAGAACATAAGTAGGCTTGCCATGGACCCCCAGCTTTCATAACACTGACCCCTTAGAGGTCCATGGACCACAGGTTAAGAAACCCTGCCTTACGGTGTTTTACTGCTTAGCATGAACTAATTTCTTTATTATTTTCTTAATATTAAAACGTGATTTTACAGAAAAACGTAAGCGTCAACGGGCAGAGGAATCACTAGCAAGACGCCGTGAATACAACGACCGATTCTCCAGCTACAGGACGACTACGAGGGACAACCAGGATGGAGGTAATACGACCACACTTACCATAAAATATGTTTTTGATGTAATTGAAGTCGGTTTTTTTTCGTATTTGAGCAATTACAACATTTAGTATTTTGTAAATAATTACCAATAATCTGTGGATTTTAATCCACATAAATAATGGTGTAGAATTAGGAGGGGAAATGTTAAAACCAGTAAAATCCACTAAATTTCTGGGGATTACGATAGATTCGAAATTGCAGTGGGATCTTCATATTGAGGGGTTAGCGAATAGGCTCAGCTCTGCAGCGTTCGCGGTAAAAAGAATTAGACTTATTACGGACGTAGATACAGCTCGCGTAGTATATTTTAGTTATTTTCATAGTATCATGTCCTATGGAATCTTATTATGGGGAAATGCAGCTACCGTTAATACTATTTTTGTCCTGCAGAAAAGAGCTATTCGTGCAATTTATAGTTTGGGCCCTAGAGTATCATTAAGAGATAAGTTTAAAGAAATAAAAATATTGACTGTTGCTTCTCAATATGTGTACGAAAATGTTATGTATGTTCATAAAAATATACACGAATTTCGCAGGAATTGCGACATGCATAGCATTAATACTAGGAACAAACACAAACTTGTAATGCCTGTAACTCGCTTACGCCGAGTCAGTAATTCTTTCTATGGACAATGTATACGCTTATACAACAGGCTCCCAGAAAACGTTCAAAAAGCTTCTATTGCGAAATTTAAAAAAATTGTAAAAGAACGTTTGTGTACAAAAGGATATTATTCGATTAACGATTTTATAGAAGACAGTACGCCTTGGGAATGATGTGATCGCCTCCAGGCTATTTCAACCTATGAAATTATTGTAAATTTCAATCTTCTTTGGAAAAAAAAAAACATGATTAAAAAATTATATTAGTCCCGCTGAGTTTCTTTCGCCAGTTCTTCTCAGGTCAGAGGCTTTTTCTTTCCGAACTGGTAGTAGACTCATGACGTTCAGTAAGAAATTGTAATAATTTTATGCTGAATAAAATATTTTGAATTTGAATTTGAATTTGAATCGGTGGATGTATTCATAATAAATAAATGCTTCATACCCAGCAGCCCCAGTAAATCCTCTGCCGGGGTCCTTGAACACACACAATACACAAGCACAAACCTCCGGACCACTACAAACATCTGTATGGCCTATACAAATGTTTCTCATTTTTTTTTAAATACGAACGACTAGGTCAGCAAACAAGCACACGGCTCACCTGGTAGTAAGCGACTACCTTAACTTATAGACGGCTGCAGTACCAGAAGCATCGCAAGCGCATTGCGCACCCTACCCCCGTCCACCCCAGTAGCTCTAGCTACTTTATTCTTCACAGGAACACAACACTGCTTGATAGCAGAATTATTCCCCAGTCGGTCTGTTCCAAATTTTGAGTAGAATATTTCTTACTGTGCCCTACCTCAGTAAAGTCACGAGCGGGGATCGAATCCACACCGCAAGCGCAGTAATGTAACCCTAGCGCCAACGCGTCGTCGTGTAATAATCGGTTATTGTGCACGTGCGTCACTTTCCAGCCCGCACCGGGCTGCTTAACGACGTGGACTCAGACTACTACGTCACTCCGAGCCCCGAGACCCGGCGGCCGTACAGTGACGTCACCATTGAGGACGAGATCGACCGCCGCTTCGGCGCCGGCGCCCTCCCCCCGCACCCCGCCCGCAGTATGACGATGCCGCCGCGGGGTCTCTTCGACGACGTGTAGCGCCCTCTGCTGCCGTGCAATTACTAGGCCTTAAGTTCTGAAGTGTAACTCGGTGGGTGGAAGTTCTACTAACTCGTACATTTTTAAATTCATTTTTGACTAATTTGATAAACACTACAGGATTTACCGCGATTGCCATTTTGAAATATCCGACGACCATACAGTGACGTCACTGTTGAAGATCTCTCTTCGATGACGTGTGGCGGCCTCTCGCGCCACTACTGTGTAATTATTAGACCTTAAGTTTTGAAACGTAACCACCTGGACATGAAACGGATGGACAGAAAAAAATATATTATAAGGAAACCCGCAAGAGCGTCGCCCTTGTCAGGAGGAGTGTCCTTGGCCCATTGGGGCTAAATTAATAAGATCCTGGGAAGAAGACTCCAGAAGAGAGGATTTGCCCGGGTAAATAGGCACAGCCTAGAAGCCCGTACCCGGATGGACAGCGGTCCGCCAGGAAGAAGCCCACACAATGCAGCGTAACTTGGTATGTAAAGGACTTGGTCTAAAAAAACTGTACATGTTTATGTTTATTTTTGACAAATATGTTTAACACTTTACGAGACTTAACGAAACTAAATTTTTCAATCTTTCTGCGACGTCGCCGACCCCAAGGTCACATTCACCCGCAGTGATCATGAAAGGCTAAAAACTTAAATTTGTTAAACCCCTAATAGTTGACCCCAATAAAAATTTAGAACTGGCCAGAATGCTAAGTTATACTTCGGATACTATCGATTATTAGATTAATTCATTGGCTTATATAATTATGTTATAGGCCTATTATGATATTTGTCGTTTTCACTGAATGGATAAGAATATAAGTTATATGTAATTATACCCCGTCCGGCGACTAATGATCTTTTTGACACTTCAAGAAATTTTGACATTAGTGACTGCCTCACACGTTATTTATTCGATTCGAAATAATAATCGATTTTATTTAAGAAGAACTTTCAATCGATTTAATTAAATACATTTAGTTTCAAAATATTATTTATTTATGCGTTTATTAGTTTCTTTAATTACAAATGAAATATATAAATAATAAATAAATGAATTAACAGAGTTATTGCTCTTTATTCTTGGTATGCAATTAAATTTCAAGATTTCGACTTAATTCCTTGCAAGTAATCAATCTTGAGGTCATAGATACTATTTTTATTTCCTTTTTTGTATTAAATTTATAGAAACAATAATCACATGACGTAAAATTATTTTTATCATATGATCGATTTATTATCGATTTATTATTTCAAGAACTGTTTCATAGTCTGTGGTTGTTTGTTATGCACAGGGTACTTCACTCAATCAATCAAATCGTCAATAAAGTATGACATTACTGTAAAATTTTTAGTACGTTATTCCGAAAAAAAAAACAACCGTAATTTATAGGCGTGGGCTGTCAAAAAGATCATTAGTCGCCGGACGGGGTATAGTAATTGTACATAAACACTTGAGATAAAAATTGCCATGTATGAGAACATCTTTAATTTATTATACTCTTCAATTGCTTTGTTTGTGATAATAATATTACGATATTTATATAAAAACAGGTTGAAAGAAGATTGGAAGTTACTTTTTAAATGAGTAAAAAATTCATATTTCGTTTATTTACAATAATTCTTATAAACAGTAATGCTTGATAATAAAATCAATTCGTCGTTTTGTCCGTTTAATTGTAAATTATTATTATTGACCAATAGAATTTTAAAAAATTTTTTTCGTGTAAGTTTTTTTAGCGTGACAATAAATGACAATATAATGGAAACAGAAAAGTTAAATCCAAAATGCATACTTATTAAATTTTGCCAACTGTCTGTTTTACTGATTTTTCTTGCCGTATATTGAAATAATCTTAGCATAAAAGTCACATCAATCTGAATTAAAAGAAAATTTACCATTATGATTTATTTTCACAGACAACTCGCACTTGACCAAACTATTGACTAATTACAGGAATTATAAAAATAATTAATCTATGGCCGCATTCACAAATAATTATTATTAAAATTAACAATGGCGCAATCAAAAGTATTCTGTATTATATCAATATATTTTTTTTTTATTATGTAACGAACTAACAGAACTAATCCCCCTATAATATTTATGTAAAATCAACATTTTCATTTTGCAATTTGTTAACGTCAATACTGTATTTTTTTTTATTACTACACGCCTTATATAAAAGCTTCTGTAATTCTTACATTTTTTTCGGATAAAGTGGTATTCTCTTATACCACTTTATCCAAAAAAATTATAAATATTTTGTTGAAACTATATTTTCACTCAGTATAAAATACAATTGTTTTTCATAACCTGCAAGCAGTTTTACCAATATACTAAACATAAGTTGTCTGTGTATATGTATGACCATATGTATAACGTCATTAATGAGTATACCTTCACGAATATAAGAAATGTACACGTAATTAACTAGTATAATATTAAATTAATTATTATATAATATTAGTGTATTTTCATGGTAATGTAATACTTCATGCGAGCTTATTTTTAAGAATAGTGATTTTTGTACAAAAAGATTTTGCATTACGTTGTTTTTCGTTATTTAAAAGTTAATTAAGCTTTGTTTTAATAGATTACGCCATAAAATCATCATGTAATTAATTTATTCTATTGTTAATTTATTATCATAATAAATGTAGAAATTTATCAAAACATTTTAACTATTTTTATATATTGCATAATTGTTTCATAAAGGAGTTTAGAAAGTGGTTGTAACATAAAGCCCTAATTTAAATAGTGATATTGTGACAGCTGGGACTTCTCCTTAGATACGTTTAGAATTTTGTGTTAAATAGCCTATGCTAACGTAATAAATTGAAGAATATTAGTCCGGTTAAATTAGACCAAATAATAGGGTTAAGGTTAATAATTCACACTTGGCTGAAAATTGGTAGGATTGTTCAAAAAACTATTCTAAATGAAATGTGAAAAGTCCTCATCGATCCGACACCTGGAAAAAAAAATTATTCTGGTTCAAAGGTCACAAAAACTGGTTTTTCGCGATTTTCAACAAAACGGTAAGTTTTATCATAAAATTAGCATAGACAAAAATTTTAGATCAGATAATTATCTATAAAAAATGTCTAAATACTTTTTTGCTAAGAGCCACCGTTTTTGAGATATAACGATTCAAAAAGTTGAAAGAGTCGTAATCGTCATAATATGCACACGTTAGGAAAAAGGGGAGTTTGCTGCTTAAATAAAATAAATTATAATTGTTTTCTCGCAAACGAAAAAAAAACCGACTTCAGTTACATCGACAAATAATACAACATAAGTAGACGAAAAAACAGTCAAGCATCTCGATCAAATTTAAATGAAACTACATGACAAGCATTAGCTTTTGATTAAAGTAAGCATCATTAAAATCGGTAAACCCAGTTAAAAGTTATACGGTATAATACAACGTAGGTCGATGAAAACCTAGTCAAGTAAATACGCATTATTAGATATAACTAAAAATTACTTGTCAGATCTCAATTAAATTTAAATAGCGTCAAATGACACGCACCACCTTTCGATTTAAAAAAAATCATCGAAATCGGTCCAACCAGTCAAAAGTTCTAAAGTAACTAACATAGTGAGTGTGCATTTTATGACGATTACAAGTGTTGTATCTCAAAAACAGAGGCTCTTATGGAAAAAAGTATTTAGACATTTTTATAGATAATTATCTGATCTAAAATTTTTGCTGGGCTAATTTTATGATAAAACTTACCGTTTTGCTGAAAATCGCGAAAAACCCGTTTTTGTGAACTTTGACCCCGAATAAATTTTTTCCAGTTGTCGGATCGATAAGGACTTTTCACATTTCATTTGTAATAGTGTTTTGAACAATCCTACCAATTTTCAGCCAATAGTGAATTATTGTAACCTTGGATGTCTAAATTGACCGGACATGTATATAGTTCTAACCTCAGTAACTATTTAATCTTAATCGAAAAATTCACAATTATTGTTCCGCAAAAAAGTAATATTAACCAAACGTTTCACAAGGATTTATTTAATCGAATATACTCGTATCTTCTAGAGCCTTTATAAGATTATTATTTATTCGAATATACTTATCTTTGTTTTCATAATTATGACTGCAATTAACTAGTTTTACGTCATTATTTTTAGAAGATTTTATTATAATCAACACTTTCTTCTTAATAAGTAACAATGAATAGTCGTGCTAATTGTATTTATTTCATATTAAATATGGTACTTCTGGTTCTCTTATTTTGTTTGTATTGAGGACAAGAACAAATAATGACATAAAAATGTGGTGGCTTAAGCTCTGATCTTTCTCCTACATGGGGAAAGAGGTTTATGCCCAGCGGTGAAATGTTGACAAGCTGAATCAATCATTTATTTATTATTATTTTAATCTATTCTACAATTAACTTTATTTGCAGATTATTAATTTATAGTTTTATATAATTGTATAGTGAGTGAACACTTTAGTGAGGTGTCCGTAATGTAAATTTAATATAAATGTTATAAATATTGTTTGTTCCATTCCATACTTTTACATGCGTTGCATTAAATAAATACATGTGATAAACCTAACTTCTTGTTTTTGTTTAATCACATACCTACTATATAAACCGTACATCGAGAATAATAATTATATTGGATAACGATTATGAACATTGTCACGCTTATTTTTGTACATGAATATTTCAATTGATGATATACCTATGTTAAGTCAAAAAACTTGTCGACCAACTTATACCCCGTCCGCCCATTTATTATCTTTTTGACAGTTCACGCCTATATATTACAGTTGTTTTTTTTTTCGGAATAACGCACTAAAAATTCTACTATAATGTCATACTTTATTGACGATTTGATTGATTGAGTGAAGTGCATAACAAACAACCACAGACTATGAAACAATTCTTGAAATAATAAATCGATCATATGATAAAAATAATTTTACGTCATGTGATTATTGTTTCTATAAATTTAATAAAAAAAGGAAATAAAAATGGTATCTATGACTCCAAGATTGATTATTTGCAAGGAATTAAGTCGAAATCTTGGAATTTAATTTCAAACCAAAAGTAAAGAGCAATAGCTCTGTTCATTCATTTATTTTTTGACGTCTACCTTAAAATGTAACTATGCACGCGTTAGGTAGTGTTTAACGTTAAACCGCATGGTTAATTGAGTCTAAATCAAGTTTATATCAAGAGTTATGAGCAAATATACTTGGAAAATCACATACCTGCCTACTTATTTATTTAACAAACTAACTAATAAAGGAATAATTAATATTTTTGAACTAAAAATACTTCATTAAATCGATTGAAACTTCTTCCTAAATAAAATGGATTAATTATCATTTCAAATCGAATCAATAACGTGTGAGGTAGTCACTAATGTCAAAATTTCTTGAAGTATCAAAAAGATAATAAATGGGCAGACGGGCTATAGTCAAGCAACTACTTACGCAATTAATCCTAAAGTAGTATAATTATCTAGAAACAGGCCATGCGCAAACAGTGCCGCAAATCAATCCGTTCGTGCATTCAATGCCTTTTATTGTCACATATTATTTCAAATTTCATTTAAGTTCCATGAAAACTTAAATCTTGAAAAGTTAAGAATTACTGTCGTTAGGTCGGTTATAAAAATGTTAAATAACAACAGTCCTAGGTTTAGCCCTTGATGAATACCCGAAGCGGAAAAATTATGGTATTTGTTTTTCCTGAACTATTATTAAGACAGCACATAAAGTTAGAATATTATGCTTTACCCCATCGTAATTATACATATAATTAAAATGACTAGCCCGTTGGCGCAGTTTGTAAAGACCCTGCTAATAGCTCGAGAGTTCCCGTCCCGAGTATACATGTAATACATATATTTATATATGTATGTTTATAAAAAGAAAACAATATGAATCCATGTCTGTCGTCTATAACGCAAGCATTAAGTTGCTTAACTTACGAACAGACAAACGCGCGTGTTAATAAATCTAAAAAATCACTAAAATTCGCCAACTTATCAAATATATTAATTTAACATAAAATGAAATCATAAAGTTGTTATTTAAATAATAAAACAAAAAATATATATTTTTTGGAAAGACATTTAATACATTCGGTAGATTATACATTTCATTGGTGTAGACAAAGAGGGCGTTCTTCATTACTTAAAGTAAACTTTAATATTATCTACTTTGGACCGCAACTCGTGTGATGACTCTTTCGATAAATCTTGAGCGTAAGTCTGATAAATGTTTTTTAGTTTATTTAACTCTTCCGTTTTATTTAATTCTGTAATTAAAAATATACAATATCTTAATAAATATCAAAAAAGTTAACAATTATAATTATTATCTAATCAATAATACATTACTAACCTTTTAATTTTTTTATTAAAATTTCCATTAAATTAAGTGCATCTCTCCTATGTCTCACTTGGTTGCTATTCTCTGTAAGAAAAAAAAATATTTTTATAAATATAGAAAAGATTTTATTACACCCCCAACTAACATAGCAAACAATTTTATATAAATTGTCAATAATACACAGAGATAGCCGAAAGATTGTCTAATGGCTATTGTTGTCCAATAAAAAATTGTGACTATTTATACTGTCCGACTACCACAGCCAAGCTACATTGTGAATATTGTTGCCTGACTACTGCAGCCGAGTAACATTTATTTATTCATTTGGCTTACCAACAAAATACATATTAAACTATTTCTACAGTTTTAAACATTAATAACAACATATTTATGACATGCATTCAAATTAAAGGTATGAACAACATTTCAAATAAATTAATTAAGAAGAAGAATTTACAAAATAACAAGAGAAATAAGTTTAATACGAACTACAGAATGAGGACAGGTTAACAAGCATATATTTATTGAAAAAAAAAATTATACAACTAGATGATCAATGATCACTCACTGATGGTAAATGATAACCGTAGCTTATAGATGCCTCCATTACGAGGCGCATCGCAAATGTGTTGCCGATCTGGGGGTAGCCCTCCATCCTTCCGAAGAGCTCTGGCTACGTCACTCACCACAGGACCTCAACACTGCTTGAGAGCAGTATAATTTAGCGATAATCTTCTGTAAGGTCGAGGTACTGTCGGGCTGCTCCAGATTTTAAACATTATATATGAGGCTTTTTCCAGCTGTGCCTCACTTCGGCTAAACACTGTAATTACATTGTAGTTCTCACAAAATACTTACTAAGCGTGTATTCAACAATATTCGCCACATGAGTAGTGACGCTGGTGATAGCTTTGTCGCGGTTGGTGGGTGTGACGTCATCGGTTTCCATTGGCACGACTTCTAGTACCGCGAGACGTCCGAGCACACAAGACATAGACGCTAGTATCGCGAGCTGAGTCGACCTCGAACTTGTGGGGTAAGACTTCGTACAATGCTCGAAGAACAAATCTTGATACTTCTCTGAAATTCAATAATTTTTTTTCTGGGTAATGATATTCGCATGTATGATAAAGTCCAACAAACTATTTCGCAATTGCCAGAAAATAAAGTTAATGTTTTTATTGAAAACAAATTAATGGCTCTAAAGCTTATTGTTCGGTGCAGGATTATATAAATGACAAAAACGTGTGGATTTAGTGATGCTGTATTTCATGCAACATATCAATTTTATAATAAAACACAGTTCTTTTATTTAAATAGTAACTGCTTTTTTGCCAACTCTTCTCTACAGGACCTACAGATAGTTCTCACCTTGCGTGTGTGGATCCTTTGGCCAAGCTTTTCCCAATAAATCGTATGCGGCTTCTTTTAAGGCTATTAATTCTTCTTGTTTCTTTTTCAAACTTTCTTTGTCTTCATCGTCTGAATCTTTATCTAATGAATTTTCATCCTGAAAACGATATTTCAAAATAATTTGATATTGAAGTATTGTCACAAAATCTAAAACATGTTTATGTAACTTCTTTGTTCTACATTATACACATGGTGTCCAAAAATATAAATGTATGTAGTAAAATAGTAGCAATAGTAACAAATGTGTGCAGTATAAATTTGAGGGTTGCCACAGATTTCCCTACGATCCATCATCAGATCCTGACTTGGTGACAATGTGTCCAAATCGGAAGTAGTGTTGCTACCGAATTAAAAGCATATTTTTGAAATCATCCACAGTTGTAGGAGAAATCGATGAAATCTTAAATATGTAGGAGGTCCAATATAGTGGAATATAGAATCAGATAGGAGATTCTATATTCCATTATATAGGAAATTATGAGATTTTAGATTAACATGGTTACTTCTATTACGAAAATTATTCGAAAACGGGATATTTACCATCTTTATTATTTTCTAGCTCGATATTTCGACATTAACTGCGAATGTCTTGTTCACGAGTCTCGAATAATTTTCGTAAAGGAAATTATGAGATTCTTTATAGTGGAATATAGAATGTCCTTTCGAAGTATGTTAAATAATAGTTCGGCAGGGCTGTCAGCTTGCAGTTTCCGCTCCATACCTTGGAGAGTATGAGCTTGACGATGTCGTAGAGCTGCGGGAAGCTGTGCGGCGGCGCGTGCGGCAGCGCCCGGGCGAGCGCCCGCAGCGCGCGGCGGCGGTGCGGCGCCGACCGCTTGCAGCTCTCCGACACCAGCGCCTCCACGCTGGCGGTGCCCAGGCTTGCTGACAACGTCTCTCCTTCTCTTACCCTACATTACTATGATTATGTATCTGTGTATCTATAAGGCTGCTGCCTGGAAATTTGCGGGCAGCGGGGCGGCAGCGGCGGCGGCGCGGGAGCGGCCGGATCTTATGCGTACAATCAAATGGACCGGCCCTCCAAAACAGCGGCGTGGCAGCAACGCGATGGCGGGCAACGAGCGGTGACTCCAATCAAGCGGTGACCGCCCGCGCGTCAGCATTGCAGTGTTGTGTGAGCGCAACGGCAATATGTTTATACGCGAGCGACAAAGACAAAAGATGAGGGGTTTCGAGAACGGCCGCTGCCACCCTGCTACCCGCAAATTTCCAGGCAGCACACTAGTACTATAACTATGATTAAGCGATAACTCTCCACTACCAAGGCCCAGGCTCTGAGATAGCGTCCCTCCTACTCGTACCTGGTTTGAGTATGATTAAGGGATGGATGACCTCGTTTGTTGACAGATCGAAACGTGTATAAATGTCTAAATAGTGACATAATCTATTAAAGTTTTTATTGTTTTGTTTAAATAAAAATATTACATGTTTTTAATGATTTTTAGCAAACCAATTGTCCGTGCAAATGGCAAAATTTAGCCCATAAATTTAAAATTCATTGCTATAGGTATACTACCACAAACATACATATTTTATTACAATAGAACTAAGTGTCGTTAGTGTATAAATAAACTCTACTTTATTTTTAATTTTCCAAATACTGTCCAGAACCATGAAATTATTTTATTCACAGTTTAGGATGATAAATGTCTTGCACTCTTTTCTTTATATCGTTACAATGATATTTTTCTAACTTGAGACGGTAAAACGAAATAGCCAATTAATTTTCTTTCAAACAAAGGTAACATAACTTACTCGCACAGATCTGCCAAGGCATCTAAGAGATGATGTTTGCCGTCGAACGTCTTCCCTTGAATCGCAGCGAGTACTGAACGAATAAAGGGCTCTCTTTCTTCACCCAACCCATCCGTTAATTCTTTACATATAGTTGATATTGCTTTTGCCGCCTAAAAAAAAAGATATTGTTCAGTATGTAAATAATAACAGCACTTAACAAAACAAAACTGTGTGATTCCTACTGTAGTTGCACCACTATCACTACGAAAGAGGCCTACGCCCAGCAGTAGGATTCTTAAGTACTAAACTCCAAAATTAGGAAGTTGAATTGGCCGTAGGCTGGTCACCCATTTCGCAGAACCAATGGCCGTTGAAGCAGACGTGTCCTGGAGTGGCAACCGCGTCTTGGCAAACTCCGCTGGACCGGCGATCCGTAAGATTGCCAGTGTGGGCTGGACGTGGATTGCGGAAAACCGTGATGTCTGGTGTGCACTTGGTGAGGCATATGCCCAGCAGTGGACTGCAATAGGCTGAACTGACCGAGTGATTGAAACTCCAGAAAAGATTTGGGGTGTACAGTTACCTGTATTTTGAACCCCCAGCCGGGCGCGGCGAGGGCGCGCTCGAGCGCGGCGCGCAGGGCGGGCAGGTGGCGCCGCACGACATTGTCTGCTGTGCCCTACCTCAGTAGCGTGCAGTACAGTACCTGTATCTTGAGCCCCCAGCCGGGCGCGGCGAGGGCGCGCTCGAGCGCGGCGCGCAGGGCGGGCAGGTGGCGCCGCACGACATTGTCTGCTGTGCCCTACCTCAGTAGCGTGCAGTACAGTACCTGTATCTTGAGCCCCCAGCCGGGCGCGGCGAGGGCGCGCTCGAGCGCGGCGCGCAGGGCGGGCAGGTGGCGCCGCACGACATTGTCTGCTGTGCCCTACCTCAGTAGCGTGCAGTACAGTACCTGTATCTTGAGCCCCCAGCCGGGCGCGGCGAGGGCGCGCTCGAGCGCGGCGCGCAGGGCGGGCAGGTGGCGCCGCACGACATTGTCTGCTGTGCCCTACCTCAGTAGCGTGCAGTACAGTACCTGTATCTTGAGCCCCCAGCCGGGCGCGGCGAGGGCGCGCTCGAGCGCGGCGCGCAGGGCGGGCAGGTGGCGCCGCACGACACTGTCTGCTGTGCCCTACCTCAGTAGCGTGCAGTACAGTACCTGTATCTTGAGCCCCCAGCCGGGCGCGGCGAGGGCGCGCTCGAGCGCGGCGCGCAGGGCGGGCAGGTGGCGCCGCACGACATTGTCTGCTGTGCCCTACCTCAGTAGCGTGCAGTACAGTACCTGTATCTTGAGCCCCCAGCCGGGCGCGGCGAGGGCGCGCTCGAGCGCGGCGCGCAGGGCGGACAGGTGGCGCCGCACGCCCGCCGCGCGCGCCGGAGACACGTCCGACCACAGCTCCTCGAACGTCTCCACTGTCAGCGACTCTGTCGACACAACGACAATCATTGAATTAAAACCTCTTTACGATGGACTTGGGGAGTAAGCTGGTGAATGCGTGACGAGCGTTAAGAAAAGTGCGATCGGGCGAGGCGAACGGAGCGAGAGAGATGTGCGAGCACGTATTTTCTTTCTCTCTTTCTCTCATAGCCAGTTACGTTTCGTATATCTAAGACTCAGTGCAGGCCTATTGTACAGAAGTTTTACTTCAGTCGTGTGGTCTAAAGCACACTCGTTTTCTTTTTTACTTTCTTTTTTACGAGTAGATGGCCCAGTGAACTTCGTATCACCTACATATATTTGTGAAAAATATACACAAAACACTTTCTGAACGCACCTATAAATATTTGACAACCAATAATTGACAACGTTTTTGACAAAAGACATTTATTTTCCCCGCTAGGAACATTTTGTATTGGAAAATTAAATCGTCGTTCTTAGTATTTTCCGTTACATATTACACATAGTTACAAAGATTTTTTTCCAGACGGTTAATTTGCTTTTATGTAGACATATGACATACTGACTCTGAAAATAAAAATCGTTTTCATCTATCAGCTTTAGTTTTTGAGATATGGCATATGTGAGATTTTTTAGGAAAATACAAAAAATTAAGAGGAAAGGATACCGGCTCTTTCTCCATACAAACGTATTCGACTGTTTTCTCCCTGGATAATGACACTAGATCAAATATTTTTGTAAAATAAAACTTTTACCTGCCATGACCATGCCCCTACGTTTTGTTTTTTTTCATATTCTTATTATATTAGGTAGTAGGAGTGTTGGCGTACAACCCTTGCGTTCCCTCAGGTGTTCGGAGGAAATGAAAGTCATATGGATTGTTCACCACGATTTTATTTTTTCCTTCAACCATACTAGTATACAAATTCCAAAACAATGATAGCGTGATCTAACTGACATCCAACGCCATCTAGTGGCCTATAGATAAACCCACAAATTAAATAATTGTAAGTTGCGTCGTTAACATACCGCCCACCAAGAACGACTTTTAGCGTTCTTCATTTACTAAATTAACAATTTACAAACTAATAAATAACAATGAAAGCAACTTAAAATAACCATAAACTTAACTATCCAACAAGTATTAATCCGTTACAGGCAAATACATAGCTTGGAAACTTTCCTCTTAAAAATATTTCCTCCACATCTTAAACTAACTACTCGCGTAATTTTGTCCAATCCAGGATGTTTTTACACTACTATGCCATAAAGCCACTCAGCCCCCTTGTGCTTAACCTTTTTTTTTTTCTTCCTAAATTATTTTCTTCTTCCTTAACCCTTTCTGGACGTTCCATAACTCCTGATGATACTTGGCCTGATAATATCCAGCCGAGCCTTGTATTCTGAGCAACTGGATATCCAGGTGGACCCCTCACAATACCTTCTATTATTACTCTACTGTAAACTTCTGCACCCAACAACAAATCTACCTTATTGGGTATATTAAATTTGGGGTCTGCTAATTTAATTCCAATGAATGGTTTCCGCGGTTGGAAAAGTATCTTGGTTTCCGGAATACACGATGTTAATTTGTTTAAAACGTGTGCCTTTACTTCTACAGTACAATTAGGATCGTGACGTGACTGAACCCTTAAGAGAACTACCGCTTTCGTTACTACTGACTCTTGCTGATCATTTCCTAATCCCCAAAGCCGATTGTGACTTTTAATCTTTTTTAAACCAAGTAATTGTACGGCATCTTCTGTAATGAAAGACGCCTGTGAACCCTGGTCCAACAAAGCTCTTAAATTAACATTGCAACCGTTTCTCGATTCTGCCTTAACAACCGCTGTTGGCAAGAGTACTTGACTGTTAACACCTGAGAAACAACTAACAATATCGCTTGATTTGACCTCCGTACTAGAGCTTGTCGCAATTTCTGATTCACTCTCGTGTGTCCTTGCTTGGTTACATTTTCTAGTACCTTCTACGGGCTTTAAGGCTCTCCTTGGATGGAGCATAGAGTGATGTTTCCTTTTACAAATTTGGCATTTGGGGCGCTGACGGCAAAAATGTACTAAATGACTTGCTCCCAAACAATTAAAACATAGATGATTCGATTGGACAAAACTACGCCGAGAATACGCATCCTTTTTGGCAAACTCTTTACAGTGTCCTAAGTAGTGATTATCCGAACAGAATGGACATAGTATATTTCTAACGTGAAGCGTTTGTATATTGCTACTACGACTATGAACAATATTAGACTGGTTGGGCTTTGTACTCATAAATTCTAGTGAACGAAATCTTTGCTCTAGGAATTCTTTAAAGTTTTCAAAATTTGGTAATTCATCACTTAAATTACTAATCCTAGCCTCCCAAAGCTTTCTGGACTCATTGTCTAGCCTTAAAGACAGTATATAAATGACGATTATATCCCAGGCCTGAGTATCTACACCTAAATTAGTCAATGCATTTAGACATTCATTGCTTGTGTCTAAAAGTTCCTTTAAAGCGGATGATAATTCAACCAACAAACTCTTTTGGCTCATGAATCTTTTTAAAATGCAATTGGCTAAGTAACGTTTATTATTATACCGTTTCTCTAACCGAGTCCAACAAAGCTGGTAGTTTTGGGCCGTGATAGCGACATGACGCAAGAGCTGCTCTGCCTCACCAGTTAAATGACCTTTAAGATAGTGTAACTTTTGTACATCGTCTAAACTACTATTATTATGTATAAGTGAAACAAACAAGTCTCTAAAGCTAATCCATTCATTGTAAGAGCCTGAAAAGGTTGGAATACTTATTTTTGGTAACTTAACCCTCGATTCCCCAACCACAGAACTGTTCTCCGCCTTACTTTCTACAACCTTTAGTTTTTGTAATATGCCCTTTAATTCAGCCTTATAATCGAAATAAAGCTCTTCCGTTTTTTCGTATAAATCCTCCTTAAAATATTCATGTATTTTACCTTCACTAGTAACTAAGGTAACAATTTTAGAATGATTACTATCAAACGCAGCCCACTGTTTTTCCAAATGTTCTAAGCGCGACTCCACAAACGCTTCCGTTATTCTAGTTTTAGGAGATTTCCTCAAATTGATTTGAGCCCTCGAAATATTGTTACAAAGGTCGTGTTGCAATTTACAAATATCCTCCATTTTTATTTACCTAGCTATCTAAAGACTACTAATAGAACTTGAAAACTAAGTATTACCCACAAAGTATTATTCCAGTTAAATTTTTGCACTTATCACCTCTGACAGAAGGTCCAATTTGCTGCCGCCGATGACTAATTCTAGCAGTGGGTGACGCCACTCTCGTTGTTCTTTCACCGACACCGTCCGCCGCTTTCTTCTCTGTCAGCGCCGTTCACTGGCCCCGTCCTCCTGGCGACGTCCGCGTGCGTCTTCTCCTGGTGTCATCCACCGGCATCGTCTTCCCGGCGCCGTAGGCGTGCGTCTTCTGTCGGCGCCGCCCACCGTCCGCTTGCGCCTCCGCCTGGCGCCGTCCGCTTGTGCCTCCGCCTGGCGCTGTACGCTTGCGCCTTCCTCTGGCGCAGTCCGCCTGGCGCCGTCCGCTTGCGCCTCCGCCCGGCGCTGTGCGCTTACGCCTTCCTCTGGCGCAGTCCGCCTGGCGCCGTCCACTTGCGCCTTCCTCTGGCGCAGTCCGCCTGGCGCAGTCCACTCGCGCCTCCGCCCGGCGCCGTCCGCTCGTGCCTCCGCCCGGCGCCGTCCGCTCGCGCCTCCGCCCGGCGCCGTCCGCTCGCGCCTCCGCCCGGCGCCGTCCGCTTGCGCCTTCCTCTGGCGCAGTCCGCTTGGCGCCGTCCACTCGCGCCTCCGCCCGGCGCCGTCCGCTTGCGCCTCCGCCCGGTGCCGTCCGCTTGCACCTCCGCCCGGCGCCGTCCGCTCGCGCCTCCGCCCGGCGCCGTCCGCTCGCGCCTCCGCCCGGCGCCGTCCGCTCGCGCCTCCGCCCGGCGCCGTCCGCTCGCGCCTCCGCCCGGCGCCGTCCGCTCGCGCCTCCGCCCGGCGCCGTCCGCTCGCGCCTCCGCCCGGCGCCGTCCGCTTGCGCCTTCCTCTGGCGCAGTCTGCTTGGCGCCGTCCACTCGCGCCGTCCGCTTGCGCCTCCGCCCGGCGCCGTCCGCTTGCGCCTCTGCCTGGCGCTTCCCGCTGCTGGCGCCCTCCGCTGCTGGCGCCTCCCGCTGCTGGCGCCCTCCGCTGCTGGCGCCCTCCGCTGCTGGCGCCCTCCGCTGCTGGCGCCTCCCGCTGCTGGCGCCTCCCGCTGCTGGCGCCCTCCGCTGCTGGCGCCCTCCGCTGCTGGCGCCCTCCGTTGCTGGCGCCGTCCGTCCGCTGGTAGCGCCTTCTTCTGGCGCCTATCCGGCTCGAAGGACCAAATGTTGGCGTACAACCCTTGCGTTCCCTCAGGTGTTCGGAGGAAATGAAAGTCATATGGATTGTTCACCACGATTTTATTTTTTCCTTCAACCATACTAGTATACAAATTCCAAAACAATGATAGCGTGATCTAACTGACATCCAACGCCATCTAGTGGCCTATAGATAAACCCACAAATTAAATAATTGTAAGTTGCGTCGTTAACAAGGAGTCTTCAAAAACTAGAAATATTGCCTAATTTTTTGTACATTTTCAGACACTCATAAAAAAATAATAATTCATATTTACAAAAAAAAAGAAAACGGAGCGGCATAGCTGAAGGCTTTGTTTATTTACGTTGAAAAAATAAAAAATAAATTGGCATGTTTCGGGGAGAAAACAGTCGAATACGAAATGATGTTTTGGTCAATAATTATCTACCTAAAGTGGTCTGAGCTTCAGTTGTCCCTTTCTTGCTGTTTGTGGGATAGGTCTGGGGGAGGGAAGGGTCAGAGCAGTACGTATACACGCCAGCGAAGTGATGCCTCATAGTCGATAATTATATAGATACACTAGTGATGTAATATTTTGTCGATATTTTCAAAAATTCGTGTAAACAAAATTAAATAATCTCTCTTTTCATAAACTACAATAAAACCTTATTTGGATGCGGTGTTCATTGTAACATTGTGCAAACCTGGGCTAAAGAAGGGTTTCTCTAACAAATAAAAATGATAATTATGGTAAATAATTTAAATAATTATGTTGTTTATGTTTTTGGTCTGACCATAATTTTGGCTAACGGTAGTCTTATTACTGAGGCAAACGAAGGATACCGTAGAAAGACTGACGGACAGACACTAGGAAAATTAGGTAAGTAGGTTAACTAAATAAAGATACAAAATTTCCAAATAAGGATTTATTCAGTTCAAGTAGGTAAAGAGTTATTTAATTATTTCCTTTACTTTCCCATATGGCAATCATAGTAAAATTTTTCTACTATTGGTTCTATTGAATTCCAGAAAGCATCGTTCTTTTTAACCGACTTTTAAAAAAGGAGGAGGTTCTCAATTCGACTGTATTTTTTTTATGTATGTTCTCAGAACTTTTGACTGGGTGGACCGATTTCGATCAATTTTGTTTTAATTGAAAGGTGTCATGTGGTCCCATTTAAATTTAATTGAGATCTAACAAGTACTTTTAGAGTTATATCTAATCTAATAATGCGTATTTACTTGACTACTTTTTCGTCGACCTACGTTGTATTATACCGCATAACTTCTTACTCGGTGTATCGATTTTGATGATTCTTATTTTAATCGAAAGCTAATACTTGTCATGTAGTCTTGTTTAAATTAGATTGAGATCTGATTACAACTTTTTGAGTAATCTTTAATAGCGCGTATTGACTATTGTTTCGTCTTATTACGCTGTATTATTTGTCGATGTAATTTAAGTCGTTTTTTTTTTTTCGTTTGTGAGCAAACACAATTACCAATTTTTTGGTAAATGATTCCTATAGGGCTCCACAAAATAGAATAGCAGTAACTTCGTAGTCTTTACAATATTTTTTTAAAATCAAATTCGGACTACTCTGTAAAGAGTTATGCATGGTCAAATATTTAAAAAATATACGTGGCGACTTTAGAACCTCCTCTGTTTTTCTTCGTCGGTAAAAAATTCTTAATCAACCACAAAATAATTAAATAAAAAAATCAATAGGTGGTCCTGAAAATCTGTGTTAGGGTTTATCCCTAACTGAAGCCGAGGACTTATCTTTTTGTGAGACACACTGCCACCTTTATTAGTGACTATTATTTTAAATATCTTTATTTTATTGTGAATTCTGAGTTCAGTTGTTTCAATTTTTTTTAATAATTATTATTATTTCTTTTTATTTATAGTTTGTTCTTCCACATTTATTTTGATGTTTTTTTTTTGAAATGTACTAATTTTTATCTTATGTTCATCGTTTATATTTCAGTGTATTTCGCAAATAAAGGTCTTATTGTTAGGTATTATTGCGTAATTTGCCTAACGAAAAAGACACAAATAAAATAATAATTTATAAATTAGAACAATATCAAACATTATGTACAACTGTACACTTAAAAATATCAATACGGTAGTCCTTTGAAATTTTATGCAACACCGTACCTACATAATATGCAGTCGGACGCATAAAATTGGAGGATTAGTCAACCAGTCTCTCTTTGTATATTATGTCACCAGAATCTCATTTTTTCATATTTTTAAACATTATTATATCGTCCCAATTATGTGTTACGTATTAATAACCGCGACAAACATGAGAGACATTACAACTTATATGTATACTATTACTAGCTGTGCCCCGCGATTTCACCTGCGTTGATTTGAGGGAAAAAAATGCTTTCCTTTTTTTCAATAGTATAAGATTTAATTAGCTTGATATATTTTCCTTAGTTTACACTAAATAAATTTCTGAACGCACGCATAAATATTTGACCAAAGAGTATATTATGACCACTACGTTTTATATTTGACAACAAATATATATTATGTCAATCCGTTTTCATTACTGACATTATTATACATTTTTAAAATGTAAAATACGCCACTATCCGTATATTGTGGATATACATAATTATGTTGTCGATTCGAAAAATTTATTTAAATACGTTCTTTAATTTTATCGGAGAGTTTACCATATCGACGGGATGAACATTAAATGTTTGACAGTTACGAAACACGAACATAGTTCCATACAAATTTTCATTCCCACCTTTCAACCCTTTACACCCTTTTATTCGCATTAAAAAGTAGCCTATGTCCTTTCTCAGACTCTAGACTATCTGTATACCAAATTTTATTTAAATCTGTTCAGTAGTTTTGGCGTGATTGCGCGACAGACAGACAGACAGACAGACAGACAGACAGACAGAGATACTTTCGCAATTATAATATTAGTATGGATTAGTATGGATTTAAATACGTTCTTTAATTTTATCGGAGAGTTTACCATATCGACGGGATGAACATTAAATGTTTGACAGTTACGAAACACGAACATAGTTCCATACAAATTTTCATTCCCACCTTTCAACCCCTTACACCCTTTTATTCACATTAAAAAGTAGCCTATGTCCTTTCTCAGACTCTAGACTATCTGTATACCAAATTTTATTTAAATCTGTTCAGTAGTTTTGGCGTGATTGCGCGACAGACAGACAGACAGACAGAGATACTTTCGCTTTTATAATATTAGTATGGATTATTATTATAATTATTTTATTGCGTACTTATGTGTGTATGTACCTATGTATGATTGTTATATATTCTTTTTTTGCTTATTTATATTTACATACCACCTGCCCATCTGAAAAGCAATATCTCTTTCATTAGCAGGTTGTCTGGAAGAGATTGCTTTTTAATCGACTTCAAAAAAGGAGGAGGTTACTCAATTCGACCGTACTTATATATTTTTTTTTGTTTTTTTTTTAATTTATGTTCGGGGATAACTTCGTCGTTTATGAACCGATTTTGATAATTATTTTTTTTGTTGGAAGGGAGATATCCCAACTTAGGTACCATGATAAGGAAACCAGGATCTGATGATGGGATCCCAGAGAAATCGAGGAGGACCCTCGAAAATCGTAGTGACTAGTGCGTTTGTTAATTTTTTTCGTCGGCTTACGTATTACTTGCCGATGTACTTAATTGAAGTCGGTTTTTTTTCGTTTGCGAACAAACACAATTATTAGCAATAAGATCGCCTGGTTGTACAATTTGTGACTATATAATTGCTGGTAATGTAAATTTTGTTCTTTATTTAAATGTGCAACAAAGTATATTATTATTATTATACTAAGACAAACATATTAATTACTATGTATGTATGGCTACAATACATTTATCATGTACACTATATGTATGTATCTCAACACCCATTCTTACATACACCTCAACCATGTAATTACATACCTAATTCATAAATAAAATACCTAAGTATTTCAATAATTATTACTTACCAAAATACAGTTATGTAGATAACAATCCAATGAATTAACAAACAATAATTCAAAATAATAAGTACTAAGTAGTTTACGAAATCCAATAAAAGTAATCCGAGTTACAGAAGAACGAAGCAGAATTTTTTTATTAAATATGTAAATATAAATATCATATAACATACACACACTGTCGTCTGTTCCTATGGTAAGCAACTTAATGCTTGTGTTACAGGTAACAGCCGACTCCTATAACTATATGTATATATGAATATTTTTTATAAATATACATAGAAATAATACACATAAATATGTATATAAATACAAATATTACACCCAGGCTCGGGCAGGAAACGAACCCGCAACCCGCGGAACAGAAAGCAGGGCCACCACAAACTGCGCCAACGGGCTAATGAAATAAAACAAGCAAAATACAGAAAAATAGCATTCGCGAAGCGGCACACGCACACTAACACCACGGCACTTACACATAGACAAAGCAGTGCGGGGTTGGCGGGTGTGCGGGGCGGCCTACAGTAAAATTCAGTGGAGACAGGAACATTTTATTCAAATACCTATTCTTCAAAAGTCTATTCCGTACCCTTTCCTCTTAATACCATAAAAAATATTTAATTGTTGGAAGCCGCCAAAAATAATTTTTTTAAATGATTTTCTTGAATGTGATACATGCGGTAGGTCTCGTTTCAAACTCCAGCAATAATCTGCCATCATATGCACATCCCATCTGCCCTTATATCGTTCCTCCTTGGTGCGAATTTCGTGATGGAATTTTTCTCCTTGTTCATCACTAAAATGCCCAAGATTTTCAGGAAAATGGTCTATTGGCTAGGTGCGAAGTCATGGTGGAGGTAAGCCGAATCGACACAAGCGTACGCAGTGGTGAATTTTTGAACTAAACGGAGATGTTTTATGACTCTGTCGTATAAAATACACGTAAACATTTTAATTTTTTATCAATAATAACATTTTAATAAAATGAGCAACCGGAGTTGCTGTGTCGTTAATTGTAGAAATACTAGTAGAAAGAGTGAGTGTAAATTGTATACATTTCCAACTGCGAATTGGAAAATAAATCAAAGAAAAAAGTGGATAGTAGCAGTAAGACGGCGAAAGTATGTAGTATCATAACCTTAATTTCAGTATTAATAATAAAAGAGTATAACGGGCATTTGGAAAATGGTAAATGTTGTTGACACAATAATATATTATCTAAATTAGTAATTTGAAATATAAATGTTTTTACTTGTGGAATTTATCAAAATTTAATAAACTATTGTATGTATTTTATTAAGAATTTCATATAAATAATGAAAAATATTTTGCTACTCTTTAGATTAAACAACGTGTTTATTAAATTTAAAAAATTTAGGTACTAATTTGGAACTCAATTCGATGATTTACTGCTTGAAACCCAGTTTGGTGATGACATCCATGTTTTCGTAACGACTTAAATAAAAAAATATTAAATTAAAAAAATTTATATTTTACGTTATCTTCAAGATTCAGCTACTACATTATCTTTTTATTTTTATTCTTTACTTTTACCTTTACAATTATAATTTAATTAATTATACTCTTTGTTTCCAAAGTTTGTTTCCTTTTAGTTTTGTTAAAATTAATTTTACAACTCATATGTACTCAGCTATGCTTTAGAAATTAGAATTGACCACAGATTACACACAGATAGTATAAAACTATAAAGCTAGCTAGAATTGACTTAATCTAATCATGAACATATTAAATAATTTGTTTATCAATGATACTTAAGTTTTTTTTTAAAGATATTTAATTTAATATAAAATAGCACGTAATTTCGTCAGTTCGTCACTACATTTTTTTCACATATTTATAGTTATTTTTTAACAATAAAAAATATAGTTATTGTCAAATATCATTAATATACTGCCAATCACATATTGTATCTGCCAATACTGTCCCCTTTTAGTTCATAATCGAGTGGCGCTACCGTCACGCACCTAGCCAATATGGGAGTGTAAATAATGAAGTTTTACGCTCATGTTGCAACCAAGATCCTTCAGACATAATAACATATGTTTGACCAAGTCTTGGAAGTTTGATGCTTTAGTATTACCAAGAAAGTTTTTCATTAGTGATAAATGATTTCTATGCCTGTAATTCGGACTGTTCTTTTGTCTCTTAATAGGCCATTCATCTAGTTTTGGTTAAAATTTCTGTAGTCGGGACTTTGGGGATAAAATCAGGATAATTTGACTTATCATCGTCTATGATGTCGTCTGTTTCCATTTGGCAAGAAACTGCTGCAGATGTCGAAGGTACAACTGGTGGTATAGGCTCTTGAGCTAGACTAGGTACCAAAGTTGGTCGTTTAGCAGACGGTAAATCAGGATAAATCCATATACTGTGCTGTTATTTGAGTTAACGCCGTTTACATTAACGACGAATCATCATGGTGATTTTTCGGTTCTCGCCAGATCATGGTGGTTGTGAACTTCAGGGAACTTCTTTTTCCACTTGAGCATTGTCGCAAACTAACAACCCAATTTTGCAAAACAGTTTTAGGCACCCACGGCTTGTCCAAATTACACACTTGTACTTTAAAATAGTCAGTTATAGCTATTTTTAGGAAATCTGTCACCGATTTTCTATAATTTTAAAAAACATATTTACCACAAATAAGTAAAAAACACTCTGGATCGTTTAAACAACGTCTCCTTGGTGTAGACATCGCTAAAATTTTATCGTAACTTATATCAACACTGTGTTAAATTCGTAAATGTGCGCCTAACCTCACATAAAATACCGAAAAGCTGTGTACCAAAAATAAAAGCTGATGGAGAGAAACGGATGGTAGATTTAAATTTAGTGTATCAAAATATGAAGGAAAAGTAAAAAAAACTTCCGGAAAATTTTAATAAGTAAAATTTTGTAACTATGTGTTATTTATGTTTCTCACCGTTTACAGCTTCCCTGAACTTCCACAAACATTTCAAGATCAAAATTAGCCAAATTAGCCCAGCCATACTCGAGTTTTAACGAGACTAACGAACAGCAATTGATTTTTATATATATATAGAAGACTAAGTCGACGAACTAGAACTTCGCGAGCGCGTTGCGGACCTTACACCCGACCCTCCCCTGGAACTTCGACCACACGACAGAAGTATTATTTATCCGTCATCTTCTATAAGGTCGAGGTATTTCCCCAGATGGGTTTCTCCTAGTTTTGAGTAACAAGCAGAATACTTACCCTATCTATATAAAACGTATCTCTATATAATGTACTTTTAAACTGTAACTATTTATAATTTAAAAAAAATAGAAAATAGTCAAAATAAACGTGTGTCTTATCTTATCCATTTTGGCTAAATTAATTTAATACTTCGTTATTTCACTTTTGGCTGTGTCAATTAGCCACAAATCATTTCGCCAATGTCACGTGAAGTTCATTTGGACTACTTTCGCTAAATATAGCGGCATTTTTAATGTCATTGTCACTTGACGACAAATGTTTGTAAAAAGATTGTACATGCTATGCTATAAGCTTACCTTCATCTTTAGGACCGTGCATAGCTAAAAAGACAACAGGTGCTAAGATGTCCTCATTGTCTTTTATATGTTCGATCTTAGCCTTGGCTATGGACTTCAGTGTAAGAGCAATCGCAGATCTCGATGCGTCATCTTCTTTCGTTTCATACAGGTTCACTAATTTCTTTATCAACTTCTCAATGGACTGAGGCTGTAATTTGATATACATAATTATACACAAATTCATATCCATTCAAAATATTTGTGCTTTTGTAACCACCTACCAATGCAAATAGATGATAATAATATTGTTTAATTAGAACTTATAACACTACTTTGTAGATAAAAAGAACGATCTAAAAAGTGATAAAGCTATGAACATTTAATACTGTTTACGTTAGCTTCTTGTTTTGTAAAAAAAAACTACTTAGTTCTGTCTACATAGTTATGTTAATCATAGTCTTAAATATTGCACGCGACACACGCTTAAGCGTGTGGGTGGGTATGGAACGATGTACCTGCTAGATCGAAATTCTTGATATGATGATTTTTATTCGGTTTTATTTAGAATTTCCTCATGTGTGGGTGGGTAACACAAAAATAAAAAATAATATAAATCACAGTCTTAATACTTTTTAACCTGTTATAGTTGTTTTACATAAAATTATTAAACAGTACACATTAAAAACTTCGTAACGGAGTTTCCAACTATTCTATACTTTAAATGTTTTATAATATTATTTTATAGTAAAAGCCCAAATAAATAAATAAATAAACACTATACCTTAGCATAAGCGGAAGTCTGACCGAGTGCTTCCGCATAATTTTTCCTGACCGTCGCATTTCTATCGAAGATTCCATTCAATAAGTTAGTCATTATTTTTCCGGCAACGGGTTCGAGATCTGCTCGCAAGTAATGCGCGGCGAGCACTAGGAAATGAGCGCAAGCAACTTTCGTACCGAGTTGCGGTGATTTCATCAATTCGAATATTTTCGGCAACATCTCCTTCATTATTTCTATATTTATGTATGGCATACACTGTAAACAAAATAAAATACATAATTATTAATCATATTACCTCTACAAAAACATTCTGGTACAAATATTTATTACTGGTGTGGTTGTTAGTCCTTGTGGGTCTCCCCACCGTGTTTCGGAGAGCAAAGCTGTCGGTCCCGGTTTTTATCATGTACACCTGATAGCGATCGTTACTTATAGTAGGGAATATATCCGCCAACCCGCATTGGAGCAGCGTGGTGGATTAAGCTCTGATCCTTCTCCTACATGGGGAAAGAGGCCTATGCCCAGCAGTGGGATATTACAGGCTGAAGCATAGCGTATATTATTATAATAGGTCATACCTTGACGACGGTGTCGGTGGTGTAGTGGTGGCGCGCGGCGCTGGCCCGCATGTCGTCGAGCAGCTCGCGCGAGCCGCTGTCCGCCAGCGCGGTGCTGAGGTAGGACAGCTTGGCGGACTCCAGCTCGCCCGCCGCGCCCACCAGCGCCGGCACCAGGCGCGCCAGGAACGGCGCCAGCCCCGCGCCCGCCGCCGACACCAGCTTCGACACCGTCTGCAGACTGGTGAATAAATAAATATATGTAAATATCTACACAATACACACACAGTCGTCTGTTCCTAAAGTAAGCAAGTTAATGCATGTGTTATAGGTAACAGCCGACTGGTCTAGCTACATATATCTTTTTTTTTTCGATAAACATACTTTTAAATAATGCATATATAAATAAATATATATATTACACCCAGACTCGGTGTGGGAATCGAACCCACAACACTCGGAACGGAAAGCAGGGTCACTACAAACTGCGCCAACGGGCTAGTCAAAACTGAACTGATGGATAGATAAATATAAAATAATGGTAAGGTGTTAAGATTCAGTTTCGCTTGTGCCGGCGGATCGTTTAGAGAAACACGTCTTTCCTTCGTAAATGTTTATTTGCAACTAACTTATCGTAAATAATATTACATTGAGAAGTGAGACTACGTTATAAGGTTCACAATCGCAAAACAGAATCACCATAAGCCGCCCACCAAAGGACTACTGAAGTCCTTTCAAAATAAGTAAAATTAACAAAATTTATAGGTAATCACATGTTTTGAGCTTACTTCTACAACAATCTTTAAGGTAAGGTATATGGTGCGGCCAGAAAGAATTTATACAAAGAACAATAGTAAAATAATAAATGTTAACAACTATATAACACTAATCACTTTCGATGGGCAAAGCACATAGTTTGGTTACGCGTCGTTTTGTTATACGATCACCACTCTTTACACTATACACTCTGGTAAGACCGTCAGGGCCAGGATGCTTGTCGGTTATTCGTCCCATAAGCCACTTTCCTGGTGGTAAATTGTCCTGTTTTATGAGGACAATGTCTCCTATCTTGAATTCGTCTTCGCGTTTTAACCATTTCGGTCTTTGTTGCAGCCGCGTCAAGTATTCTTTTTGCCATCTTGACCAGAAGTCGTTCAGCAGTTTTTGCGTGTATTGCCAACGTGTCAGGTTGCTTATTTTAGTGTCTTTCAGGTTCACATCAGGCACGGTTACAGGGGCTTCAGTTATCAAAAAATGACCCGGTGTTAATGGTTCCAACGTGCTGTCTTCCTGCGGGCACAGAGGTCTCGAGTTCAAGCACGCTTCAATTCCACAGAGAACTGTCGTAAGCTCTTCATATGTAAGGTTAGTGTTAAGGATTCTTCGTAGATGATGCTTAATGGATTTCACACCCGTTTCCCATAAATTTCCAAAGTTTGGGGAGTGGACCGGGATGAAGTGCCATTGTGTTCCATCATTAGCAAGCAATTCACTAATTTCTCCATCAAATTGTAGGCGAGCTTCCTTCCAGGCTTCAACCAGATCTTTGTTAGCACCAACAAAGTTTCTTCCCTGATCACTCCACAAGTTTGTACATCTGCCTCTTCGTGCGCAAAATCGTTTAAAGGCACCAATGAATGCAGCTGAAGTCAGATCACCAACCAACTCCAAGTGGATTGCCTTCGTGGACATACATACAAAAATAGCTATGTACGCCTTGCCAGTTTGGGCTCCTCTGCCTTTCTTTATTAAAATTTGAATTGGTCCCGCAAAGTCGACACCGGAGTTTAGGAATGGCCGAGCTGGTTTTACCCGAAAACTTGGTAAGTCTCCCATCAATTGTGTTTTTACCCTAGCTCCATGTCTAGCACATATCAAGCATCGATGGATGCACTGCTTTACTAGGGACTTCGCTCGGAGTATCCAGTATTTCGATCGCAGGTAAGTGAGCATCAATTGTACTCCTCCATGCAGCGTTTTTAAATGTGCTTCTGCGACCACTAAGTAGGTAAGTCTACTTGCATGACCCAAAATGATTGGGTGTTTCACTTCATTAGCCAGTTTAGAGTTCCTGAGCCGGCCGCCCACCTTCAGGATTCCATCTTCATCAAGGTAAGGATCTAGTGCTTTTAGTTTGCTTGTTTTCTTAACTCTCTTTTTTATTTTTAACGATTCTATATCTTCTGTAAATTCTTCTTCTTGTGTTCTTTTTATACAGGTTTGCATCGATACGTGTAGTTCTTCAGTTGTGATTTTGCTATCTATTCTGTCTTTTAATGTTTTTTGTTTCAGGAATCTTCGACAGTATGTGATTGTTCTAAGTAGCTCTAATAGTGTATCAAATTCTTCAAATTGTGTAAGTAGTCTCTTCTCTTGTTCATTTTTGTTGTAAGTTATTTTTAAATTTTGTATTTTATTATTTTTCCTTTCAATCTCTGTTTGCATGATGTTTGGTTTAGTGAACTGTATCTTCGATTGTTGTAACCAGTCTGGTCCATGCCACCATAATTCACACTTTTTCAGATTTTCTACTAACATCCCCCTGGAACCAACATCAGCTGGATTATCTTGAGTTTGCACGTGATGCCACTGACTGCAGGATACATTGGTTGTGATCTCAACAACTCTGTTTGCCACAAACACATTCCAGTTATTTGGATCTCCAAATAACCAGGACAGGACAATTGACGAATCTGTCCACGCATAAATTTGAGTTGCAGGTATTCTCATTGCTTGACCAACTTGCTTAAGCAATCTTGAGAGTATCAACGCGCCGCAGAGCTCCAAGCGAGGTAAGGATATTGTTTTTAACGGAGCCACTCTTGTTCTTGCTGCGATAAGCGTTGTTTTGTTCGTACCGTCTGGGTAAGTCACTCTGCAATATACTACAGCGCTATATGCTTGGATGGATGCATCGCTGAATCCATGGAGTTCTATGGACTTGCTGTTGGCGGACGTCGTACCTACCCATCTTTCTATGTAGATTCCATTCACATGCTCAAGATCAGATCGCAATGTGATCCACTTGCTGGCTATTTTAGAATTCAATGCATCGTCCCAGGTTATCTTTTCAAGCCATAGTTCTTGCATTAATATCTTTGTTAGAACGATGCTAGGCGCAATCCAGCCGAGTGGGTCATACAACTTTTGGATGTCAGACAGAATGCTTCGCTTCGTGATCACTTCATTGATTGGAGGTATGTTTAAATTGTACTCGAATCTGTCTTTTCCTAAATTCCAATGTACGCCAAGTGCCTTTATTGTTCCATCAATCTTCAAATCCAGATTAGCAGTAGACGATCTATCGCTAGGATCAATTGTTTCCAAGAATTCTCGGCTGTTAGATGACCATTTCTTTAGTTCGAATCCACCCAAATGAAGAAGCGCTCTAAGATCTTGACTATTCCTTATTGCTTGTTGTAGACTGTCACTTCCAGACATTACGTCATCTACGTAAAAATCTTCACGCAATATCTTAGCAGCCTCTGGATACCGGTCGCCTTCATCTTCTGCCAATTTCATAAGGGTTCTTATGGCGAGATAGGGAGCAGAAGCTGTTCCAAATGTAACAGTCAACAGTCTGTAGTCCTTGACTTCTTCAGATTGGTCGTTTCTCCACAAAATTCTTTGATAATCTGTGTCTTCTCGATCAACCCATATCATACGGTACATTTTCTCGATATCAGCAACAAAGCAAACGGCATGAGTTCTCCACCTCATTATCAGGTTTCTCAGATCGTCTTGCAGTACAGGACCCGTCAACAGTTCGTCATTGAGAGAGACGCCGTTGGAGCCCTTGCACGAGGCGTCAAATACGACACGAGTCTTCGTGGTTTCTTTATCATTGCGGATCACGGCGTGGTGAGGTAAGTAGACTGATTTCTTATTTATTTCTTCTGTAGGTATTTCTTCAATATGTTTTAGATTTATGTAGTCTTCAATTACTTTCTTGTATGCTTGCTTTAATTCTTTATTTTGATTGAACCTTCTTTCTAATTGCATTAGTCTCTTCATTGCTATTTCTCTCGTATTTCCTTCTGTTGATTTAGGTTCTTCAGTGTTGAATGGTAATTTGACAACATATCTTCCATATTCATCTCGTTTCTGCGTCTTAGTGTATATATCTTCACATAACTGTTCCCTTTGTGTTAGGTTTCTTTTCGTATCTTCATCAACTTCCCATATTGTTTTCAGTAAATCTTCTATATCAACTTCTTGTTTCATGACCGTTAAGGATTGCTCATGCTTCTTGACCTTGATGTCAATTCCACCCATAAGGATCCATCCCAGGTATGTATCTTGTGCGCATGGTGTACCTGGTGGACCTTTGATCAATCCCTTCTTCATTATGTTTACATACTCATTGACACCCAACAGCAGATCGATGTTACAAGAGGCGGAAAATGTTTCGTCTGCCAGTTGAATGCCAGCAAGGTGCGGCCAATCTCTTCTTATTATTGTGCCTGAATGTATGTTAGAGGTCAAGGGCTTCTTCATCACGTAGGCCTTAATAGGTAAAATGAAATTGTTCCATCGTGATAATACATTTACATTTACTTCATGCCTGACTCTAACCTTCGTGGACTCAAGTCCAGACACGATAAGATCTACTGCTGTCTTGTGTAGTTTCAGGATCTGAGTTGCCTTCTCACTTATAAAACATGCTTGAGATCCTGAGTCTATCAGCGCCTTCAATGCAATAGTGTGTCCACGTTCATTCTTTAAAATTACTATTGCAGTGGCTAATAGTGAAATTGTCTGTTTCCGCCCTGCGTGATAGTGTGACGCAACCATTGCTTGAACTTCCCCTTCTTCTACATTTGCTTGATTGGATGACATCGGTTGATTAGCTACAACATGAGAAGCCGATGCCTCCCCGTAGTTAGGTAGGTGTAGAAGAGTGTGGTGACGTCTCTTACATATACGGCATGATGTTGGCAAACGGCACCTAAACACCGAATGTCCAACTCCGAGGCAGTTGAAACAGAGCTTGTTTGTTTTGACATGTTCTCTACGTTCGTTTGGTGACATCTTGGTGAATACGTTACAATGGCATAACGTGTGCGCATCTGTACATAAAGCACAACTTCTTTGCTTTGGTCCTTGCGTGGCTGTAACGTGAAGGACTCGTTCCTTGGCAAGCTTCGTAGTAGTGGGGGGGTTGACTAATTCCAAAGTTCTAAATTTTGCCTCCAAAAACTTGCGCAGATCCTTCCAAGTCGACAAGTCCTGGGAATTCTCTGAGTAGGACTTTTGTTCCCACTCCTTCTGGGATTCTGGGTCCAACTTCTGTGCAACCAGAAATATGATTACTGGATCCCAAGAATCTGTCGACACCTCCAGATTTTGTAGACTCTGTAATACTTCGTTGGTGGTGTCGAGTAGAGATTTCAGTTGGGTTGCGGCTTGGCTGGTACATTTCTTCTGGGCAAAAAGTCGCTTCAACAATGCGTTCACTATTAGACGTTTGTTCCCATATCGATGGTTCAGCGTTCCCCATGCTTGAATATAGTTAGCGCTTGTTACTGGTATGTGCTTCAATAAAGTCGCTGCTTCACCTGCCACACTGGTTTTTAAATAATGGAGTTTTTCGACGTCGCTTAGTGTCGTGCAATTGTGGACGAGTGATGAAAACAAATCTTTAAAACTAGGCCAGAGTTCGTACTCGCCCGAAAACAGAGGTAAATGTATAGCCGGGAGGTGAACTTTCTTATTTTGCAGGTCTTCTGGCGGCGGTTGTTTACTTTTACCAGACTCGACTGCCGCCAACATGTCTTTCAAGTCTCCCAACATACACAAGTACAAATCTTCTTGTATAAAAAATTCTTCATTCACGAAATATGGCAGCACTCCACGTTCCTCACGAGTGGTAAAAGTCAATAATTTTTTATGAGCTTCTTTGAAGATCATCCAGTATTCTTCAATTGTTTTAATTCTCGTTTGTAAGTAGCCTACTTTAGCCAGTCGTTCTTTGGGGCATTTTGATAAATTAATCTGGGTTTTCTTCAATAGTAGGGCTGTATTTTCTAGTACACTAATTGTTTGTTCGGTTTCCTTGGCCATATTTCACACGTAACAGTCGAAATTCTCACACTAAAACTTGTAAATATTGATGCGTCGGCACGAATATATTTAAATGTCTTTATAATTGCATTAAACTTCAACACGGAGCTCGCTTGTCGCTCAGGAATGCAGTTCTTTTGTTCTCGCGGCAACCGGTCCTCGATGCAATGTTGAACTTCTATGCGGCCCGAAGTCGACCATATGGTAAGGTGTTAAGATTCAGTTTCGCTTGTGCCGGCGGATCGTTTAGAGAAACACGTCTTTCCTTCGTAAATGTTTATTTGCAACTAACTTATCGTAAATAATATTACATTGAGAAGTGAGACTACGTTATAAGGTTCACAATCGCAAAACAGAATCACCAAATAAAAAAGCCAATTTTGTGCACAAATAGGTCGGCATCCAAGCGTACAGCAGCCGGCCCCAAGTCCCAACCAATGCACATTGACCTTTGGAAAGAGACGATCGGCTAATTTCGATTTTGTAGCGCCCTATAGTCCAAGATCCCAGAACCCAAACCTTTCTTTTTTTCTGATTGACAATATATGTATATATACAATATTAGTAGTATAAAAACTAGTGTCCGGCAATAAATTCTGCCGACAGATATCTGACAGTGTGAATTTCATATTTTTTATAATATTATATAATAAAATGGTAGAAAAGTCAAAACTGTACATTGAATATTTTTTTAAAAGAATACTTGGGGTGTGATCTACAATCGATACCGAAGCCAAAAATATAGTTTTTAGAATTTTTGTCTGTTTGTCTGTTTGTCTGTATGTATGTCCGGGATAAACTCAAAAAGTGCATGGATGCATGGATTTACTTCAAATTTGGCACGAATATTATTAAGAAGTCGGGTCAGAACATAGGCTATATATTATCACGCTATCACCTACGGGGAACGAGCAGTGAACCTTTATTTCTTCAAATGTATGTCCGGGATAAACTCAAAAAGTACTGCATGGATTTACTTCAAATTTGGCACGAATATTATTAAGAAGTCGGGTCAGAACATAGGCTACATATTATCACGCTATCACCTACGGGGAACGAGCAGTGAACGCACGCAGACGACGTCGCGGGCAGCAGCTAGTAATATTATATTAATATAATATATAATATAAAATACCTTTTTAATACCATTTTTACGTACATACATATAGCAGCTAATATAATACATTTATTGTATATACTAATACTCACTACAACGTCAGAGACAACGCTCTACGAAATTGAAATTAACTGATTGTCTCTTTCTAAAGATAGATGTGTCACCTAGTAGTTAGCGGTTACCGTAGCCTATAGACGTCTGCAATACCAGAAGCATCCCAGGAGATCCCAGGAGAGACACCTTACTCACCACAGGAACACAATACTGCTTGAAAGCAGTATTATTTAGCTGTGATCTTCTCAGGTTGAGGTACTTCCCCAATCGGGTTGCGGCAAATTTTGAGCAGGATATTTCCTGCTGTGTTAGGACACTGAGGTAGGCCTCAGTAAATTTACACATTTACAGTGACTAACAAGAAAAGTAAGATACAAAATATACACATATTAAGTGCGCAATTGGTATTAACAATATTTTGTAGGTCCAGACTAACTTATGTGAAAGTGAATTACTTGCAAAACTTTTTGCTTTGGAATTTAATTTTTAATGAGAATATTTTTTTAACTTAAATTTTAGATAAGATCGTATTTGTTGTAAGTAAAGTTTTGGATAATTTTATACGCTTATCAAACTCACCTGACACTCCTGACTTCTTTAACCAAATTGGTAATTCCCGTGTCCAGGAGAACGGGTAATATAGCTGATACGATTTCCTTGCCATCTTTACCCTGGTTTGCGTCTGACGCTTGAATGCATAACTGGGGACAAACCATTTTATAATTATTTATTTGTCCTTCGCTGGAAAAAAAACATTTTCTCAATTAATTTTTTTTTTCTTCTCTTGTGATTAAGGCCATAATATGTTTTTCAATCGATATCATCTTGTCCAACTTGACAACCAAAATCCATCCTGGATTTAATATAAACAATTTGGCAAAACAAGATATAAACAACTAGAAATAATGAGACTAAGCAACTTAGGGAACTTTTTGGTAGCAAAATCTAAGACACAATAGTATACATAATGGAAACAAAAAAAAACTCAAGTAGTGACCTTTGATAGCACGTTGGCAGTGGAAGTGGCGGCGAGACGCGTGCCTTCGTGTACGTCGTCCATAACACGGAAGAGCTGAGACCACAGCGTCGGCAGTTGTGGAAGAGACGCCTGCAGGCTCTGAGCGCCTCTAAACCGACCGAAAACATTAGGTTATTTAGGACTAATATAGATTTTTGAGGTACAGCTTCAGAATGAGTTTTAGTAACTTAAAGCTAAAGTTTTGTAAAAAAAACTTTTACGTTAAGTTGCCAATACCCATTTGTGAATGTTGAAAATGAACAAGAGCAAGTATCATTCGTCTATTTATCGAAATTTAACGCAAACGCTACATTATAATAATGACCAACCTCAGTAGATCAGCTAGAGCGTTGCAACACGACATCCTCACTCGCCACTGGTTGGACGTGAGATTGGTAACTAGATCGTCCAATATCTCCTTGTGGTACTTTTGGACCTGTGGAATAGATTAACGAGTTTGTAAAGACTAGTGTGAACGGTAATGTAGTTAGTGTGTCGATGGTGTATGCAACGGTACATGCTAGCGGTATACTGCTGGCAGTAGTGTAGTGTGGGGGTGGGTGTCGAAGGTGTAGGGTATGCTAGTATGAACGAAAGTATAGTGTGCGAAGTTAGAGTAATGTTAATGTGTCGACGGATCACAACACGTTAGCGGGGAGTTGGTTTGGTGTGAGTGTGGTGGTAGGGGTAGTAGAGGTATGTATTCTTTATTACACTTAAAAACACATACAAAAATATTAGTACAATGGCAGTTGGCAAGGGCACACTTATCTCTAAAAGAAATCTCTACCAGTTTACCCATGGGAGTGAATGATGGGTGGTATCGCGGGCTACAGAAGTGCGAGAGAAAAAAACCAAAAGACAAAAAAAAATGGTTAAATAATACATAGTGTCATTATAATAAGTATATACATATTATATAGGATAAAATTACAAACAAATATACTAATTCATACATATTACATACATACATAACTAAATAGATACGTATATATTTTATGTCTTATACATTAAGACTGACTTTAGAAAGTAGGTGATTTCTCAAAATTTTTGGTAATTAGGCTCGGGGTGCTCACGGTCTTGGCGGTCTCGGGCACGAGCGCGTGCCAGATGGAGGCCATGGAGGCCTGGATGCGCGGCGTGGGGTCGAACCGGTAGCGGTAGAGGCGCGGCACGATGCGGCCCGCGTGCGCGCCCAGCGCCGCGCCCGCCTGCTGCGCTATCGACTGGAACCCGAACGCCGCGCCTAAAGACATTCAACATAGATACAGGTGGCTTATTATTTTTATTTTTGGAGTTTACTCCTTAAGCCTATGTTCAGATGACAAGCGTTCAACGCGCGTTGAACGCGCGCTAAAATTTCTTACGGTGTTCACATGACACGCGCTGGTCAGGCGTTGAACGCGCGTTGCCGCGGCCGCCATGGTTCAGTAGAGTTCTTGCGTTTGTCGAAGATAAGAATTTTATACCGACGGCAGAAACGACGCGACAGAAGACGGAGATATTGGGTCCACCCAATTTTATCACATAGGCTGACTGAAAGCCAGAACATAATTTTGTACCCAAAATTAAGGCATTCGGACTCAAATTTTTTAAGTATTTCAGAATGTCCATCAGTCATTTGATGACTTACTGGCTCTCGTAAACGATGAAGTCGTAATAGATAAAAGCGTTGTGCCACATAGCATTTCACCAGAAGAAAAACTCATAACTAGATTGAGTACTGATACTGATGAACCCTAAAATACGTCAATTCGCGTCGAAAGCGGCTACGACGGTTACGACGGTACCGGCTACGACGGTTACGACGGTATCGGTTACGACGTTTTCTAATAATGCCATCGATATATTACGTTATTTGATTCATTTATTTACCATTTGATATGGCATTAATCTTTTTCTTAGACTATAAGTCTTTTTTGTGCATATTTAGAGAGTCGATCTGAAGAAGTAAACTCCAGTCGTGCGTCAGAGCTGACACACACACTTTTTATTATACCACTAGGTCGGCAAACAAGCGTACGGCTCTCCTGATGGTAGGCGATTACCGTAGCTTACAGACGTCTGAACCACCAGAAGCGCGTTGCTGACCCCAACCCCAATTCCCCCCAGGAGCTCTGGTCCCCTTACTCACCAACAGGAACACAACACTGCCTGAAAGCAGTATTATTTAGCTGTGATCTTCTGTAAGGTCGTGGTACAACCCCAGTCGGGCTGCTCCATATTTTGAGCAGGAAAATTAAAAAAAAATACGTAAAAATACGTAACAACGTAAAATACGCAACACCTACATAAAAAAGAATACTCTACACAAATGCAATAGAACATATCGTCGTTGATACTGCAGTACGGCGTAACCAACAGTGGCAAGAAGGTCTTAAGTACACAGTGACGAATTTTACAGGAGAGGAAAAAAGCTCAATATTTTCTTTATTTCTTCGTCTTAGGTAAACTTAACTATAATAACATGATAACAATTTTGTGTACTTTACCTCCTCTTATGAATCATTAGTCGTTTTCAATATTTTTTGGATTAAAAACACACTTTCGCGGTATTGCATCTTCAAAAATTTATCTAAATTTACAATGTCTGCAACTTACACGGAATTATATAGTATATTCTAAGATTCAGTTCCACTTTCGCCTCGTTACTCTACATAAGTAACTGAAATTGAACTATTTTACTTACAAGTACTACCACTGCAAGTTATTACATGTACCTAATTAAAGCTTTTGAGGAAACATTGGATTTCACTAGACCAACTTTACCTTGTTCTTTGTTATATCTTTACCACTCCAAATTCATTACTTAATTATATCCCTGATCTTTTTAAAAGACCTCGTGGGACGATACCAACTGCTATAGAGCCGGTACGCACGAAATCTCACTTTTTTTTTATTTTTTAACCGACTTCTCATGCTCACGCTCAGAACTTTTGACTGGGTGGACCGATTTCGATCAATTTTGTTTTATATGAAAGGTTTTGCGTGTCATGTGGTCCCATTTAAATTTAATTAAGATCAGACAAGTACTTTTAGAGTTATATCTAATAATGCGTATTTACTTGACTACTTTTTCGTCAGCCTACGTTGTATTATACCGCATAACTTTTTACTGGGTGTACCGATTTTGATGATTCTTACTTTAATCGAAAGCTAATACTTGTCAGGTAGTCCTGTTTAAATTAGATCGAGATCTGATTACAACTTTTTGAGTAATCTTTAATAGCGCGTATTTACTTGACAATTTTTTCGTCTTATTACGTTGTATTACTTGTCGATGTAATTGAAGTCGGTTTTTTTTCGTTTGCGAGCAAACACAATTATTAGTTACGCGGTATTAGCAACTTTATAGACAGTATTACAGTATCATCGACGACATGTCAATTTCGATAATCAAAATTTGCTTTATTAGACAAATAAGCCAAAAATATAGGTTTTTAAAAAAATCCGTACATTTCTCGTTTTTATTTTTAAATACTTAAAGAGGAATCCATTTAATTAGAAATCAATAAATTTAGCACACGTCTTTACCATTACCTACTTCTTACACCATCGATTAAATATTACTCGCGAAGGTACATATTTAATATTTTTTTAATCTATACAATTCTCGTGTCGCGGTGTTTGTTGATAAACTCCTCCGAAACGGCTGATATCTATTTTTCATACCCCTAAGTTACGGGGGGGGGGGGATTAAGGGGGCTAATAATATATATGGCAAAACAAAGTTTGCTGGGTCAGCTAGTTTTATATAAAAATGAACGTACCTCTCTTTGAATTCCAAATTGAATTGTGATGAGCTAAATGCATGAATTTATAAAGCAAATCGGGCTGATTCAAATCTGATGCCAGCGAGCAGAGTTCTTTGTATGTCGAGAGATTTCCCCTGAAAAAAAAACTATGATAAGAATACAAAAACAAAACCGTAATAATACATTAACGATAGAAAAAGTATTTTTGTTTTAATTAAAGCAGCAGGGTTACAGGCGAAAGCTAAATTAATTTCGGCAAAGTAACGAACATGTGTATAAAAATATTAATTATTTTAAATGTTTTAAGACAAATATTTCCCGGAATCAGTTTTACGCGAAAGAAATTAGTAATTTATCAAAAACAAATTATTTAACTAAAGGCATACCCAGTTGGAGCCTTTCCCAACTGCCCCTCTTCAAATATCTGCGTATCCTCGGTGACTTTTGCCACAGATCTTTTACCGCTTGTCAATTGTTCTATAATTTCAGACACTAGCGCCTTCTTTTGACTTTCATCCGAATTTTGATAGACGAGACTTAAGCCTTTACTTGCTACGTCTTGGACTATATCTGTAAACAAGCGAAAAAAATTAGACAAATATGCTTCACAAATAATATATCTATCAATATTGTCTACATTTAGATCTTCTAGATTTTGTCGAGTGTGTATACTCTGTCTTTCTCAAAAGTCTTTTGTGTTTTATATTTAAGTGATATATATTTTGCACTGGTGCAAAATATATATATATTTTTTAATTTCATTTATAAATTCTAATTTCAATGTCTTCTTTAATTTTAGATTCGAATGCCAAACTCAATTCGATCTTTGACAAAGTAAAGACAAGATTTGTTTACTTAAACAAAATAGACATAATAAAAACCATACCGCTATTTTCTGATAGGAAGTCCATGAACATGTCCTGCAATTGCTGCAGCGAACTCTTTATCGGTTCTCTTTCAGGACAATTCTTCAGCAGAGCCAATAACCAAATACTTGTGGCCTGCGTAAGAATATATTTAAAAAAAAATTGGTTGTCTGTAAAGTTGGTTTACGGAATATAGTTTAACGTGACAACGTCATAACAAAACATCTCCTCGGACGCATAGGCCAATCGAGTGGAAGATAGATAGATGCGGCGCAAGCGTACAATGAGCGTAAAAAATACTTTAACTGTTAATCGACTTGAAAAAAGGAGGACGATCTCAATTCGAACGTTCTTTCTTTTCCTCATAGCTTTTTTACTGGGCGTACCAATTTTGATGATTCTTGTTTTAATCGAAGGCTGGTGCTTGTCATGTAGTTCTATTTAAATTGAATCGAGCGTATTTAATTAACTGTTTTATCAACTACCCACGTCGTATTACTCAATCGTCAATGTAATTGAAGTTCGTTTCTTTCAGATGCGAGCAAACACAGTTATATGATTATAATTTTTAATTTTCTTTTTAAGGAAATTTATAATTTAAATTTTAATTCAGAATTAAAAGATTCAGATTGTATTCGAGACACAAATTTCATGTAATTTTAAATTTAAGTATCTAATCTATACAAATAAATAAAATTGGAGTGTCTGTTTTTAATATTAAAATAAAGGCTTTTTACTAAATGCATATAGATGTATACACGGTACATATACCAAAATAACATTTTTTACAATTTTTGTCTGTCTGTCTGTCTGTTTGGTCCGGCTAATTTCTGAAACGGCTGGATCGATTTTGACGGGACTTTCACTGGCATATAGCTGATGTAATAAGGCGTAACTTAGGCTACTTTTATTTTAATTTTTTTTATTTTTACAAGCTTTTATTTAAGTTGCAATGTATGTATGTATGTATGTATGTATGTAAATTTAATGAATGTTTGTTCGGGTGAAATCTTGCAACTCAATTTTGAAGCAGATATCTTCAACCGATTGAGCTGAAATTTTGTATACAGGTTCAATTTAGATGACAATGCATGATTTGTATGTATTTATGTATGTATGTATGTTTGTTCGGGTGAAATCTTGCAACTCAATTTTGAAGCAAATATCTTCAAGCAATTGAGCTGAAACTTTGTATACAGGTTCAATTTGGATGACAATGCATGGTTTGTATGTATGTATGTTTGTTCAGGTGAAATCTTGCAACTCAATTTTGAAGCAAATATCTTCAAGCAATTGAGCTGAAACTTTGTATACAGGTTCAATTTGGATGATAATGCATGGTTTGTATGTATGTATGTTTGTTCAGGTGAAATCTTGCAACTCAATTTTGAAGCAGATATCTTCAACCAATTGAGCTGAAATTTTGTATATAGGTTCAATATGGATGCCAATGCATGGTTACCTTTGTGACGTCATTCTAAATAAAATATGGCGGCATATCCAAGAGTGCGGACTAGTTATTTTTAGTGCACTTCTACAATATGGGTATCAAATGAAAGGGCTTGCTAAGAAAAATTGGAATAAAGTGACGTGATAACCGACTAAAAAGTCAAAAATAAATTAAAAGTAAAAAACCTTTTTAAAAAACAAGCTTTTATTTGAATGCACTAAAACGAAAAAAATAAATTTTTACTTTAAAACTTTTACTATCTACTTATAAAGTCATTACACATAATCTATATGACATAAAAGCTTGTCGCAAGATTTGCTTGTAAACAAGTAAATTAAATAAATTGATGTGATTGATTTTAACTATTAAAATTTTCAAACTAAGGAAATACGAGTACTATCTCGCGACAAGCTTTTCTATCATATAGATTATGTGTAATGACTTTATAAGTAGATAGTAAAAGTTTTAAAGTAAAAATTTATTTTTTTCGTTTTAGTGCATTCAAATAAAAGCTTGTTTTTTAAAAAGGTTTTTTACTTTTAATTTATTTTATAACTGCGAACTGAACAATAACTTTTTTGGTAAATTCCACGCGGACGAAGTCGCGGGCACAGCAGCTAGTATAATATAAATCTATTTATTATTTCAAATTTAATCAATTCTACACAATATTCTACAAAAGAAAAGGTTTTATATACTTTCTAAGGATGATATGCTGCATTGGGATACTTACTGGTTATTTTTTTTACCTAAATAATGTTATCAATATTTATCTCACCTGTCTAGAATGTGGATGCGGTTGTCTGCCAATCTTGAATAACTCTAAAAGCAACCACTTTAAGAGCTCATCGTTCTCCTTCAACCCATCCACATCTTTTACTTTCGCGACACCCTGTTGAAAAGGTAAATATATTAATAATTTGTAAAAACAGAAGTCAACAAATTATCTTCAACTAAAAATAAATTAATACAGATTATCTTAAGTATAATAAAAATACTTTGGCTAATTCAAACATTTTTTTTTTATAATTTATTTTTGTGTTACCCACACATTAAGGAATTCTAAACATTTTTTAATATCATATCAAAAATCGACCGTTCCAGCGGAGATCGAACCTGCATCTCCGACTGACCGCGTCGGTGCTCTAGCCAGTTAAGCTATGGAACGATGTACCCGTTAGGTCGAAATTTTTGATATTATGATTTTTCGGTTCTAGAAAATATTATTTTTTTAATTATTTAAATTTAAGTATTATATTTTCTTACGTCTTTCGGTAATTCGGTCCACAGATCTCTGTTCTCATTAGAGTTGACGCCTTCAACGCAAAGTACCAGTGACTCACCTATTTGTAGATGTATTTCGAATTCTTTGCTCTGAAAATTTTAAAGATTATTAAAAAATTCTGTGATCAATATTACATACACGTTTTACACACCCTACAAATAGTTCATCATATTGCCTACGCAAAATAACGCAATATGGTTAGAAAATATTATATTATAAATAATTATTATTTTTTTTAATATTAATTGAAGCAACTACGAAATAAAAAAAAATACAATTCGAAACTAACATCTTTAGCCATTTGTAGGAATCCTTTGACAATCTGTTTTGCAAACGGTAGCCTCTCGCCACAACACATCAGACCGAGTGTGAATAGCGATCTCTCTTTAACCTTCGAAGGTAATTTCGCGTTTCCAACAATCCTGAACAACTTTTCGGCCACCGAGAACTTTGTAATATCATCATCAATACCACTATTTTGATCAATTTTAAATGGATTATCTGATTGTAATAATAATTCCTGCTTCGAAGATATGTTGGGTAGAGGCAACGCACTACAACGCACCAATATGGACGCCGCAGTACATGATGTACTAACTAGAAGTGTTTGGGGACTGGATAGGAAATTTGCTGGAAAAATAAATGTATTTTGTAAGTTTTCAGAAGCATTTTTAGCAACTTCATTTAATGTACATCAAGTATCCTTTACCTAAACACAACGCGCCATTTTTGTAAGGTTCCCAATTGCTTGGATTAAAGCCCTTACCACCAAAATTCCCTTTTTTCGACAAAACTATACATCTCTCGCATAAATGCGTGAATGCAATCAAGTAGCCGCATTGGGTTTCCAAACTCTTATTCTTCTGACTTTGCTCCACGAACTCCTTGATCTCGTTTTCTATAGAAGCTTTATTACTCGTATGGACAGTGATTATAGCGTAGATAGCAGCAGAATTTTCTCGAATGTCCTCTTTAGTGCTTGTCGTGAAGAGATTTTTGAGGAATGGCAAAATATTGGTATATTTATCGGCCATTTTCTTCGGCGCACATCCAACAATGTCTAAGAAGCAGGTTAGAGCCATAACACCTAAAAAACGGTTTGACCATATAGCAACAATTACACTCATAACACATACATCTTATTACAAAATTAAGCTAACAGAAAATATTTTAGAAAATTTCTGGTATTTACTCTTTTCAACTTAAGGCGACTAGAAGAGCTAAAACGATGTTTTATAACGCCTAAAAGTATATGATCCACTGCAGTGAAAAATAACAGAAAAATATATGATATTCTGCAGGATATATGCTAGATAGATAGTGTGTTGAAAACATGATTCTTTAAATTTAATACGATAGAAAAAAATCACAAAGATACCTCTAAAAATATCTTTTAACGGGTAAAAACCATGTTAATATACAGGCTATAATTCTGATATTTTGTCAAATTATTCTTTAAGCAACATACTATCGTGATAGTGTTTTAATTATTTTGTTTGACTAATAGATTTTTATAAATACACGTTTCCTTATTTTTGAGCATAAATAATCATAATACGTGCGCATGGGTGCGTAATGCCCGTGTACAGACAGTCTCGGCCAAGGCCTGATGCTAAACGGACGTGTTGCTCGTTTTTTCCGCATTATTCGCATAAGATTATTTACTGTTTTTAATTATTTTCAATATGGGAAATAAAGCAAAACCCGTCACGAAAAGTAAAAAACGTTCATATAAAACAAATGCCCAAAATATGAACGATATTAAAAGGTAAGAATATTTTATTATTACTATGGTCCGGCCGCTGAAAGAATGCGTTTCTGACAGATCGTGATTGATTGGGCGATGTAACTTTGAACTGGCGTACAATTTACGGCAAAATTTTAAATATCTTTTTTTACCTTTATTAACATGTGATAACATTAAAATTCGAATAATTTTGCCAACTTACAATAAATGTATTAATTTTGGCCTAAAATTATTACAATTACTTAATTAAAAAATATAAAAACAATAGCTTTTAAAAGTCCAACCACGTCAAACGACGCTGCTTCAAGGTTATGTCAACTGTTTGTTTTTGTATTGTAGTGATGTGACAAAATAACGAAGCAATTGTTATCGAATATTTTTGTAATCTTAATAAAATCTGTCGGTATAATATAAAATAAAACGTTATAATTTTATAATATATAATGTACTTAGTATTTAATAAAGTTAATAACATAATAAAGGTACGCCGAAACAAAACTTAAAAAAATTGTGTCACAATATCAGTCAGATGAATTTAAAAAAAACATTGAAAATAAAATTACTTACTTTACTACTTTATATTTCTGGTAAAAAATGATAATAAATATGACTTAGTCTTCATTGTTTAAGGCTTAAAACAATGTATTTCATAACATACATTTTCCAATAAATAAAGCATTTTTATTTTTTTCTCCGCGTTACCTTTAGAAATTACGATTCAATTCAATTAATTGATTCATTAAAAAATTATTTACATTGTGAATATTTATTGGATATGTTACGGTAAAAGCTCGAACTACGGTAAATCCTAAGATTTAAGAGTAAGTCTTAGGATTTACCGACATGAGTTGGTAAATGTAAGGATTTATGAAAATGGGACATTTTTTTTTTGGGCTTTTACTATTATAATTTAGTACATGCTAGGTTTTACCACTGACAGCAAGTAAAAGTTGGTCTTGGGAATAAAACAAAGATTAATTCTTATTCATATATTTCAAAAACTTAAATTGGTAAGTCTTTAGATTAAGACCCGTAGACCGTTATCGGCATAATTTCGTTACAAAAAAAAAAACCCTAACCTATCTAACTTCAAAATTAGACTAACGCGGGTCTTAATCTAAAGACTAGCTACGTTATAAGTTTATAACGTGTCTTTTTCAACATTTACCGTGCCTTTAATGTAAATCCTATGACTTACCAAGTGAATAGTGGTAAAAGTTCGAATCGCAAAATTGTTCGGGCTTTTACCATTAAGAGTTGTTAAATCTTAGGTTTTACTCTTAAATCTTAGGGTTTACCGTAATTCGTGCATTTACAGTAACAAATATATTGAAATATAAATCCTATAAAAAATAACAACATATAAATTAAATTGAATAAATATGCATAATGAATGCAATAAACAACGTAACTATATATTATTAATGTTATTTATTGTACATCACTAGTCATGGCGAATTGGCAGGTGTCAGAAACGCATTCTCTGAGCGGCCGGAGTATAAATATTGATTGTCATAACAATGATAACAATGAATTTTGGCGTTTTAGATGTTTGACGGACGGATGTCACTTCGAATACGTTCAGTTTTTTTTGATCGGAAAAAGTAATAGGTAGGGATCCCTAGTACATTTTTTTCACCTGATTAGTATCAAGCTAATTTTCCGGGAGTAGCTTCATTTTGATGAGATGAACAAAAAAATCCTCTTCGAAGACTCTCAATTGTAGTAGCTAACAGAGATAGCAGGAGATAGAGCAGCAGTGAGCCTATGCTTACGGGATAACGTACCACGCAATTTGTAGGACAATAGTACTATTAAATTATGTAGATATTAACTAACTAAAAGAAATAAAAATCAGAAACAAAAAGGTCACCGTTGGATTCCTCGTTAAAAGTTACCTAGGTTTGACCTTTGTTTCACGAGTAGCCTGTGCGGTTTTCCGAATTTTTCGGGGTTTCCATATTTTTTACTCACCCGGTATATTAATACACTAAGGTTAAGATGTTTGCCTCCCTTTTTAGAAAAAAAAACTCACGATTACGCTTCAGTCTGTAATATCCTACTGCTGGGCATAGGCCTCTTATAGTAGAGGAGACGTGGAACATCGACCTTTACCGATCTGATCTCTCGATGAGGCACATTTTTTATCAAATATAATTTATAACAATATGCCTATGATAACTTGCCTATCGAAAAGTGGTCAATGCTATTTTTTTTTTTGCAGGCAAGCCTATATGATTGGTTTTGTAATTACAATATCTTACAGATAGATGTAGTATCGAATATAGGTATATATTGACCTACCTGTTCACATCTACTTGCCAGGTAGCCATGACCAAAAATAAGTAGACAAGCCTACCTAGACATATTATGTGTGTTAAAAACTATCAATTGAGATAAAACACATTCGGTTATCATATGAGTGAAGGTGATGAAAAAAAAATTAATTAAAATTAATTAAATTAAAAGTAGCTATGACCACTTTTCGATATAGCTCAGGACTATTAGGTTTTAAACATAAAATCTTTTATAACTAGCTAAATATTTGCATACGTACTCATAATACTTAGAAAATTAATGTCCTAAAACTCCCCACCCCTCCCCCGCTTGCGTCCCTAAATACACCCCCGTCCCTCCCGTGCTTCCGGAATCGAGTAAACTATCCTCAACGCGGCTGACACAAATATAATTATAAGTGTATGAGACCTAGACATACTGAAACATTATCAATTCAATCTACACTCTTGGATTATCTATGGATTTCGGGATATCATACTTCGGGATATACGGATTCGGGATTTTTGAATATCGGGCTTCAGCTATCTCCAGTAGCTACCTAACTGGAATGGTTACATGCAAGTGGGACTGCTGTCTCTGGCTAATTATGAGTAGTCCTAGTAGTAATGTAACTCAGGCTAGTAATGTAACTTTTCTACCTTTCATAAATTTGGATCCTGGAAATTTGTCGTGCATATATTCAGCATTGATATATATATGATCACAATGTGATAAAAATAAAACAAGAGATTTTTTATTACATTTGACCAGCCTTTATATGCCAAAGCCACTGACATTGTAGCAATCTTGGGCAACGATGATTTGAAAAATACAGTGATTTTTAACCGACTTCAAAAAAGGAGGAGGTTACGCAATTCGACCGTATATATACGTTTTTTTATGTATGTTCGGGGATAACTTCGTCGTTTATGAACCGATTTTGATAATTATTTTTTTGTTGGAAAGGGGATATCCCTACTTAGATACCATGATAAGGAAACCAGGGTCTGATGATGGGATCCCAGTGAAATCGAGGAAAACCCTCGAAAATCGTAGTGACGACTAGTGCGTTTGTTAATTTATTTATTACCTATTTATTACTTGCCGATGCAATAATTGAAGTCGGTTTTTTCTCGTTTGCTAGCAAACACAATTATGCTGGGTGGATTCCATATGATAATGTCATATTTAGGAGGATTGGGCATATAATGTTAGGCAGTGGTATCGAAGAACTTAGGGCTACGATATATGCAAAGAACGCCGTTACTCATATGATTACTGGTCATGCATATTTACGAGCTCTTCGAGCCCATAATTTGACCCAAATCGCATTGTCCTTTTTTAATCCTAGAAAATGACACTGATTTAACTTCTCAAAAAAAAAAATCTATTAGGAATTTACAACCAGTTTGAAAAAGGCGAGATCTCCGAGCTTTAAGTGAGAAAATCATCACTGGTTGATAAGCTTTCGAGAACATTTGCGCAAGCTTTACAAAGTAAAGCGAATACCTCACGTACAGTCCGATTCTGGGTAGTAGTATTTTAAACTGGTGAATATTATTAATTGTATTTAAGGGCCGAACGAACAGGAAACTTTGAACTTCATTTGCAAAGTGTACGAGAGATGATTCGTTTTTTTCACGATTCTGGTAATTAAGTACGCACCATTGACTGTTTTATGATTTTTTAATACATGCAACTTTGTATTTACAAACATCTAAATTATTATTCTAATTTTTGGGTTACTAGGCTTACGCAAAATGGACAAGATTCCACAATTAAAATTAAGAAGAAGGACAGAGTTAAACATTTGTTTGATATGAGTCGCTGTATAACTGTGCGCAATGCTTGCGTGGACGTGAATTTACAACAATTATTCAACAGAATATTGTGTGTATTGAATAGCGAAGACTGTCTTAAGGAAGCTTATATTAAATATGAACTCGCGCCGAAACCCTCCTGTCTATTTGATGATGATTTATTGAGGAAGAGAAACAAGGCAGAACTCGCAAATAAACTTAAATCTTACTTCCCCTGCTCATCTACCTCAACGCCATGATGGCCCAACACTTGTTCCAATCACTACAGAACTTCCCCCTGCGCCTGAGAATTTACTGAATCTCTTGAGCTGTGGTTGTAAAAAGGGATGTGAACATTGATGCGAGTGTAGAAAGGCAGGTTTGATGTCTTCGGCAATGTGTCGCCATTGTGTTAGGCAATCGTGTGAAAATTCGCCGGACATTATACATGATGTTCATGTTGTTTAAATAATCAAAAAATTGTATTTTTTCCTGTCGAATAAATATTTTCAGATCTATTTTATATATTTTTTTATTATTTGAAATTCCTTTAGGAAGATACTATTGTAAAAAAAAAATATGTACAAATTAATTTTTATTTTATTTTTTAACAACCTGTATATATTATGACGCAAGCGGCGGAAGCTTGGGGAGTTTTGACTAGTTGTTAGTTATCAAATACAGCGTCAGTATACCAAATTTCAGCTAGTTGTAAAGGATTTTATGTATTTGGTCAATTTTAGTCTAATAATCCTGGGCTAATAGGCAAGTTATCATAGGCATATTTGTTCATAAATTATATTTGATAAAAAATATGTCTCATCGAGTTGTCAGATCGGTGAAGGTCGCTCTTCCACGTTTCTTAGACCATTACCCCATTTAAGAGAAGGATCAAAGCTTAATCCACCACGCTGCTCCAATCCGGGTTGGCGGATATGTTCCCTACTATGAGTAACGATCGCTACCAGGCGTACATGATTACAAACGGGAGCGACTGCTCAACGTGCTCTCCGAGGCACGTTGGGGAGACCCACAAGGACTGCACAAACACCCAGACCACGGCAAACATCTGTATGATGATCTAGCTAGGATTAATTTTTAGAAAATTTCGTTTTACCCGTGTTTTCAGATAATGAAAAAATACAACATTATTAGAATAGGAAAGTAAATTTTGCCATAATCTATTAAGTTATCAGGTGGAAAAGCGGGTGGTCATGAAACTATAATATGACCCCGGTTCAAATCCACATGTCACCAGATCGATTTTCTTTTTCCCTTTTTTTTCTAATTGCACTCTTGTTTTTTTATCTGAATAACCAGTTCATTTCTTTTTATTACTATGTCGGTAAGATCGAAAAATATTATTGATATTCCATAAGTATGTAATTGGGATGTAAATAAAATTTCCAATAAACACGATATAAACCGAGCTAAGCTTGTTCATCCATAGGTAAGACTAACTCCCGTTTATGACTAAGTAAGTCACAAACGGGAAATTCCCACAAGTATAGACGTTGCTAGTCGCTACAAAATAAAAGGGATTTACCGACTTCGCGACAAAATAAGTAAAGAGAAATTCCGTGATCCTTTCAATCGGTCCGAATGTATAGTTCCGATAAAAATGATATAAAATGGTTCAAATATTTTCAAAATATTGTTATTATTTATTGTTAAATTTTGCCGCCCCTTAAAAAGTGCCGCCCGGGGCGCCCGGGGCGCACCCCCCCCCCCCACGCTACGCCACTGGTGGTACGTAATCCCGGTCTTACGCTCACTGCTGCTCTATCCCCTGCTAACTCTATTACCTACCACAATCGAGAGTTTTCGTAGAGGAAATTTTTGTTCGTCTCATCAAAATAAAGCTACTCTCGGAAAATTAGCTTGATAGTAATCAAGTGAAAAAAATGTACTAGGAATCCCGGACTATAATAATTGCGATCGAAAAAACTAAATGTATGCGAACGGACAGCCGTCCGTCAAACTCCAAAATTCTTTCGCGCCATCTATTAGCATGGTCGGGCATAATCTCGCTAAACGGCTGTCGAGTTAATTTTTATAAGCGCCATAGTTAAATGGCGTTCACGTCGATATTGTAAATGTGTGCGTGCGTTCTTGAAGGTTACTTAGCTCTTCTATGCGCCTTAAAATAAGAGCTTATACATTTCTATGAATGCTATCAAATAAAACATTGTGCCATTATATTTATAAACAATAGCAAACATATTTTACACAATATACCATGCACTAGAAACTTAAATATAATCTTTACAGAGTTTTAATAAGGTATTCTTATCTCTGAAAAAAATTTAAATTATACCTGGGCTAGCATTCAAAAGTGTCGTTATCATCGTCAAGTAACGATCGAGTACTTCAGTTTCCAGTAAGTTCTCTTGAATGTATTTAGCGAGCACCGGTGAGGTAGCATTGGGATGGTTCGAACAGTCTTTAAGATTGGCATCACGATTCAAACACATTCTTAAGTATCTCAATATCTACAAACAAAGAAAATATTCACTTTTATGTTTTTATTGTCGTATATTATAAATCCATTCTAGTATCTAAGGGCTCCTAAGGGCTTGGGTGTTTAAATTGACGAATTGGAATAAAGCATTCAGACAGGCATCCCAATTTACTACCATTTAGTTGGTCAAGAGACGTAGCTAAGTGGCCACGATTCATTTTTTTTTTTTTTGCATAAGCGAATAGACAACAATATAATTAAACAGAAAAGTTCATTTATTTATTTGAAAGCACTATTATGCTCTCTAGAACCGGGAAAAGTAAACAAAGCACAAAAAGAGTAGCAGTACACAAACGAAAAAAATTATCGCAAGAGTCGTTTATTCTTAAATGAAATGTCTAAAAATACCAACCTCCTGGTAAGTTTGCGGATGAAACTGCAACACCTGATTGCTGATTACAAACCTATGTTTAGCATTGGAACCCGTCTTCCGTTTCTGTATCTGTTCCCATATATAATTAACAACATCCTTAAATTTCGGTACTCTGAACTGATTTTCTTGTTTGTCCTTCTCTCTTTTGGTGATATCCTCATCTATACTCGCTACGGTTGCCTCTTTTATTGATACATTGTTCACTACATCTTCGATTTCATTTGGTCGCGATGTCCCATATAAACATTTCAGTGCCTCTGTTGACACGTCATCTTGGCTAAAATTTATTTTTAGATTTTATTTCGATAAAAAAGGAGATTCAAGCATTCAAGCTTTGTAAAACAGAAATAAATTAAGCAATGTACATACCTATCACCACTGGCTATTAGCAGTAGGTATCTGGATGGTACATAGTCTTGAGGGAAAACCGTTGCCGAATATCTCATAGCAACATACCGGATCATAGATTCTTCGCTGTGCATATAGCTAAAAAAAATAATAATAAAACTAAGCTACAATAAAACACCCTCGTTAAAGTTTTATTGAAAATATAATCAATTATTCCAATGTACATAACATATTGCATTTACTTCTTGGGTTGGTTACATCACCAAATGTTCAAGATCATTCTCTTCAACAATATTCACAAAAGGTTTATGCAACAAAATTAATAAAAACTGTTGTTAACTTTAATACATTTCTTAAATTGACAATGAAACTTATGTTGAAAAAATATTTATCATAGCGATTTTAGTGTGTACACGTACTGGCGTTGCGATATTTACATTTTATTGTAATAGAAATATTTTGTCAGCGCGAAGCATCCTATACGCGCAGTGGTGTAAGAGTATCAAGTTTAATTAGGTGCTGCTCTGCTCTATCCAACAAGACTAGTGCGAGAGATGACACGTGAGGGAAGGTCATAAGGGAAACCAAACCCAATGAAAGTCAATCTAACACTAAGTTTATTAAGATTATTTTGAGTATATATAGGCAGAAGTACAGACGTCATCCGCATCAGGCAAACTGCAATTTCGTAAGAAATAACCTAAATTAAAAGAGGTTATTAGATTGCAAAGACAATCACATTGTTGAATGTGCGGTAACCCGTACAGTATGTGTTACTTTGTTTGTGTGTGCGTGTGTGTTTGACAAAAGTAATATTACTTACGCTTCAGCCTGTTATACTCCACGGCTGGGCATAGGCCTCTTTGCCTATGTAGGAGAAGGATCAGAGCTTAATCCACCACGCTCCTCCAATGCGGGTTGGCAGATATATTCCCTACTATGAGTAACGATCGCTATCATGTGTACATGATAACAACCGGGGACCGACGGCTTAACGTGCTCTCCAAGGCAAGGTGGGGAGACCCACAAGGACAGACCAAGGCAAACGTCTGTATGGCCAATACAAATGTTTGTCACGTGTGGAGATCAAACCTGCAACCGCCAGCGCAGCAGACACAAACCAGTGCTGTGACCGTTGCGCCAACGCTTCGTATTACTTACTGGTCCAGAAGAGCAAATAAAGCAAGTGCCTGAGGCTCGTCAAATGGACTGGGCTTTGATTTCTTGCACTCCGAACTCATTTCCACATCCGCGTCGCTTTGAGAGGTGCTCGGCTCAGATGTGTCCATCGGTTCTGGTTTATCTGCAGTTTTTTTTTAATCATTGTTTTAGTATATACCATAACCGACGTGGTTTTGTTTATTTACCATTCAATGTACACACTAATATGTATTTATAGATTAGGATGTAACGGCGTCAATTTATCAGAACCAAAGTCGGATTTTTTTAATTTGATTTACTAAGTGCAACTGTAATTTTTGCATGTGGTGTGGGACCTATAAACGGTTGTTGCATTTGTATATCATGTATTATTAAGTAAGTAAAAAACAACAAAAACACCAAACAAAAAACCAAACAATACTATTTAGTCTAATTACCAAACTAACCTTCGGCGTTAATCTTGTATGCAACTGCCATCTCTAATAACGCGTCTCGTAATGCCGTCTTTATCTCTGGAACAGCTTCCGGTATCTTCTTGACGAGCTCCTCGATAAGAGCGAACTGGTTGTTGAAACTGTTTGGACATTTCATTGCCAGTCTACCTGTTGTAAAATAGTAAAATATTTTTAGTATCGCAAAATTCAATCTCTAATCCGATAGTATTTTGTAATAGTAAATTCCACGAGCAAAAAGGCGAAGATAAAAACAAATGTATAAATATAAACCATATAATATCTCAAAAAACGTCTTCTGTATACCAATATATAATTCGCTTAACACATTCGCTGCCGGCCTCGCACCGGTGCGTGGTGCGATGTACGAGCGATATGCCGACCACGCACCGGTGCGTCATCAAGATGTCAATCAAGATGAATTTTTCATCCCTAGTTACAAACTTAGGTTTGGTTACTAACATAATATGTAGTTTTATTACAAGAATAAATTTAATAAAAAATGAGAATTTAACCTCTTAATAAAAAAAAACCCTTTTTTAGTTTTTTTTATTGTCTGTGCACATAATTAGCTTATCCGACTAGTTTTTAAGCCAAATTGATCAAAAAACGTATTCGGCCCCTTGGGTGATCTTCAATTTTTAAACCGGCAGCGAATGTGTTAATGTATTAAAGCTACGACGACTGCATCAATTTCAGGTATTTCTTTTACTTTGTAGGTTATTCTTATGCAATGAAAAATTATCAAAATTGGTCAAAAATTTTCAGAAAAAATACCGCCTACTAGCTGACCCGACAGGACAACATCTGTCAGCTAGTAATAAATAAAACACATACCTAAGCACATATAAGCCTTGGGTTGATGTTCCGCGTGCTCTTCAGATCTTATCAACTTGAGGAGTCCTTGGAGAAACACTGTCGACACTTTCCTCAGTTGGACTTCATCTCCACTAAGATATAAAAAACTGTATACATTTTCTAGAAGTAATTTAATAAGTATAAGTGATGACTATACAGTATACATATACCTAAGTTAATAACTATGCTTTATGTATAAGTGAGGACTTGTAGTTTTTGTGGCATCACAAATATGTGAAAAAAATGTAAAATAATAATAATAATAAGCTTTATTTCAAATAACCACAAACTTTACTTATGCAAAGGGTTTAATTACATAAACAATTTTGAGTTCAGAATAGTAAGAAAAGTAGTAATAAATATGTAATGTAAATTAGAAGACTTACTTATTTATCACATTCAGTAGAAACATAAGCGCCATGTTACGTAGTCGGGTATTTGTGTTTGGGTCAAAAAGAGACGAAAACACAACCTGCAAAAAATATTCATCTTAGCAACCGATTTTATTGATGGTAAAATTATCTGGAAACCCGCAGAGGAGCAGTGCCAGCTTAAGCTTCAATCCTTCGAAGAGAAATAACTTGTTTAAAGATTTCTTCATTTCTAAGTATTTATAGTCTATTCGCATTAAGAATATATTTACTCGTTACTGTCACTCACCTGTTTGAACGGCTTACTGCAACTGATCAATTTAAACATGTCCATCAAATTATTACTAAAGTTTCGTTAATCAAGGAGCGTCGCTAAGTGACAATGATGAGTGATTATTTTCTTAACGCAAATTAACTACAGTATATTATTTAGCAATAACAACTTACTTGTACACAGTGCGGAAACATAATGGCCGCGCCTGTCGCCTTGTTCAAGTATTGTATCAGCTTCAAACGAAGTCTTGTGCAAGCTGGTACCTAAAATATAATTTACCAATATAAAAACAAAATAAGCAAATGTGTTTTCTATCAGCGGAATCTAAACTCATAGTTAATACAAAGAGATTAAATGAAAAATTGAGTACTGTGTACACACAATTTAATAATAAAGTATATGAGACAACTTTCATAAATATACTTTGTTTATAAATCCATTTCTTTTTTATAAATTATTTCAAACTAAAACTTGCGACAC